>OX418217.1:43223287-44423287 GCA_948455865.1 Conomelus anceps
GCTACCACAGTTTTTTAAGAGTCTTGGAAGTATAGAAATACTTAAAAACAATTGAAAAAATATCTAGTTGATTAAGATTTGCTTTGACATCAAAATTAAGTCTCAACAAATTGATATAGTAATTATTATGGTAACTCGAGTATAAGATTTTATAATTGTTGATCTGCCTTGTCTTATACAATACCATACTCCTTAACTGGAGTCTCAAAGACGTAAAAATATTCAAAAAACTAAAATATGAAATAATATAAATAAGAGGATAATAGTGTAGTAATAATTACTCAACAGTAACTTTAAATTTTCATACAGTACATAATCTTTACCTTCATCCATGGTAATCTATGTTTGTGGATGACCTGTTCTATTATGTCCAATTGGTAGAGAGAATAGAGCACATGCGCGAACTGTTTGCCTGCATAAAACAACAAAACCTAACCAACTAACCTTTTCTATACTCATAAGGGACACTGTATTAAGTATAGGAAGTATATTGAGTATAGAAAGGTTAGTTATCTTAGTTTTTTTGTTGTTTTATGCAGACAAACAGTGGCCATGGCTTTGCTGCACAGTTCGCACATGCGCTCTATTCCCTACCAATTGGGCATAGAACAGGTCGTGTTTGTGGTGTCTGAAATCATATTTCAAGGTTAGGTTTGACATTGATAATGACCATGGCCAACTCTAGATACCTCTAGTATCTCTAGAGTTGGCCATGTAATGATTCACTGGCGAGTCAGCTTGTGATCTTGTTCAACATAGTAGACATTTTACAAGCTCCTCAAGTCAAGAGACTGAAGTAACATTCATAAATACAGCCCTAAATCTTGGTATGGGCAAAAATGTTTTGTTCTGGTATGCAGACGACAACTCTACCAAATACGTTTTCTATTTTCAAATGTCAATTTCAGATTTTGATCTATCTTTTGCATAATATCATGTGATAGCTCATTCTACTCAGCTCACCAAGTAAAGGCGCTTGAAATCCATATAACACATGTTCAATTGAAAATAATATATTTAGTGTCCCACATTTGAAAATTTTAATTTAAACTTGTTGGAAAGGGGGCAAAAACTCTACTTTTTATAGATACATCTGATTTCAAGCTAATAAAGGTGGTCCAAATCCATATACTATTATAGTTATTCATTTTTAGTAAGTGTAATTTTATTAAAAGATCAAGAATAATAATTATCTATATAAATGGAATTAGAGTTTTGTCTGTACATTTATCAGAATTATATATTTTTTGGTTATTTTTATGTTTTATACATTAAAGAAGCCAAAACAAGTATTATCTCAATTTCTGTGTGTTTGTCTGTCTGTCATGGCCCCAAAGACATTTTACACGGCCTTCTCCTGAAAAACAAGAGCATCGATCGGGATTTAAGTTATTTATCAGTATTGAGAACTTTTTTTGACAATGTCTTTAGCTATAAAAAACTAAATTAACTTTTTTTTTCAACAGAATAATAAACGTTTAAAAACCAAGTATTGTGCGATTTTGGATACATTCATGAGATTTATCATGATATATCAATCAGCTGTTCTCATATATTCTCTCTGATAACTGTCACTGAATTGTTTATGTTCTAAGTTGGAAATGCTCAGCTGGAAATATGTAAATATTTACTATCATTCATGTTTTTATTTATTTTTTAGACATTTTTCATTCATGTTATTATTTTTCTTGTGCTTGTTTTAAATCAATTTGAAGTGTATTTTTTGTAAATGCTATCAAAACAAAATGTAATTATAAATTTTTTGTTAAATGATATGTATGTCTTATTTCTAAAAATAATCCATACAAAGGACGGGTACAAAAGCTAGTTGAATAATTAAACAAGTAAAATACCTGAAACCCCATTGCAAAGCACAGGTTCAACCTCTAGTAAATAAATGAATCTTGAAGTATAATCCACTTGAATAAATAAATCCAATAGATTTAGTTACTTCATGTGAAATTAATAACTAAGTCTCACTTAAGTTGATAGAATTGATTGAAAAATAACAAAATTAATTCAAATAGATATTTATTATTAATAAATATTTCAAATTAAAGTCATTTGGGAGTAAACTGGGACTTTATAAAAATTATTTTTCTCAGTTAATCTGAATAAAAATTAATCAATAACATAACATCACTTAATAAAATAAAGTTAATTGAATTCACTTTAATTGATAAAATTGGGGAATCTAATACATTTTATTTGAAATCCAACTCAGTTTATGATAGTTTGGGGTTGAACAGGGATTTATTAGAAATTATTTTTTCAATAAATTATTCAGCTATTGCAGTGAAATTCTGATAATCTGAACAAATAATTAATTTACCAAGTAAGGCCTACTAAAAACTCGATGCTGTTATTCATGTATTTTTCTAATACATAATAATAATAATACTCAATATTTTAAAACAGTGGAGGATGAATGAACTTATTATATGGAGGTGAACAAAAAAATAATAATTATGTTAGAAGTGTGAATAGAGGAAAATAATGAATAGCAATTGTGCTTGGTGTACAAATAATATAATTTCGATAAATTTGTCTGGCCCAGTTATAAATGACAATGTGCAATCAATGGAAGTGTTCAAGGATGATGATGGCATGATAATTACACCTACAAATGCGTTTATAGAAAGATTTTAAATGAAAAAAAAGATTATTATTAGGTCCATCGCTTCCTCAACTTCAGAGCAAAGCTTGGCTTTTTCTTGTAACATTATTATTATCATCTTATGCTTGGCTTTGCTGATGGAAATCTTGAAGTATATATTTTTTTCTTATATGTACTGTAAAAATCATAGTTTAATATAGTGTATCTGATTGTGATGTACTATTACATTTGTTTTTTGGTGTTTTTTAAATAAATAAATTAATTAAATAATTAATTAAAAAAAAAATAATTATGGCTTTTTTTGGTGGGGAGACCCTTGAGACGTGTAGTTCCACCTCGCCTTTAAAACTGAATAAAGCTTCCCTTTCCAAAGTTTGTTTTTACTACTAAAGCTTCCTTCCTACTGCTCCCCATTAGGTTTACTCTAATCAGAAACCAACCAGTTATAATACAGCTATAGGACCAAATTTCATCTCATTGGTTGTCATTCAACAAGTACATTAGTTGTACAAGTTGTTAGGGTATTGAGCAATACAGAAATAATATTCTATAGAAAAAGGGTGTCAGAAACTTCTTCTAAAATACAAATTAAAATATTCTATTCAGACAATCAGAGTCCTTCAATATTTTCATTTCTGCAGATGATCTACCAGATCACTGAGGATAGCACATGAAGACCAAAAACGTTAATTTCAAAAAATGCAATATTATACTAAAATATAAATAAAGTCGATCCATTCTTGAGGAAAATATCATCTATAAATGTACAAGTCATGTAAGGTAAATGTAAAAATGGATTTCTAACAATATATAATATATCAATTAATTGGCTTATATAGGTTGTGGTGCTCTCATCATAGGCAATTTTCATGACTTTACCATTGACAGTACAAGAGCATGCAATGATACAACCCTTACTTCAGATACAGGATCACCTATGGAACTGAAAACTTTGACTGTAATGTTCCTTTTTTTGACAGCAACACCAAATAATTAGAAAAAAATGTATGATAGACATTGATTTGAGCACTAAAATATGCATATGGAATGAAATAAAATGAAAAGATTTTTTATTTGGCGGAGTTTAGACTGCCATTAGATTAGAATGATGAGCTACAACCCCTACTATTTGGTGCTATATAAAACCAGCTCTAGAAAACAATACTAACACGAATATATAAAGACGCAGTCAAAACTCTATAAAGAACAACACTTCAAATATAATTAATTACTCCCCATATTATAAGCAAAAGCAACATGTGTAAGCAAGAAGAAACTTCTGCATCAAGTGCAGCACTATTGTGTTTCCTAAGAGGTAGAATGATTCAATATTATATATTCGATATCCCCTATTGGAAAATATTTAGTGAAAAAATCATGAAGATAGTATGAGAGGATTTAGAAATTAATAATTATTATTTTAATAAACCCATAGGAAGAACAGAGTATTGGAATGTCTTAAGAAGTGATTAGGCTTATGATAATCATTCCTAAAAAAAATAGTTCCTATAGTCCAGGAAAAATAAAAAGAATGAGATATTATATTGTTCAAATTTTGAAAATTCAATTCTCCACTTCCCTTGAATTCTCAAAACGCTACAAATTGCTACAAAAACAATCGATTCATTTTTTAAGAGTTTTAAAATAGTTTCAGCAGAATATTTTGTATTTATAATAATTAATTTCATCTTTTAAATTGCGAAGAATATTCTAGGCAAGAAACACGCTGACTTCCCCAACTATTGAGGTTGGCTAGTAAGCGAGAAATGCAATAGTGCGATGAAAGTAAGCAGGGATGTGGTGGAGTGTAGTCCAAGGGGAGGATCGCATAATAAAGAATATTGATGGAGGATGAATATAAAAGTCATGAAGAAAGACTAAAGTCATTCTACACATGCACACGGCCACTATAGTAGTATTCTACCACTAGAATACTGATAGACTACTCAAGACTGAATTTTATAATGAAAATGCTAGTTGTAATTGGAGACAAAAAGGATAGAAAGAGCCTTATTGTGAACATGTGAAAGCAAATTACTGCTATGATGAAGAAGGTAAATCTTATTTTAGTGATGATATTTAATTTCACTCAAATTACTTATTTTACTAATTTTACTTACATTTCTATATTGCTTATGTTTGTCATTAATATTACTCATATTACTTACATCACTTACAATATTACTTATATTACTGAGTACTGATAAGTCTCATAGTAGGCCTACTCATGCTACTTACCTACGAGGTGGTAAGCAATACTTCACTCTTATTGGTAGAGTTCAAAATTTATTTTAATTCTTATAGTTTCGCTAGCTGACCCAGCGAACTTCGTACCGGCGAACTTAGATTTTTTCTAATGATATTTAAATATTTTTATTGATCATTACGTAAGTCCTCGTTCAGTACAATCTACAATGTGGCATACACATACAGCATACATGAACAGTTTGTAGCCTACTTACACAAATAACCTTGACAATGTATTATACGGTACTTCAATACTTGTACTTTGCGGAATAATAGTTATTTATGTATTAAGAGCATGAAGTGCGACTTTATCGCTCGAGCCAAAAGATTTACTGCACAACGCATAGCAGAGCGCAGTAATTTTGCAAGAGCGATAAAGAAGCTTCATGCGCGAATTACATACAATATTTTTCCTACAACTGCAGTTCTGAATTCCAATACAATAAAAGCTTATAGTTTGTAACATCACAGACCATGCGCGGATTTGGTTAGCGTTCGCCATTGTTGAGGTTATGTGAATTTCACAGATTCCATGATCCACCAATGAGAAGACATCAAAATCAAAACAGAAGTGTAAAGAAAACAGCTGGCGAGCGTAAAGTACTTTACCGCTTGCGGAGCAGTAAAGAGGTATTTTACAATTAGTTTTCAATTTGTAAAGAACTACATTACGAGCAGTTGTAGGAAAAAATAAAAACGATATGACGCCAATCATAAATCACAAATTAAATTAATCAATGATTTGAATTTATTATTGATTATCAGATCATTTATTCAAACCAAGACTCTGTTCTCTGCTGTAAAATCACTTCCCGGTGGTTCTGAACCAACCTAAAAATGTTGGTCCAACTCATCAATCACCATCAACGAATTCATTACCCACACACAAGTCTCAGACCTATGTGGGCTTCATCCTCCGAAAAAAAGAAACTCTACCCAATTCAATAGATAATTTTTTTTCATGAAAATGATTTTTTCCTACAACTGCTCATAAACTAGTTCTTTATGTACTGAAAACTAATTGTAAAATACTTCTTTACTGCTCCACAAGCGGTAAAGTACTTTATGCTCGCCAGCTGTTTTCTTTACGCTTCTGTTTTGATTTTGATGTCTTCTCATTGGTGGATCACTGAATCCGTGAATTCTCATAACCTCAAAAATGGCGCATGCTAACCAAATCAGCGCACGGTCTGTGATGTTACAAACTACAAGCTTTTATTGTGTTGGAATCCAGAACTGCAGTTGTAGGAAAAATATTGTATGTAATTCGCGTGTGAAGCTTCTTTATCACTCTTGCAAAATTACTGCACTCCGCTATGCTATGCGCAGTAAATGTTTTGGCTCGAGCGATAAAGTCGCGCTTCATGCTCTTAATACATAAATAGTTATTTATTTATTTATTTATTTACACACCAAAACATAGCGGAGTGCAGTAATTTTGCGAGAGCGATAAAGAAGCTTCACACACGAAATACATACAATATTTTTCCTACAACTGCAGTTCTGGATTCCAACACAATAAAAGTTTGTAGTTTGTAACATCACAGACCGTGCATGGATTTGGTTAGCGTTCGACTTTTTTGAGGTTATGTGAATTTCACGGATTCCATGATCCACCAATCAAGACATCAAAATCAAAACAGAAGTGTAAAGAAAACAGCTGGCGAGCGTAAAGTACTTTACCGCTTGCGGAGCAGTAAAGAGGTATTTTACAATTATTTTTCAGTATGTAAAGAACTACTTTAAGAGCAGCTGTAGGAAAATAACTATATTTGAATCAAACTTTTCCCAATTCAATAAAAACTTTAATATGTCTTTATTGAATATCATTCTAATGTGTGATTTATATGATTGGCGTTATATTGTTTTTGATATTGAAATAGTACAATTATTGATCTAGGCCTATTATACATTGTCAAAGTTATTGGTTTTAATTGACCAACCGTAGTGAGGTCTCAGTTTCAACTCGAATTTCGTCTGTCCGTCTGTCTTCCATCTTTTTTTGCACGATTACGACCGATTCTCATGAATCTCTGTATAATTGCTCCTTATTCCGAGGCCGAGCGACATATGTATAAGTTTTTTTGTCAAAAAATGCTTTCCATCTTTTTAGGGGGCCCAAATTACCCCCAATGATTAGAGTGTCTTATTATTTGGGTGCAGTTGGTATTAACTTAAATCAGTGGCGAGGCGTGGAATCTTTCACCGGTTATCGCAGGGGTGTTCTCTCACCAACGCCAAAAGGGGTCCAAGGGCCCTCCCCAGGAAAATGTTTAAAAATTCAAGGCAAATTGTTGACTTTTGAAGCTTTTGGGCATCTGAAATCTCTCCTCTGAATAGGCCTAACAAAAGGCAAAGACCCAATTCAAAAGGCTGAGAACTAAAAAGTATTTTATTCAATTGCACCTCTTGCGAAATATATATCTTCCCCACTACCATAGACCGACGATGGATAATATAGGAAAAAACGCAAAAACAGCCGAAATAATAGACTCTGATATGATGCACTCACTCGATCTAATTTTTTAAAATAAATTTAACCATCTAATGAATAATAAATGGTATAATAATAGATCACACTCTAAAAATATCAAAAAGATTAACTAAATTGCAAAACAATAATAAGCCTATTGTTAAAGTTGAATAATTTAGCATACGAGAAATTCCCGTTGTTTCCACAACGCTGTAACTGAAGCTGAGTGTTGACTGGGGAGGAATAAGCATGAGGAGGCAGCTGCCGAAAACCCACGACAGTGGCCGAGAACGCACGAAGCCTTATTCATCGCAGCCGGTTGCAATGTATCACAAGCATTACTTGAATGGTTTAAAAACTAAAGGCAGAGGGAATCGAGTTAGGCGCGGGAGGGGTCTGGTGTGATTCGCAAGCCTTTTGCGCTTCATTATAAATATTGAGCGTCTACTCGTCATATTCTTATTGGTTTTTGATACAATTTTCACAGTTTTTGAACATATTTCTGGGCTTTGAAGCCTACAAATGTCCATTATTTAAGAGTTGAGATTATTTCAATATTATTAGTTCAATTTCTCTACTCATCGCCGGATCAAACAATGACCGGACGCCTCGCCACTGACTTAAATTAATATTAAGACGAGTTTAGAATCTTAAAAATTTTTAATATTGAGGTTCTTTCAAATTTATTTTCTGTCTTAGTGCAGCTGTTAGATATAAGTGGAATAATATATTTTAATTTTATTTATTTCACAAATTCTACTTATATTTCTATTCACTAAATTTTTAATAAATTGAACATTAGCAAATGGGGGTGGATAAAATCTAATTAAAAAAAAGACGCTTTTTGTGAATGATTTATGTTTTTTTTCGATTGGGAGTGGAAAATATCTCTATAAGAAGAAGGATGACACTGAACTAATCGTTAAATATTAGAGGGGGTGGAGAAATTGAAAATTGAGATAATTGGGAAAATAGTTTTCTCATCAGGTAAAGCATAAAAACTCTAGAGACTTCCATTTTTAAAAAAATTGTGAAAATAATGTCCTTTGAAGCTAGGGGCGAAAATCAAAATTTCATTGAAAACGGGGAGTGAGCCAATTTTGAACTTATTTGTTAATGAATAAATTTTGTTTTTTTTTTAGTATTAGAGGCTGATATTAAGAGTTGCTAAAAATACACAGCAGCCTTTTATAAGGTACTAGCTAGCATTTTATCCGGTCTTGCCCGGGAATCTATTGGAGATTTTCTTTCCTGGTAGATAACTTATTGTAGTGGTCACAAAATTACGAAATTTGGAAGGGTGAGTGAATACCATACAGTTCATCTATTTGAATGTATAAGTTTGCAAATGACCTGGGTTTTTTGCACTAATGAAATTATGTGAATTTTAGTGTTTTTATAGGTGAACTACGTTTTTAGCAACTTTGCAGCGTTACCATATTAGCCTAGTTTTGTGGTTAGTTCTTTACATTAATGTGTTTTACAGAAAAATCTCAATACACACAATAAGTAAGCTTACATGACGCAGGGTAATTAGCAGCTGCAATTTTGAAACATAACTAATCTATTGCTTTAGCTAACGGCATTCTATCTATATTAGGACCATAGTGAAGTATCATGTTATCAGCTACTCTGTGTGAGTTTTCTGCATTCAACACATTTTACAAAAATGATGGAATTTTAACATTATTTTTGAAAAATTTAAATAGAAAATGAGAAATTGGGCTTTAGGTGCCCAGTGGGTTGGGGGTAGTAGAATTGCACCCACAGTATCCCTGCTTGTCGTAAGAGGCGACTAAAAGGGCAACTGTCCGTTGACCTCATTATCCTGGAAACCTATCCTTTATCCTGCTCTTTGCCTGCAGGACACCAGGCGACCTCCTGCAGTATGTAGCCTTGCCCGGGCATGCGGGGCTCTGTCCGGGTTGACTCCACTTCCCTAACTGCTCGTGGGAACCACATGAATTTCCAAATACGAACCAGAACCAAACCTCAAGGTAACTCCAGAAGTTGCCTTGCCCTCAAACCTATCAGGTTCCACCCCATCAGGGCAGGTTCCTCGATTTGAATCAACAGTCAAGGACAATGCCCAGGGTCCTTCAGATCAATTTACATCACAGTAAAGCAGCCTCGGCTGCTTTCTGCCAGTTCTTCCTCAGAGAGGGATTTGACCTAGCAAAAGGCTGCTAGCAGACACAAGCTCCTACTTCACCAACTGGCTGGTGAGGCTGGGTAGAGGTCAGGTCAAGCAGTTGATTGCTCTGATAACTGGACATGGCCACTTCAGGAAACATCTCCACACAATTGGACTCAGAAATGAAAGTCAGATGTGTAGGCTTTGCAATCAGTCTGAAGAGACTGCCAAGCACATCATACTGGATTGCGAGAGACTCGGGGCAAGGAGAAAGGCTCTGTTTGGCTGCAAACAACCAGGTGATGAATGGGACGTTAGCATAGGGAAAAACTCCTGGATCTTGTAAAGGGCACAGGTATTGGTTTGCCCAACTAACATACTAGGGACACACAATAAGCATCGGTTGACGTGTGAGGATCTTTGAATCTTTGGATCTTTGAATCCATCCCTTCATAACATAATAATAATAATAATAGGTGCACTGAATTGAGTTAAAAGGAAAGCTTTGGGCTTTAAAATTAGTGTTTCTAATCGTTACCGGCAGGGCCATCCAAAAGTGGGGGACTACCGGTACCATCACCCTGGGCCCAATCAGGGCCTGAAAATATACTATCTAATAGAATTTAACTTATGGCATTCATAGAAATTAGAAAAGGAAGAATTCTTTGAAGTTATCAAAACCGCACCATATTTGTTCAGCAGTGAGATTGTTGAAGAAGCAAGATTGATGACAGAGATGCTCAACATTTACTTGTAAAAGACATCCTGTCACAAAATCATCAGAAGAGAAGATCCAACTTAGTATGGAGGAAAAATTCAGAGGTGAAGTAGTGTTTCCTGTTTTTGACTTTCTGCTACAAGAACTGAAGGAGAGATTTGATGAAGGAAATCATTTTTGTAGTTTACTCAGTCCTATTTTAAAGTTCACAAGTTTTGATGAGGATATTCTATGAGAAAAGGCAGCAGTAGCCTACTTGTCAAATTCTACAAGAGTGAATTATCAACAAGCTTTGTTAAAGAATTTGAAAAAAGAATAGTTCAAGTGTGTTTCAATTAAGTCCTTTGATCAATCCACTGGAACTATATAATTTGATTTATAATAAACAATTGGAGTCGGTGTTCATGAACATTTGCATTTCCTCATGCTTGTTTTTTACGGTTCCTGTGACAGTGTCATCAGCTGAGCAAGCTTTCAGCAAACTGGGAAATCAACCAAAAACGTGGGAAAGAGCATCTATGGACCAGGAGCATTTGAATTCGATTGCTATTATAAGCATTGAACACCAGCTAGTCACCAGGTTGTAATGAATAGCCTACTTTGTCTTTCAAAATAAAATTATCGATATTATAATGATATTATTATTATATGAAAGTTGAGAAAAAATTTGAACAAAAGTGCTAATTTTTGGAAATTTTCCAACTTTAGCAAAATTTTGAGGTTAGATCTGATCATGGATCTAGGAAGATCTATGGCCTTATAAATGATTTTGAAATAGTGGTCTTTTTACGTATCTTGATCTCACAATTGTAAAAGAGGGGGCCCTTGAGCTTTATGGTACTTAGTCCTGAGACCAGACCTGTGTTAGGGCGGCCCTGGTTATACCGGTAGGCTACCGCTTTTGTGGAATATAATCCTCAAAACTGATAAACATTTACGAGATGTTTAAATTAAACATTGCTATATGGATTTCAACCACCAATGCCAATACGATTCCAAAAAAAGAATTAGGAGCTGCAATATTGATAAGGAACAATTGTGTTGCTTAGCTTGTGACATGGAGCTTTTTATGTCATAGTGATGTATCATGAATCAGCTGTTCTATGAGATCCCTGCATCTAAACACATTTTAAAACAGTAGCAGTGCACTTAAGTGAAATTTGAACATTAATTTTGAAAAGACTGAACGGGAATTCAAAAGTCGGGCTTTCAGGTGCACTAAATCGAGTTTAGGGAAAGCTATGTGCCAAATTTAGTGTTCCAAATCGTTGCCGTTTTTTGTGAAATCTGTAAGACAAAATCACACACACACACACACACTCTTGATAGACTATCATTTTAATGGAATATGTCACTATATATTCATATTATAGATTAATATTCATTTATTGATGTTTGCTATACCTGTGCTGCAATAATATGTATTGTAAAAAAATATCTGAGAGTTTTTATTCATGTATTAATTTCCCCAAATAATTATCTTGGCAGGTTTCTTACTTTCTTGATATTTATATGTATGAAATGTTTGTTGGAATTTGTTTCAGTGATTCCTTTAGCAGACTGCACTTTTCCCTTGAACAAATCAGCTTTGTGTTTCATTTGCATTTAGTTTTTCAAGTTAAAAAAAAACGTAATATTAATACTTGATCATATTCTAATACTGATAATGCTACTAAATTGTTTTTAAAGTAATAACTTCACAGTGCCCAACTAATGAACAAGCAAGGCAGCCTATTGATAATCATAAAAATGATATGATCCTAGCAAACCCACAGCTTAACCAATGAAATCGAAAAACTGTTCAAGTTTCAGAAAATAGATGACTTTTAATAAACATTCATAAACATAGTAAATTACATTCTGTTCTCTATCATAATAAGAATTCGTAGTACGTAGTACATCGTAATAGATATAGAGTAGTTTTCAGCGGATTAAATTGAGAGAGATGTTGTTTAGTGCAATAAATCATAGGTGTCCACAGCGCCACAACGCGACGTGCCTCTGAAGAGAGCAAAGAAGTGCCGATAAGGTAGTTGGAAAAATAATAAATTCTCTATGGGAAATTCGTGCCACTGTGATGTCTCAAGAGTTTGCAGCGGCCGGAGTAAATGCAAGTGGGCGCTGGTTTCAAGTTCAACGCAGTGCAGTGCGAGTGGCGGCTCGAGTGCAGCTTTTTGCGCTTTTAAAACTGCGATTTTTACAACAATTTTAAGTATCGCATCACAATCACTCGCACTAGGACTAGGCAAACGATGCACACGTGATGGCCGTAAAAGCGTGTTTATTGCCCGTCCTACTTGATAGAGCACCGCCAGCAAGCGTACAATATTGTTCGTATTTCCTTCCTGCTGCTGCATTCTAGCAAGATCCGTATCTCTGCTCAATGTAATGGCGCTCCAGGGCATCGATTGATGCACTGTAGATCTAAGATAAACAAAACACTTTGGTAGAAACACTAAAATCATACAGGAAATTCAACTACCATAAAGGAGACAGTTGTTTTGTAATTTGCATCATATTTCACTTTTTCAATTTTAGGTTAGCCATTGCTTAGCTGTTGGATACAGTCTTTACTGATAATTTCAATGTTTTTCATTTATCATGTTTTTTTACAAATCTTGAATTTAAAACAGTTTAAGAAAAATAATTATTTTCAATTCAACTGTTGAAATAATGATCAATATCATAATGATCATCCATTCTTTTATTTCTATAAAAGTGTAAGTCAAACTTTAGTCAAAGAAATTTTAAAGCAATAAAGATATGATTTAGTTATTAAAGTATGATTTTAGTTCCTATTTTGAAAACTGATAGTTTTTATTGTATATAATAATACAGACTTAATAAGCTGATAACATTTATAACTAAAAATAATAAAACAAACTTTACCACACAAACAGTAAATGGAAAAAGGCAATGCTATAGTAATAATCAACAACAACATGGAAATTGTCAAAAAGAGAATATTTATAGAATACTATTTACAAATTTCATTAGTAAATTATTCACATTCCAAATTATTATTATTCGATTAGATAATTGATTAAGGCTGTCACTTAAAAAAAAACCTTATAGATATTGTCATTAAGCTACAGTTTTTAATCGTTTCCATAAAATATAAATTTAATAATTTTAAAACCCCTAAACATTGTAATTTTATTGTAAATTGTACTGCACTAAAATAGTAGTTTGGATCAGATAATTGGAATTCATAATCAGTTAGAAAACGTAAGCTGTAATATTCTTTTATAGGTAGCTAGTTTGAGATAGAGAAATTATAAATTTGGTTACCTTAAAAAAGGGTTGAAGTTTAGTTAGCCACGTGCAAGGTCTTTTTCCTAGCTTTCCTTGCAGCAAAATCGTCAATAGCATCATCCATGTTTATAGACTTGGCTAGTGTAGCCTCTACTGCCAGAAGACCAAGGCTTGTCAGTCTGTGTTGAGTCATTGTTGACCGCAGCATATTCTTCACTCTTTTCAACATTGAAAACGAACTCTCTGCACTGGCAACTGTTGCTGGTATGGTAAGAAAAAAGCATAGTGCAATGCAAAGGTTTGGAAAAATGTTGGAGAGTTGCATGTGTGAATACGGTTCAGCAGGTCTAGTAAAGGGTTTAGTGTCTCTTTTCCAAAATTAGCAGAATACACTTTCTTGAGGATGTCCAGTTCATCTCCTAATTCTTGTAAATTTGACTTATATCTGCCAACCAGATCAGATGTTTTGTTTTTTATCTCATCCTGTATCATAGTGTTAAACTCCCAAAGGACCAAGAAAAAATCATTAATTTTCTTCAGTGATTCAAATCTCACACTCAGGTCAGTGATCACATCATCCAAAATTACATTATACACATCTATTTTAAACCATATCTCGTTGCTAACTGTCCATGCTGTCTTCTTTGGTGTCGTCCTCATCAATCATTCTTTTTCCTTTCTTCTCCCTCTTAGATTCCTCATTCAGTTGTTTTGGCCAACCAATGTTTTCAGCAACGATTCTTACTTCCTTCCAAATATTTCCCCCCCCCCTTCACAATGCAGACTTTGAAGTTCAATAACCAAGTTTCTTACATTTGCACTGACAACTGCAGTTATTTGCCCTCAAGATTGAATTACTTGGTTTACTTTATCGACCGCCTTCAGTATCTTAAACCATATGGATGATAAGAGTAAACAGTCAAGTGATTTCATATAAGTTTTAAGTCCTTCAACTTCTCTCCTACTCTCTGCAGATAAATTCAAGAATGAAACATCACCTAAAGCTTTGACCAAACTTGGGAGATGGAAGAAAGAAAAAAAAAATTTGTAATCAGACATCATGGTCATCGGCAACATCAAAATGATTGTTAAATATAATTTAAAAGTATGAGTAAAAAAACTCCTCCAATAAGTAGAAGGGAATGACACACAAGTTTTCAAGAAGGGACCTCTTGAACAGAGAGGTGAGAAGAATTGCCAGAGATATTGGCAATTTATTAAAAATTTTAGTTCCAATAACCTGTAGGGAGTTCTGTTTTTTGTCAACCTTGTGTGCTGAGTAACAAGTATATGTGTCTCTGGTGGGTGTTGTATTCATGAATCATACCTTTTGTATTCATGTTGGACTTATTCTTTTGAATGTGCTAAGCCACAATAAAAATATATTGGCTATAAACTGTTAGAATTTCAAGTGAAACAAAAAGTGGCTTACAATGTTCCCTGTATTTGGCTCCCATAATAATTCTTATAACTTTTTTCTGGATAAGTAGAACATCTGACATGACTACTTCCACCCCAGTGTAAGATACTATAAGACAATAGGCTATGAAACAAGCTAAAATATGTCACACACATTGGGTAAGTGGCCTTTGAGAGATCTGATCAGGTAAATAAAAAGTTTACTACAAAGATGCCTGCAATGAGGTTCCCATGTTAACTTCTGATCTATATAGACACCCAGGAACTTTGTGAAATTTTCAGAAACAGACTGTGAGCCCGCCCCATGCTTCAATCCACATATAAGTGTTTGAGTCTTATATTCCTACTATTCATAGTATTGTAGCGAATATGAAATTGGAGAGAATAGAAAGAAAGAAGAAACAGTGGTTCTCGGTGTTATCTGCTATACCATCATTAACAGGAAACTCATTGGCTCTAAGCCACTCAGAGGCTTCATTCCTGAAACTTTCCATCTTAACCCTCAACTCATCTAAATTTACATCACATGAGAGCAGGGAAGAGTCATCTACATACAAAACAGATTCAGTTGAAATACCACAGGGGAGGTCATTGATCATTAGCAAGAAAAGAAGAGGAAAGGATGGGCTGCAAAACAAGCTTTTCACTCTCAACGTTTGCAGACCAACGAGTTTGTGAAATAGAGTTTAGAGAACATCCAATTTTATTCTGAAGAATTTCCTATCTTTGAGGATTGTAGCTAAACAAATTACACAGTTTTTGTACTACTCCAAAAAATGAATTGGCCTGAATTGGCCTCATGACAACTTGCTGCAGCCTGTTCCCCACAAAGATTCAGTGAATGCACATGCAGAGTAAACTGCAAGATCATTATCAACCAACATCCTTGCTTGTACAACTTTATATGCTGCTTTCATATTGCTACCATTATCATAACCCTGGCCTCTACACTCAGAAACAGGGATGTTAAAATCTGAAAGAGTGGACTTGATACTGAAGAGTGGATGGCAATAACTATAATAGAAAATTGAAGTTTAATCATTATCATTGTTAGAAATCGAATACACTGTGGTGAGTTGGAACAGGCAAGAGCCTAAAACACCATGAAAAAGAAGAAGAAAAAGATTCTCCATCTCCATCACCACCCACAACCTTCCAACCAGACTGCGATTTCATTGGAAATTATAGGAATAGATGAATAATTTGTTAAATGATGGACTGAGTTTATTCATTGATTCATAAAATAAGTTAATTGATTATCGATTCAGAGTTGAAATTCATTTCTTAAAAAACAATAAGAATAAATGAAATCAGATTTCTAAGAAGAAAAGTGCATCAATAGAACAGTGCTTCAACACAATCACAATTATTGATCAATCAAAACAGAATTGATTAATAAAATATTAATTTTAATTTGTGATGTGTATTCCGTGATACAACTCAAGTCATGATATTACTTATCTTAATACTTACTTACTAGGTTATCCCGGGTCGCACGAATGTGCGACTTTATTAAACTTTGTAAAATACATTCCAAATGTAGATTTTCTACATACTGAACGACAGCATTGACGACATCTTCTCCTCCTCCTTATTTTTCACTACTTCTTCTACTTCTTCTTTTTCTTCTTCTCCATCTTCTTTTTCTTCTTCTTCTTAATCTTCTTTTTCTTCTTTTTCTTCTTCTTCTTCTTCTTCTTCTTCTTCTACGTTCCCTATTTCTTCTTCTTTTTCTTTCTCTTCTTCTTCTTCTTCTTTTTCTTCTTCTTCTTCTTCTTCCACTTCTTCTTTTTCTACTTTTTCTTCTTTTTCTTCTTCTTCTTCTTCTACGATCCCTATTTCTTCTTCTTTTTCTTCCTCTTCTTTTTCTTCCTCTTCTTTTTCTTCCTCTTCTTTTTCTTTCTCTTCTTCTTTTTCTTCTTCTTCTTCTTCCACTTCTTCTTTTTCTCCTTTTTCTTCTTTTTCTTCTTCATCTTCTTTTTCTACTTCTTAATCTTCTTTTTCTTCTTCTTCCACTTCTTCTTCTGACTCTTCTTTTACTTTTTCTTCACCTCCTTCTTTTTCCTCTTCTTTTTCTTCTTATTCTTTTCCTAACTTTTATTCTTCCTCATCTTTTTCTTCTTCTTTTTCTTCTTCTTCTTCATCTTCCTCTTTTTCTTCTTCTTCTTCTTCCTCTTTTTCTTCTTCTTCTTCTTCTTCTTTTCTTCCCCTTTTTTCTTCTTTTTCTTCTTCTTCTTTTCTTCCCCTTTTTTCTTCTTTTTCTTCTTCCTCTTCTTCTTCTTTTTTTCTTTCCCTTTTTTCTTCTTTTTCTTATTTTTCTTCTTCCTCTTCTTCTTCTTCTTCTTCCTCTTCCTCTACTTCTTCTTTTTTTCTTCTTCCTCTTCCTCTACTTCTTCTTTTTTTCTTCTTCTTCTTCTTTTTCTTCTTTTTCTTCTTCTTCTTCTTTTTCTTCTTCTTCTTCTTTTTCTTCTTCTTCTTCTTCTACTTCTTCTCCGACTTCTCCTTCTTCCCCTTCTTCTTCTTCTTCTTTTTCTCCTCTTTCTTCTTCTCCTTCGTCTTCTTCATCTTCTCCTCTTCCTACTCTTTCTTCTTCTTCCTTCTCTTCCTTCCCCTTCTTCTTCTTTTCTCTCTCTTACCTCTCTCTTCCTCTTTATTCTATCCTCCCACCCTCTCTCTCTCTGAATGAACAATGAAAAAGAAACTTTTTTTTCAAAACAGCTGATCATCAAATCATAAGTTGTTGAAATGTGAAAATTTTCAGCTCACCGATCCCTATGTTGAAGCAATGGCAAAAATTGAAACTTTGATCGTTCATTCCTCATGTCCACGATGACTTTTTTCAAAATGTAAGACCTTATCAAACATCTACTCGATAAGTTCTTTCAAATGAGACGTGAACGAACAAAATCGGTCGAGAAACCACGGAGGAGTTGTTATCACAAAAAAAAACATGTTCGCCTATTTTATATAAAGATTGAACAACCTTCTGCAAATAAAATATGTCATTGAATTTCTTGAAAGTGTTTGATTTTACTCACTTAATGGCTCATGAAAAGAAGCCTATATAGACATTCAATACTGATTATTTCTAGAAGCAAAAATGCATTCCTGATGCAAGTGAGTAGAATCAACCAGTTTCAAATGATACAGCTAGTGAAAAAAAAATGTTATTGATTTTTATACCCTATTATATTTCAACTGTTTAGTTGTGATTGTAGCATCATTTATTATTGTTAGACCTCTTGCATCGTCTTTTCTAATGTCTATCCGTTTATCGATATTTTGGGGGAAATTATTGAGTCTATTTCTAGTATTATTAATTGGATATAATCCACCTGTGTCTATTAAGTTATAAGTACGGTAGGTATTTATGATGAATCAGGAATGCAATCGCACTCCCTATTTATTCAACTCGTGGAGTGAGGCGTCCAGATAAATGCATTTTCGAACAAACATAGAGAAAGAACACCAACACTAATGTTGAGTGTGACAGTTGAGTGTTACTAAAATCGAAATGGAGTGATAAGTTATTGGTCATAACAAGAAGCAAGTACCGGTATGGATGTATACAAAAGGCAGCAATTGAGGGCACACGCTATTGTATTTGAGAGGATGCACGGTATTATGCAGAACTACTGCAGTTAGATGCAAGACTAATTTTCTGCCAGTTGTTTGCAACAATGTATGGCGTTTCCAAGGCAAAACTAGCAATGCAAACTACAGAGGAAGTTACAATCCAAGACAGGAATCTTTTAACTTTGGCAAGAATCATGTCATTAGGGCGAAAATCACTATGTTGTTTATGATGTAAGCGTGCTACAGTGTACCAATTGGAGAATATCACGTGAGAATTGCATCTAGTATGATCTATTATCCCTTTTCATCACAATGACTGCTTGAATTTTCACCACTCGCACTGCAGTTCTAACTCATCGGGACAGCCAACATGGTTGCATAGTTGGATAAAAATATCAGCCTGTGTAGAAACAAATTATCTATCTCCTCCACTTATGGGTCCTATAACGTATGGTGATGAAAAATTATTTGTTGAACGAAGGTAGTGAGGTCTTAGTTTTAGTGGACTCGACCCCTTGGCATTTCGTCTGCCATTCTATCAGTCTGTTCCGTGATTATAGCCAAACGCCGTCCGATTGTCATAAAATTCTGCATGAATGTTCCTTATTCCTAAGCCGAGCAAAGAATGTAAAGGGGGGTTTTAAAAATTTCCCTCATCTTTTTAAGGGGCCCAATTTACCGTTGATTTTTTGAGTGTCTGATTTGGGTATGGGTAGTTTTAAATTAATATTAAGACAAACTAAACCCAACGTTTTGAAAGGGGTTCAACATTTTTTCAATATTCCATTTTTTTCGAATTTTGTTTGTTTTGGTAGGGCGTCTGAGTGAAATGGTATACACTAAATGTTTCAAAAATTGAACATTTGGGGGTGTGAGGTAGAAAAATTTACCTTTACAAAAAAGATAATTCCTTGGGCAGAGTTAAAATGAATTTGAAGAAAAAATGTTTGTCTAATTATTCAAAACTAATTTCAAATTTTTAATTTCATGAACTTCCTTCCAAATGGAGCCATTTTAATGATGAAAATAGTCATTTTCAATTTATGGGAGGCATATTACAAAGTAACATACCCTTGAAAACAGAATTTCAAGCTATGAGCCAAATTCAACATAATTTATTATGATAATTATATTAAATATGGACCACCTTGATGAGCTGAAACGGATGCATTGGATAGCAACCCGTACTCAGCGACCCTAGTCCCCCCCCCACAAAAAAAAACCTATCTCATTTTTGGGCAACAACATAGAGTTTGTGATAGCTTGGAGTCTCGAAAACAAATTTTAAAGATAAATACCAATCCCATCTTTTTGGGAAATTTGTTTGAGATCTCAAAGGAAATTTCCAGGGTTTTCATGGGTACATGCAAGTCTATGAATAGCTACAGCTTAAAAACTACTAAAGATAAAAAGATAAGAATGGTTTCAAATTGTAGAAAACTTAATTTTCCCAAGAGGGACTTTGAGTTACACACTCAGGTCTCACCCTAAATGTTTCAATTACTCAAGATAGAACATTTTTCATTTTCCAAAAAAATTACCAATACTTTGAAAAATTGTAGCCGAGAACCTAATATAAATACTGGGGTGCAACTCAAATTATTGAAAATCTGTCTGTCTTTAAAAAAAACACGAGTATAGCTTTTTTGCCTGAAGCATAGTTTGGCCTCAATTGTGGAAAAAACAAAAATGATGACGGAAAATTCTACAGTTTTTCCAAGATGGCGGCCGAAGCACATCTAGGATAGTTGGTAGCTTTTTGTGTGCTATTCATAACCGTATGTTTTTCTAGACATCAGTAGTATAAAAAGGGGGCTTCTGGGACATCATTCCGGGAGTAAGTATGCTCCAAGAGTAAGTATGCTCCAAGAGTAAGTATGCTCCAAGAGTAAGTATGCTCCAAGAGTAAGTATGCTCCAAGAGTAAGTATGCTCTAAGAGTAAGTATGCTCCAAGAGTAAGTATGCTCTAAGAGTAAGTATGCTCCAAGAGTAAGTATGATACAGGAGTAAGTATGTTCCAGGAGTAAGTATGTTCCAGAAGTCCCCATCAACCAATAGTAAGTCTGAAATGGGAGTAACTATTAACCTAACCCACTTCTACCTAACCTAATTTACTTCTACCTAACTAATTTTAAACATCTCAGGACTTGGTAAATTTTTGAAACATCTCAAGACTTAGAATAATTTTAAACATCTCAGGACTTGGTAGATTTTTGAAACATCTCAGGACTTAGAAAAATTTCCGAAAAATCTTAGGACTTGGAAAAATTTCCGAAAAATCCTAGGACTTAGAAAAATTTCCGAAAAATCTTAGGACTTAGAAAAATTTCCGAAAAATCTTAAGACTTAGAAAAATTTCCGAAAAATCTTAGGACTTAGAAAAATTTCTGAAAAATCTTAGGACTTGGAAAAATCTTGAGACTTAGAAAAATTTCCAAAAAATCCTAGGACTTAGAAAAATTTTCGAAAAATCTTAGGACTTGGAAAAATTTCCGAAAAATCTTAGGACTTGGAAAAATCCATCTGCAACTGATTTGTTATTCATTTTCCCCTAACCTAGTCTCAGTGTCCACTTATGCCTAAAAGTGTACACCATGTGTTCACCTAGTGTTCACCTAGTGATCACCAGTGTTCACCAAGTGTTCACCTAGTGCTCACTTGGGCTTAAAAGTATACACCAAGTGTTCGCCTAGTGCATGGCAGTGTAAATTTTTCATGGAAATAGGTTGAAAAGAAAAGTATATACTTTACATTACATTGTTTATTAACATAGACAATCACAGGTATGAAACAATACATAGAAATTGGCTACAATATTGCCCCTTTCAAAGTCTCTGGTGACACCATAGGTCTCTGCCGACCTATTTAGAGTTTCCTTTACACGGCCCACACCATCGGTCACATCACATGGCGGCCATAATCTAGGATGTTGCTTAGCTTTACAAATTGATACCAGTAGAGCAGGATCGCCTGATTGACCATCCTCAATCCTAATGCATCTGACACGTCCATCCATAGAGTTGTAGTCAAAGCCGGCAAATGTAATCCTTCTTCTGCCAACCAAAGATAGACTCTGGTCACTGCACTCAAAGTCACACCACCAAGTCTCAGCACTGTCGTTGAAATCAATCTCCAGCTTAACATCCTTGCTCCTCCATCCAGGCACTGAACGCAAGTCCATTATGGCTACCAAGCTATTCTTTAACTTGTATACCGATGTCAATGGAGTTCTACAATTATCAAATATGACTGCTACCTTGAATGGCAGTGTAGTAATACTGGTCATTGTTGTCGACTGAATGATGCTCAGCCAGACCCAGCTACCTCTTATATACTAGGAGAGCAGGTGGTGGTGGGGGAATAAATGATGACACAATATTCACATTTCATTCTTTATTGACAAAAACAAACTTCTACAAAAATGTCTATCTCTTTGTAATGCTTGCATAATCCAATTGTGCAGGATGTTTACTACATTGAGCGCACAAAATGGCAGTACATCCAAGCGCCCTTGTCTTCCGTTGTCACCAGCCAGCTTCATCTTCACAGTCTCCAAGAAGTTGAGCAGGTAATGTTCCGGGCAGTAGACTGTAGTAGTCTTCATCAGCACCTCCAAGTTGGGCGTCTCATGGAATAGGTAGGGCGAACTCAGGTCCACATACTCCACATTTTCCTTTTTGTCCAGCTGCAGTAGCGTTTCCAGCAGACAAATCTTCTCATATCCGTATACCAAGATCTTGATTGGCCGTCCCAAGTCACTGTTCTCGTGAAGCCATCTTCCAACTGTGTCATATACAATTTGCTTCAAGGCCGAATATGAGAGGTGTGTTTGGCCGGCTCCATTGCCCGACCATCTCAGTCCATGTTTAGCTCTTTGTAATTGATTGCTTTCAACCAGGCTGCTTGTTTTCAGCAATATGTCCGGGTAGGGCGCTTTGAAAAAGTAGTGGTGAGTCAACACATGATGTTCATCGTCATGTTCCAATATTGCCATCTCCTTGACAATAAACTGGTTATTCAATCCCTCAAAGCCTTGAAAGTCCATCAAGTAGATTGGTAGTGGTCCAAAAAGTTCTGTAGCCCTGCTTGGCGCAATGCCAAGAACACTCGAACATCTTTCATTTTGCACAAGTCAAAGTATGAGCTATTCACAGTAGCCGCTCCTCTTCTTCCAGTCTGCAGTCCAATCACAATGTATCTTGGCTTCTCCAGCTGAGTAGTTGACTTGACAGTCCACGTATGTTTTGTGGTCTGTGGCAAAGACGGGTACTCGTACAGTTCCCAATGTCTGAATGGCATTGAGATGGGCGTGTTGTTTTGCACCAGTCTCAGCAGGCGCAATTTAGCTTCATCAGACACCTCTACATAGGGCATCCTCCACACCAGTTTCTCAATTGTGACCTTGCCTGCTGCATTCAAACAGTCTAAAGTGTCAGCACTGCGTCTCAGCACCAGCTCCTGTTTCACATTCAGCATAATCTGCCTATAGTCCTCGGCAAAGCCCAACAGGTATCTAAGTGGCACATTCATGATGGTTGTGTTGGCACCATTAGCATCAAACGTGCCAAACCCTGTCTGGGCATCATATCTGTAGCCGGCTTCATCCATCTTGAGCTGTTCTTCCCGCTCAAAGGTCATGGCATTCTTCATCAGGCTGGCAATGCCAGGGCTACGTATGCTGTCCACTACAACTCCATTGATCTCGTAGCGTATTTCCGAAAACAGGTGGCCAAAGAATCCGGAGACACAAGGTGAGCCTCCCAAGGTTGCATTTGCTGCATTGGTCACCTTGTACTCCATGTGCAGATAGCTCTCCGATGGCAGTGTATAGATGTCCTGCTGCTGAATTGCTATCCGAATCTCATCGTTGGCACCAAAGCCTGTAGTGTACGGAGCATGAGAATGATATTCATAGCCAGTGATGCTGTTCTCCGCTGAAGGGCCAGCCCTTGTCACATCCAAAACTCCCATTTTTCAGTGTTGTTGTCGTGGTCTTCCTCCTCTTACAACTTGATAGCCTTTCTTCTGCAGATATTTGATGCTGCTCGATGTTAACACCACAGAGTCCAATGGTTGAATGACATCTTTCACAAATGGCGCCCTATTAATAGACTTTTGTTCTACCACCTCCATGGGGGATATTGCTGCTTCCACATCCAATCCTTGATTCCACTTGCCAAATAATAGAACCATCACTTAAGTTGTTGTCGCAAATGTAAGGTTATGTTTATTGGTTCCTCCCTAAAGTCCACCAGACGTCCGTTCTCATCAACAATCTCCAACGTAATGCTACCAATCTGCTTGGTGTCCACCGGTAAATAGATGACATTTTGTACATTCACACTCATTTTATACCCTGGATCAACATCTGGGTAAAACTCATAGATCACATGATCCTTGACTCCATTTGAGTAAGATCCACTCACAATGTTACACTTTATACGCAGCACATTGGGACGACTGATTTGCACTGTAGTGATACCTCTAGTCTCAACTTTAGCTTCTACAACTTGGTCGAATCCCAGCAGCTTTCCTATTGAATCAGGTTGTCTAAAGTCTAACATGGCATCACATAATACTAAGCATTTCAAGGTCGATGGGTCCACAGCCATCTGAAACTTGACTCCACGCTTCTTCATCCTTGCCTCCAGCAGGTTGGCAATTGTTTGAAATTCAAAACTACCTTCTGGCAATACTACCTTTTGCCAAACCATTACTTGAGCTTTTTCTCCTCCTGCCTGGGCAGCTCTGGGCTTCCTTTGAGTACCCTGGTTAGCAGTATCACTAAACAACTGCTGAGCAAACACTTTACCTGTAACTTCCTCATGAGTCATTGCATAGTCGTCCTCTGGCTTGGCTGCTGCTGCCTTCTGGTCCACTTTTGGAGCCAGAAAATGTAATGCATTGTTGTAACCATTCTCAACATTTGGTATAGAGTTGCAGCTAGTAAAGCTGATGAGACCAATTTCCCATTCGCCATTGCTTGTATCAAGTGGCGGATAAAATTCACTTTTCAATATTGAGGTTCTACCTCCAAAGCAGAGCATCATGGTCTTGACTGCTCAGTGTACTATTACACAATGACTTGATAAGAGTATAGACTAGTACCTTTATACTATGTGGGTGGGAGAAATGAAAAGACATGTTGTACATTGTTATTTATTTTCATCAAGCAAAAACTTTAAACATAAATGTCCACATATATGAGAGTAGAGATCCTCTTGCTTCTGATTGTAGTTGTACTCAATTCTTGTTGCTGGACTCAATCCTCTGTGCATGTAGTCAATAAACTCCTGTGGTGGTCTCAGGTTGCCAAAGCCATCAAAGTAGTGAACAATGCCATCCTTCTTCTTCACATAGCACACCCAATGTGTGCCAGCTCCATCACTTTGATCCAGGTTGATGATGCCACACTCCTGATCCAGTGGTCCATTGGCTGGTAGAGCATCTCGCATGAATACTCCTCGAAATTTCTTCAGCTTGAGACGGCAGGCATACTTGTAGAGGTCGGCATCTGTTAGTGCTCGGTCAGGTAGAGCTACAATCATCTTCTGCCGCCACATTGACGGCGGCGCACCCCGTTTCCCGTCTTCTGACGCCTGAGGTACAGGCCTTGACCTTTGGTTGCTGCTGCTGTTCTCCTCCTCTGTGCAGCTCTCCCCTTCCTTTGTTGTTTAGCTCCTCCTCCAAACTTTGCCTTGGCCTTCATGATGTTGGTTACTGCTAATGCTGCAGCTCTCTCTGCCAATCCAGCATCTGAAGATGTTGCCACACTCCAAGCTCGTTCAGCCAAATCTCTGTCTGCTGCTGCTCTGCTCCTTGTATCACTATTCCTTGAGTAGGCAATGTCGTGCTGCTTGCAGGCTTGGTCAAGTTTGTTGACACCTGGATCACCTCTTGCTAATCGTTTTTCAAGCTTTGTACCTGGTCCACAGTACTGGTAGCCAGGAAGATGAAGTTCTACGGGCAGTAAGTCTATTGCTTTGTTGACTATTGTACCCGCTGCATTTGTGATTGCAGAAAGTACTCCTCTTCCTTGGTACCTCCGTTTTCCTCTGCATACAGCCATCTTATGTCGATCAGCAGCCTTGTCATCTCATTTTATACCCTTAGACGGCTTGGAGATTCCCATAAGCTTTAACATTTTATCCCTCAGTTGTTCTTTACTCAAATTGAGGTTTTCTCTTGACGTAGTAACATCCAACATGACAGTGAGACACTTTTCAACCACAGCCTTTGAATGCTCATCCAACCTTTTCTCCAAATACTGTTTGTTAACTCCATCTGTAGCTTGAATTGGTTCTTGCATATCTGTCAGTATTGAATTCTTAAGGCTTGTCATTACTTGCAATGTATCCACATCTCTTCTCTTTGGCAAATGAAATGACATCATATCTCTACATGTAATCAGATTCACAGCATCATGATTGCTGCGCGGATTTGCCAAATTGATCATACGCCTATGGCGGGCATTGATGTTTCCCAAAGAATTCATGTTTACTCTTTCACTTGAGAGACTTACTGTCTCTTGTTGCAACGTTGTTGCCTTATATAGTGTGCAACTAGTATGCAGGTTTACCAACTATGTAACCACCTTCCTCCAGCTCTTCCAAGATTGAGTTGATTTCATTCTCATGTCCAGTGTTGCCAACTGCTTTAGACTGATCCAGCAGCTTCAGTCTGTCCACAAGTTCGTTGGGGTCATTGTAGTAGACATATTCAATCCTGTTGCCATCACTTGCCACCATATTGAAAGGTGCTACCAGTCCTCTTCCAGCAACTTTGGCTCCTTTTCCACTGACTGCTTCTCCTCTTATCAGATCCCTGATTGTCCTCTTGTACTTGATATTGTTATAGTTTGCAATTCTACCATCTGGACTGTAGTTTTCTCTGTAGACATTGGTAAAGTCCAGAAGTAATTTATAGGCATTCAAGTCGTCCCCCTCCAATTTTCCTTTGTTGGGCATTTTCATGAAAATCAACTCACAAAGGCCTGGTGTAGCTCTAAAAGTCTTTTCAATTCTACCATCTGTAGGATTAGACAGCACAATCTTGTTACCTTTAGGTCCAAAGGTAAGCAGCTTACTGCCTAGATAGTACGAGTTGTTTATCACTTTTGGTCCAAATGCATCATCAAAGTTGTGGTCCTTGCGCACTGATTGCATAATGTACTCTCCCACTGGTTTTGAAGCCAGATCAGATTGGGCCAAGGCTTGTTGTGCCACATGACTGCTAGTATCAAGCAATTTCTCAACACTAAGGTTTTCCTCATCATCATCATCATCATCATCATCACTCATGTCCTGACGCTTCCACAATTGTCGTGCAACACTTGAAGTACTTGCACCTTCACCTGTTCCATATGTTTCAAAGATTGGTGACTCTTCTTCTCTAATATCTGGTAGTGATTGCAGTCTATGCCTTATCCTTCCTGGATAGGGAGTGCTGCTGTTGGCAGGTGTTGTTGGTGGTGTAGGCAATATACGGGGTGCATCCAATAATGGTGTAGTCATTGGAACTGACTGTTGTTGTTGTTGAGCTGGTGGTTGAGAAGATTTGAGTGTTTCAACAATAGTGATAAGTGGATCACTAAGTGGCTTGAAATGCTTTGCATGCTGCTCCTCTGTCAATTCCCTGCCCAGTGTCAGCTCTCTATGCTTCCGCTTGATGTTACGCTTCAGCTTGGCAATCTCCATGATGATTGGCACAATCTCCTCCACAGTTTGCTTCTTCTTCTGATGCATACTCTTCATCTATTTGTCCATCTCACTTGCCGTTCAGTGCTAGACTGAGCATAATCACTGTTGTGCTTCAACTAAAAATGTATCAAGACCTTTCCTGTAGCGCCCTCTATTCTTGTCTGAGGACTGATCAATTACAAGGAATGCATGCACAGATGATGACCATACATCATTGCACATTCTTCTGAATTCGACAAAGGTCATGTCAGATCCCACATGATCTCTGTACAAATGTTTCATATTCAGTTCATCTTGTTTAAACATGATTAGAAAATTGGCATTGTCACGTATCAACTGTTTCGGTATACTGCTATAAGTCTGTGCCAGATAAAATGCATCAACATTACTGTGTCGACCAGTGGTGAAGTAACGCCTGATGGCTTCCTGTTGCTCGCAAATCACATCATCGAAAATTATTATTGAATTGGTGGGCAACTCATGTGGTGCAGGTATCTCTTCACAGGTGTCACACTTGGTGAAGCTCAGTTTAGGTCCAAGGTCTTCCATAATGGTGCGCAGTAGCTGATACTTTGGTTGAAATGCAGTTTTTGAGTAGAGATAGATGTTTGAAAATGAGATTCCTTTATGATCGAAAAGCATGTTGAACAGTAAATTGGTTTTTCCACAGCCTGATGGTCCACATATAATGCAGCGCATATGGTTGGGGAACAAAGGTCCATGACGTTTCTTTGCATTCATTTCTGGGTTGGCCAGACCACAGCCCCTCACCACTTGATCAAAGTCAATTATATTGAACCTGTGACTCCTTTGCACAACCTGCTTCATCACACCAAATCTGCTCTATCAATCCAAGAGTCGTGACTGCGATCGTATCCTTTCCAGCGCACTAACAGTTTATTACCTTTCCTCTTTAGCACTCTGGCAATTTCAAAAACACTATGTACTTTGGTTTTCACAATCTCTTCTGCATAGAATCCTCCTTGCACACGCTGTCCTCTGCAATCTTCCAACTCATATGTTACAGGTAATGTAGGTCGCACACGTGTTACTGTGAACAGTTCATTTGTCCAATTGGGTAGGTAGCCCTTGTCAAATGTCATTTTATACTTGCTTATTCGAACCTTATCACCTGGATCGATTTTTTGGTGAACACCCGGATAGAACTTGTTTTCAAATTTGTCCAACAAGCTCTGTTGATACTCTTGACGTTGCTCACCAAGTCTGGAAAGCAGTAATGTCTCATGCTCTTTTGTAACATCAACCGGTCGCATACCTATTGTCCTATGGATTCTTCCATTATACTCTTTTACAAGTGAGCTTAGAATATCTGTCCAGCAATAGGTTCCACGCTCAGTGAATTTGATCCACATCAACCGTTTAAGCGTTCTGTTGAAACGTTCCACTATTGAAGCCTTCTTATCTGAATACGTTGAATAGTGATTGATGCCATAGTGTTTCACAAGTTGTTGAAACTTTGAATTGAACCACTCTTTACCATCGTCAGTTTGCAAGTGTTTCATTGGATTCTGCTCAAATATAGGATGCATTGCCTTGACAACTGCATCAGCTGACTTGTTCTTTATTGGAATAGCATAAGCATACCTGCTGAGACAATTGATAATTGTAATAATGTACCTGTAACCTTTGTTCTGACGTGCATATGGTATCATCTCAACAAGATCAGCCTGATAGAGATCGTCTAGCCCTTTTACAGTTACCATACGTGTTGGGAAATTCCGACAAGCTGACCTGTGCAACTCTCTTGCTATTATAGCCTTCTCCATACTGATAAATATTGAATGTATACATAATATATATACTAGATGTCTATCCACTAGGCATTGAAATGGCGCCAGAATGTCAAGGTCAGTGATTACGTAATGTTGCGCAATTATACACAGGCATGTTTTTCCTGCATTGGAATGGTGCCAGAATGTCAAGGCCAGTGAGGGCCTCTCCCTCTCTCTTTCTTGTTGAGAGCAATCCTTTGTTAACCTATATTCCACATCCTTCTACAATATAGTTGTACAATCATGAGTCTGGTTAATTAGTAGTCAATACATTGATAAATAATATTTATTGACAATTGTAATGATACATATAGAAATTGTTTAGTCCATGATATTGACAATCACCCAATGGTATAACTGTCCTAGGTTGGCACTGGTGATCACTAGGTGAACACTAGGTGAACACATGGTATACACTTTTAGGCATAAGTGGACACTGAGACTAAGTTAGGGGAAAATGAATAACAAATCAGTTGCAGATGGATTTTTCCAAGTCCTAAGATTTTTCGGAAATTTTTCCAAGTCCTAAGATTTTTCGGAAATTTTTCTAAGTCCTAGGATTTTTCGGAAATTTTTCTAAGTCTCAAGATTTTTCCAAGTCCTAAGATTTTTCGGAAATTTTTCCAAGTATTAAGATTTTTTGGAAATTTTTCTAAGTCCTAAGATTTTTCGGAAATTTTTCCAAGTCCTAAGATTTTTCGAAAATTTTTCTAAGTCCTAAGATTTTTCAGAAATTTTTCTATTAAGATTTTTTGGAAATTTTTCTAAGTCCTAAGATTTTTCGGAAATTTTTCCAAGTCCTAAGATTTTTCGAAAATTTTTCTAAGTCCTAGGATTTTTTGGAAATTTTTCTAAGTCTCAAGATTTTTCCAAGTCCTAAGATTTTTCAGAAATTTTTCTAAGTCCTAAGATTTTTCAGAAATTTTTCTAAGTCCTAAGATTTTTCGGAAATTTTTCTAAGTCCTAAGATTTTTCGGAAATTTTTCTAAGTCCTAAGATTTTTCGGAAATTTTTCTAAGTCCTAAGATTTTTCGGAAATTTTTCTAAGTCCTAAGATGTTTCAAAAATCTACCAAGTCCTGAGATGTTTAAAATTATTCTAAGTCTTGAGATGTTTCAAAAATTTACCAAGTCCTGAGATGTTTAAAATTATTCTAAGTCCTGAGATGTTTCAAAAATTTACCAAGTCCTGAGATGTTTAAAATTAGTTAGGTAGAAGTAAATTAGGTTAGGTAGAAGTGGGTTAGGTTAATAGTTACTCCCATTTCAGACTTACTATTGGTTGATGGGGACTTCTGGAACATACTTACTCCTGGAACATACTTACTCCTGTATCATACTTACTCTTGGAGCATACTTACTCTTAGAGCATACTTACTCTTGGAGCATACTTACTCTTAGAGCATACTTACTCTTGGAGCATACTTACTCTTGGAGCATACTTACTCTTGGAGCATACTTACTCTTGGAGCATACTTACTCTTGGAGCATACTTACTCTTGGAGCATACTTACTCCCGGAATGATGTCCCAGAAGCCCCCTTTTTATACTACTGACATCATATAACTCGATTTTTGTTGGGGTGTTTTCCTTACTTTTTGCTAATTTAACCGGACTATCCATTCAAGTCAGCAAAACACAAAGAAAAATTCTAAAATGACTTAAAATCGAAACATATAACCTGGAAACATGCTGGATAGCATACTGAAACTACTATCTGGGATCAGACCACCTTGAAAATACTGTGAAATGTTTGAATGAATTTTTTTTTCAAATTTAAGACCAATATAAGCATTAGACAGAAAAAGTCTAAAGAATGAACTGGGAATATTGAGTGATTGAAAAGGCACGAAGAGAGCAATAAAAATATACTGTACATTATGGTTGGAAAAGAAAGGTGGAATGAATATAGTGATTTCATTAATAGGAGTGCAGTAGGGCCTAGGCTACTATATGAATAAGATCCTTTAGAGTGGATCCATTTTCTTATTGAATCTTGGAATTGGTGACACAAGGTTACCAAGATCGTAGAGTCCACGCAAATTGGATACATTGTGCGATGAGATTTTTATACAAATATTAATCATTTTAGAGTTGATTGGACCAATTCGAAAAGAAAAAACGGTGTTCTTCTTGGTGCTATATGAAGAATGTAGCTTTTTAGGATAAGAAATCTGTTGAGGAATAGTTTGATTCAGCGGTTGAATAGGAAAAGTGCCTTGGTGGATAGAAAGCGTAGAGTTAGCTGGAAAGCCTAATGTGGAAAAATGTGGAGGCTCGTAAACATCCGTCGATTTCATTTCCAGTGCAATATCGTCTGAGACTGCGGCCGACGACCGATTGTCCAAACGCCCGCCCGCATCTTCCCGATCGACCTTCGAGTTTATTCTCATCATCAGATCGATTTCGGAGAAGAAGAAGGCACAACAATCGCGGTTCATCAAAACTCTTTCATAATCTGTCGTTATGGCTCTTCTCTATCTCTAGTTTATAATCTAAGACGAATAGGAGGAATTCAATAAATTCAAAGCAACGAAATATCCCATCTACACTAAGTAGTAGATTTTCGAAAGAAATTCGTCGATTTATCTTTAAAGAAATTCTTATTATTATTGGTGATGGTGATCAGGCCCGCCCAGAGGGGGGGGGGCAAGGGGGGCAATTGCCCAGGGGCCCGGGCTCCAGAGGGACCCGGGCTGACTATCGAAAAACAGTCTATTTCAACAACACTAAACATACACCGATCAGATTCGGTCTAGGCCTAGTTAGTTCTAAAGATAAAAGGTTTAATAAAGATAAAGATTTATATGAAGATCTTATTTAAAATATTGAAGACTTAGCAAACAAAAAGCTAGAGAAGTAATTGTTTAAAAGGTGAATTTTCCATTATTCCAGGCTCATAATTCCCATTTATACGATAATCTCTTTTTTCTTCCTTTCTATTATTTCATGAGCATTAAGATGTTTATGATTGTTTATTACTTCTTTCAATAAATTAATTTTGGAAAATGAGTGTTTAGAATCCAAAGCATGTTTGGCTATTGTCTGATTTTCTGTTGGTTATACTTCCCATACAGCACAGGAATATTCCATAAATGTCTCAAATATATATGTTTCATTGAAACTTACGATATGTTTCAGATACGTTTCAAAACATATCTGAGACCTCCCTGAAACATTTCTGATAGGTGAAAATGTCCGCTTTTGTGAAACGTTCCATTGAAATATAAATGATACGTATCAAATATATAACAAACGTACGTCTCAAATATATTTCTAATATGTAACTATAAACAACTAGCGCAACTATTCGAATATATAAATGATACATATCGAATATATAACAATTATCATGAAAATTGATAATTAAGTGCATTTTATTTCATTCTGATCTATTAAATAATCTCTCAAAATTCAAAAATTTTAGTATCTCGTATTTTGGACTGAAAACTTTTCTGTTTATTGAGTGGAAACATAACCTTGTTTGGACTGAGTCATTTATCGAAATTTGGGAGAGAACAGTTTTGGGTTGTTTCTCTCCCAATCATTGCCATGATTTGTGCATGTATGAAAAATAAATAAATAAATTCTACATCAGATCAAAGCAATGCAGTATGCTGCTTACCACGGTGATCGACACGTGTTGCTTATTCCGATATGGCTTCATCATCCAGATCCAGTTGATGAGTTCAGAATGTGAGAATGAGCAAATGGGTGCATCTGCGCATGCGCAAAAGTACAATCACACAGCATTGTGGGTACGTTTCATGATAATGTATTTAGTACATTTCCGAAACCTGCCTAGGCATACGTATCATTTGATGCTTGAACAATACATATCAGGAACATTTATGACACATATCTCAATTATGTATCTAAAACGTTTCAAATACTTAGTGTGCTATATGGGTTAAGATTTGAAACTTTAAAAAAGTGTTATTTAAACTGATATTTAATGTTTGGTTTGACCTACATATAATTTGTTGCAACATTCACATTTTATTTCATAGATTCCAGATTTTTCTTCGATTTAGAGTTTTTTTTAGGATAGCCAAGAATATATTCAAGTGTGAATTTTCAATAAAAACTAATGTCGACATTAGCATGTTTTTAAAATCTGTTTTAGCAACTTTTGCATGGGATCCATAATTCATAGATTTCCAGATTTCATCTCTCTTCCCGTTTTGGAAAAATGTTGTTCTTAATAATTTAGGGATACGTTTTGTCTTTTTTTAAATCATTTGGTTAATCAAATTTGGTTGAAATTCATTAAATTTTGCTATTTGCGGAATTTCTCTGGGCGGGCCTGATGGTGATATTGTGGTAGCTTAACAAAAAATTTTATTTCAAATTCAAATTTATTAAAAAAATTAAAATTAAATCAATTACAAAATCAACTTATCTTCAAATATGTGTTTCCATATAGAAAAACCTGTGTAGGAACACTTCAATACATAATAAGTCATATAGCTTACTGAAATAATACAGATGTTGTCAGATTGTGACAGCATTTGTATTATTCGTTGCTGAAGAAATTCTATGAATAATAGGCTACCGTTAGTTTACCGTTAAATAGTTGGAATAATATATTCTCCCTGCATATTTTGTTCATTTTGATTGAAAAGTAACGTTTTTCAAGAGAAATTAGTCGATTCAGTTATCAGTTATCTAGGCCTACAGTTTTTTTTTTTTTTTTTTTTTGAAGAAAAGCTATAAAATAGGCCTACCGTATCTTTGGAGAAAAGCAATAAATACCGTTACTGTTTTACGATGTGCCTTTTTTATTTCAGGTTTAGCCTACGTTTCATAAGTCTAAACACTAAGAAAAAATAAAAAAACGGTACTCAATTTTTGAACAGCAAAGCAGAATCGGTTTGATAACACATTAATTTTTGGTTTTCTAGAAGAAAAACAAAGCAAAAAATAAGACCGGGCATCTTGGTTCGTAGTTGAGAAACACAGTATAACCTCAAGCTCACACGAGCGACTTCCATTATAAATTAAAAACAAAGGACTAGGTCAACTTTCTCGCCTATTGCCCAAGTTTGCCAACTCTAGAAAACGCTGTGACTAGCAAGGTTTTAGTAGAACAAACAAAAGGGAATTACTCCCTATGTGAAACACTTCTTCATTTTCTTCTATGCACACAGTAACTCACAGAGGAACAAGATTAACAATAATAGGTAAGAGTGAATGAAAAACCGCTGAATAGTCCACCATAGTCTGAAGTGGAAATTTTAATCTGAGATAGATTTTTTGTCCCGAGGTAATATACTGTTCATGAGGATCACAATTTCTCATCAGAGATATAAAATTATTGATATAAGAATCATATATATAAAATTTTATTGCATTGTATATCTTCCTGGATTTCCTGTTCCATGACGAATTGTATATCATTTTTTCCTTTTGAACTACTTTTTTTCCTCCCTTTCCTTTCTCCAGCACATCCCACCTCAGACCCAGCTTTTTTTTGTTTCTCTGTTTTTTGCTGAACTTTGTTATTGACCGAGCGAAGAGAGGTCCCTGTTTCAAGTCGACCGTTTTGCATTTGTCTTTCCATCTGTAGCGCATTTACGGCTAAATGCGTGGACCTAATTCATTGAAATTTTGCATTCCTTTATTTTTAAGGAATATTTAGCCGATGTATGTGTAGGGATATTCGAAATTTGCTTGCATTTGAAGGATGTTTGAAAGGAAAAAACAGAAAGGCTCTTGGGCCTTCTTCTATAGGGAACATATGATTTTCAAAATTAGCTTCTCCATTATATGCAATTGGAATCAGATTTAAATATAGCCCTCGGGCCCTCTTATTCATCTGGTTAAGACTTCAAATGAATTAAACTATCATTCATAAGAATAACATATTCGAGAGAAATAACTCGGAATTTATTAATTTCGAATTCCTCTAATTGCTATTGACAACGGTATTTTCCTCAATGGCGGATATTGACAACAGTATTGAATAGCTGATGGAAATCGATGAATGCTACTGTACAAAAATATCAGTCACCACCGGGAATCGAACCACGGACCTCCCAATTGCCGGTCGGGCGCCTTAACCACTAGACCATGGAGACCTTTCTGCACAGCAGCATTCATTTTTAACTTGGCCATATCGGCTCGTATCTCACAAGTTAGTTTGAAGTGATTGACAATTGAATAAACTGACAAATATACATAAACAGAATGTATTAATTTCGAATTCCTCTAAATTCATATATTTGTCAGTTTATTCAATTGTCAGTCACTTCAAACTAACTTGTGAGAAATAACTCATTTCTAATATTCCAATCAAGTATGATAACAAGTGATTACTAAGTGAATGATAATTATACAAATTTAATTAATATTCTTATACAAATTCAATTAATAATATTCTTAAGCCTACACAAATTCAATCAACAGACATGGCAATTCTCATCTGATTTGAACAATCAGCTGTATGGAAAATAGAAACACAGCCTTGGTGTGTTGGTGATGAAAAACAGAATTACTTTTTGTGGAAGACATATATGAAATTAATATACTATGCAAATTGAATCAAGGGTTAGGTCTGATTGATTGACAGCTTGCTTGCCGTTTGCAGAAGCCCTTCTGCTGACTTTGAGCTATTTATTGAAAACCTCGAAACTTATCTCATCAACAGGAACTGGGACCGAGTTCATTGGTTATTATATACAAATTGTTGTATTTTACCCAGAGCAATGCTAGATGAAATGGCACAACGATATCTAGATGTATTATATGAGGCAGGTTTTGTGAGTTGCATCAAATGTGGCTACCAGAATCACTGCTACCTGTCTAGATCATAAAATATTCACTGACACAAAGGATAGTAACTCCATCAAGTCGGCCGTGATAAGATGTGTCATGACTGAACATGACCTCACCGTTTGTGAAACTCAGTTTAAAAAGAAACGTTTGCAAAAAAATGTTACTGCAGTCAATTTTTCTAGCTGAAGTTCTAGTATCCCAGCTCATAGCAGATTGCGATTGGTCCGAGGTTACCTGTATTCCAGATATAAACTCTAGTTGTAGTGTATTTTTGGATCAGCTCAAACTAATAATTTCCTAGACTACCAAATTTTAAAATATATCTTCAAAGAAAAAAATTAAACCGTGGATTTCTAATGGTTTAAAAACATCTATCTGTCACAGAGATAAATTGGGCAGAAAACTAAATCAAGAGCCTTTCCATGCTACCCTAAGAGGCCAATACAAGAATTACGGAAATAATCTTTCTAAGCTATTAAAGACTTCTAAAGAGACATATTTTCGTAATAAAATTGCCAATGTGGAAGCAATAGTAAAAAACTTTGAAGTAGCATGAAGGGCATCACAGAACTTAGTAAGAATGTTGATAGCTTTCCCATTGAAAATGTTATAAACTTTAGTGATAATATTGAGCCCAGTGATATTGTTGACATTGTAAACACATTCATTCAATACCATGTAAATGTGGGTGCAAAGTGCAAACCTTGCTGGGGCTATTCCTAATGTTTTTCACCAGTGAATGATGCAAATTTCATGGTGGATTCTCAGTTTGAACTGTTGCCAGTCACTGAAGATTTGTTGGGTATCATAAATAACCTTAAGGGAGGATCAGACCCTGAAGTTGACAAAATTCCAGAATTACTAATTAAGAGAATATAAATCCACTAAAAATACCACTTCTATACATAATTAATTGCAGCTTTTTTCAATAAGGAGTTTTCCCAAATTCCTTGAAATTAGGAAACATTGTGAATGCCCATTTACAAGGCTGGACCCAGAAACCAATGTATTAGTTATAGACCTATAAATTTAGTGAGCGTCCTATCTAAAGTTATTGAAAAAGCAGTCAGACTGCAATTGGAAAATATTTAATTGCTAATAACATTTTGTACAGAAATCAATTCGGATTTAGAGATGACAAGAATCTTAATGACATCCTATTTCTCTTGACTAAATAAATAAATGAATCAATAATTGAATGTGATAAAAAGTACTCCTTGCTTTCATATAGATTTAGCCAAAGCTTTTGATATGATTGATCAAGGTATCTACTAAAGAAGCTTGAATGTATTGGTGTTCAGGGTATTTCATTGAAATGGTTTGATAATTATTTTAGCGGAAGAGCTCAAGTTGTTTCAGTCTTAGATCAGGTGAGTGTGCCTATGAGCAACGATTATGGTGTGATTCAGGGTTGCACTCTGGGACCCATTTTGTTTTTAATTTATATTAATAACCTGAGAAGAGTTAATATTGATCATGGCCATCTATTTTCATATGCCGATGATACAGCACTACTGTTTGAAGTGAGCAGCTGGGAGGAAGTGAGCAGAGCTGGGATTAGTCACTACAATAAAACAAATTTTAAAACAAAAAAGTAACCAACTTCAATGAAATGATACTCAAACATTAAATACTCACATACTAAAAAGTTCAAAATAAAGTATTTACTTTAAACTGAGAACATTTTTAATTTCATACAAGTAATCTTTTGAAGTCAGCGCCATATATTTTATGAAATTGATAAGAAATTCTATCTAATATCAAAACTAACACTAATTTCAATTAAATATGTGATTTACACTCACTTTTACTGAAATACAGTGTCAGTTTTGATATTAGATTGTTCAAGTATTTTGTCATGGAAAACATCACAGAGTAATTCTGTTATATTTTAGAAGTTAATGGGAAATTTGGCGCCGACTTCAAAAGATAATTTGTATGAAATTTAAAATTTTCTCAGTTTAAAGTGATTACTTTACTTTAAACTTTTTAGAACGTGAGTATTTAATGTTTGAGTATCATTTCATTGAAGTTGGTTTCTTTTTTTGTTTAAAAATTTGTTTCATTTTAAGCTTTATAGTTGAATTTTCAAACTTTGAAAACATGAGAAATTTCTTAAAGCCTACATTATGAAATATTTATCAAATTAGCAAGCCAATAATTAACTTATAACATCCAAGCTTAAGTACTGTAACTAAAAATCCACCTATAAGAAAAGATAAACAAAGGAAAATTCTACAATGCTTTATTTAATGAGGAATATTGTATTCAGGAAAATTATAATAGTGAAAGGCTTCTTAAAAGTGAAATGGTTTTTGATTCATTTTGATGTGGTCCCTTTCAGAATAATATTCTGCGGAAAATGGTGTTTACAGTACAAGTATGTGAACACACAAGACAAAGTTGAGTGTGGTATTATCATATGAGTATGGTGAACATCTTCCCGGATGAGTTACATACAACTTTTTTCATGATACTAGTCTAAAATATAAAAAACACAAACTTTGAGCTAGTACAAGCATCATCAAACATAACCTCAAAATAGCCTATTTTGTTTGATACTTAATGGCGAATAAATAATATTCTTAATCCATCACAGCAGTGATACTAAAAATACTTCTGAGATCAGCTGTTTTTCCAAATTCATGGTAAAGTGGCGATTTTGACGAAAAATTAATAACTTTGAAGAAGATTGTTCAATTATTTTTTTGCAATTAATGATTTCAAATACATTTTTCACTCCAACTCATGATTGAAACTAAATAACCTTGTTCCTATGACTCCATTACATCAACTAAATTATTTAAAATTTTCATATGAACAGAAATAGCCTATTATATTCTTCTTATCCTCGATTCAAATTAAATTCACGTGATTGTTCAAAACGGGACATTACAAGCTTGTTTCACACTTAACTAGCTTTGGGTAACCGATGTCATTTACCTGCCATAATTGCATTGCATTATATGATTTCGAAAATCGTCTAGATGTGAAGCGCTCCATATGATACAATGATCAGCCTGGTTAACGATACTGGTTATCCGATTGGCGGTTTTGTGTGGAACTATCCTATTCAAGCAAGATTGAAATGAAGACATCGAAGAATGTTCCTTTTTGTTTAATATTGGGCCGATCCTTGTGAAACTTTGATGGGACCACCGCTGAGCGATGCTCTTTCATTTAAAAAAAAATTCATTGAAATCGGTTCAAAATTGTTCGAATGATTAATGTACAAACATTAAAAAAAAAAAACAGGTCGAATATAGAACCTTGTTCTTTTTGAAAGTCGGTTGAAAAAATGGTTTGATCAAAATCGCCTTACTATTCAACATCTCTTTTTATCATCATCATCATCATCATCTATCATGGACTAGGCATCTGCAGCCTGTTCCAGTGTCCAGCGTTTTCTTGGCCTTCCATCCTGCTTCAATTTCCATGCCTGAAGTGGGAGACGGCTTGATGACATTCGGAGTAGGTGATTTGTCCATTTTATTCTGTACTGCTTGATCACATCTGCAAGTGGTTGTACATTGCACTCTCTTCGTATTATTTCATTTCTTATGTGATCACGCTTAGAATATCCTTGGACGCTGCGCAGAAATCTCATTTAAGAAGCTTGAATCCTTGAATCATCTTTCTTGGTCTTTGTCCATACGTACCTCACTTCCATACGTCATCAAAGGTATAGCCATCGTCTTATAAAATTTTATTTCTGTGTTTTTTCTGGCCTTACCCCTCAAAGTCCGATGGATAGTTCCACAGATCATGTTGAACTTGGCTATTTTCTGAGGTATGTCAAGTTCTCTATCAAAGGATATATCGCAGCTATATCATAACTTTTTATCATAACTATTATTTTCTCAAGTTCTTCTTATCCCTACTCTATATCTAACATCTGGCCCCCCAGCATACTGCAATATTATATATTTCATTTTTGTATTTTTTATGGAGAATAAAAAATATTTCAATTTTAATATTTTAATTGTGTTTAATTTAGCGATAGTGATAATCATTGAGCACATCGATTATGTTCCTCTATGCATGCACCCTTAGGCCGCGCTCACATTGCATGCGTTTTCGTACGAAAATTAATCGTACTAATACGTACGAGAACGCACGAATGATCCCAATCCTTTGAAATAGATCGTAAGTGCTCACACTGCATACGAGTTGTCGTACGTATACGCACGTATAGTTCCGACATCCGAATTCGATCCCAACCTGTTGGGATATTTTTCTCATTTCGTACGTGTTTGTACAAAATGGACACAGAAAAACTTATAAAATTGGTTTTTGGCTACAAATGTTTGTGGGATCAAAGTGTTTCGACGTATCATTTACGTGATCATCAACGCCAAGCTGAAACTAATGCAAGTGTATAAGTGTTGAATAAAGAGTTGTCCGAAAAACTGTGCATTTTAATCTCTTACCTAAAAGTTACTACTAATCTTTCTTCAGGTGATATGGTCTTGCGAAAAATACTGTATCTAGATAACTTAGGTCGTATAGCATCAACTATACAGTCAAAGGTTTCTTTAATCATACGTAGATAATCATGAAACAAGTTGTCACACTATCTGACATATGAAACAAAATGTGACGAGATTCACCAAATTCCTCTCTTTTCAAATATATTTCACACTCCCATTGAATTCTGCGATGGTATTGATGCTGCCTCAGTCTCCGAATCAGCAGAGAATTTTCTAAAAGATACAATTGATTGTATTGGTAATTCATTATTGGTAAGCAGTGAAACCGCAAAGCAAACAATTTTTACGTACTTCTTGGATGGGGAGAAACGCAGCAAGTGTGCGCACTGAATTCGTACGATCGGTGTCGTAAGTTTACGTACGATAGACATTCGTATGCAATGTGAGCGCGGCCTTAGGCTTTTCTTGAGCGAGAAGTCTACTGTTCACAGAACTACTAGTTTATATTCTGTGAAATAGATGAATTCACATGATGACGTAAGATTTTTTCAAGATTAAATTAGATTCAGATTCAGAGTCAAAAGCATGTGAGAATAACTACATAATATTGAAATACCTACCCGTAAATACTCAGATAAATCGACCTCCCAATTTAAAAAAAAAATATTCAACATGTCTACCTTTCATAGTCCATTCAATTCAGTTTATTTTATTGATTGTTTTCTTAATAAATTACCTTCACCTACCTGAAATATTTGAAAACTTATATACCAAATAGGAATCCAGCAACCTTCTTTATAACTGCTATCATTAAGTTAGCATTTGAAAAAGATAAGGATAATGTTTTTAGAACGTTGCACCCAAATTGTGAGAGTTGATGAGCTCCTTTCACATTATACGGATTGAGCCATTCGAATTAAAAAAAAAAACAATACTTTTCGTCTCTGAGTAATGTGAAACTGTGAAAGGTTCCTCGTTCTTCTTCACACCGCTAAAAACATAGTCACTGTTTGAGTTTTTTGAACGAAAAAATTATATGGACCTAATGTGAAAAAGTTTGATCGAGCTGATAAGATTTTGAAGCTGCTCTACTTCAGGAAAGAAAAGTTCTATTTGAAGAAACATCCAATAAGAAAGAGATTGTCTCTGAACAAGGTATTTTTACAAATAAAACCTGGTGCTATTAATCGATTCTTAACAGCTGCAATGCAATTTAGGCGACTGACAGTAGAGAATAGCTCAAATACATTGAAACAACAGGTAGGAAGGTAACAGTTCTCATCTCAGTAGTAACGATTTAATTGAACAAGAAATCGATGGACAACCATTACCTATCGAACAGCAGTTGCATTAGGGCTGCATTGCATTGCGGAAGTTAGTGCAAATTTACTTGCCAAGTTGCAAACTACAGTTTGGGCGATCCCATCATCAACTCTTCGCTATTTGCTCACACCAAATGACGCTGGATTTGTTTCCAAGAAACATTCCAATTCTACAAATGAACCAGCTGAACACTTTAAACTAACAAAGGCTATTTAAACAGATTCAACTTCAAGATTCTGATGTCCCAAACACAACCTTGAGTCTGGATTTTATCCAAAGATAGATCTTTATCAAACTAAAATAAATACACAGATCTTAAGTTCAGCATTACCGGTAAAATATCACACACTTAATTGCTATTGCTGACCTTCACTCTTTTGTATTATAAAATCATGCACTTTCATTAACCAAAATGAAGATTACAAATAACATCTCATCAGTTTGATTTGTTGTTTATATTTGATAAACTCTTATTTTCGATCCAACCGGGTAGTCCAATCTCAAAATCAATCTGTCAAGAAATATGTTACAATCAAATATATAGAATGAAATTACCATACACAATCAACATTCTCAATGCAGTTACATTTCCAATTAATTCTGTTTCTAAATGGACCAACTTTCGAAACTTTTATACAAGATGTAAAGCAGAACAATTGATTTAATCATTTCAATAAAAACGTTTTTTTCAATGACTGTGAGCATGGGTCCCAAGAGGGGGCCTGGGTCCGGTCGCTCCCCCTCCCTATTGGTAATGACTTAAGCACTAGAATTTACTTTGACACATATAACTTGACGTGATTTAAAAAAATGATTTATGTCAAAACACTCAAAATTCAGTTTTACAGAGGCTATTTTCTAAATTTCTTTCTGGGGAAGGGCCCCATTTTATACGTGAGAGTCACATATTTATTATATCATTATTATTAAGAGGTGACACCTCCTTAAGTTTGAGTTGATGAATTTGAATAAGGAAATTTGATTTGAATCAGGCCTATGTAAGAAGCGGGGACATATTTATGGGGTGAACTAGGTCCGAATTCTTTCCCTGTTGGCGATGAATAAATAGAATTCACTTTTACCCATAATGTGCATTGAAATGGAAGGATCAAGTACCGTATAGAAACATATATGCAGTTTTTGAGGGGTTATTTTACAAATTTTTCCTGGGGAGGACCCTCAGACCCTTGTGGGGTTTCTGATTTGTACAAGTTATTCATTTCCTCAGAATTTTTAGAGTTAACTTTTCATGTGAAATTTAACAACTTGCAGTCAAATATTTGTTAAGAATAAGTATAATAACTCACTTAATCTGGCCGAGCGCTTTCGAATCTATGAGATCCATCTTCAGACGCCTCTGAAGATGGATCTCATAGATTCGAAAGCGCTCGGCCAGATTAAGTGAGTTATTATACTTATTCTTAACAAATATTTGACTGCAAGTCGTTAAATTTCACATGAAAAGTTAATATTAACAACGCAGTTCATCATGGAACAAGAAATCCAGGAATTTTTAGAGTTTTAAAGATTATCTTTATAAGACTTTGAGGTAGGCCTATACTTCTGTAAATATAGACTGAAGTTCGCCTGGTCAATGATAGGCTTATTGGGACCTGTAGCTCAGTTATGGTATTGTTTTTCAATTCCCTTTATTTTTCTCCAGTGAAATACATTCATATTGTTATGGGCTCTGTGTCTAAAATAATGCTGGCAACACTTAATTTTATCACTCGCACTTTATTAATGCAAATAATCCACAACTCACACTGTTCAGTAATTTCTTATGCAAAATAATGAAATCGGAAACAGATAAATCGATATTGTTCAACTGATAAAGAGTTTTCAATATCACTGTTAACAATTAACTTATGTAGCACAAGTCTGTAATACAGTAATAATAGGTAAACAAATTATCACTATAAACACAAAATATGGTAATTAATTATCACTACTGACACACATTATCTTGACAAACTTCAAAGACAACTCAACTAATTTACAAAAGCCTCTCTCTTATTTATATACTTTTTTGTAATTGAGATATCTCTCCATTTTTCTACCAAATTCTAAACTAACAAACAATCAAGCAGCAGTCTCATCGAAGTGGGGGAGTAGCTATCTTCACTAAAAATGCTAAGAATATGCAAACATTTAATTTAGAATATGTAGAGAAATTTGCTGTGGAAATGGATTTAGAAGTTACTGGTTTGAGAGTAAAAATCGACAATAATTTCGAAGTATCGGTGTTAGGTATTTACAGGTCACCAAATGGGGAATGTAACAATTTTTGTGAACTATTCAATAGGCTTTTAGAGATTACTACTACTCGTTTTACAAACGTTATTGTAGCGGGAGATTTCAATACAGACTTTGCAACACAGAATAAAATGACAGAAGATTTAAAGGATATTATATGCATGAATAACTTGGAAATAAAAGTTCATGAATATACCAGAGTCACAAGAACATCACAAACAATAATTGATAACATCCTTACTAATATAGATTACTCGAAAACAAGATTAGGCGGCTCGGAACTATCTGATCATGACTATCAAATCTTAGAGGTGGGGTTGCAAGGTCATAAATCAATTAAAAAGAGTAGAGTAATGAAAGAAATTCAACAATGTGAACAGGGGAATATCGATTGTTTGAAGCAGAATCTGCTACAAGAAAACTGGAGTAGGGTTTACAATAGCAATAGTTTAAATGACAAATATGATAGTTTCATTAATATTTTAAGGTTTCATATTACTATGAGTTGTCCATCTAAAAAAGTCCCTGTAAAGAACAAATTAGACAAGATTGAAGAGTGGATAACTGATGATATCCTTGCAGAAAGAAATAGGGTTAAAGATGCATATGATGAATTCAAACTATCTAGAAATATGTTAAGTGAAGATAATTACAAAGCTTTAAAGAAAAATTATACAAGAGAAGTGAAAAGAGCGAAATGTAAGAGAACAGCTGAAATTTTGAATAATAGTGTGTACTTTAACACAGCAGTGTGGGATGTAATAAACAAAAATAGGCAAGTAGCTCATGTAGATGCTTATACTAGTGTCCCCAGAATAATTAACGAGAATAACAAATATATTGATGATAGTGTAGACATTTGTAATTTCTTTAACACATATTATCAACTGGTTGCTAAGGATCTTCAAAAATCTCTTAATACAGGTATTAGTGATGCAAACATGAGGAATACTGAGGGGATTCAGAACGAATTAAAATTCCACCCAGTATGCCAAGACGAGTTGTCAAATATCATTGATAGTTTAAATAATAAAAAAACTGTAGGAATGGATGGGGTATCCAGTAAAATTCTGAAAGAATGTAAAGATCAATTGTTAGACCCTTTGATTCATCTGATCAATCATTCATTAGAACAAGGTGTTTTTCCAGATAACTTAAAAGAGGGGAAGATCTTGCCAATCTTCAAAAGTGGTGATAGAGAAAAGGTAGAGAACTATAGGCCCATTAGTATTTTAAATGTAATAAGTAAAATTTTTGAAAGAGTAGTTCTAAATAGGTTACTTCTGCACCTTCAAGAAGCTAACTTTATCTGTGATGAACAGCATGGCTTCCAGAAAGGGAGATCAACAAAAACATCCATAGTTTCTCTAGTTGAAAAACTAAAAGATATAATAGATTCAGGTGATAAAGCTACTGCAATCTTCTTAGATCTGTCAAAGGCATTTGATTGTGTTAATCATAGAACTTTATTGGAAATACTGCAAAATGTAGGTGTAAATGGGGTTGAACTGAAATGGTTAGAATCATATCTTATTGGGAGAAAACAATGTGTAGAACTAACTACAGTAGTTGGTAATAGTATAGTAAAGAATAAATCTAATAAATTAGAGGTGCAAGCTGGAGTGCCTCAGGGGTCAATACTAGGTCCATTGCTTTTTTTGTTATATGTCAACCGTTTACCTAAAGAATTAATTAGTGGTAGAGCCCTCTTATTTGCTGATGATACATCACTCATTTTCAGCAATTCCATTCTAGATAATTTAGAAATAAGTGCCCATATAGGTGTGCAGTCCATTGTCCAATTTTTAAATCAGTTGAAATTAACTATAAATAGTAAAAAATGCCAATACCTTCAATTCAAAAACAAACATAATTTAAATGAAGATAGGGCTATAAACGGGTTTGTAAACGATAATAAATTAGACCAGGAAGAAAAAATTGCATTTCTAGGAGTTATGTTGGATAGACGATTGACCTGGACTCCATACATTGAGAAAATATGTAGTAAAATTTCATCTGGGGTATTTGTCCTGCGACAGCTCGCTAGATTGAATGACAAAAAGTTACTTTTTACAGCTTACCATGGGCTCTTACTGTCACTTATTAGGTATGCTATCTTAGTATGGGGTAATTCATCAAAACAAAATCTTGATAGGGTGTTTAAGATCCAAAAGAAAGCGGTTAGGTGTATAGAAAGAGTAAATAGATTAGATTCATGTAGGCCGTTGTTCAAGAGACTTGGTCTCCTAACTGTACCCAGCTTATATGTGTATGAAGCTACTTTATATGTAAAAACTAATGATATTAACCAAAATCTTGATGTACATGATTATAGTACAAGAAGCCGAGGAGATTATCACTTGGTGAGTCACAATAGTAGCTTATTCAAACAAAAACCTAGTTATATTGGTAGGAAATTCTACAACAAGCTACCGCAGTTTTTGAAGAGTCTTGAAAATATAGAAATATTTAAAAAACAATTGAAGAAATATTTAGTTGATAAAGCTTTTTATAGTGTACAAGAGTTCCTTTCACATCAAAATTAAGCCTCACCTCAATTTATTGAAGTAATTATGGTATGTAGTGTATAATATTGTTGATCTGACTTGTCTTATACTCCTTAACTGGAGTCTCCAAGACGTAATCTACAAAAAAAAAATCAAGGACCCTTGCACATTCCATAATATTCTATAAGATTCCTCCAATTTCTAATCAAACAACTAGAACATTCTGCAAAGCTCCAAGTAAACACCATAACCTTCTAACCTTAAACACTAGAAGAAAACATTTACACATTCAATTCAACAAAAACTGTCTCAAACTCAAAATTACACCAAACTATGCTAAATTCAAAACTAACAACAAATCAAAACCAGCTCAAATAGCCAAAACTAAAGCAGAAACTACCTTCATCAAAGAGAGCATCAAACTTCTACATAAACAGAAAGACATACACAATTTGAAACTCCTCAAACTACATCTATCTATCACACAAAAATACGGACACAGTTTCTTTCTTGAATTAGCAGAAGCAACAAACACTTGGGTGCAACAAAAACTTGACAAAATTAAACAAATACACTACAAAAAAATACATAACCTAACACCTCCCAGACCAACTATTCAATCTGCTCACACTTTTTACAGTAAAACTGTCAACCTAACAAACATACATTTTACAGAAACCAAACTCAACTTATTGAACAAAGGTCTAAAACATAAACTGAACTACAAAAACAACAGATCCACATAAAAAAACATAGTCATTGAAACAGAAACATGCATCCAACGAACAGATCCACAAATACATGACAAACTTAGACTAGAAACCTACAACACAATAAAAACCAACAACTCACAACCACATCCATCCATAACATCAGAAAACCACACCATAAAAGAATTGAAACAAAAAGCTCTAACTGACAACCTCACATATATCAAAGCAGATAAAGGCAACACTACAGTTATCATAAACAATGAAGAACTGAACAGAAAAACACTTGACTACATAAACAAAAATAACATAAAACAACTACACACCAATCCCACAAATGTATACCAAACAACAGTCACTCACAAGTTGTGGATAGATTTTATTTTCACTGACAACTGAATAGACATTGACTAAAACTCCTAGATTATTCTTTTTAAATATAGAAATCTCATTGATGGTGGTTAGGTAAGCCAGACAAGTTGTATTTTTTCATATGTTGGTATATTGATTGCTGACTTGTTGCAGATTTTTTCCTTGAACATGTTTGGCAAAGGTTGCCCACATGAAGCAGTTTTGATCCTTGTTCTGTGAGTTGATGATAGCCTTCCCCACAGCTAACCTGGTTGCTGGGTGGCAGCTTGATGTAGAATGGTACCATCAGTGGTACCATACATGTTTATTGATTCTTATCATGATACCATCAATGGTAAGAAGGGTCTATCCATTTGGGTTGCACTCAAACTTGACCTCCTCCTCCAGCATTGTCTGGCAAGCAACCTTGACCTGGTGAGGGAGTGTGGACATAGTGAAGACTGCATAGTTTGGAGTTTTGAGAGCAATGTCCTGGGTCACCTCCTTCTCCTTGTTATTCTCATCAAGAATGCATTTCTGATAAGTCACCTCCAACACCAGGTTGAACTTTGATTGGTCCATTTTCCACTATTTCTCTGGTCAGACACTTGTTGATTTTTTCTTCCAGACTACTCAGAAGGGATTGAAAGTCTTTGGCTGGAGATGTCAGGCAGGCGTTGCTGTAATATAATATATTCAAATTGCCATTGAAAGCATTCTCCAGCTTGGTAAACGTTCCCTGTGATTCCTGAGTTTTCTGGCATCAACTTTTTTTCATAATCTTGATTGTCTGAAACATATAGGTAATCACAAACAATTGTTACTTGATTTAATATGCTATGAGCAGGATTTGGGTTGCAGTTAGTGTATATAAAAGTGTTATTTTGAGGTTATGTTAGATGGAAGAATCAATTTATAGGTTAGATTATAAATAGATAAATAATTTTATTTCTCAATAAACAATGGTACAACAATCTTCAACATACACAAGTACATAAGAAATACATTGTGATAATCATTAAGAAAGTAGGCACTCCCAAGAATAGCCTATATGGGAGTTGCCATCAAAATATTAAATATCTGATATTTTTAGTGATAACAATAATATACATGAACATATTATACAAGCAACAGAACTCAGAAGTCGAAATAAAAAATAATCTAATATAAATTGAAAAGAAAAAATGAACTTGAATAATAAAACATAATTAATAAATAGAAACTTATAATAAATAGAAAAAAATGAAGATACTTTAATGAGAATAATGATAATAATATGAATGAAGAAAGATGAATGAAACATAATTAATTACAATACATATTCCTATCAAAATTAAATTTTAGATGAAGGAAGAGAAGGGAGAAATTGTATATTCTGTACTAGAAGTTTTTTCAATGATTTTATTAATTCTGTTTGAGTTTTTAATAATAGACAAGAGATTTATACATGTTTTTTCTTATAAAGTGCCTTATTGATTGAAAATGTGAGTAGTAAACCGTGACATGTCCGAATTGTATTTTTAATTGTATTTTATATGATAATAGTTGAAAGAGTAGATTTATAGGTTAGGTTATAGGATAGTAGTTAGAAAAATCAACTAATAGGCATAATATAATCAAGGTCAGGTGTAAGAATCGATTTATAGGTTAAGGTTAAGCTGGGTAAAAGAATCAATTAGGAATAAGAGATTGAATACTCACTTTGGATAGCTGGTAGAGATGCAGTAGAATCTGTGGTAATAGTAGGTTGCTGTGGGCACTTGTAACTGTTAGCACTTGAAGCCTGAATGATGCTGGCTTGTTGAGCCACTGTTTATATACCATGGACCCCCACCCTGTAACCAATAGGCGTCAACTCCCCCCGCCACAGTTATAAGAGGGAGGAAGGCTTTTTTATATACCTTTTTAAAAAAAATTTAAAATTGGCGTGACGTCATGGGGTCATGTAAGGTTCAAAAGTCAAGGACAAGTCAAGATCATGATGCACCACAGTCCCCATTTTCATACTACTACTGATTGATAGTTAAATAATCAACTATCCGATAAACTGTTCAATGAAGTAAAAGGAAATGTCTAAAAACAGTGAAACACTCAATAAATGGAACAGTTACAAAGCACAGTCTGATCACAAGCACTTGATATGCATAAACTTTTTATTCTTTATACTTTTTTCATTTATACTATAGTAACTTCTAGAAATTTCTCGATGTCTGGATCACACAGAAACTAACATGAGTAACAGGAGTGAGAGAGACATGTTGGAAGAGAGACATAAACAACTGTCAATTTACAATCTCTTTGAAGCACGTTCGCCAACCAATGGAGCAGTGTTTACAAAAGCAAGTAGTATCGACTATTGTTTTCTTGCACCATAACACAAATATAAAAAACCTGGAATATTCAAATGCTTGCTTAAATGGTTTTACAATTTTCCAAGTGTATGTTGTCAGTGGGAGTCGTTAGAGGGCTAGTGAAAAGCAAATAGATCAATAATTTCCATCATTAATATTGCTGAGCAATAGTAATGATGGTCGTCGACGTTTTACTGATACAACAATGGAACAGACTGGTGGTGTCAAAACGATTCTATGATGGTAAGTAGCGGTAGCAGCTAGCAGAAAAATTAGACTAGAGAATAGTTATTATGTTGGGAGTGTTTCGCTGGAGAAACAAGAAAGGAAGAGAGTAAGAGGAGGAATATATGTGTGTGTAGTGGATGTGATCGATGTGCTGCCCCCGAGCTAGGCGGCGGCGAGGAAGGACATTGGCGACAACGGGAGACATTCTTGCTCAGAGCAGAGCAGATATAAATAAACATTGCTAGGCGGCCGCTGTTGGAAGCCGGCCAAAATCACAAGAGACCTCTGCATAATATTGCAAAGTAAGTGCAATTCTCGATCGGACTCGAAATATGTTACTGGAAGTGCCCTGACCGCCCCCTCCCCCTTCACCAAACCATGTCTAGCACCAACACGCTTCGCCATCTTTCTACATACTCCCTCCTCCGCTTTTTCTACCCGATATTACATGAGGCCTCCTCTTCTCATTGGTCAGTAGGATTGGCTGAGTCACAGTCGAGGAAGCGAGGACAAGAATTCCACCACCGTTTTACCCTTCCAGTGTTAATCAGCAACCCCTGTGTTTTTTAACGGTCAAAAGTACTTACTTGAAAGAGAGGTCATTTCAACAGATTCCATGTAACATTTAATTTTTTCAAGACTCCAAAGAAATCTGAGGAGTTCATATATAGTCTATATTTTGAATTGTATGTTGCAATGTATGATACGTGAATAAAATTGAAATTGAAATATCTAGGACATCATTCATACATCCATATGACATCAAAACCATTTCTACTCCAACATTTATTATTTTTATTTTTTATGTTCACATGAGCCTGAAACTTGTGAATGGCTACAATGAGGTGAATGGTATCAGAAAATGAACGTGAATCGACCACGTGGCCGCAGGAGTAGCTTTCATAGTCTTATCAGATGAGTAATGCCATAACCAATTGATTACCGATGTGTTGCTCGATATGAAATTTCATAATCAAGGCGATTTGCATTGATCTGAATATCATTGAAATTGGAAAGTCAATTAAACAAAGAATTATAATATAAGTCAAGTCAATTATTATAAGTCAATTTTAATTATGTATACGGAGCACGTAAAAATCAATTAATTAATGTTTTTACAAGCAAACGATCAGCTTCTAGTTTAAAAAATTAAGGCTGGAGTACCACAAGGCAGTGTTTTAGGCCCAATCTTGCATCTTCTTTATACATCTGACATACCTCAGCCTGAAAATGTCACAGTAGCAACGTTTGCTGTTGATACTGCAATTCTATCAGTAGGTGAAACTGTTGAAGGTGCTACAGAGAAATTACAGGTAGCAGTGAACAGAGTCAACATCTGGAAAAAACAATGGCTTATCAAGTTGAATGAGGCAAAGTCAGTCCATGTCAACTTCACAAACAAAAGAATGCAATATATCCCCTTAACACTCAATGGGAATATAGTTCCACACTCAAACACCGCAAAGTATCTGGGCATGATGCTGGATGTTAAGCTTAGATGGAAAGTGCATGTGAAGAAGAAGAGAGAAGAACTTGGTATCAAATATAAGAAAATATACTGGCTGCTTGGGAGGACATCACAATTGACAACCTACAATAAATTGCTCCTCTACAAGCAGATTCTAAAGCCAATGTGGACCTATGGAATACAACTATGGGGCTGCACTCGGCCATCCAATATAAACATCATCCAGCGATTCCAGAATAAGGTACTTAGGAATATTGTTGATGCTCCATGGTATGTCAGAAACACTGATCTTCACCACGACCTAGGAGTGGAGACAATAGCCAGTGAAATCAAGAGATTTGCCAATAAACATGAAGATAGACTGCATCAACACCAGAACATAGAGGCAATCCAGCTGCTGAACGTCCAGCATGGGATGATACAAAGGCTAAAGCGGAAGAGGCCACACGAATTAGTGTAGTGTGAAGTGCAAAAGCAGAGTTTTTTTTAATGTGCAAAAGTGTGTATGAAAGTGTAAAAGCAGAAGTGTGTATAAAAGTGATTTAAAATATTCTTTAAATATTGTTTATTGTTAAAATAGAGGAGGTCAAGCCAATGGGTTAATCCTTTCCATAGTAAATAATTAGCAATTCAGGTTAAAATAAAATAGTTTATTAGTCTCAGACTAGGTGCTAGAATAACTTCAGCAAAAAAAAAAGCTTCTAGTTTCTTTTGAAAAACGGTGTTGCCTATCGATGTTGTGTTGAAATATGCTGGGAACTAAGACAAACAATAATATTATTCTTAGAGAGTATTAGTATCTAAACTGAAGTATGAAAAGAGCAAGGGGTTATAGGCCTACTGTATTCATAGATAAGGCCACGGTGAGTAGTAGAAGATGGTAGGTGTCCCCAATTGGATGTGCAGTAGCAAACCGGTTATCTGACATCATCGCCGCCAAGGAACCGAACCCCGATGCAATTGTTTCGCAGTATTCAAGTGTATTTAAATACCATCAATATTTTTCAAAGTTGAATAGAATTCGGAAATAATATTATTAAAAAGTGTAGTTTATTGTCTTAATGGTGTGTGTAGTTCTTCATTGTTATGCAGGATTTAAATGAGTAGAGCAAGGAACAAGAGATTGTAGAAAATTTGGACTTTTTGAAAGTTCTATCAGGCTACATAGCTTATCATGAATTAAAAAAGGTATTCCAAAAACATTCAATTATGGTGAACAATCTGGACAAAATGCTTCAAAAAAATCCAACTGGCTTTCTTTTTTATCTAGAGGTGGCCTAATAAATCCATCGGATGAGTGGCTGTCAATTTCAATTCAGCTTGAAAGGGAATTTAAAAATTTTCATGGAGAAAGACTTCAAAAGTGTTCAAATGCAATGTTAATTCTTAACAACATTATGAAAGAAAAATTCAATAATATTGACGACTTTTCCACTGAATGTTTTGGTAGAACGTGTTCTTTTATAAGGATGAAAGAGTTGAATAGGAAAATTCGAAAAAGACCTGCAGCATCCAATCAAACATTAGATAACAGACACAAAATAAGCAAGATGAAGAAAACCACATCTTAAAAATTATTTCAAGCAGTCAAGATAGTTTCCTTATTCACTGACCATTAATATATTTTTAATTTTTTCCATGTGCTATTTTTTTGTTACAAACTGGAAAAATTTGCAACTAGGATTGCAGAATTTTCCCACTGATGATCTGGTTATGTTGTTACTGATTTATTTTCTGCTTATGGCCTTTTTTTAGTGAAAAGACCATTTACCTAAATGATATCTTTGGTTTATCAATTATAATAAAAAGCTATTGTAGCGGATATGAAATTGAAAGAAAGAAGAAACATTGGTTCTCGGTGTTATCTGCTATGTAAATATTTACTTTTAAGCCATTAATTGCACTGCTTTTGACACTTTTATAGTGTTTACTTGGTAATTAGTAGAATGTTCTATTTGTTTGATTAGAAATTAATGGAGTCTTATCGAATATTGTAGAAGGTTCCAGTTTCCTTGATTTATTTGCTCAGAAGATGATGGAAAAATGTAGAAATTGCTCGATATTTGAAAAACCTATTTAAAGCGAACGCATTTGTAAATTAGTTCAGTTGTCTTGAAAATTCATTGTGATAAACAAGTTTGTGAAAGTGACAGTTATATATCTATTGTGTCTATATATAGTGATAATTCTTTCTCTGTGCCAGTAGTGACAATTCTTTTTCTTATTTAATTCGTACCAGTGAGCTACTGAATAGTGTTTATTGTATTATGGACTAGTGCTACATAAGTTAATTGTTCTTCCTCGACATTTCGTTTTGAGTATTATTGGACAGTTTATTGTACAGTTATTAATTAATATTAGATCAGCCTTTTAACTTTTAGTGATTGATTTTTGTACAGTTTATTGAAAACTCATTATCAGTTGAACAATATTGTGTTATCTGTTTTTAATTGCTTATTTTTCTGTAAGACATTACTGAACAGTGAGTGTTGTGATTATTTGTGTAAATAAAGTGCGAGTGATAAATTTAAGTGTTGCCAGTGTTATTTTAGACATAGAACCCGTAACAATTGGTGTCAGAAGTCGGGGATTTTTTGTGTTTTATTAAAAATGGCTGGCAAAATTACATTGTGCGATTTCCAGTTTCTTTGATTTATTTGCTCAGAAGATGATGGAAAAATGTAGAAATTGCTCGATATTTGAAAAACCTATTTAAGGCGAACGCATTTGTAAATTAGTTCAGTTGTCTTGAAAATTCATTGTGATAAACAAGTTTGTGAAAGTGACAGTTATATATCTATTGTGTCTATATATAGTGATAATTCTTTCTCTGTGCCAGTAGTGACAATTCTTTTCTTATTTAATTCGTACCAGTGAGCTACTGAATAGTGTTTATTGTATTACGGACTAGTGCTACATAAGTTAATTGTTCTTCCTTGACGTTTCGTTTTGTATATTATTGGACAGTTTATTGTACAGTTATTAATTAATATTAGATCGGCCTTTTAACTTTTATAGTGATTGATTTTTGTACAGTTTATTGAAAACTCATTATCAGTTGAACAATATCGTGTTATCTGTTTTTAATTGCTTATTTTTCTGTAAGACATTACTGAACAGTGAGTGTTGTGATTATTTGTGTAAATAAAGTGCGAGTGATAAATTTAAGTGTTGCCAGCATTATTTTAGACATAGAACCCGTAACACTATTATATAATTAAATTCATTATGCTTTATTGATTTTAATTGCTATAAGAATTGAATTAACTGCGTGTACAGCAATATAAACATCCTATTTGTGTTAAAAGAAAAATAAGCAGTAGTCTATTACTTCTGATTTTAAATTTACAATATTTAATTTGATGAGCTTTCACATTCATGAAACACGCAGAATTTTAAACAAAGTTAGAATAATCAGTAAGTTTTTAAATTCTCTGCACAAACCTTTTAAACTTTTCTTCCCGTAAGAACCTTCTACAGAGTAAGTTTAGGAAACTTGAAAAAAATGAATGAAAGCAGTTGAAACATTCTTCATTAAATTTATTCATATGATTTTGATTTGATTCATTATTAGAATTGTGTTAAATATAATTATAATACTTATGACAGATGTCCAAAAGACTCCTGTGGCATAATAAACCAAATAAAAACTTCCTCCATTGCTTTTTTTGTTATATGTCAACCGTTTACCTAAAGAATTAATTAGTGGTAGAGCCCTCTTATTTGCTGATGATACATCACTCATTTTCAGCAATTCCATTCTAGATAATTTAGAAATAAGTGCCCATATAGGTGTGCAGTCCATTGTCCAATTTTTAAATCAGTTGAAATTAACTATAAATAGTAAAAAATGCCAATACCTTCAATTCAAAAACAAACATAATTTAAATGAAGATAGGGCTATAAACGGGTTTGTAAACGATAATCAATTAGACCAGGAAGAAAAAATTGCATTTCTAGGAGTTATGTTGGATAGACGATTGACCTGGACTCCATACATTGAGAAAATATGTAGTAAAATTTCATCTGGGGTATTTGTCCTGCGACAGCTCGCTAGATTGAATGACAAAAAGTTACTTTTTACAGCTTACCATGGGCTCTTACTGTCACTTATTAGGTATGCTATCTTAGTATGGGGTAATTCATCAAAACAAAATCTTGATAGGGTGTTTAAGATCCAAAAGAAAGCGGTTAGGTGTATAGAAAGAGTAAATAGATTAGATTCATGTAGGCCGTTGTTCAAGAGACTTGGTCTCCTAACTGTACCCTGCTTATATGTGTATGAAGCTACTTTATATGTAAAAGCGAATGATATTAACCAAAATCTTGATGTACATGATTATAATACAAGAAGCCGAGGAGATTATCACTTGGTGAGTCACAATAGTAGCTTATTCAAACAAAAACCTAGTTATATTGGTAGGAAATTCTACAACAAGCTACCGCAGTTTTTGAAGAGTCTTGAAAATATAGAAATATTTAAAAAACAATTGAAGAAATATTTAGTTGATAAAGCTTTTTATAGTGTACAAGAGTTCCTTTCACATCAAAATTAAGCCTCACCTCATCTTATTGAAGTAATTATGGTATCTAGTGTATAATATTGTTGATCTGACTTGTCTTATACTCCTTAACTAGAGTCTCCAAGACGTAATCTAAAAAAAAAAAGAATAACATGTAAACTTTGAAGGGTTGTAGGGCGTATACCTTGAGGATTCTTAAAACCAAAAAAAAAAACGCCCAGTTTGAGCAGGTATATAGGGAAGATTCCTGTAAATTTTCATGCCAATCGGCTCAGTAGTTTTCGAATTATAAATGGTATAACTAACACAACCCTTTTTTTTCTTTAGATTTAAATTTATAATGTTCATAATATTCTATTATAAATATGCAATAATATACACATATGTGTGTATTTTTATGAGTATAGGTGTTCTTGATCAGAATCTGATGTACTCTCTGTGTATTAACCTTCAGATATGTTAATACTTTCTTAATTATTTATAACGCTGGTACTGTAGCCTACAAATGGTTTTATTTCAAATATTAAATACGATGCAACTTTAAGCTCTGTATACAAGAATGAAAACTCAAAATATCCCAACCGATATGTTGACGATAAATAGGCAAAATTTCAAATCTCAAAGCAATTAGGAAAAGAATTGTGATCGGTTTAGCAACAGCATGCATACAAATACGGGCTGAAGTTAGCAGTAGAAAAGATTGCTTTGGTGGTGATGACGTCAGAGCTCCAAGCGCTATGCGCGTGACCCATACCGTCTTATTCTATCTACTGTGGATAAGGTGACAAGGGACACTGAAAAGTGTCCAAAGATCGGTATCGGTAAACAAGGCTGTACTCAGACCGGTTTTCTTGGACAATTTTACCAGGGCCCAGGTCGGGTCCTGCCAAACACCAACTTGAAGAGACAGTCGCCGTAACGGATGGAGTTACTAAATCTGATATTTATATTGTTAAATTGTAAGGCTAAATTGTTGATATCTTTCATTATAAAGAATTTGTGACTAATAATTTACTTTGACTAAAATACCTTCATGCCCAAAGCCTGCGTAATGATTTTGTGAATAACAATCCAATTAAAACAGCGCATCTTGTAGAGATATTTCTCACAATTAATATTCTATATAAAGATAAATAATGTGTTTTAAAAAAGCTTCCCGTTTGTATGCCCATAAATATTATGTAGGCTCCCAAATTCCCAAAACATACCTTATTGTAGAAGCTTAAGTTTTAAGAAACTAGAATTTTGGATGTTAAAAAATGTTGATGACATTGACTCTTTATGATTGTACGCTGTACGGATGTAAAAATGTATTTATTAAATGTTGCATTGTTATTGATTCAAGTTGAATAAGTCACAAATAGTAATTACAATCAGAACAACTTAATTAATTTTATTTACTATCAATTGTTTTGTTTTTATTTCTAGAAATTTAGATTTAACTTTCTTGTACTCATCTATATAAGAGTAATGTAAATATTGAAGGGAAGGTAACTTCACACAGGCTATGCTTTTGAAGGCACAACATTTTTTGAAAGGATTTCTAGTAAATATTCTTTGGAGAATTTTGTATTACAGTAACAGTAGATAGTACAATAGTAGTCATATCTTAGTGTAAGCAATTACAATATGTTTGTACAAGAATTCATGCATGTACAATACGATTGACGACTATGAAGTTTCTGTTTAAATGAAAATTGTATTTCCTTCTGAAGAAATAAAATATATTATGTTCTATAATTTGGATTGCAAAATTAGTAAACCATCTATACTATGGGTTCTATGTCTGAAATTGTCGTTAAAAACAGTCATTAAGTCACGTCAGCGGCCCTGAACTTAATCAGGTGCGACCTGATTACTCTGACACCAGACCTGAGCCAGCCAGGTCACACGATATTATTATTATTATATATATGTCTGAAATAACACTGGCAACACTTAAATTTATCACTTGCACTTTATTAACACAAATAATTCACAACTCACACTGTTCAGTAATTTCTTACAGAAAAATAATGAGCAATTAAAAACAGATAACATGATATTGTTCAACTGATAATGAGTTTTTAATAAACTGTACAAAAATCAATCACTAAATGTCAAAAGGCTTATCTAATATTGAATAATAACTGTACAATAAACTTACTGTTCAATAATATTCAAAAAGAATCGTCGAGGAAGAACAATTAACTTACATAGCACAAGTCCGTAATACAGTCATAGGTAAAAGAATTATCACTATAGAACTGGCCAAAGAATTATCACTACAGACAACAAAAGTTCATTAGATGGTTTGTAATAGCGCCAATGGGATTACACTGTCTGTATTAACGGAAACTGTCACTACTGTCACTTATCAACGTAGAACAACAACTGAACTACTTAACTGTCACACTTGTTTATCACAACGAATTACAAACAAGACTGAACTCATTTCCAAGAGACTGCCTCTATTTATATACTTTATCATAATTGAGATATCTCTAGATTTCTCTACCAACTTCTACCGATTTCTAAAATAAACAATCAAGGAAACTCGAACTTTCCACAATATTTGATAAGACTCCATTAATCTCTAATCAAACTGCTAGAACACTCTACAATGATCCAAGTAAACACCATAAAAGTGTCAAAAGCAGAGTAATTAATTGCTTAGAAGTAAACATTTACATAGCAGATATTGTTCCACTGATAATGATAATACCATTGTTCTTCTTTCTCACTATTTTCATTCTCATATTCGCTATAATACATTTGTAGAATTCAAGAAATTAATTGAAAACAAAGCTTAAATGGTCCGATTAAGACTAGTTTTCCTATTTATTTAAGAAAAACATAACGGATCTTACTACCATTAACAAAATAATAAAATGTGTCTCTGGGATATTGTCATGGTGGAAGGGGGTTCGCAGTGGTGTGGTGGAGGGGTGGTGGTGCAGTACTGGGACATGATGGGGCCTGGCCTAATATCTTTACCGGGGCCCGCCAAAGCTGGGTACAGCACTCACATAGCACAGAATATCCTCAGGATATCCCACACTGATCCTCAAATATCCCACAGGGGCATGGCATTTTGGGATATCTTTAGGATATCCTCAGGATATTGAAAAAGAAAAATCTCAACATGAATGTTTAAGGTTTACAGTAATGTAGAAAATGACCATACAATCTTAATTTCACCTTGTTAATAAGGAAATTGGTCAAATAAGAATTCAAACATTAAATATTGCATTAATTTGTCATGTGATGGTCATATCCTAGGGACATGCTTAGGAAATCTATAACGTATCTTTCATCATTTCAACGGTCATATCCTAGGGATATTCTCAGCATATTCCATTAATATCTCAGCAGTATTGCCAAACTTGAACTTTATAATCCTGCTAGATGTGATTGTAATTATCACAAATACAATGTAGTTAATACTATTTAATATACAGAAGAAAAATGAATCAGAGTAAATATAAAACTATTTTATTAGGTGCAGTAACAGTAAGCCAATTAATTCATTAGTAATGAATTAATTACGTTTGTTATATTGTCATCTTGAGTGAGTTCGTTAGTTTTGTGGGAAAAATCGTTTTCTGACTCTGGCGTCAAATCGCTGCTAGCTGATTGTTTTTGGTTTGTTTATTATTTATTATAGATTTTTATCAAGAAAACTTGTAGCCTAATTTGTTGTTCAATCGTCAACAAGACGTGACATTTCTAGGTAATGCAAACATTACTGTCCTCTAATTTGTTTAATTTTAGCTAGACATGGAATGCAATGTAGATCTCTTGCCTTGATACAATTTAGGCTATGTGTAAGGTTGGAATTTCTAATATTATGTGATTTATGAAGTTGATTGAAACCTACGAAAATTTTCTATGATGATAGCTTATAGGTAAATACTGAGTACAGTAACTATTTTCCTACTCTTATTTATTATTGAATTACCGTACCTAACATGGGTTTGGCCTAGGCTAACTCTTTTGAATTCTGCCAATTAGGTTGATTCACCTCAAGCCTTTCTAAAATCTGGTCATTATTATAAAAGTCTTCTCATAGCAGGTATTAATAATTAGTAGTGCAGTGGCCTATATAATAATAAGTTCCATGCAGGTACTTAGAGTGAGGGGGGCTTGAGATGCTTATCTTATCTGAACAGATACAAGCCACGCCACACGGCTCCCATATCACTTCCCCAGTATCAAATTTCCACAGATTAGAACCACTTCAATTTATTAACAAAATGTTTGGTGCTTTAGCCTATGTGACACTCCTATTTACGATAAAATCTCATTTTTATGAAGTAACATTTGAATTTCATAATTTCCAGTTTTAATTTATTTGCAGGTGAAAGAATTCACTAAATAATCTGTGATGTTTTCCATGAGATCAACAAAAACAGCCATAGTTTCTCTAGTTGAAAAACTAATAGATATAATAGATTCAGGTGGTAAAGCTACTGCAATCTTCTTAGATCTGTCAAAGGCATTTGATTGTGTTAATCATAGAACTTTATTGGAAATACTGCAAAATGTAGGTGTAAATGGGGTTGAACTGAAATGGTTTGAATCATATCTTATTGGGAGAAAACAATGTGTAGAACTAACTACAGTAGTTGGTAATAGTATAGTAAAGAATAAATCTAATAAATTAGAGGTGCAAGCTGGAGTGCCTCAGGGGTCAATACTAGGTCCTTTGCTTTTTTTTGTTATATGTCAACCGTTTACCTAAAGAATTAATTAGTGGTAGAGCCCTCTTATTTGCTGATGATACATCACTCATTTTCAGCAATTCCATTCTAGATAATTTAGAAATAAGTGCCTATATAGGTGTGCAGTCCATTGTCCAATTTTTAAATCAGTTGAAATTAACTATAAATATTAAAAAATGCCAATACCTTCAATTCAAAAACAAACATAATTTAAATAAAGATAGGGCTATAAACGTGTTTGTAAACGATAATCAATTAGACCAGGAAGAAAAAATTGCATTTCTAGGAGTTACGTTGGATAGACGATTGACCTGGACTCCATACATTGAGAAAATATGTAGTAAAATTTCATCTGGGGTATTTGTCCTGCGACAGCTCGCTAGATTGAATGACAAAAAGTTACTTTTTACAGCTTACCATGGGCTCTTACTGTCACTTATTAGGTATGCTATCTTAGTATGGGGTAATTCATCAAAACAAAATCTTGATAGGGTGTTTAAGATCCAAAAGAAAGCGGTTAGGTGTATAGAAAGAGTAAATAGATTAGATTCATGTAGGCCGTTGTTCAAGAGACTTGGTCTCCTATCTGTACCCAGCTTATATGTGTATGAAGCTACTTTATATGTAAAAACTAATGATATTAACCAAAATCTTGATGTACATGATTATAGTACAAGAAGCCGAGGAGATTATCACTTGGTGAGTCACAATAGTAGCTTATTCAAACAAAAACCTAGTTATATTGGTAGGAAATTCTACAACAAGCTACCGCAGTTTTTGAAGAGTCTTGAAAATATAGAAATATTTAAAAAACAATTGAAGAAATATTTAGTTGATAAAGCTTTTTATAGTGTACAAGAGTTCCTTTCACATCAAAATTAAGCCTCACCTCAACTAATTGAAGTAATTATGGTATCTAGTGTATAATATTGTTGATCTGACTTGTCTTATACTCCTTAACTGGAGTCTCCAAGACGTAATCTACAAAAAAAAAAAAAAAAAAAAAAAATGACGTCAGGCTGCTGACAAAGCTTCTCTTTAGAAGTGAAATGCCACAGTTGACAGTTGGATCTTGCCGTGAGCGGACGTTTGATTTGGTGCTCTATCTTATCATTTGAATGCAATAGTTCTTGTTCAGTTCTTCGTCGTGCTTCTTTCTAATTCTCTTATTTCGTTTCTGAATCTGTTTCTTTATTCTTTCATTCGGTATTTTCATTTAAACAATAGCAAAATGGGTATTTGTGAATTATGTAAACTTTCAGTTAATCGTCAGGCTAAAGACAAGTTAGTTTGCTCTAATTGCAAGTCGATGTTCCATGGACAGTGTATAAGCGGCAAAAAAATATCTGACGCCGAATTGGAACTTCTAGTGTCTAATTCCTGGTCGTGTAAACAATGTATGGCCAAACTACGGAGCCAACGTAGTGATAGTGTAGACTTAACACCCGTGAAAACTATATCCACCTCCAGTGCACAGTCTGCGGTATCATTGGACTGTTTCAAAACGACTATATATGAACTAAAAAATGATATTTGTGAGGGCCAGTCAAGGTTGGAACAATCGCTTCAATCGTGTTTGGATAAACTTGGTTCAAATTCTGAAACTTTAGGCAGGCTAGAGGAAGTAATCAGGGCCCAACAGGAGATTATATCTGCATTGCAAACCGAAAACACACATCTGAAGAGAAGTGTAGATGTATTAAATGATAGGGTGGACTCTCTTGAACAATATGGAAGAAGAAACACTCTCGAAATACACGGGATTCCTATAGCGTGTGTGAAGAAAATACCAGAGACTTGGTGCTAGCAACTTCCCACACAGCACAAGGATGTCCTCAAGATATCCCAAGAATATCCCACAAGAATATTGAGAATATCCTCAGGACATCCCATCATATCCTAAATAAGCCCCAGGGACATCCTAGGGATAACTGAATGTCCGCCCAAATCCCATGAAGGATATCCAGGGGATATGCATAGGATGTCCTGGGGATGAAATATCCCACCATGGGATTTTCTAGTGGATATCCTCAGAATATTCCTAGAATATCCCACTTTAAGTTTCCAGGGATATCCCGGACAGAATATCCTCTGGACATCCCATTATATCCTAAATTAATCCCAGGGATATCATAGGGATAACTGAATGTCCGCCCAAATCCCACAAAGGAGATCCAGGGGATATGCATGGGATATCCTGGGGATGAAATATCCCACCCCAAGATTTTCTAGTGTATATCTTCAGAATATTCCTAAAATATCCCACTTTGAGTTTACAAGGATATCCCAGAAAGAATATCCCAAATAAAACCCAGGGACATCCTAGGGATAAGGGAAAAGCTGTCCAAATCCCACAGAGGAGATCCTGAGGATATGTATGGGATATCCTTTCCCTATCCTATTATTATTAGAGGTGTGATATTAAGCTGGTAAAAACAAAAAACAGTTACTACACTGTGATCTTGATCAACAGCTGATATTTGATACTTTATTAAGGTAAATAATTAAAGTAAATTGAATAGTTTGTGCATTAGTGACACCCCCATCTAACAGCTACAAAAATCCTAGTGAGAGGTACAAAATTTGGTAACTTTGATCTGTTATTTTAGGCTGGAGGATTCTAGGATCATAGAAAAAGTGTCTTTAAATACTCCAAGAATAGGAAAATTATCAACTTTGTTAGTTAAAATATTTATACTTTAAATATTACAAGGGATATTTAATAAACATTGTGAAATTGCATATCAATTGATACAATGTGATGGTAGTTACCAGAACTTCCAACAGATTGCGGTAGGATAAGGTAGCCTATTGCGGGGGTGGCTTCACCCCCCAAAAGTATGTTAACCGCTATTATCTCAAAAGAGATGAGTTTTTCAAGACAAAATGTTCAATTCAATCTTAATGAGAATAAAATTCCCTACAAAATGAGAATTCATACTTAATTATATGATTAGTGGCTCCGAAGTTAGGTTAGGAGGGAGAGATTTAGATTTAGATTAGATTATTTACTTTATTCATGTAGATTACAAAATGCACAGTCTTAGATTCTAGATTATGATAGTTAAAAATATATAAGTACTGTAATTATTGTTCTATGAATTTTACAAATCTAAACTAAAGAATTAATCAACGATATGTATACAGTATAAGATGCAATTTGATAACGATAATATGATTGTGATGTATCTACATGAAACGGCGAAGTTTGAACATATTAATGTCCATTCTTGGAAGAGGATATTCAAGAATATCCTTCTCATCAACACTTGACCGTGAGAGAGAGAGAGAGGGAATGAGTGAGTTAGAGAGATTTAGGAGCAAGTGAGTGAAGTGTGAGGGGATGAGAGGACGAGAGAGAGAGAGAGAGAGAGAGAGAGAGAGAGAAAGTGAGAGAATGACTGAGTGAGGGAGATACAATCATCCCAGCATGTGATATTCTGGGATATCTCCAGGATATATCATCCCAGCATGTGACATCCTGGGATATATCATCCCATTATATAAAATCCTGGGATCTCCCTGGGATATACCATCCCAGTATGTGATATTCTGGGATATCCCCAGGATTTATAATCCCAGTATGTGATATCCTGGGATCTCCCTGGGTTATACCATCCCAGTATGTCATATCCTGGGGTATCCCCAGGATATCATATCCCATATGCAATATCCTTCAGAGATCCCAGTGACATTCCAATATCCCGGGATTTTTATGGGACATATGGGAACTGGTCAGGATATCCTGAGGATATTTTGTGCTGTGTGGGTTGTAAAGCGGTTGGAGTCGAGTTGGGCACTGAGGCAATAGACAGCTGTCACCGCCTTCACAAGGGAGCAAATCAACACTCGCCGGGAATTATAGTGAAGTTTGTGAGGCGTGATGACGCGCACAGTGTCCTCGATAAGAAAAAACACGTGAGGAATCTCTCTACCAAAGCTGTAGGTATTCAGGGTGAGGATTTTCCTGTATTTATTAACTTGTCATTGACCGTGAAACGTAGAAAGATTTTATCTCAGGTTAGGAAACTACAAAAGGATCATGGTTTCAAGTATGTTTGGGTTGATAGAGCGGGCAATGTAAAAGTTAGACCAGTGGAAAGGAGAAAGGTATCAATGATTAATACTGATAAGGATCTGGAGGCTTTCATTGCTGCTTTGGAATAATTTTTGCTTTTGGCGTATTTTGACTAATTTTCTATGTTTTTTTTTTCAATTCAAAGAAGAAGTGCATCCTAACAAGTAGGCTAATTAAAAATTTAGCTATAAAGTCCTACATCTCTCATTTTATGTTGTGTGCACAAATAAATGATGTATTAATGTTATTTTTAAATGAACAAAAAGTCTAGTTTGACAGACAAACCTACTAGTTGATTATTTATTTTGTACATTGTACTGAATCACAAGTATTATCTATGTCGATGTGAAATATCCATAAGTTGCATAAGTATATCTAATAAGTTGCCAAATATCCATTCACAACAATTGAATCTTTATCAATCGATAAACTGTTTGGTCTTTCTTGTCGTTGTTATCTACTCCTAGTTTCTTTACAGTACGGTACGGTATTTTCTTTTGTGAACGATTAGGCTGTCATATTATATTATTCTGGTTATTTCTATTGAAATTTAAAATGAACAGAAATTTCTGTTACGGTAATGCTTATTCTCAGATTTGTGGGTGAAAGTCCTTTACTTTCCACTTCACTCTTAATTTATTCAGTTTATTCAGCTTCTGCTACTTATTAGTCTTTCAAAAAAGTGACAAATTTCTTTCATTCGTTTTGTCTCTTATCGACATCATATTAATTACATCATATAGTTATTGTAAAGAGTTATTGGCAAGGTGTGAATGCAGATTTTTACACATGGATTGAAAATATAAAGTAAAGGTTTTCCAATGAGTAATGGGTTCAATGATATATAGATTGTTCACTACAACAATAATAATTGTTAGTTATTGTTAATGATATTATGGAATCTTTGATATTGTTTCTTTTATTTTCTACTTTAGACTTCTTTCTTATCTATGAATTTATCTATCTACATTCATTAGAAATGTTTCTTGAAGTCATTAGGATCAGCAAATCTTGAAAATTTGAAATTTGTTTGTGGCTTTGAGCCTATAAGTTTTCCCTTTTTTTATATTTATTTGTTGATTGATTTACTCTTATCTGTTTTTTATTTTCATCTTTGTTCTTATTCTTCTTATCTGTAACAGTTTTTTTTTTGTATTTTAAAATCAATAATATTTTTATACAGGAATGATTCAGAGACTCTATTTGTTTTGAATTTTTTTCTGTGAGAGGCACGGTGGGGAGCCTATAAGTTTTTCTTCCTTTTTTCGTATTTATTTGATAGTAATAATTTTCTATTTGATTTACTTTTTTATTAAGAGAAGAAAATGGAATTGGCTATATCAGAATGTGAGGGGGCTGAGAAGTAAGCTGAATGATTTTTATAATTCGATATCTGCTGAAAGATATGATGTTATAATTTGTACAGAGACATGGTTGAATGATTCTATTGCCGACTGCGAGCTGTTCGATGACAGGTATCAAGTGTTTAGAATGGATAGAGACTGTGCCCGTGTTAATAAGTTGGACGGGGGTGGTGTGCTGATAGCGGTGGATAAAAAGTATCATGCTGATCGGTGTACTCTTGATTTCAATTGCTATTTAGAGAGCGTTTCTATTTTTGTAAATTTTCCGAGTGGAGTTAGATATTTCATAAATAAAGTTTACATTCCGCCTAATGCACCTTCATCAGTTTATAATGATTATTTCAATTGCCTTGAATCTAGTACTGAATTGATGAATACAAGCATTGTTTTAGCAGGCGATTTCAATATTTTTGGTATTAGAGGATCAAATTACTGCCTGCTAAACAGATCCCCCACAGCGCGTCTCCTTAACAATGCATTGAGTTTCTTGAACTTGGAATTGTACAATAATATTCTCAACAGTAATCACTGTACATTAGATCTGGTGGCTTGTGATAATAGTACTAAAGCCGTGGTTACCAGAGAAATGCCTATTGTTCCCGAAGATCAACATCATCCTTCACTTCTCATAGTCATCCAAATGCCACACATTTATTTCCCAAAACCTTCGGATCCGGTCACATTCAATCTTAAATACAACTTTAGGAATGGCAATTATTTTCTATTATACAACCTATTAAAGGATATTGACTGGAATCATATTAAGCAGTGTACAGATGTTAATCAAGCTATTTCTTTCTTCTATCAGAAAATCTATGAATGTTTTGATGCAAGCATCCCTAGAATGAAACCAACAAACAAAATTAAGTACCCACCCTGGTTCACTAAACAAATTATTGATGATATAAAGAAAAAGAACAAATCAGCTAGAAAGAGGAAGAACTCTGCTTTTCATGAATCTGAATTTCTAAGATTATGTAAAGAAATAAAATTAAACATTAGAACAGCATACAGAAATTATGTAAATAATTTTCAAAGCTCAATTAAAACCAATCCACAACTCTTCTGGTCATTTGTGAAAAGCAAAAGGACAGGTCGTGAGGGTGTTCCTCAGACGGTTTCATGGCAGGGTGTCAATTTTGCTGGTGATGCGATGGCTGATGCATTTGGTTCTTACTTCTCTTCTGTTTTCCCAGATAGCAATGTCTCATCATATAATGTTGAGAATATATTAAATACAGCAGATTTAAGCTGTGGTTTCAGTGGCCCTGAAGGTTGGAAAATATTCGAATTTTCTTTGAATGAGGTGTTGGAAGCCATTAAAAGATTGAAATTTAAAAAGTCGGCTGGACCTGATGGTATTCTTTTTGTGGCAGACTAGTATTTTTCTATTTTTTATGTTCTAATTTTATGAAATAATTAACTTTTTTACTCCATTTTTTATATTGAATTATTGCAATCAGTTTCTTTCTACATGAATGATGTAACATTGGCTCTGGTGATGTTCCAAAGCTTTTTCCTTCTCTTCTTGTTTTTTATTTTTTATTTATTTTTTTTGTGTTCTTTCCAAAGTAAATTTTTTTAAATTTATTTATTAGTATTCAAGACTGTGGTAATTTCTTAGTCAATGTGTCTCCAATTTTAATTTTAGTTTCGAGTAATTCCAATTTTAGTTTTTAAACAAAATATTATGTAATCAAGATTTGTAGTTTTAGTTTTTTATTATTTTTGTAATTGAAAACTGTACAGGAAACAGTTTTGGGCTTGTAAGCCTGTTGTTTCCACTCTGTTTCTTAAATAAATAAATAAACCCTCCAGTATCTCTAGTAAAGGTGAGTGAAAAATATATATCTGAAATACGGTGTCAGTTTTGATATTAAATTGTTCACTAAATTATGTGGCATGAACATGAAACAAATATTGTACAATCTTCTGCCAATCACTCTCAATATCCAATCCCTTCATATCCAGCCAATCACTTCGCCTCTTATTGGGCATGACTTATGATTATGCTTTTGTATGATATGATTTGTGCTTTTATATGATTGTAAAATTGGGATTGTATTATTGCTTGTGTGATTTTGTGCTTTATGTATGCTTGCGACTTTATGCTTTATATGCTTGTGGTATTTTTGAATGTTGCAAATGCTCCTGTAACTTGATTTTTGTGATATTGATTTTTACATGACCTATTACATTTATATGTTCAATGGCTGAATAAAAAATTTGGATTTTGAGCCTTATCTAAATAAGCAATGAAGTTTGCAGTGATAGCTGGTTAGGCGCTAAAGGGAAAAATATTTTTTCAACACTGAGTATTTACTAGTGTCATTCAAATGGCTGAAATTATTACTGGAATGCATGTGGAGAGTGATAAAAATTTGTTACTCTGTTCATAAGTCATCATTACCATTTTAAAATTTTGATAACATTCTATTGTTTCAATAGAACATTTTTATTATATTTTTTACTATTCTTTTTTATTTTGGCTTTTAGACACAGTATGGGTAACAGTTAAAAATGCAAAAAACGCTGAGATGGAGATGACCATAGAGAAAGGGCTATCAAAGGCTAAGGAGAGAAAGGATAGAGAAACAAAGTAAGTTGATGCTTTAAATATGTAGTTGATGTTATATAGTGATGTTGATCCACCTTGAAAGCGCAGACAAAATATTGAAATATTATAATCACACTCTATATGGATCACTTCATAATAGCAAACTCACTCTGCTCTTGAATTCACTTAACTCGATCACATAAACAATAAAGAAAGTTTTAAATGTGGGAAATGTAACTGTAAATATATGACTTAAAAGTTATATCAGTAGACTATACTTATCTGGTTCATTGCATCATGCTGATGAATAATTGTGTTTTCTGACTTTTAAATTTAAAACGGAGTTCGCCCTCGCAAGGTGTAGCAAAAGAGCACATTAGGCCAGACACCACATGGACGCTCAATTGTCTTTAAAGTGGTGCGTGCCTTTTGAGTGGCGGCGATCGCTGTTTAACGGAATTTCTACACATCAGCATGGTCATAGCTGCGCACACAAGTAGTTTTGTGGAGAATTGTTCAAGTGCTTACATTGTGCTTAAGTGTTTGGTTCCGGGTACTCAGCTGTTTATATTGAATAAAATAGCTTTTTTTGATTGTATTTATATAATATAAAAAATATTCATTTCCATAAATAATTGTTTTTAAATGTTTTTCAATTACAGCCCATTGGCAGTCCATCAGGTTGTGAGTAGAATTTGTTGTTGAAGGTAAAGTAATTTTGTTGAGTGATGATTTTTAGGATTTCTATTATTTCATTTATATGTTCTGTAGCTGTGTTGTTGTGAATAAGGATGTTCTGTATTATTTCTATTGTTTCATTGACAGGTATGTTGGTGTATAGATTTGTTATATCGAAAGATGCAAGAGTGCAAGACTCAAAAGATGCAAGACTTACACTCAAAACCACACCGAACACAAACAAATACGATCTCCCAGGGATCTACAAACTGAACTGCTCTGATTGTAACAAATTCTACATAGGACAAACAGGCCGCACATTCAAACAACGTTACAAGGAACATTTTCAAGCCCTGACATCAAAAGCTGAATCGAATTTCGCCGACCATATCATTCAAACTGGACACACTTTTACTGACATCAGTACCAACCTACACATTCTACATATAAAATCTAAAGGACATGTCATATAGGTTGGCAGCATTGCCAACTATATTGTTACATGTTACGATTTATCAAGAATGAAAATATACACATACTACTGTACACTCTAGCTTGTTTATTCTACCTACAATAACTACATTATAAAATACAAATACTAAGTATCAAGAATAAAGACATAACAAATTGGCGCAGTCGAATGGAAAAGAATTTATGCTGATGGATACCGGTAAGTATTCTACTTGCTTCTACTTACTCTACTTTGGTTCCTCTTTTCATTGAGGTTATCCTAATTTCCTATTTCACAAAACATTTTTATGGACATCATGAATTTCACTACCATGTGAACGAAATCTGTACCTCCAAAAATATATACAACTTCAAGAAATACATCTTCATTTTTCTCTAGAGACAATAATATTATTAATGTTTGAGTTTGGACTTCGGTATCAGTACATAACTTAGTGGCCTATGTATTTAGTGTTTGTTGCTCACGATGTCTGAAATCGACCAGCTACAGTCTTCTTTACATACATTACTGGAAATTGTTACAAAACAAAGCGAATTAACACAAAAATTTACCCGTAGTAAAGGCGTGTCTGGAATTTCCTTTGACAAGTTTGATGAAACATTAGAAGATTTTGACACATACACTGACCGCCTTGCAGCCTATTTTGAGGTGCAAAATGTACCAGATGATAAAAAAGTGCAATGTTTTGTGTCACTAATAGGACCGAAGCTCTTTATTCTTTTGAAGAAACTATTGTACCCAAATACAATATCATCTAGGAGTTTTGATGACTTGCAACTACTTCTGAAAAACCACTTGAATCCAGCACCCTTGATAATTCCTGCTCGTCACGCTTTTATTAAACAAAAACAACATGAAGGAGAAACTATTTGTACCTACTTGGCTCAATTATGTAAGTTAGCTGCTCCTTGCAAATACAATCATGCTATGCTATCCATTATGTTGAGAGATGTTTTTGTCAGTGGGTTGTGGTCTAAATCAATTTTGGACCACTTGTTTGAAGAAGATGACATCACCTTGGAGAAAACGGTTGAGATTGCCTTAGCAATAGAAAATGCCTCTATGGGCTCTCATGTTATTCAACAGAATCCCTTCAATAATGCTACATGCTACAAATAGCTTGGTAGCAGTTAATAGCATGCATGTGTCTAGCCCATCAAAACCATATGAAGATAAACAATTCAGAAATACTAAACCTAATTATAAGTATAAGGCACCTAATACCCAACAAAAGTGTTTGTTGTGGGAAGTCTAACCATACTGCAAAAACCTGTACAGCTAAAGACCTCTTCTGCTCCTACTGCAAACATTATAACCACATCATTGATGTCTGTCTTTCAAGACAGCATTCACAATCCCAATCTCGACCTCCAACAGTACATAATATATGCATGGTGGAAGATACCCATGAAATTGAACCAGAACCAGATAATGATGCTCATGATTGTGTCTGTGTATACCATAAAATCTGGTACTTGTACTCCCCCACCAGTTGTGGTAAACATACAAATTAATGGATATGATATACCAATGGAATTAGATACTGGTAGTGGAGCCACTGTTATCAGTCTGCAGACACCTCAAAATATTCCAAAAAAAGGTGATGGTAAACTTCTGCCAACAAATACTATTTTTCGGAACTATGGAAACACAACAATTAAACCACTTGGTGAAATATTTGTTCATGCTGGCTACCACAACAATTTGAAGACCCTGAAGTTATACATAACTGAAGGAAATTGTACCTCAATACTGGGTAGGGACTGGATCAATGCTCTCAATATCTTGCCAGCCTACACAGATATCAAGAATCTTCAACCAACACACAAGCCTACTGCAAATGAACTTTTAGCTAAATACAACGATTTGTTTGCAGAGACTACAGGAGTTGCAAAAGATTATACATACAGTATTGAATTGAAAGACATTGCTCGACCCTGCTTCAAACGTGCTCATCCAGTTCCATTTGCTCTTTAACCAAAAATTGAAAATGAAATTAATCGTCTTGAAAATGAAGGTATTATCTCTAAAATAAAATTCTCTGAGTGGGCAACCCCAGTTGTTCCAGTTGTCAAGCCAAATGGGGACATACGCTTGTGTGCAGACTACAAGATTACTGTTAACCCACAAATGTTAGTTCCACAACACCCCTTTCCTGGTTATGAGAGCATTTTTGCAAAGTTGGCTGGAGGTCAATTATTCAGTACTTTGGACATAAAAACTGCATTTCTACATATTCCTGTATCAGACAGTACATCAAGGGTACTTACAATTAATACCCACAAAGGACTCTGCAGTTCACCAATTAATGTATGGCATCAGCTCTGCTCCTGCAGTTTGGCAATCCTATATGGAAGGGGTAATTGGTGAGATCCCAGGTGTTTGTGTAGTACATGATGACATTATTATTACTGGCAGTTCAAATGAAGAACACTTAGCATGCTTGGAAGTGGTATTAAAGAAACTAGATGAGAATGACATCCGACTAAATAAAAATAAATATAAATTCATGCAAAAGGAGGTGAAATATCTTGTATATATAATTGACTGTGATGGTTTAAGAAAACCCTCTGACAAAACAGATGCTATATCAAACTGCAAGATTCCATCAGACAAAAAGGAAGTGAAGGCTTTCCTAGGAATGGTCTCATTTTATTCAAGATTTGTGGGAAACTTAGCCACTATTGCTGAACCCTTATACAAGTTACTTTGCAATGACTCAAAGTTTCAATGGACTGAAACTGAACAATGTAGTTTTGATAAAGTGAAGGAGGAAATCATTTCAGATAAGATTCTCACACACTACCAACCACATCTGCCCCTAGTACTCTCAGTAGATGCTTCAACAATAGGCCTAGGAGCAGTGCTCTCACATATTATAGAGAATGAAGAAAGGCCAATTGCTTTTACCTCATGCACACTTAATAAGAGTGAACGCAACTATTCACTACTGGATAAAGAAGCATTGGCCATCAAATGGGGAGTGGAGAAATTTTTCAATTATGTCTATGGCAGAGAGTTTACATTGAAGACAGACCACAGGCTGCTCATACATATATTTGGCAATAAAAATGGACTACCCATACTAAGTGCTACAAGATTGTTGCATTATGCACTTTATCTTCAAATGTTCCAGTTCCACATTCAATATGTATGCTCAGAGCAGCATGGGAATGCAGATTCTTTATCCCATTTGCCTGCATCATCAAAGGAATTATTCCAAGAAGGAGAAAGAAACCACCTTGATGAAATATCGCTATTCCAGCTTGAACAAATCAATACCCTGCCAATCACACCTCATGATATCAAGAAGGCCACCTTGGAAGACCTAAATTTACTTGAGATTGTGGATAAACTGCAGAAAGGAATCTCAATTGGGGCCAACACTCACAGCTTGTCCCTTCATAATGGAGTCATCTTCAGTGGAAGTCAAATCTACATTCCTTCCAAATACCGTATCACAAACTCATTCTTCATGAACTACACAATGGGCATTTGGGTATGCAAAAAATGAAAGCCTTAGCTCGTTCCTTTGTTTATTGGCCCAACATCAATGAAGACATAGAAAATACATGTAATAATTGCAACAGCTGTATTACTATTCAAAAAAAACCCTGGAAAAGTTCAGACTCATTACTGGGAATATCCATCACATCCATGGGAAAGAATACATGTGGTCTTTGCAGGACCATTCATGGGCCATATCTTTTTCATAATCATTGATGCACACTCCAAATGGATTGAAGTTGAAATAGTGAACAACACATCATCTCGGTCAGCCTCACAAATTTTAGAAAAACTCTTCAGCAGATATGGCTTTCCACGCACTTTGGTGTCTGACAATGCCAGTGCATTCACTGGCTCTGATTTTCAAAGTTTTATAAAATTGTATGGCATAAAACATATTACTTCAGCACCCTTTCATCCCGAATCAAATGGGCAGGCTGAGAGATACGTCTTTACACTCAAACAGGGACTATGGTCACTACAAAATTACCATGGCTCCATACAACAACGGCTGAATACATTCTTATTCACATATCGCCATGCACCAAATGTCACTACAACAGAATCACCAGCAAAGCGGTTCCTAGGAAGAGAAATTCGATCACAGCTTGACATATTGAGACCTGACATTATTAAGGACACCCAAGATCGCATCCAAAATAAGGAGATTTTGCCTCAAATGCACATCTTTTGTGAAGGACAAAAGGTTGCTGTTCGAAATTATTCATCACCAGACAAAAAATGGAAGATTGGGAGAATAGTAAGCAGAGATGGAGATCTGAATTACACAGTGGCAGTGGAAGGGCAGTTGTGGCGACAACACACTGACCAACTCCGAGCAGTAGGGCCAGATGTTGAGGAGGATACCCCTGCCATCAGCAGATTTTTGCAATGCTCAATACAGATACTAGATGAACCACATCAAGGCTTAGAGACAAAACAACCTGACAGATATCCTGAACCTGCACAGAACTTGGAAGGACCTGAACCTGAACAGGCTGAACCTGAACATACAACAAGACTACCTGATCCAACATTAATACTGCCTGATCCTCCTGCCATCCGCCGGTCAGGCAGAAAAATAACAAAACCATCAAGACTTGACCTTTGAACTTCTTTTACATGAGGGAAGATGTCATATAGGTTGGCAGCATTGCCAACTATATTGTTACGTGTTACGATTTATCAAGAATGAAAATATACACATACTACTGTATGCTCTAGCTTGTTTATTCTACCTACAATAACTACATTATAAAATGCAAATACTAAGTATCAAGAGTAAAGACATAACAGGACACAAACTCAACACCTTGGAACAATTTGAAATATACAAACACACCACACACAATAAACAAAACATTCTCAATGAACAACTAAATTTTAAATCACACAAACTTTTTGATCACATTTTACAAAAAACCTCAACTCTCCTAACCAAAAAACTGACATGATGATCTAGGAACCCACGCCTCTGAAGATGGATCTCAAAGATTCAAAAGCGCTCGGCCTACAGATTAAGTAAGTTATACTTATTCTTAATGAATATTTGACTGCAAGTCGTTAAATTTCACATGAAAAGTTAATATTAACAATGCAGTTCGTCATGGAACAAGAAATCCAGGAAGGTTTTTCAGTTGGATTTGAGGACAATGGTTACAGGATCTGGAGTAGAGATGAGAAGCTCATAAGATCAAGAGATGTTGTTTTTGAAGAGATACCTCTAAATTCTGGTACTATCAATTGTTCACAAGAGAAAAGCTCATGCAATGTTTCTACTCAAACATTGGAGGTTGAGGACCCTGATAACACAAGTGAAAGCCAGTTTTATGGAAATGAAACAGTTGAAGAGGATGTTGAAAGGTTACAAGATTTTCAACAAAACAATTATCCTATGAATCTTAGGAACAGAAGTACTATTAAACAACCATCAAAGCTAGCAAATTATGTGGCATTAGCTGAGGTGATGTGCTCAGATCACCTTAGTCCTAAAACATTTACTGAAGCCATTGCAAATTCTGGTGCTTCTTACTGGAAAAAAGTTATGCAAGATGAAATTGATTCATTAAAAGAAAGAGATGTTTGGGAATTGACAGACTTACCTGAGGGGAAATTGGCATTGCCATGTAAATGGGTATACAAGATAAAACTAAATGCAGATGGTTTAGTGGATCGTTTTAAATCCAGACTAGTAGCCAAGGGCTATAACCAAAAGAAAGGTGAAAATTTTTATGAAATTTTTAGTCCAGTAGCAAGAATGGCAACAGTGAGATCAGTATTAAGTGTTGCAGCAAGTGAGAAGATGTTTTTGAAGCAATTTGATGTAACCACTGCATTTCTTTATGGCGAGTTAAAGGACGAAATTTACATTAATCAGCCAGAAGGTTTTGAAGATGGATCTGGTCGTCATTGTAAGTTGAAGAAAAGTCTATATGGATTGAAACAAGCATCATGTTGTTGGAATGAAAAATTTAGCAGCTGTGTGAAAGGAAATGGCTTTGAAGTAAGTACTGCAGATCCATGTCTTTTTCATAAGAATGTGAATGGGGGAAAAATAATAGTAATTTTATATGTTGATGATGGAACTTGCTAACTTGGAATCTGAAATAGATATTTTTTTGACATAATTAGCAGGGAATTCAAGATTAAAATCATGAATGCATCACACTTCTTGGGATTAGAAATATCAAAGACAAAACCTGTCAGCCAATCAGGTTACACAAAAAGGTTGTTGGATAGATTCAATATGGGAGAATATAATCCTGGAAAAACTCCAATTGGTCTTGAAAACATGAATTTAAAAAAAGAAGTTGAATCAAAAGAAAAAATGCTTGAATTTCCCTACAGGGAAGCTGTGGGAGCATTAATGTATCTGTGTTGTGGAACAAGACCAGACATAGCATTTGCAATTTCATATGTTTCTAGATACTTGGATTGCCACAACTCTGAGCATTGGAATGTGGTGAAACGAATTATGCGTTATTTGAAAGGAACAATTGACTATGAAATAAAATATGGAAGACAACCTGAAAATAGAGATTTATATGTGTACAGTGATGCTGATTTTGCAGGTGATGTAACAACTAGAAGATCAACAACAGGTGTTATTAGTTTTTATGCTGGAGGGCCAGTGAGTTGGCTTAGTCAGAAACAGTCAACTATTGCTATATCAACAACAGAAGCTGAGATTGTTGCAGCAAGTGAAGCAACAAGGGAAGCAGTGTGGCTAGAAAGGATATTTACAAGTTTGACAGATATGAAGAAGAGACCTATAATCTATGTTGACAATGAGGCAGCAGTTCGTCTATCCAAAAACCCTGAGTTCCATAAAAGAACCAAACACATTGAAGTGAGGCATTTTTTTGTATGTGAAAAGGTTCTTAGTGGTACTGTACAAGTTTCAAGGGTCTCATCAGAGGATCAGATAGCTGACATATTCACAAAGCCTCTCAATCCCGGAAGGTTCAAGAGACTTTGTAACAAAATTGGATTGTGGACATCTGAATAAAACGGGGAGATGTTGAAGTTTTTTTTTTATTCAGATAGAATGATGATCACATGTATAGCCTATCATATGTTGTTAAGTAATGTTGTTTCTCTGTTTTAGTTTATTGATTCTGTTCGCATTGTGTAGTGACCTTTTAAATGAAAAAAAATACATCAGTTAAGTTCTATAATACGGTGTTTATTATTTCCAAAAGAATAATAGATTAATTATAAAGTGACATTTATACAAGTCATTATAGTTGTTGAATTTTTTGAAATAAAAACGATAGTTTTTGTTTCATTATTTGTACAATGAAAATAAGAAAACCTAATAGACCTAATATTGTAAGAACTGATGTAAAACCTCTTGAAATACTTCTTGACAAATTTAAAAAAATATATTCTAGCTGAAAAATAAATGAAACATGCGTTATTGAAATCCCAATGAAATTTTATAAAATATAACTGAAACTTAATAATTTTGCGTCCATTTTTCAAAAACATTTCTGGGGGGGAGGAGCCCCTTTCTAAGGAGGGGTTTTTTTTATACTCCCACAACCACCGGTGGTGCCCCCCCCAAACATAATTAATGGATCCCCCCCTGGTTGGTAGTGGTGTCCAGTTTGAATGATATAGTCAGCAAAGGTCGATTCGGTTTTTGTATTTAATGCTTGTAAATGTTCTTGGTAACGTTGTTTGAATGCTTGGCCTGTTTTTCCTATGTAAAATTTGTTACAATCAGAACAGTTCAGTTTGCTGCTATCCTATTATTGCTATTCTAGTCTTCCTCATACAGCAGGATTTAATTATAATACATCAAATTGTACAGTGTCCAGCATAATAGAATCAATCAGCATTGGAAATTGAATTGAAATCGAATCTCAGGGCCATATTTTTAAACGTTTCTTATCAAAGAACGACTTGGGTAAGTCATACTTAGTGGCAATAAGTCTTACTTAAACTTACTAGTTCATTACGTGACAAGCCATCAGCAAACAGCTGTAACACTAAAAGCCAACCCAGCTCCCTCAACAAAGACCTGACTCCTGATAAATAATTTAACATTAATAATTTACATTAAACAACTCTAATTTACACCAATATAAAAATTTACACTACATAAATGTTGCAGGGACAACTGGGTCGGCTTATATCCTCACTTTTCAGCTCATAAACTCACCCAGTATAAGCAATACTTCAACTTCAGTTCATACTTATTAACCCTACTTAAAGATCTTCTTAACTTTAAAAGTCAAGTCATTCTTAAAATCGGTATATCAAATCCGTTCTTAGCCAAGATAGGTACAGAGCTGTCTTGAAGCCATTCTTAGATTGTTGTGTGTACCGTATTTTGGCTTCATTTTTTAGTATAGCATTGGCTCATCAAAATAAAATCATAATATTCCATTTTTGCACCATTGCAAAGTAATACACTGTATATTTTATTAAATGAAACTATTTTTACTTCCTTTATATTAATCGAATTCTAACCTATACATCTTTTACTACACTTATTATGAATAAATAGACTGGATGAAAGTTCTTTGGTATGCTGACAGGTAGCGTTCACTACACTGCATGAAAATTCTATTATTTTTCAAATTTGAAAACAGAAAATAATAATTTAAAAAATGTTGGTGTATGATAGTAATAATCATGTATCAGAAAGTTCTAGGGGGATTTTAGAGAAATTATAGCGATTTTAGGAGATTTTTAATTATTCAAATAATTCAAATTCAAATAATTTTTATTCCAAAAAAACATGATAAATTACATAATTTTACACAAAAAACCATACAAGGAATTCCTCCACAAAGACCAATCGTCTGCATGTGGGGGAGAGTTCCATGGACAGCACAGATTATTTTTAAAATAAATAAAAGTACTTTTAAATGATTTATAGAAAGAAATAACTCTAAGGAATAAACAAGCTTTACAATCATCCATAAAAAACGGAATGATATGGGATCGCAGCGCACGGGCTTCCAGCAGATGAAAAGAATCAATGAAAAAAAAAAAAACTTTATTTATATTAATTTTTCTAAATTTTAGATCAAGTACATGTGTAGGCTAAAAGAATTGAATTACGAGTGTTCGGTCTGCTTGGGTCGGTCATCAGATATAGCGCGAGCGAAGCAGAGCCATATAGATTAGCTTTAGGGATAAATATTTTTGTAGTTGGTAACACTGTCATTGAGAACTGTCAGTAACACTGCAACACTGTAACACTCAATATTCAATGTGCTTGGAAATATGGTGATGCTACTGTCCAGTTCTGTATTCTTATTTGCAGTAGCAGCAAGTCAAGTTTTTTGCTGGTGGGGCTTATTTTTAAATACACCTGTGGGTCAGTCGTGAGGGCTATTTCAGTAAGAATATTGTCAAGACCAACCAGTATTCAAGACGAATCCTTGGATTTTTTCAAATCATCTTTTGAAACAGTACTGTCTACTCCCAACAGACAAGTTTAACTAGGAATAGGTTATTCGTTTTTTGGGAAATGATGTCTATTTTCTTTATAATATTACGTTTTATCCATGAAATATACTGATTAAAGATCTACATGAAGTGATTTGGATTCAATTTTACTGTGGTTTGCTATACTGCATATATTTTTATGGTCAACTTTTGGAAAAGAAAATTGGCCAAAATATTCATAAACATAGTTGTTCAACATACTTGTAACAATAATATGCCCTGTAGGAGTTGCGTTTGAGATATCGATTAAGACGGTCGCAAAATTCGGTGCTCTCTTATCGCTTAACAATGATCGATTTAACAAGTTACCGCGCGCAAGTAGGCTGTTTTCGTAATATCCGTTATTGTATTGTGAATAACATTGTTTCATGTGAATTTACACAGTTTTTCTCGTGGTTCATCATATTGTCATCCTTGTTAATGATTGGAGGCGTCGAGCTAAACCCTGGACCTCGGGACAAGATCACCCTCGACGATGTTTGGAGGAAACTTGAGAACCTGGATTATATGAGGCAAGATATTAGTGATATTAAAAACTCTTTCACTCAAATATCGCAGGAGATTTGTGAAGTTAAGCAAGAGACCCAGACTCTGAAGGAAAAAATTACAAACCTGGAAGAAGAGAACAACTTTCTTCAAACTAAACTGGGCAGTCTTGAAAGTTACTCCCGGAGATCAAATTTGATATTCTTCAACGTCAAGGAACAATTTGATGAGCCACCAGAGGGAACAAAATATCTAATCATTAAAATTATTACAGAAGTTATGAGAGTTGAACTGGACCCAGTGGATGTAGAAAGAGCACACAGACTAGGGATAAATAGAGGAAGAGATCGTCCAATTATTGTAAGATTCATGAGCTTCAAAAAGAGGTTGGAGGTCCTCAAAGCAAGAAGAAATTTGTCCCGAACGAATATTAATATATCAGAGGACTATACAGATAGAACAAGAAAGATTAGAGAGAAGCTGAAAACCTACGAGGAGCGTATGAGAAATGACGGACACTCTTCATTTATCAGATTCGACAAGCTGGTAATTGATGGAAAATATTATACAATAGAAGAAATTGAAGAGATTAATCGAATGAATGGTTTTGAGAGGCCTGAATTTCCTAATAAATCCCACTCTACATTGCGCCAAAAAAAGATTAGGACTGGATCAAAATTATCTTCACAAGTTCAAAAAGCGGTGGAGGTGCATCCAGCACAGTTTTCTCTCAACACCTCGCAACAATCAGTCCAACAGACTCCAGTAGAGGATATCCAGGAGGCGACACCGGCAGTTGACGGGACAATTAGTTCTGGAGAGGAGAATCAACGTCCTGGAGATCGTCTGGAGAGCCGGAGCCAAAGAGAATCTGTTTTTGTCAAAGGAATTCGAAGAGAACAGACATCGCCGAGGGTTCAAGAGTCGTTGGTAACCGGGGAGCATATAGATAATTCCGAGGAGCAGCGAATCTCATAAGAGCCTAGGAGGTGACATAAGAGAATGGTTTGCGAGCGGACGAATAACAAGGAGTAAGAAAAAACTTGCAAAAGACAGTCATAAGAACGGCAATAGTGACGAAGGTTTATAGCATTAAGTAAAAAATTTTCTAATCAGAGTAAAGGAATAAGTTCGTTGTTAGGCAAACATAATAACCTAGGAGTGTCTAAAGGTAAGCAGAATCTTCCATTTAAAATAATATTCTGGAATTGTCATGGCCTTAATAACTTATATACATTGAGTTTGTCGCAGGAAGAAAGTTTAAATAGATGTGACATTATAGGCTTGAGCGAGACTTGGATTCCACATAAAATAGAAAATATAAGAGCCTTCTCAGATAAGTATAACATAATCCAAAAGGAAGTAGAAAAAATTAACAGTAGAGGAAGAGCAATTGGAGGATTAATGATGCTAATAAATAGAAAATTTAGGTTTCGTGTTATAGAAGTCAATATTTATTTTTTGGTAGCCGAAATTTTCGTAAGTAGCATGCACTAATGCTATTTTGGTTGGTTTGATTTATTTGCGCTCAGGCTGTGAATTAGAGGGGTTAGATAAGTTTGACACTTTTTTAACAAAATGTTTACCACGTTTGGATAAGATAGCTTATTTGATATTTGGAGGGGACTTTAATAGTAGGATAGGAGATATGAATTCAGTATGTGAAGAGGGCCTATTTCGTTACACTTGTTTGCAGCCAAATAGAATATCAATTGATAGGGTATTAGATCGTAAAGGTAAAAAATTAATTGAAATAATGGAGGACAGATCCTTTTTTGTATTAAATGGAAGGAGTAAGGGTGATAGTATGGGCCTCATTACGTTTTTAAATGAGAATGGCTGTAGCACAATTGATTATGTATGGATAAACATGGATTTCTTAGATATTGTAAGAGATTTTGTTGTCACAGACTTTATTCTTAATTCGGATCACTTACCTACCCAGTCAGCACAATCATGTATCTTATATGTATTATTTACATTCAAGCAATATCCATATTACGTGAATGATATGTAAACTACAGCAATGGGAATGTAAATTTCATGTATAAGAAAGGTTCATAGGTTCGTCTATAGGACATATAACAAACATACGTATTTACGTATTATATTTACATAAATTGTATGTGAATTAAATACGTAAATAATATGTGAATAAAAGCAATGGTGTATATGTATATGAAATATGTAAATTTTATGTGAACAGAATATGTAAATATTACATAAATTGAAGGTCTAAAATATACATATCAAAAGTCTATTATATGTAAATGTGATGTAAATAGTACATAAACAAGATGTGTAAATGATGCATAAATTTAGCATCATATAATATATGTATATTAAAGATCTATTACACATAAACTTCACATAAGATTTATATTTGAAGCTGTTCAATGTATACAGATTATGTGAATAATATGTACAAAATATATACAGTAGACCTAGGTGTACATATATTGAAGGTCCATTATATGTAAAGTGTACATATCATTTACATAAGTGGTTGAGCACTACATATAAAATATGTATAGAATCGTCAATAATAGGTCCAACACGGACATAAAATTGGTGTAAATAATACATAAACAAGATATGTAAATGATACATATATTTAACCTGATATATGTATATGAGAGATCTATTATACATAAAATATCTCTATCGAATTAAATTCGACGACAGAAGCTCTTTGTATAGATAACGGTATTTCTAATAATACAAAGCTCACCTGGTTAGATAACAACGAGCAACATTTCAAATCTGCCTTGCAATCTCTGAATACTCCACAGATAACGAATATGTATCGACTGATTTTCTGTTTAATGAATTGCGTAATGCTATCTATAATGGAGCTAGAGCTTCTAATATGGTTGTCACTAATAATAAAAGAAATAGAATAGCCAACAACCAACCATGGTTCGACAACGAATGTAATATAAGCAAAAACGAAATTCGTAGACTGTTTAGAGTAGCAAAACAAAATATGTTCCAAGATCAAGAATTGCAACAATACCTCACTGCGAAAAAATCTTATAAACAAATGTTAAAATCAAAGAAATTTGATTATTTTGAAAAAGTCCGAAACAATCTGTCAAATATTAAGAATAGTCAGGATTTCTGGAGAGCAGTTAAATTTTTTAAGAACAAGAATTTTAAAACTAACAATATTTCTTTGGAGGCATGGGAACTGTTTTTGAAAAGTAAATACAGATGCGCAGATAATGATTATATTGAGATTAATTTTGTAGATGCTTGCCACCCTTACTTAGATCAAGAGTTTAATTCTGATGAACTGGAATATGTGCTCTCATTAATGAAGAAAAGGAAGGCCCCGGGCATTGACGGTATTGGAAATGAATTTTATAAGGCCCTTCCAGTAAATTGGAAAAAATATTTACTGGTTCTGTTCAATAAAATATTTGTGAAAGGAGAGATTCCAGAAGGATGGCTCAAAACGAAGATGTTTTTTATATTCAAGAAAGGTGACAGAATGGACCCAAAAAATTATCGCGGGATCGCCCTAATTAATACAATTGTTGAAATTTTTACCCGTTTAATAGAGATCAGACTCTCAAATTGGGCAGATAGCTGTAACCTACTTCCCGAGTGTCAAAGTGGTTCAGAAGAGGACGCAGTTGTATTGATAACATTTTCGTTTTGCATGCCTTAATTTTTAACCAAATTTCAGTGAAAAAACGCAAGTTGTTTGGCTTATACGTGGACTATGAGTCCGCGTTCGATTCTGTGCCACATGACCTTCTATGGCATCAGCTGGGAGTGAGCGGAGTAAGTAGCCGACTGATAAGGACGCTGAAAGCACTGTACGGCTTTGCCACATTGGTGGTGGATAAGGGTAGCGAGGTCGGAGTCTCACAGCCTATAAAAGGTGTCAAAAGGCGTTTTGCAGGGCGACTCGTTGAGTCCGTTGCTCTTCTCATGCTACTTAAGGGATATTGAAGAGTTTTTCAGAGAAAAAGGTTTACATGGTATCCCTTTGAATAGTAATGTGGACATCATGATGCTGATGTTTGCGGACGACATTTTTATTTTGGCAGACAGTGATTCGGATCTAAGAAAAAAATTAAATTGCCTAGTCAAGTACTGTGAAGTGTTGAAATTGTCAGTAAATATTGAAAAAACAAAAATAGTCCCATTCCATAAAAAAGGGCTCAGACGTAATTCATCTTTTTATTACAAGGATAAGAAAATCGATATTGTAAACAAATATAAGTATCTCAGAGTTGAATTTCATTCATCCGGAAAATTCAGTAAGTTTGCGGATTCACAAGCGAGTAAAGCTAAATATATAGGAGAGTCAACTATAAGTATTTTGAGAAAGGCCAAGTCGGATATATGGGATAGTAAGATGAAACTTTATGATGCTATTCTTGTGCCAACAGTGCTATATGGAGCAGAGATATGGGGTCTGAGTTGTACTGATCTAATAGAGAAGGCGCAGCTCTACTTTCTGAAACGACTACTCTTATTAAACTAGAGTACTCCTAGTTGGTCCTTGAGGCTGGAGACAGGAAGAATCAGGTTGAGTGGCTGCATATTCCAAAGATCCATCAGCTACCTCATTAGAGTTCTGAAAATGCCAAATGGGAGATATCCTAGAGAGTGCATAGAAAGGCTGTTCCAGTTGGCACTAGAGCAAGACCACAATGATCAAGGGAACTGGTTTTGCCTGTTGAGAGATCAGCTGCTTTCTGTGAGAGTTGAAGAATGGAGAAACAAAGAAAATTTGATTCAAACTTTGGAATCTACAAGAGCAGTGTTGTTTAAACAGTATATAGATCGACTTTATGCACTGGACATACATGCAGCATTGTTGTCATCGAGCTGTCCACATTATAAAAGAGTGAATCCACTTTTCATGGTTGGCGAGCAGTTGCTTTTGAAAATGTCCTATGCCAAAAAGCGCTGCATAACTCAACTACACTTAGTGACTAAGAACTCTTTCTATTTATACACTAATAGAGAAATGAGTGTGTGGATAAACAGCTCATTAGAATGCCCAATCTGCAACTTACAAGAAAAAGAATATGTAGAGCATTTCCTATTGAGATGTCCAATGTATGGCAGTATCAGAAAATTTTACATAGAAAAATTCACATCAAATATAGTTACAGATGACGATAAATTTATGGTATTACTCTCAAATTTAACAGAGCAGAAAATCAATCAATTATATCTATATACAATTAAAGCACTTGAAATAAGATCCCTGATTAGGAGTACTTAAATCTGTAGTCATGCATAGTAGTTATATAGAAGCCATAATCATATTGTAGTCATTTCATAGAGTCACTGTAAAATATATTATATTCACTATAAGAAGAGCTGAGCCTACAAGTTTGTTACATACAAAAAAAAGCGTTATTTCTCTTTTTGGGTGATAGTCCTGTTGATAGTATTATTATATATTCAATTTATTCAATTAATGGTATTAATGTATGTGTAGATTATATATTATTAATGTATCTCAAATGCAACTACTTTGTATGAGCGTGTGCTCGAAACAAATAAATTTATTTATTTATTTATTTTAATATGCCCTGTACTTATTTCTTATCCCTTATTTCCCCCTTCTTTTTTCTGTATCCTTTCGTATTTTGATGCAGTTTTATTCAGTTTTTTTGTCTTGTCTCTGGCCCTGTAGGTAGGCCTGCACTAGATCTTAAATTTACCAACTCCGTACAATTTGTTTCTTATTTTGATACAGTTTTATGTATTATTTTAACGTCTAGGGCCCCAATGTTTGGGGACCAGTCCTTACATCTACTAACTCAACTAGAGTACATAAATCATTTGATGCTGCTTGGCATTGAGCATGAAACTGCTGACAAACTGTCCTTTGAAAATATAAAAGATGAATTTGCAAAAGTGAAGGCAAGGAAGAAAAGGTTTTAGTTTGGTGGTTGGTGTACTTGTAACCTTAAAACACTTTCTATATTGTTTCTTTGTTTGATCTAGTATGCTGTTTAGCTTTAGTTGTGTGATAGTTATGTTGTTAGCTGTGTTAGTTGTTTTTGAAAAAGAAGGACTGTATTTGGGCTGTGTGTATTTCTCTGAATTTTTATAACTATGAATGAAAAGTGTACTGTAGGTCTGTAATTGTTTAGTTTTAAACAAAATAAGATTACTAAATAAAGCATTTTTGGACGACATTGTTCTTATTTTTGCCCTAGTTTCCTAGACTCAGTCATTCCCTCAACACAACAAACTCATTTTACTTGGCTCACACTCTACCATAGTCTTCCTTGGGACATCTTACAAACCGAGGGTGCCAGCATTGCTGTCTTCAAGCACAGGTTGGGGGTGTGTTTGCTCAGGATTGGACATGTAGCCTGCAAGGAACTGCATCAAAGTCTCCACTTAGTATGAATCTATCATCCATAAGCCATGTCTCCACCAACTGAACCTGCTCAGCAAACAGTGTTTGCTGGGATCATCTGATGTTGCCAAAAATTGTTTGCTGTTGGTTTGGTGTGAACGCCTTCTTGAACATTATGATTGGTGTGGTGGGGGTAGTGGCGGGAACCTGTTGTTGGTCATCACTGTTTGCTTACAGACCAAACATTTCAATTGAACTCACAAACATGTTTTTTTTTTTGAGGATGAAGCCCACATGGGTCTAAGACCTGTGTGTGGGTAATGAGTGGATGATGGTGATTGATGAGTAGGACCTACAGTTATAGGTGGGTTCTGAACCACCAGGAAGTGATTTTACAGCAGAGAACAGTGTCTTTTTTGCTGGCCAATCTAATTGGTCACTGTTACAAACAGGACCTACAAGAATGCAGCTTATCTCTATCTGATTGAACAGATACCTGCTATACTTACTTACTTTCCGTGTCCATGATCACCATTATGCTATTATTCTATATATTTCCCTCCCAAAATTTGGCCACCTGAAGGGCTTTGTCATTGCATTTGAGGAGGTTGTCATGAGAGCAGTTTGTGTCAAGCAACTCGCACTGCAATAAGTGAGTGTAATTTTGTTCTAAGCCACAGTCACAGGCAGCATTGTCCTGAATGTAGCCCCAGCATAGCAGGTTTGATTTACATCTTGTGACTCCTGTGCGTAGTCGATTTAAAGACTTCCAAGTTGTGAAGGGGAGTACACTACCACAGCTTGCACTTTCTTTCAGTTCCAAGAGCAGATTTTGCAGTTTCTCCTACCATAGATTCATCCTTTGTTGTTCAGGTGTGGTAGTAAGAGGTACTGTTGACTGGATAAAACTCCTTCTTGACTTGAGCCTTGTTGCTATTGGCTGATGGTGAAACAGAGGGTGCCTTGGGTCACTGATTTGCTTTTTCTGTTCTACTTCTGCTGCAACAGTTCTATGAATGGGTGGTGGCGCTATTCCTATGATCAGGAAAATTTTTTCAACAGGTGTGGGCTTGAGGCAGCTTGAAATTATTCTCCCAGTCTCATTGACTGCTGTATCAACTGTTGAAGGATAATTTTAACTTTACAATATTGGTGGCACTGTATGGGAGCTAGAGGGCTAGAGGGCTGATGAAAAGATGGCATATGGAGGATGTTTTGCTGTTGTGTGTTCTAAAGTAAAATTAATAAAGTAAAAGTAAAACTAACTTTTGAGAGTGTTTATTTATCAATATAATTAATTCACACTTTTAAATATCAGTAAATTCAACATCAACATGTCTGGCATGTACAGAGTTTGCCCAAACTGGGGCAGCTTATTCTGCCATGGAAAGGCAGAGTGCAATAGCTGATGTATGTAGAACCCCAGGTTTAGCCCCCCATGTTGTGATTGTCAATTTGCGTATAATGTTGTTTCTAGCAGCCACCTTCATCTTCGTATCCTGACAGTGTGTTCTATATGACAGCATTCGGTCCAGCTTGACACCAAGGTACTTAGGCCAGTCACAATGCTCAAGTTCTTGTTGCATCCAGTTTATTTTAAGTTTTCTATTGGCTTCTTTATTTCTGAGATGGAAAGCACACACCTGAGTCTTAGATGGATTGGGCTTAAGGTTATTCTGTTCATATTACAGACCAAGATTCCCAAGGTACTGGCTAAGCTCTTCCTCCACCTTGTCAAAGGTTTTCCCTTGTACAGCCACTGCTGTGTCGTCAGCACAGATGAATTGTCTCACCTTGGGACTGTTTGGTTGATCATTTGTGTAGATGTTATATAATAGGGGTGCAAGAACACTACCTTGCGCCAAACCGTTTTTCTGTACTCCAGCGGCTATTTTTTCCCTGCAGTGTTACATAGAATCTTCTATTCTGCAGAGTACATTCAATAAACCTTGTCAGCCTGTAATCTTTAGTGAGATTATACAACTTATGGGTCAGTTTTCTATGGTTGATGGTATCATAAGCTGCACTTAAATCAATGAATGCAACTCCTTTCACCTGACCCCTCTCATACCCATCCTCTATGTGCTGTGTCAGATTGAGGATTTGCCCACAGCATGATCTGCCAGGTCTAAAGCCAGCCTGCTCAGGAATCAAGGACTGGTCGATTTTTTCAGAGATCCTGTTGAATATCATCCTCTCCATGCACTTAAAAAGATGACAAAGTAGAGAGACAGGCCTATAGCTTTTGCAGCTGTTTGGCTCTTTCCCAGGTTTCAAGAGAGCTATCACTCATGCTCTCCTCTCCACTCTTTTGGAATTTGCAAAGTGTTGACACAGTTATTGATAAGGTTGAGCAGCCATGTTCTTGTCACTGGACCAAACTGTTTGATTTGCTCAGTTCTCAAGTCATCAACACCTGCCGCCTTGTGCTCCTTCATCTGTTTGATAGCCACTTGCAGCTCTTGCAATGTGAATGGGGTATCTAAGGAGTGGTTTTCACTTTCCTGTTTGCGCTTAATCTATGTTCTCCTATTCCTTCCTGCAGTTTTGCCATTCAGGAGGAGCTGATGGGCAATTTGGTTAGCTGTGACATCACCCATGTTTGATTTATTTGTGGTTGGATCATTGCTCAGATTCTTCAGTAGCTTCCAGGCTCGATGACTGTTTCTCTTCATATCCAATTGTTCAAGGAGGTTGCACCATCTTTCCCTTCTAGATTCTGCTATGAGAGACAGCAGCTGTTTGCCAGTGTTTATACCTGCTATGGCTTGCGGCTATCACTTCCACTTTTGTTTGGTGACCCATATGTTTAATGTTTGTCCATTTTTTGTATTTGCCAACAATGTTTAGCAGACATGTTTGGTTGGTGGAGACATGGCTTTATGCTGTAGAATTGTTTTGTAACACTGTTTTCTAAGGTTGTATCTGAGTGTACAGTAGACTGCAGCAACTCTGAAATTTTGTGTAGCTGAATTTATTCCTATCACTGTAATTTGTGTTACTGGTATCTGTAAATGGTATTCTTTGTAATGATTTATATTTTCTTCAACTATAACTGCACTAACTTCATGAGCTTTACTGTTGGGGTGAATAGCCTGATAAACTGTAGATACTTTTATTTTCAAATATGATTGAATGGTTGAATGAGTCTCTGAAACTACGCATATGTTGATGTTATGTGTTTTTAGGATTTCTAATTCAAGTTTACTGTCTAACCATTAGCATTCCCCTTTGACTCATTGATCTAATTATTTTTTGCACTAATAGAATTATTGGCTCCTAGAGTTTCAAGCCTTTTCGAAAAATTATTCAGTTTATTCATTATTTCTTGCAGCATTGAAATTATGTTTGGTTGATTCATAACTCACTCTCTGGTTTGGTTCCTTGAGTCTGATCTTTGTAGTTATTACTCTTTATAGCTTGTGAATATGATAAGTTATTACTCACAGCTCTTTGGCTTGTGTTTATTTTAGTCTGAATATTTTGATTTTATTCTTATTTAGATTATTTTTTCTGTTCTGGAGTTCCTTAGCAACTAAACAACCCCTATAGTTTGCAGGGTGAGCCTCACCACAATTGAAACATTTGGTGGAGAACTCTTTTGCTTATTGCATGAGTTGGTCAAATGCTTACCAGCACATTTAACACAGATGACTTCATGTTGGCAATACTTTAGTGTGTGCCCATATTGTTGACATCTTTTACACTGTGGGATAACATTGCTGCTACAGAGAGCATCTATTTCAACTTTCATGTAGCATATGAACTCTATATTATAAATATTTTCGATGTCTTCCATATTCTCAAATGTGAGCATAGAAAGAGGAAGATGAATTATGTGCTTTTTACCTATTTTTTTTTTAATTTTATTAACAACATCTATTATCATAAACCCCTAATTTAAACCTTTATAGGTCTGGCTTGCTTGTTTCCATATGTGCACCAATCAATATTTTTTGTATTCATTACTTTTGTTAATTCCTTATATTCCTCATCATCATCCACATTTATTTTGAGTCATTATTCATACAACTAACTTCATTTTTTATATTGGTCAACTGTATTGTCTCCTTATTGTCTACACACTAGCAGACAAAGACAAACCGTCTTTGCTGGTCATCTAGTGTGTATAGGGCTGTTTGCAGACCAAATCGACTTGGGCGGTCTGGTCTGCGGTCAGAAATTGGTCATTGAGGCAGAGCCACAGACTGCCAACCATTTCGTACATGCTTTTATCTCATGCGCTGAACCCTTAAATCTCTTTATCCATTAAAAAATTAAAAAATTTGGAATTTCATATATTTGAATTTTTTAAAATTCAGATATTCAATTTTTTCCCCTGATTCCATACCTGCTTGAATTTACCTGCTAGCATAAAATTGAAGGTCTTTATGAACGATCAACGAATTTTAGAACTGTTCAACTTGATAGTGACTAATTTTACTCAATACTACCATTGTCAAGTCATAGTAGGCTACATGTATCAATTGTGCTAGTTCTTTGAGAATATTTCTTCAGCCAATCGTGATCTTTTATTGGAATTCTATATAAATATATTCACTCATTTATTTTCAAATGTTTGCACATTTAAACCAATTAGAAGCAAGATACAAAATTAATTATTCAATCAAAGCAGTTCAGATTGTAGATCCCTGGGAGATCTTATTTGTTTGTGTTCAGTGTGGTTTTGTGTAAGTGCATTTTTTATTTTGTTTTTTGTTCTGAATGAGATGGTGTGGCCGGCGTTTTTGAAGATTTTTGCTATTCTGTTTGATTTTGGATTAATGTATGTCATTGTGGTGTATTTTTTGTCAGTGGTGTTGGTGTTTTGGTTTTTGTTTCTTATTTTATGATTGAGTTTGTCAATTAGGTCGTGTTTGTGGCCGTTTTCTTGTGCTAGGTTTTTTATTGTGTTTAGTTCAGTGTTGTAATTGTTGGTGGATAGCAGTGTGTTGTTGAGTCTGTGTGCTGAGTGTTTGTGTTGTGTTGGATGATTGGAGGTGCTGTGTATTAGGGTATCTGTCATTGTTGGTTTTCTGTAGATGTTAAAGCTGTGTTGTTGGTTTGTGTTCTTTGTAATTGAGAGGTCTAGGAAGTTTATTGAATTGTTTTGCTCAAATTCAGCTGTTTATTGAATGTTCTTATGTATTTTGTTTATGTATGATCGGAGCTGTTCACATTGTCTTTTGTTTCCTCTGTATAGCAATAGAACATCATCTACATATCTGAGCCAGTATATTATGTTCTGTGAAAATTTGTTATTAAAGAGTATATGAGTGTTTTTGCAGTGTTGGAGATAGATCTCAGCAAATACACTTGAAATTGGTGAGCCCATTGGCAGTCCATCAGGTTGTGAGTAAAATTTGTTGTTGAAGGTGAAGTAATTTTGTTGAGTGATGATGGTAGGATGTCTATTATTTAATTTATATGTTCTGTAGCTGTGTTGTTGTGAATGAGGATGTTCTTTATTATTCCTATTGTTTCATTGACAGGTATGCTGGTGTATAGATTTGTTATATCAAAAGATGCAAGAGTGGATCGAGTTGTGAGGAATTTGTGTGTCTTTTATTTTTGTGATAAGATTGCTACTGTTTTTTATGTATGTGTTGTTGTTGATATTAATTAGTTTTCTCAGTGTTTGAACACTGTTCTAGATCTAGTGTTCTGCTAGTTTATAGGCAGATGCTTCTCAGTAGTTTACAATTGGTCTAATAGGTATGTTGGGTTTGTGAATTTTGGGGAGTGTTTGAAGTGATGGTGCAGAAGGGTGTATTTGCTTCAGTCTTCTTTTTTGTGAATCATTGATTACATGATTTGTCTTGTTGATTATTTGTTTGGTAAACATTTGTGGGATCAGTTTGTAGTTGTTTAATGTTGTTTTTGTTTATGTAGTCAAGTGTTTTTCTGTTGAGCTCTTCATTGTTTATGATAACTGTAGTGTTGCCTTTGTCTGCTTTGATATAGGTGAGATTGTGAGTTAGAGCTTTGTGTTTCAATTCTTTTATGGTGTGGTTTTCTGAATTTATGGGTGGGTGTGGATGTGAGTTGTTTGTTTTTATTGTGTTGTAGGTTTCTAGTCTAAGTTTGTCATGTATTTGTGGATCTGTTCGTTGGATGTTTTGTTGTTTTTGTAGTTCAGGTTATGTTTGAGACCTTTGTTCAATAAGTTGAGTTTGGTTTCTGTAAAATCTACGTTTGTTAGGTTAACAGTTTTACTGTGAAAAATGTGAGATGATAGAATCGTCGTTTTTGGAGGTGTCAGGTTATGTATTTTTTTGTCATGTCTTTGTTTAATTTTGTTAAGTTTTTGTTGTACCCAAGTGTTTGTTGTTTCTGCTAAATTAAGGAAGAAACTGTGTCCATATTTTTGTGTGATAGAAACCAGCTCAAATAGCCAAAAATAAATCAGAAACTACCTTCATCAAGGAGAGCATCAAACTTTTATATAAACAGAAAGACACACACAATTTGGAACTTCTCAAACTACACCTATCTATCATCACCCAAGAAAAAGGAAACATTTTTGGTATAGTGTACAGTTTGCTTTTAGGCACCTTACTAATTGTTGAGATAGGCCTACTTGTCGAGTTGGCTGAGAGTGACCTCTATAATAGATATTTTTCAAATCTTATCATCACACTCGATCTTTTCAATCACTAAATCAACAAGCTAATCCAATAAAGCAAATCGTTCAATCATGCATAATAGGAAATAACAAACTATGACCTGAAATCATTGCAGGCACCTATCATTTAACAATTCGTAGGCTTACAATAATCTTCAAAAATTATTCCTTTGTTTCATCATTATATTAGAAGAAATATTTTTTAATTTGACTGGAGAAGGCTCTCTTACCTTAATTTCTAACTTAAAGCCATTTTCAAGTCATTATTAAACTTTTGAGTTAATATGACAATAATTTTACATTCCAACAACTTTGGAACTGTGGAACTCATAAATACATAGAGCAATATGGTAATCGTATGTTGTACTTATGGTAACCATAAGTAAATATGGTAATCGGCAAGTAAAATTATTAATAATAATTTAAAAAATTATTTGAAAAAGTTGAAATTTGTAATATTTGAATTTAAAATAGCACGAGGAAAAGTTTCTTTTAAATGGCACTAGACAAGTATAAATAATAATGTTCATCGCCACAATTGGGGGTGACCGCATACACTATTATTGAAATAAGTTAGAGCCGAGCGATTGATTAATAATTGAATGTAGTGGTTGTTTGGATGTCATGATCACATGGTCACAAACACATGACATTTTTAATATTCACGTTGCCATGCTACTTGTTATTCAGTTTTTAGTTTTGATTCTTTACCTTCAATAAATGGCCACCTATAATTCAGTGATTGTATATTTATTTTAAAGTGAGTATTTTAACATGACGCAGTTTAAAACAGGACATTAAGAGCTGAAGAAAATAGAACATAAAACGCTTGGTGAGTTACATTCATTTTAGCACATTTCAACAGTCATGGAGTTTAATAAGCCAGACCCCTTAAACTGCAATGCGGATGTCGCAAGAAATTTCGAAACATTTAAAGATGAGGTGGAAAATTACTTCATAGTAGCCGAAACGAATAAAAAATCTAACCTAATTCAAGTTGCTCGGCTTAAGAATCTAATGGGGAAAGAAGCTTTATCGCTATATAAAGCTTTAAAGGGAAATGATGAACCTGAAAGTGTTCAATCCATAATGACAACATTAGAAAATTACTGCCTGCCTAAAAAGAATGAAATAATGAATGTGTATGAATTCATTACTTGTAAGCAAGAAGAAGGACAGTCATTTGAATCGTTTTTTGCTACCTTGAAGGAGTTAGTTGCGAAGTGTGAATTTGAAGATCAGGAGAGTAAATTATTGAAAGCTATATGATTGCTTTAGGGATCAGATCCAGAGAGATACAACAACGTTTATAAGAGACAATGCTTCTTTAGACAAAATAATAGACTACTGCCGAAGTGTAGAGACAGGTGAAAAACATGAAAAGACAATAAATGATGAAAAGTTTCAAAAAGAAGCACACCCAGTTACCAAGTATAGCATGGAAAAATTGAGGTCATTTCAGAAACGTGTATGTGGTTATTGTGGCATGCAACATATTGAGGGTAGGTCTTGCCCAGCATCCGGAAAAACATGTAACCACTGCGGTAAGTTGAATCACTTTAGCAAAATGTGTTTGAGTAAGTCTAAAGGGAAAGATTTCAGAATGAGCCAGCAAAGATTATCTCAACCACTACATAATATCACGGAAGATGCATCAGGAACAGAGAATATCGGAGAGTTTATTGATTCAGTACACCTAGTTAACACTGTACATAAAAAGATCATGTCTTCAAAACATAACGACAACATGGATTGCAAAATCTATGTTGGGAATTTGAACTATTTGACAACCAGAGACGATTTGGAGGCTGCGTTCTTGTATTATGGACCAATAAGGAATGTTTGGGTGGCTCGGAATCCACCTGGTTTTGCATTTGTGGAATTTGAAGATAGAAGAGACGCCCAGGATGCTGCATGAGAGTCAGATGGCAAGGTTATACGGGGTCACAGGGTGCGAGTTGAGAGAGCCAGGGTGATGCCCCGGTCCCGAAGCGGTGCAGGACCTTCAACGGATCGTTGCTACAACTGTGATAAGAGGGGACACTATGCCAGAAATTGCCCCAGAGGTCCACAAACAAGGTCAAACCGAGCTTATGAGGACAGGAGACGCTATCGTTCATCCAGAGACAGAAGATCTCGGTCTCGATCTGTGTCAAGAAGTCGATCATGATCTAAATCTCGATCCACAAGTCTTAACTATTCGCCTGCTCAGCTGATGTTTGCATTTGAACAAAATTACCGTATCCTCAAGATCGACTAAAACTCCATTCAGTGCCACAAGAAGTTATACCAGTACAAATGAAAAATAACCAGATCAAACAAAAAAAACAATCTGACAGACAGTCCCGAAAAAGAGTAATTACCTTTGAAGAAGATCAACAAGTTTATATTCAAGATGATAAAACAAAATATTGGGAGCCTGGTACAGTTATTGATACTGTTGATGCCCCACGTTCATGTTAAAACACATACCGGTAGCGGAAGAGTATTGAGAAGAAACGAACGTTTCCTACGGAAAAGAAAGTAGGCGTTTTTTCAGCATTACAAATTATTTGACAAAAGAGGGAGATGTTTGGATGTCATGATCACAAACACATGACATTTTTAATATTCACGTTGCCATGCTACTTGTTATTCAGTTTTTAGTTTTGATTCTGTACCTTCAATAAATGGCCACCTATAATTCAGTGATTGTATATTTATTTTAAAGTGAGTATTTTAACAGTGGTCACACAGGCTGATTGAATCTAATGGATGGTCATGGATTGGCACGGGTGGCCGGCATTGAATATGTCAGAAACAGCCAACAATTGGGCAGAGTTGTATTGCCTAGCAATAAAAATCATAGTTACTCGGTGCACAGACCTACCTCCATCTAGATTTCTGATTGTAATCGCAGTCTATGTCAATCGGATCCACTTTCCTCAAACAACCGAAACTAATTTTCACTGGAAGCACCTAATAAAATAGAACTGTTCAAGCTATTAATTCGTTCGCTGGTGAATTAGCTAGAATAATTGTACAATTAATTAGATTTATTCAATCCGAACACCCATCGATTACTCGTATTTGAACGTACCGTACGGTACCGATTACAATGAACCTGTGACTGATTCATACCATATTAGGTGGGTATACATCTACACTTGGGTACACCTGAAATGAATACCACTTCGGCTGTCAGATTAAGACATACATGTATATAGCTTATTGAACTTTTTTCATATTATGTTACTGATGTTTTAATAATTGATTTGAAAGAGATAGTTACCTAGACTATGCACACTTAATTTAATACTTATCAACGAAAGTAAGCTCTAAGAATTATTAAATACAATTTTTTTTTTTTTTGAGGATGAAGCCCACATAGGTCTGAGACTTGTGCGTGGGTAATGAGTTGAATGATGGTGATTTATGAGTTGGACCTACAGTTTTAGGTGGGTTCCGAACCACCGGGAAGTGATTTTCAGCAGAGAACAGTGTCTTTTTTGCTGGCCAATCTAATCGGTCACCGTTACAAACAGGAACTACGAGAACACAGCTTATCTATCTGATTGAACAGATACCTGCTACGGCTCGCGGCTATCACTTTCCTAATAATAATGTTATACTATAAAGATATATTAAATAAGTGGAATAAACTTAATCATTTTAATTATTATGATTCATGAATCATGGCTATTAATAATTATTCAATTGATAATATTGACAATCAAATGAAGCCAATGCTTGAGGCTGACGGCATTTGTCCACTTACACTCTCTGGCACGCTTTTTGACATCCTCACGTTTCTTTCATTTACATCACATTTTTTTGAAAAAAACTAAGGTATTTTTAAACTGAGTTTCATCGATTCCCCAGCTTTTTTTACCCATACTGAGAAATATTTAAAATTTATATTTAATTAGATGTAAAAAGCGTGATTAGAGCCTTAAACGAAATGAATGGGTTAAGATTTTTTTCAAGGTGCGTTTAGACTATAAAACAATGTTATGCAACAGAATTTTATAAACAAGGGTTTCCAACAAATTTGTTGAATGGCATTGTTATGAAAGTGAAAACTAGTGATACGAGTGCATATAAATTCTATTTAAAAAATGTGAAGTAATTGAAACATTATATAGAAAAAACTCACTCCAGAGAATGAGTTTCTTTCCACAAAGGAATGACAAAATCAAAGTGCTTTACATGCAAAGGAGCTCTACCTTCTTTGATGTAGAGGGTTTGAATAAACTCTTTCAATTCATCTTTATAACAAGATTTTCATTTATTATTTTTATAGCCTATCAATAGTGCTTTTCATTTTCACTACATGTGCATTGTCGTAACACTATATAAAAAACGTTTTCAGGCAAAAAATTACAACTAATAGGCTAATGCAAATGGGTGACTGACATTACTTGTATACTTTCTTTACATCTATTCTGACACATAACGTTTTTCAACTTGACACACACACACACACACATTGTTTATGGTGTTTGAATATTTCGTATTGTTCCAGTGTAACTTATTTAGTTTGTGGCTTTTTTTAATTGTTAAATTATTATGAAACCAAGTTGGTTGTATTGAATTGGTTAAAATAAATTTGATCATTTAAACTAGTATTGAAGTCGTTTTTTTACCAACCTAGTTATCTCCAAAGCTTCTAAAATGTTTAATTGTCTGCCTTTGCCAATCAAATGCAGAAATTCGACATTTTTTCTTCAGCCTTGAACTTGTGTTCATTATTAATGAGATGCTATGCAAAATTTGAGTCTCCTTTTGAGGTTTCCAATCCCTATTATGTTTGTTAAATCTACATTCGAAGCTTCTACCAGTCTGACCCACATAACAGGCATTACAATCACTGCAGTTCAAGTTATAAACTCCACTTTTATCCCAGATATCAATTTTATCTTTACTACACCCAAACAAACTCTTTAAAATAGGTTTGGTTTGAAAAGCTACATCAAAACCGTTCTTTTTCAATTACTTCTCTACTTTATCAGATACTGAGCCAAGATGATAACTATACTTATCCATGACTCTTCTCCAAGTGACAGTAATGCTAGCACTAATTGCTAGTCTCCATGGTACTTATTTTATTTAAGATTTTGTCAACAATGAATTTGTTATAGCTATCTGTTTAATAATACTAATCTCTTGTTCAAAGTGCTGTTTGCTCATGGGAATAGTTAAAACTCTATAAACCATAGACCCTACTATATGGAAGGCTGCAAGTTTGTGGGATATAGGGTGATATGAGTGATGAGTTATAATTACATTGATATGAGTTACTTTTCTGTAAATAGAGAAATCGTGGGCTTCTGTGCTATGATCTATTCTTAAATCTAGAAAGTTAAAAAACTATTCTCTTCTAACTCTATGGTACATGTAATCTTATGATGTAAACTATTCAAATAGCTGATGAAATTATTCAATTGCCTATACTACCCTTCCACAAACAAATAACATCATCTGCATATCTAAACCAATAAACAATCCTATCTTTGAACTGACTATTATTATGAAAAATTTTACATTTCATGGCTATCCATAAATAATTCAACTAGTAGTGGTGAAAGTGGTGAACCCATCGCCAAACCATATTTCTGTTCATACAATTTATTGTTAAAAGTTAGTTTGAAGTGACTGACAATTGAATAAACTGACAAATATGCATAAACAGAATTTATTAATTTTGAATTCCTTCAATTGCTATTACTTTATACTGAAGACTTCCGCAATGGCGGATATTGACAACAGCATTGAACAGCTGATGAGAATCGATGAATGCTACTGTACAAAAATATCAGTCACCACCGGGAATTGAACCACGGACCTCTCAATTGCCGGTTGAGCGCCCTTATCCGCCATTGCGGAAGTCTTCAGTATAAAGTAATAGCAATTAAAGGAATTCGAAATTAATAAATTATGTTTATGTATATTTGTCAGTTTATTCAATTGTCAGTCACTTCAAACTTACTTGTGAGATACGAGCCGATATGGCCAAGTTGAAAATGAATGCTGCTGTACAGAAAGGTCTCCATGGTCTAGTGTTTAAGGGCGCTCAACCGGCAATTGAGAGGTCCGTGGTTCGATTCCCGGTGGTGACTGATATTTTTGTACAGTAGCATTCGGAGTCTAATGTAATAATAAGTACAATTCCGTATAGGTTTGATAGGCCAGAGCTAAATGAAGCCATTAAGTCAACAAATAAATCAATTCATAATACAATCAACAGCCTAAAAAATAAGAATTCTAAGCAGTTGGGGATTTGTTTTCTAAATGAAAGGCTGAAAAAACAAAACTTCACTAATCATGGTCTACATCTAAATCAATCTGGCAAAGTAATATTTTGTAATAGGCTGGCAGAGCTGATTGAAAGTCGTTTGCAATCTACTGTCAATAATTCTCCTAAACAATCATCTAACGAACCTTTTTTAGTAAAGTGGCTCAAAACCGGGAAGGGAAACTAGTTTCAGATGATAAATTCATATCTTCAATTGTATTAAAAGACGTTAATCGATCAAAAAATCAGGATAGCATTAGTGGAAGGAACTCTTGTAGCAATCTGATAGGCTCTCAAGATTCTAAGAGATTAAGTAAATCTACTTCAATATGCAAAAGCAACGATAAAGTAATAAGGGATGATAGGGAAGTACCGGTACTCACTGTGTTCCATCAGAATATTCAATACATTCGTAACAAAATAGATAGAATCGAAGTATTTTTTAAAGAAGAGGCTCCTGATATAGCTATTTTCACAGAGCATGGTTTAAAAGAAGATGAATTGTCACAACTTAATATTCCGAACTATTCATTGAAAACGTCGTATTGCAGGACATCTCATCGAAGTGGGGGAGTAGCTATCTTCACTAAAAATGCTAAGAATATGCAAACATTTAATTTAGAATATGCAGAGAAATTTGCTGTGGAAATGGATTTAGAAGTTACTGGTTTGAGAGTAAAAATCGACAATAATTTCGAAGTAGCGGTGTTAGGTATTTACAGGTCACCAAATGGGGAATGGAACAATTTTTGTGAACTATTCAATAGGCTTTTAGAGATTACTACTACTCGTTTTACAAACGTTATTGTAGCGGGAGATTTCAATACAGACTTTGCAACACAGAATAAAATGACAGAAGATTTAAAGGATATTATATGCATGAATAACTTGGAAATAAAAGTTCATGAATATACCAGAGTCACAAGAACATCACAAACTATAATTGATAACATCCTTACTAATATAGATTACTCTAAAACAAGATTAGGCGGCTCGGAACTATCTGATCATGACTATCAAATCTTAGAGGTGGGGTTGCAAGGTCATAAATCAATTAAAAAGAGTAGAGTAATGAAAGAAATTCAACAATGTGAACAGGGGAATATCGATTGTTTGAAGCAGAATCTGCTACAAGAAAACTGGAGTAGGGTTTACAATAGCAATAGTTTAAATGACAAATATGATAGTTTCATTAATATTTTAAGGTTTCATATTACTATGAGTTGTCCAGTTAAAAAAGTCCCTGTAAAGAACAAATTAGACAAGATTGAAGAGTGGATAACTGATGATATCCTTGCAGAAAGAAATAGGGTTAAAGATGCATATGATGAATTCAAACTATCTAGAAATATGTTAAGTGAAGATAATTACAAAGCTCTAAAGAAAAACTATATGAAAAAAGTGAAAAGAGCGAAATGTAAGAAAACAGCTGAAATTTTGAATAATAGTGTGTACTTTAACACAGCAGTGTGGGATGTAATAAACAAAAATAGGCAAGTACCTAGGTAGCTCATGTAGATGCTTATACTAGTGTCCCCAGAATAATTAACGAAAATAAAAAATATATTGATGATAGTGTAGACATTTGTAATTTCTTTAACAGATATTATCAAATGGTTGCTAAGGATCTTCAAAAATCTCTTAATACAGGTATTAGTGATGCAAACATGAGGAATACTGAGGGGATTCAGAACGAATTAAAATTCCACCCAGTATGCCAAGACGAGTTGTCAAATATCATTGATAGTTTAAATAATAAAAAAACTGTAGGAATGGATGGGGTATCCAGTAAAATTCTGAAAAAATGTAAAGATCAATTGTTAGACCCTTTGATTCATCTGATCAATCATTCATTAGAACAAGGTGTTTTTCCAGATAATTTAAAAGAGGGGAAGATCTTGCCAATATTCAAAAGTGGCGATAGAGAAAAGGTAGAAAACTATAGGCCCATTAGTATTTTAAATGTAATAAGTAAAATTTTTGAAAGAGTAGTTCTAAATAGGTTACTTCTGCACCTTCAAGAAGCTAACTTTATCTGTGATGAACAGCATGGCTTCCAGAAAGGGAGATCAACAAAAACAGCCATAGTTTCTCTAATTGAAAAACTAATAGATATATTAGATTCAGGTGATAAAGCTACTGCAATCTTCTTAGATCTGTCAAAGGCATTTGATTGTGTTAATCATAGAACTTTATTGGAAATACTGCAAAATGTAGGTGTAAATGGGGTTGAACTGAAATGGTTTGAATCATATCTTATTGGGAGAAAACAATGTGTAGAACTAACTACAGTAGTTGGTAATAGTATAGTAAAGAATAAATCTAATAAATTAGAGGTGCAAGCTGGAGTGCCTCAGGGGTCAATACTAGGTCCATTGCTTTTTTTGTTATATGTCAACCGTTTACCTAAAGAATTAATTAGTGGTAGAGCCCTCTTATTTGCTGATGATACATCACTCATTTTCAGTAATTCTATTCTAGATAATTTAGAAATAAGTGCCCATATAGGTGTGCAGTCCATTGTCCAATTTTTAAACCAGTTGAAATTAACTATAAATAGTAAAAAATGCCAATACCTTCAATTCAAAAACAAACATAATTTAAATGAAGATAGGGCTATAAACGTGTTTGTAAACGATAATCAATTAGACCAGGAAGAAAAAATTGCATTTCTAGGAGTTACGTTGGATAGACGATTGACCTGGACTCCATACATTGAGAAAATATGTAGTAAAATTTCATCTGGGGTATTTGTCCTGCGACAGCTCGCTAGATTGAATGACAAAAAGTTACTTTTTACAGCTTACCATGGGCTCTTACTGTCACATATTAGGTATGCTATCTTAGTATGGGGTAATTCATCAAAACAAAATCTTGATAGGGTGTTTAAGATCCAAAAGAAAGCGGTTAGGTGTATAGAAAGAGTAAATAGATTAGATTCATGTAGGCCGTTGTTCAAGAGACTTGGTCTCCTAACTGTACCCTGCTTATATGTGTATGAAGCTACTTTATATGTAAAAACGAATGATATTAACCAAAATCTTGATGTACATGATTATAATACAAGAAGCCGAGGAGATTATCACTTGGTGAGTCACAATAGTAGCCTATTCAATCAAAAACCTAGTTATATTGGTAGGAAATTCTACAACAAGCTACCGCAGTTTTTGAAGAGTCTTGAAAATATAGAAATATTTAAAAATCAATTGAAGAAATATTTAGTTGATAAAGCTTTTTATAGTGTACAAGAGTTCCTTTCACATCAAAATTAAGCCTCACCTCAACTAATTGAAGTAATTATGGTATCTAGTGTATAATATTGTTGATCTGACTTGTCTTATACTCCTTAACTGGAGTCTCCAAGACGTAATCTACAAAAAAAAAAAAAAAAAAGTCTTCAGTATAAAGTAATAGCAGTTAAAGGAATTCGAAATTAATAAATTCTGTTTATTGTTAAACTTGAAAAAATTATATTCAGTACATAACTTCATCAATCCTAAAAACTCAGTTCTATATTTTAAAAAACAGCTTAGCTCATATTTTTAATAAATGTGGTTGTGACAAATACGTCTTATTATTCATTATGAATACCGTATCTTCCACAATATCACCTTCACCACTACAAAGAAAGACATATTTCCACCAGGCTTGCACTGATTGGTGCATCCATAATCACTACATGAAACAAATATGTTAATAAAAAATCATTTCACATCACAAAACAAGTTATTTCAGCACTGATAAATACGGGATTTTTCCATTACCGCTATTATTTTCCCGATGTTGCCGTATTTAGAAGCGGGCGACAATAGCGCTGTGGCTTCACAGCGGATTCCGGAGCTACTCATCTAGAGATCTAGTAATATACAGAGTGTTTCAGGAGGAATCTGCAATACTGCACAAGCTTATTCCCAAAGAAGTTATAATAATACTAGCAGCTACCCGTCCTTCGTACGATCGTACGAAATATGTTTCGGCTTTTTTGATAGCAACGATCATGAAGTTGTTAGCAGCTTAGGTCCCGTTCAGACGCTACAGTTTTTTTTGCAGTACGGTTTTTTTACTGTACGGCGTCAACTGTACTGTGATGTTCACACGGTCCGGCTTTGCTGCTTATTGCTGTGCTCTCCTCCTTCTTCCATTGCGCTTCCAGTTCAGTTTTATTTATTCCAGTCCAAGATTTTTTTTGTGTAAGATTTTTTTAAATAAGTTTCTTTCTGAAGGTTTCTCTCAAATTTTGATCAAAGTACGCAAATTCTGGTTTCAATATTCCACACATTTTCCTCTCTTTATTTTTATATTAATCTTAGTCTGGTCCCACAAGGCGGGTCTCTCATATATTAGAGAAATTAAATTTTCACAATTAATATCTTCCACTTCTGGACACTGGAATTCACTAATAAGAAGATCAATGCTGAAGAATATCAATGAAGAACATCAATGCTGACGATCTGAAGACTGCTTCCAGCGTAATAAGCGTATCGTTTGAACATATCCATTACCGGTACAATACATGTGCCACCGGATACGGATAGTTATTTTGCGGTACAGCTGATTTTAGCGATACAGTTTTCGAAGACAAAATCGAATATAGAAATCGGGTAGAACAGCTTTTTTACTGGATCCAGTCGAAACAGTATTGTGTGAACATACAATATGAAATGTACATGCAAACGAAAGCACTGCAAAATAACTGATACAGCAAATTTACTGTACCGCACAAAAACTGTATCGTGTGAACGGGCCCTTAGTAAACAACTTAGAACGTAAACAATTCAGTGAGAGGTATCGAAGAGAATATTTTTTGAGAACAGCTGATTGATATATCATGATAAATTATGTGATTTTTTCTTATGTGGTAATAATAGTGCTACCTGGCGAATTCCCAAGAGCCTGGCACAAACCGCACCTTCCTAAAATGTTAATTTTTGTTTTGATAAATTGAAATTAGAATTTTTTTTCAACAAAGAAATAATTGATGAAACATAACATGAGCTTTGATTCACCAGTCATATGTTTCCTAAAAGACTGCAATGCTCCGACTACGCAAGTCTGCAGACAGCGTAAATAACGCCGCGAAGGGCCCACCATTCAGATTATATTATTTGAGAACAGCTGATTGATAAATTACGTGATTTGTTCTTATGTGGTAATAAAACTTAGAAGAAATGTATCCAAAATCGCACAATACTTGGTTTTTAAACGTTTATTATTCTGTTAAAAAAAAGTTAATTTAGTTTTTTATAGCTAAAGACATTGCCAATAATGTTTTCAATACTGTTCAATAACTAAAATCCCGATCGATGCTCTCGTTTTTGAGGAGAAGGCCGCGAAAAATGCCTTTGCGGCCGTGACAGACAGACAGAAAGTGAGATAAGACTATTTTCGGCTTATTTAATGTACAAAACGTAAAAATAACCATAAAATATACAATTCTGATAAATGTACAGACAAAACTCTTAATTTTATATATATATATAGATTCACTATCATAAAAATAATGGAAAAAGTTCAAAACAAGGGTCTGGAAATGCTATATTAAGGGTTGATTACATTGGGATAGTTACTCGCTAAGCGAGTAGCGAGTAGGAACGTAGCAGACCGACCGTGCTACAGCAGCACAGCATACCAAGCCGAATTATATAAAAAATTAAACTTCCAGAATTACCCCCATACTATGGAATTTCAAAGACAATAAATAATATTGCAACACAAAATAAAAATATAAATTTACCAACAATTATTCAATAAAATTTCATCAAAACAGTTCAAAGAACATACAATATATCTCATTTGAATTGTTATGTTGGCAGTCTGCGCGGCCAAATGTCGGATTTGGCCACAATAATATTGTATTTTGGTGTTGGCTACTCTGCTAGCGAGTTTCAAATTAAAGTTGAGAGCCTGTCTACTTTGGATTTGGTCAAATTTAGAATTGGCTTTAGAGTAGCCAACACCAAAATACAATATTATTGTGATCAAAGCCGACATTTAGCCGTGCAGGCTGCCAACATAACAATTCAAATGAGATATATTGTATGTTCTTTGAACTGTTTGGATGAAATTTTATTGAATAATTGTTGGTAAATTTATATTTTAATTTTGTGTTGCAATATTATTTATTGTCTTTGAAATTCCATAGTATGGGGTAATTCTGGAAGTTTAATTTTTTATATAATTCGGCTTGGTATGCTGAGCTGCTGTAGCACGGTCGGTCTGCTACGTTCCTACTCGCTACTCGCTTAGCGAGTAACTATCCCAATGTAATCGACCCATTAGCGAGTTACGGCTGGTAAAAGATTTTGCCTGGAATTCAGCTCCTCCTGTGAAATTAAGTCATACTGAACATTTTAGGATGATAGTTGAGGTTGGTAATTTATGTAAAATGAGCTGAAAACCCCAATAAAAATTGTCCCAGAACCCAGAACTGTATCTCCATTCTCATGGCGATCCTTCTATCTAGTCACGTGACTATATTGTGTAGGTGCGTTCTGCGTTGTGCAGACGACACATGGTTTTCAAGGTTCAAAACAAATTTCAGATTCAGTGTACGTCTCGTCTAGGTGTTTTCAGGTTTGTTTGTAGTCAATTTATTCAATTATTCGTTAATATATATTGGAAAGTTAATGTTCAGAGTCAGTTATTTATCTACTTATTTCAATAACGACCCATTATACTCTAAAAATCAACAGTAATATAACTTTACATATGGTACTAGCTGCCTCTTATTCTCGGTAAGTTTTAATTGAGTTAACAACTAAATTAATTGAATTACAGAATTATTGTTAGCCTACCGTAATCAATACCCAAATTAGTAGTAATTTAGTAGCTAGTAGGAACTGTAATTCGATAGCAATCATACGTAACTTACCTACTCGTGTTTTTGTGAGTTACCGAATAGGCTATTGTCCATTAGAAACCGTATTATGCACTATAATGCTTTTATATTACGGATCAACGTTTTAGTACTTGGTAGTTGGTACGGTAATTATGAATCAAATATTATGGGTTACCTCAGAATTTCTTGAAATTCTCATATAGGTTATTATGTAGAACACTGTAGAGCACAGACAAAATAGAAATAAGTGTAGCAAACACCGGGATGTGTGCATAAACGCATTCAAAGTTGTGCTTTTGAGCCTATGCTAAAGACTATTGCAAATTCATTCCCATTTCTGCTTATGAAAGCAAAGCAAATAGGCCTACCTGTCTACTTGAATATCATATATATATATTACCGTATATAAATTAATACTTGAAACACAAAAAGGAAATGAATGGGTAGGTAGAACAAGCTTAACTTATTATCTTACCTCGCTAGATCGTGACGCCCCTTTAATGGGAATTGTATACAACAGTAAAGTTATCCAAGATAGTAGAAACAAAAATAAAGCAGCTTGGGAAGTAATCAATAGACCTCTTTGTAGGAGTAGTACGTCACTGCACAGTACTTGTAAACTCCCTGCTCATGACATAAACATGTATTTTTTAGATAAAATGGACCAACTAAGTAAAAATATTCAAAATATTTCTAAGAGCTATTGTGTTCCTGAATACTATGTTGAGAGAATGTCAAAGCCAATATCTGGGTTTAGTTTTAGGCACTTCAAGGTCGAAGAAATATCTGGAACCATTAATAAAATGAGGAGCAGCAATTTTCTCAAGGATTCAGCTTCCTGAGCGATTTCTGTTTACTAGGACATTGTTGGCTGATGTTAGGGAGTTTATCATTATGGGCATAAGTTGAAAAAATGAGTATTAATATGAATTGCTGAAGCTTTCATTTGCTTCAAATGGCGAAAAAGATTGAGAAAACGTTGACATTCATTTCAATAATCTTAAATAATGTCGATAATTCTAAAAAAATATTGAAAAAACATAGATATTTACATATTAGATAACTTTAAAAACTGAAATAACAATTGTATAGCTTTATTTTTAGCATCTCACCTTGCATCAGCTCAATCAATTTAGTAATTGAAGACTCAATAGAAGAGTATTAAACATTATTTTTGCGATACCTTTTCCAATATTTTTCAGAACCTGAGCTCTGAATTAGCAATGGTGCCCAAGTCTGAGTCTGCAGGATCTGGTGGTGGTAGTGGGGATAATATGGAAACAGACTTATCTCCAGTTAATGCGAAAATTCTCCTAGAATGTCATAAATTGTATACGAGTCCAGACAAAGGTGAAATTCTATTCTAATATAATTATAATATTTCTACTCTACTTTGTTCTTTTAATGGTACAAATTAATCTGATCTATCTAGCAATCTTTTGTTGTTTTGAAAATTTATCAATCTTTGAAAATATTCTAAACTTGTTTGAAACGCAATTATTGGACTGTCCAGGCAGTCTTATCTTAATTCTAATAGGCTGGACTGTATGCGTTATCTTTTATTGTGACAGAAAAATTAGAAGTCTCAAGGCGCCACAATAATTCATCCAATCAGTCAAAATGATGGTTGTTACATTATACAGCAGCATAGTTGAAATTCTGATTCTATTATAATATATTGAAAAAATAATTGAGAGCTTGATCAATATTAAAATTGAATCCCATAGAAATCCAATTGGTCACAATATTAGAAAAAATAATGATGCGCTAATTAACAAATACCAACTAATTAATAGTTTAATAATTTATTGTCAAAAAGCAAGAGTAAAAATACAAAACAAACGTGATTTAAACATTAGTAAATATAACATGAGCATGTTGATAAAAACATAAGCAACACAAGCAATAAATTACAAATACCACCAGCAAAAAACTTTCTCGCTGATGAAATTATAATAATAATAATAATAATAATCATTAAAAATGTTCTCGTTCCAATATATTTTTATCTCTAATTTGTAAATTTAGATCATTTTCAGCAGTTTCTGAGAATGTTCGTACATTAGAGTGGAACAAAAAAAATCTTAATGTTTATCTCAGCATGAAAGTCATTTACATTGACCGAAAGAAGAGAGGTCTCTGTTTCAAGTCGACCGTTTTGCATTTGTCTGTCTGTTTGTAACGCATTTACGTCTAAACGAAATACGTCTGGACGTCTACGTCTTACGTCCAATGAAAATTTGAATGTATCTTCCTTTTAGGTATGTCCAGCGATGTATATGTAAGAATATTTTTAATTTGCTTGCCTTTAAAGGATATTTAAAAGGAAAAAAGAAATACTCCTGGGCATTCTTCTATAGTGAACATATAATTTAATGATTTTTAAAAGGATCTTCTCCGTCTTATGCAATTTGAATTAGATTTAAAGATAGCCCTCGGACCCTCTTATTCATTTGGCTGAGCTTTTATATGAATTAAGTTATCATTCATGAGAATAACATACTTTTTTGAGAGAAACAATTCATTGCAAATATTTCAATTAAGTATAACAAGTGATTACTTGGTAAATGATCATTATAAAAATTTAATTAATATTGTTACATAAATTCAATCAAAAGACTTGTGAAATTTGAACAATCAGCTGACTGGAAAATAGAAACACAGCCTGGGTGATGAAAAACAGAGTTACTCTTTACGGAAGATAGACATGAAATAGATTACGCAAATTGAATCAAAGGATAAGTCTGATGATTGTGCTTAATATTTCGATGGTGATTATCAATAAATGCATCGAGTTCCTCTGTGAAAGCACCCTTATTCTTGGGCGTGAGGCGTGAGGTCTACTGTTCACAGAACTACTAGTTTTAGTTTAATCATACAAGTGAAAAGAAAATTAAATTTCTTCAAAGAACATTAGAAATGGAATGCTTGAATTTTTTTATCAATAAAGATCTGCGTTTTTAATATTAACTTGTTATGGTAAATGTAATGACTTTCAGTCATTTATTATTGAAATAAATAATTTACTCAGCCTATGTGAGTAAATTATTTATTTATTCTTAATTAAAAATGACTGTAATATTATAAATGGTTTTAAACTTTTAGGTCTGACCTGAAAGTATCAATAGTATTAGGGTGCCTGGCCACCGAAAGCTGTTCAAACCGAACCAATGGTTTTCAATGAATGGCCGGCCACTGATTTCTTTGCTGTGTTGGGTTGCGCCGAATGATTGCTTTCATTAATACCAATGATTTTATGTGAACAGTTGACCCATCACAGCACCGATTTTGATGATAGGGTTTTCTTATGACAACTAATAGCAGTTCACGCCACCAAATTAGGCGGTTCTGAAAAATTGCGTTGTTGCCAGATATGATCCATGCCAGCAGCTTATAGTAGGGAATCACCAACTTCAATTCACAAATTTACAGCACTGCTCATACCCTGTAACCTAGTGTACAAGACTGATGCTAGCAGTCACACGGTTTGTCACCGCTGTCAGTTGTTTTGTTTACGCCGCAATTTCTTTGAGCCGCCCAATTTCGTGGCGTGGATTACATTTATAACTTCAGTTAATCATATTAGATCCACCTTGACTACCGTATTATTTTATATATAGCTCCAAAATTAACTACCATGTAGCCTGTAGTTTATATTTTTTATATAAAAATCTAAAATTATTGTAAATTCTTTCAATTTTTCAGGCCTAATTGAGATTGGGAAAGAATTCAATTTGAATTTTCTTGCTCCTAGAAAAAAGGTTATAATTTTATTAATAGGAAACCATTCTGCAGGCAAATCATCATTTATCAATTGGTAAGAATTATAATTAAATTTCTATAAATAAACGTTTGGTAATAGTTGAGCTGTGACCGATTCAGATCATCCAAAAAGTAGCCTAATCGAGTTGACTTCATTGAATCTTCGCACTGATTTAAATAAGTAAGTTACACAAAGAAACCCACAAAATAAGGCCTGCCTATAAATATGATGAAAATCGAGTGAATGGTTATTGGGGACAAGCACAGGATTTTAGACTGGGAACAGTAATTATAAAGGCCACGGAAAGATTCGAATAACTTGGAAAAGTGCTGAAATCGAATGGAGGTAGCAATAAAGAAATTAATACAAGAATTGGGCTAGCCGCCAGAACTGCAACTAAGCAGTTGAACAGCGTGCAATGGAATTCACAGATAAAGTCCAGCCAAATTAGCAAAAAGTAAAGAAAAAATTCTAAACCGGCTGAAAATCGGAATATGTTACTTTAAAAACATGCTTAACACACTAAGAGTCCCCAAAAATCCTAGCATTGCTTTGGCCGCCACCTTGGAAAAACCAACATTTTTAATCATTTTTTTTTTCGAATTCGAGACCAAACTAAGAGGGACAAAAAATATTACTTCTTTTTCTTCAATTAAATTAAATTTCAAAGATTTTAATATTAGTTACACCCCTGTACCTTAAATAGGTCTTGAGTTGAAAATTTTCGACATTTCAGTAAATTTTCTGGAAAATTTATCATTTTGAATAATTAAAATGGCTATATTACTAATGGCAGAACCTGAGTTCGTAATTTAAAATCTCACTCGGGGAAATGAAGTTCTCTACAATTTGAAACCAATTTCATCTTTTTATCTTCAGTAGTTTTTGAGCTGCTGTTATTCAAAAACTTTCATGGACCCCCAAAAATCCCTGTAATTATATTTGAACTCAAACAAATCTTCCAAAAAATGGGGTTTGGTATTTCTCTTTTGAACGTTGTTTGTGAGACTCTGAACTATAAGAAACGGTATTAGTATGGTGCAATTAGACCTAAACCTCAATATCCAAAGTAAAAGTTTCCCTCCAGCTGCAAATTGTTCTATATGGTCCACGTATTGTTTGTTAAAAAGTTACACCATTTTCAGCGTCGAGTTTAGGTCCCGAACAAATTCTTAAATCACTTATAAATCAGTGATTCTTTTAGTGTTTTGTCGTTAAGTTGGTGAATTAGTAGTTTTTATCAGTTTTTCTCGAATATTTAGAAACCTATGTGGTTTAGCTAAAAAAGTGCCCTATACAAAAATAATCTACATTAAATTTCGAACAAAAATGGTCTTTGAATAGGTCTTTGAATAATCTTGCTTAAGTGAACGGTTCCAGAGTTACGGAGGGTGTAAAATTAGCCTAGACAATTTTCGTATTTTTCAATTTTTTTGAAAAAATATCACATTAATGATATGGAAACTAATTTTTTGCAGGATTGTGTATTATAAATGCAAATTTCAATTTTAGTGGCCAGTGATAAGTCCTTGAAGAAATGACAACCTCAAGGGGTACTTTTAAAGGGAAAAGAGGCTTCCACAGGCCAAGTAGCTCAGCCAAATTAGACAAAAATATGGTGATCAAGTGATAAAGAAATGGGATTTTTCGCCAGTCGCTTCCTCTAACCTTGTGTAATAACATACCAAAGTCCCCAAGGGTGGGGTATGAGACCTAGTTAAAGGGGGGTGGGGAGTTGAAAGGTAAAAATGTTTAGTTTTTTGCTTATAAATCAGTAAAGATAATTCAAAGTGAGTTTTTGTTCCTATCAAAGTTGAAGGGGACAGAATTCTGTACAATAATGATCCTATGCATTTATTTTGTTGAACCCACCACAAGCGCGCTACGTGCTTCCCAAATTGAAGTCTATGTCTAATAGAAGATTTATTTGAATAAATAGACTAAATTCATATTTCGACACTCCCTTTTCCATACTGGTAATATCAATCTGAATGTTTCTTTCCCACTTCCAACATTTACTGACAGTGGAACGGAATTGAATTTTATACGTTCAAAGTTTGTTGAATTAGACCTTATAAAAGCAAAATTAATGAAGAGATCTGTGGAATTGGAAGCAACCGAGCTTCAATTAGGCACTACACCTGACACTTCTTTCATTGGAGGCAATATTAATGTCACTCCACTTCAAAGTCAAGAATGTGATCCACGTGTGTTCGAATTGACCAAACAAATCAGCGATATGGATCTTCAAATGAGGGAAATGATTTCGACCATAAGAACATTAGAAATGGATAATAGGGTACTCCAAGACAAAATAGTAACACTCAACACAGTAGCTGAAAAGTTCAATGAAGACAATATAAATTCATTAAATAATAATAGTAATTCATTAGAAATCTCAAGTCCTTCCAGTAAAAGTGAAAATGGTATTGCATATGGTCATCAGTTAGCATTTAAAACCCTTGTTTTAGGTGATTCTATGATTAAGCACTTGAGAGTTGATAACACTGTTGATAATAACGTTTGTTTTTCATGTTTTCCGGGAATAGGAGTGGAGGGATTGAGGTATTCTCTAACATCTCACAGGGATGAGTATAATGTTGTATTGTTGCATGTAGGGACCAATGATGTGTGGAAATCAAGGACTCCTGATGACATAGGTTACAAAGTGAAGGACCTCATAAAAACCGCTAAAGATAAATTTAAAAAAGCCACTTTGGTAATAAGTGGTGTACTACATAGGAGAGATATAGATTATAAGTATATTGATGCAATAAATGGTGTAATAGAGTGGCACTGTGCACAACATGAGTGCATATTATTTGTGGATCCAAATTGTTGGCTGTGTGATAGGGATATTGGAAGAGATGGGCTTCACCTCAATAGAAGAGGGTCCAGTATGCTTGGGTATCTATTCAAATGCATTATTTCCCATGTTAAAGAAAAATCAGCTCGATTCTCTTCTGGGGGAAACAATAGAATAACAGGTACAAAATTGTCATCTTACCAAGACCCCATTCCAGTTCGTGATAAGCAATCCTCAAGTTGTAACCTAGCTCACAATGCTGAACAAAGTGATGGATGTAACACTGAAATATTTCATACAGCTTTACAAGAGAGGGATGGAAGTACTGTATTGTGTTTCAGTGTGACTCCCCTAGAAATGAACCACGTCTTTTAGAAATAGAAGCACTCAGTCGTCAAAAACGATAGAATCAGGCTTACACAAATCAGGACCACCATTTCTACTAAATCTCAATATACAGGGCATTGTAAATAAAATTGAAGAACTTAATATATTTCTATCAGAGTTGAAGCGTCCATCAGTAGTAGCTTTCTCTGAACATTGGCTTGCTCCATGTGACACTGGTATTCTGAATAAACTCAATGGCTATAATCTTGCTTCAGTTTACTGTCGAACAAATAAAGGAAGAGGTGGTGCTTGCATACTTTTGAAAAGGACTCTGAATTTTACAGTAAGAGAGGACATCGAGCGTTTAACCTTGGAAAGTACTTTTGAATGTGCTGCTGTTGAGTTCAGTATCAAGAGGGATGGGATTGTCAAAATGTTTGTAGTTGTGTCAGTTTATAGAGCTCCGGATAGTTGTTTGAAGGATTTTTTCAATGTTTATGACAGGCTTTTATGTTTGCTCAAGCGTGATTACAGAAGAAAAGCAATTTATGTATGTGGTGATTTTAACATTGATCATTTGAAAGAAGGTACAAACAGTAAATTTTTTTCAAATATCACTGAATCAAACTGCTATAAGTTTGTTTTCAACAAGCCAACAAGAATATCCTCCTTTTCTTCCACTTGCATCGACAATATTGTGACTAATTTCAACATAGATACCATTTTTGGGCATATAATTGATCCTGGATTATCTGACCATCTAGCACTCACGATAGCTCTAGAGAAAAGTTTTAATATTGAACGTCCAATTTATAGATCAGGAAGAAGCATAAATAAAGAGTTCTTGAAGATTTTTTACAATCTATTGACTTTTGTTGATTGGTCCCCTTGCATGAATGTCTCTGGTGGTGAAAATGCCTTCAATGTTTTCCACTCCTTGTTCTACAGTCATTTCTCTACATGTTTTCCACTTAAGAGGTTCAAGGTAACTGAGAAGGAACCTAGTAAGAACTGGTTGACAAATGGAATTCGAATTTCATGTTCAAGAAAAAGAGAATTGTGCATAGAGTCTAGGACTAATAGAAACCCTGAATTCTTGCATTTTTTTTCATTGTATAAAAAAATCTTGAAAGATACTATTTTGCTGGCTAAACAGAAGAGCAATGAGAGGTTCATTGCACAATCCAACAATGTCAATAGAGGTGCTTGGTCAATTGTCAGGAAAGAACTTGGTCTGTCAAATTGCCATGAGCAAAAAATAGAACTGAATGATGGCAATGAGATGGTTTCTGATCCTAGGCATGTTGCCTCTCTATTCAATGAGTACTTCCTCAAATGTGGATCAGAAATGTCTGGCTCTGCTAGGCCACTAGAGAGCACTAAATATCTCCATAAATTAAATAGTCACTATGGTTCCTTTAGATTCAGGGTTGTATCTGAGAGTGTTGTAAGGAGAGCCATTCTGAGTTTGAAAAATTCTGGTTCTACTGGATGGGATGAAATTTCTTCTCAAGTGGTTAAGGAAGTTTGTCCCATCATCTTGCAGCCACTCACACATGTAATCAATATGTGTTTGAGAGAGGGTGTTTTTCCTCAGAAACTTAAATATGCTATAATCAAACCCATTTACAAGAAGGAAAACAGGAAAGATATGAAAAATTACCGTCCAATTACTCTTTTAACAGTGTTCTCCAAGATATTTGAGAAGGTAGTTTTTGAACAGATGACTGCTTATTTGAAAAATGAAAACATTCTTTATAATGGGCAATATGGGTTTAGGAAGGGTATGTCGACTAAGTCTGCTGTTTTTGATGTTGTATCTGACTTGTTGGATGCTCTGGATGGGTCGCAGAGGGCTTTAGGGCTTTTCTGTGATTTGTCCAGGGCCTTTGATGTGGTAGATCATGAGCTGCTTTTGGGTAAGCTGAAATTCTATGGGTTTGTTGGTTGTGCAGAAAAGTTTTTCAAATCTTATCTAGTAAATAGATACCAAGCAGTGAAAACCAATTATGGAAGTTCTCATGTATTTTCTGCATGGAAGAGGGTTAGGCATGGAGTGCCACAAGGCTCAATACTAGGACCTACTCTGTTCAACATATTCATTAATGACTTGCCCTATAATGTAGATGGTAAATCAATATTATATGCTGACGACACAACGATTTTGATCAAGGGTTTTAATGATGGGGATGTTATGAACAAGGCTATGGTTGTTATGCAACAACTGAACAAATGGTTTAGTCATAATTCATTGAAGATGAATTTAAGTTCAAACTTGATGAACTTCACTGTGATTGGATGTGATGATGATTATTATTTGAGTCTGGCATTGGGACCAGGAAAGGAATGCCCTGCTACTAAGGTTACTAGGTTTCTGGGTATGGAGCTGCAGAACAACATGAAATGGGATCATCATCTGATGAAGCTTCATAAAAAACTGTACCATGCACTTTTTGCCCTAAGGACTGTGAGATCTGCATCAAATCTAAAGACCGCAGTAAAAGTATATCATGGATATTTTATCTCCTTGATACGCTATAGTATTTTGTTTTGGGGTGCAGGCAAAAATCACTTAAACACAGTCTTTCTTATGCAGAAAAAAGCAGTAAGGATTTTGGAAGTTGTCAACTCATCTTTTTCGTGCAGGCCTATATTTAGGAAGCATCAACTTCTCACAGTACCAGCTCTATATTTTCTGGAAGTCATCAATTTTGTATTCAAGAATGGAGAAATTTTCAATGTCAACCATATCACCCACTCTTATCAAACTAGAGGCAAAAAATCGAACGTTTTTCAATACCCAGTACACAGGCTGACACTACTAGAAAAGGGGCCGTATTATTCAGGACTAAAGTTTTTCAATTGTCTTCCTGAACATATTAAGTTCTGTGGTAGTCATAAGTTATTTGTATCCTTGATGACCAAAACATTAGTGGACATATGTCCTTATACTGTACAAGAATGTTGTAATGCTTTTATTTCACTCAAATGACATGTTGCATGCCACCTGAGCACTGCTCAAACTTGTGGCTCTACGCAACTAATAAATCTATCTATCTATCTATCTATACAGAACCCCTCCTTGCCAACCAAATTATTTGTCAATATTAAGCCGCGTCTCCACCAACCAAACATGTCTGCCAAACATTGTTGGCTAATACAAAAAACGGGCAAACATTAAACATATGGGTCACCGAACATGTTCGTGAGTTCAATTGAAATGTTCGGTCTGTGAGCGAACAGTGACGACCGATCATAATGTTCGAGAAGGTGTCCACACCAAACCAACTCCAAAAAATGTTCGGCGACCTCATAGCCCAGGCAATGAATGTTTTGTGTCGTAACAAATTAGGGGAAAGCTGAATTTTTGCAGGATGTTAGTATACATAGTACTTACTCAAAAAAACCAAAGTCCCGACCCCCACCCCGCTTGCTTCCCCCACCACCCCCCTATCAACATTGCAAGAGCAGTACTTCAGTTAAAGGCTTATAACTCGGAAACTAATTAAGGTATCGTTGTGATTTTTATCTCATTTAATACTTAAAACTATTCTCTAAAAAATATGTCATATACATTTTCTATGTAGATAGCCTAGTTTTTGAGTAAAAATATAGTTTATAGAAAAAAATGCCACCAAAAACCACAAAAATCAACTTCAACTGATCATATCTTTTTTAATATCGCGTTATTGGTTGTGCCGTTTCTTACAAAACTTATAGATAATTTAATAAGCTTTAAAATAATGTGTCTATTGATTACTATAGTTCAAGTTATGGCGTCATAGTGAGTGATGAAATAGTAGCGGACACCGCGTCGCCGAACCCTACAGCACTATGTATTGCATGGCGCTTGGCTATCCAGCCCAATCCAATAAATAATTATTGTCAGACAAGCAAGACTATATATGCCAATCAATAGTACACGTTTAAAAGTACATTTTCCGAAAAGTCCCCAAAAATCCCCCCTCAAATTTTCCCCCAAGCCCCCTCAAAGTTGAAAATGTTTCTAATTATTGGAAATTCGATATCTCTGTAACTAACTATCGAACAGAGTTGATTCTTCTTCCATAATATCAGTCATATAATGTTCTGCAATAAATGTCTGTTTACTTTGCCGGTAAACCTGATAGTTTCTTTTATAAAAATTGAAATATCTTCAAAAGAGAATTCTATCAACTAGATTTTTCATTATTTAGGGGGACATTTTTGTATGTCAATTTACAGAAAATAGCGTTAAATAGAAGTTATAGAACTTATTTTTATGAATCCAAAGATGTATATAACAGCATACTGACGATTAGAGATGATGATTTGTTCGATGAGAGATGTACTGAGGAGGGGGGTACCCCTTCGCTAACATCTGTCGCATTCCACTTTTACGTTCTCAGCTCTTCGAGGCTATTTCAATTCATATGTAGAATGTCACATTTGACCGATAATTTGGATTTCTACTTGAAAGGGCACTATAGGCTTCCCTTATACTACATTATTTTGTAAACTACTGAAGAATAAATCGCAAAATTTGTCTCAAACTGTAGGTTTCATCTTTTTCTTTCATACCCTCAGGAAGAGAACTGCTGAAAACACGTTTTAAATCAAGCTAAACAATTTTATATGTAGTAAAAACTTTGGTAATTTTCCAGGTTTTCCAATATTACAGCCACACCATGTGTCGAACATGAAATAAACAGTTTGCTCTCAGTGTTTAGATATGAGTTAACTTACTAAAGAGTTGAGCTACCGCTTACAACGTAAAATCGACAGGGAAGGAAGAAAGACTCAAGTTGCAATAATTACTGTATTATGACGATATAGGCCTAATTCTTGTTCATTGTTTCAAGAGGTTTCCTGCCTCTGTTGTCATTGGATGAAGTTTTCATATGTTGAAACGAATACATGCTTGAAATTGGTCATCAGTTACAAAATAAAGAAACTACTGTAGTTTCATTATTGATTATCAATGCCAAAAGGTCCACACATTAAAAAAGGTCCAACTGGAATGTTTAGTCTCAATGACATCACTTTTATCCAGAACAAAAAAGAAGTTGAGCTTTTAGAGTAAATAGTGAAAAATACCAGACATAAGTATAACTACCGAAACATTAAAAAAAACTTTATTTGTTTTCGAACTGAATATAAAAGTGAAATTAAATGTAAAAGGCCATCTATAGATAGCATGATTGTTAGGGAGACATTCAAATGATATGAGCACTAAATGTACTTCATACTCTAATGTGCGTCAAAATGAGTGAAATGATGTATAGAGCTGCTTAAATTACTGCTTTTAAACGCTAATTTACCAAAACCATTGTGGAGAAGTACCCCCTGACACCTTTTGCTTTGATAAGATGGGTTAAATTCAGATTGCTTCTAAAGCTAATCTCAGTTGGATTACTGCACCCCCTCGTGAGTTAAACAAGAGTCTTTCTACTACATCTTTAATTATTTAGGATAATATTCATTCAGACTTGAATTTTTATTTGATGATTGAAATAAAAAAAATGAGTACTAATCAATTTTTTGACCCGCCCACATAATTTCTCATTTCATCTAGCCCCCTCCTTCAAAAGTGTGCCCATGTCTGATAAAGGGGGGAGCCTATACTGCCCTTTCAAGTAGAATTCCAAATTATTTGTCAAATGTGGCCTCAAAGAGCTGAGAAAATAAAGGTATAGAGTGTGACAAACCGTTCCTGAGAGGAGGGCCCAACAATGTTAGCAAAGGGGCACCCCCCCCTCTACACCACTCATCCTATAAAATCGTCATCTCTAATCGTCAGTATGCTGTTATACACATCTTTGGATTCATAAAAATAAGTTCTATAACTTCTATTTAACGCTATTTTCTGTAAATTGACATACAAAAACGTCCCCCTAAATAATGAAAAATCTAGTTGATAGAATTCTCTTTTGAAGAAACTATCAGGTTTACCGGCAAAGTAGACAGACATTTATTGCAGAACATTATATGACTGATATTATGGAAGAAGAATCAACTCTGTTCGATAGTTAGTTACAGAGATATCGAATTTCCAATAATTAGAAACATTTTCAACTTTGAGGGGGCTTGGGGGAAAATTTGAGGGAGGATTTTTGGGGACTTTTCGGAAAATGTACTTTTAAACGTGTACTATTGATTGGCATATATAGTCTTGCTTGTCTGACAATAATTATTTATTGGATTGGGCTGGATAGCCAAGCGCCATGCAATACACAGTGCTGTAGGGTTCGGCGACGCGGTGTCCGCTACTATTTCATCACTCACTATGACGCCATAACTTGAACTATAGTAATCAATAGACACATTATTTTAAAGCTTATTAAATTATCTATAAGTTTTGTAAGAAACGGCACAACCAATAACGCGATATTAAAAAAGATATGATCAGTTGAAGTTGATTTTTGTGGTTTTTGGTGGCATTTTTTTCTATAAACTATATTTTTACTGAAAAACTAGGCTATCTACATAGAAAATGTATATGACATATTTTTTAGAGAATAGTTTTAAGTATTAAATGAGATGAAAATCACAACGATACCTTAATTAGTTTCCGAGTTATAAGCCTTTAACTGAAGTACTGCTCTTGCAATGTTGATAGGGGGGTGGTGGGGGAAGCAAGCGGGGTGGGGGTCGGGACTTTGGTTTTTTTGAGTAAGTACTATGTATACTAACATCCTGCAAAAATTCAGCTTTCCCCTAATTTGTTACGACAATGGCCATTTTTTTGCATTCATTGCCTGGGCTATCAGCTGATTCCAGCAAACACTGTTCGCCGAGCATGTTCGGTTGGTGGAGACGCGGCTTTAGTAGAAGGGGGCAGAAGGGGTGGTAAAATTATTTGGAAAAACAGCTGATCTCAGAAGAATTTTTAGTATTTTACTGCTGTAATGGATTTTGAGGTTATGTTTGATGATTCTTGTTGTACTAGCTCAAAGTGTATCTTTTTTTTATATTTAGACGTGTGATGAAAAATATTGTATGTAACTCGTCCGGGAAGATGTTTACTGTACTTGTATGATAATATCGCACTTGACTTTGTCTCATGCGTTAACTTATCATACTCGCATGGTAAACACCATTACCTGCACTTGTAACGTAATATACTATTGTATGAGTCCAAGGGATTATTCTTTTAAGATTTGAGCCTGTCAACAAAACTTAAATCAAGCGAAAGTGGAACTATAACAGCTGCAGACTGAGAAGTCGTGGGTTGAGCTTGGAGAAAACCGTAGGCCTATTGTTTATACTACTATTCTCTTTCACTGCAACTTTTTTATATTGGAGAAATTATTTTGATGTAATTATTGTCACTATTTGTTGATGTTGAATAAGATTATTTTAACTCATTACAATCGATAATGTGGCCCTTTATTAAAATAATTGAAACACTAATGTTATTGTTCTAGGTACATTGGTGAACGTCTTCTTAAGACTGGAGTGGCTATTGAAACTCAAGGTTTTACTCTTGTAACCTCTGGGAAAAAACGAGAATCGCTAGGAGTAGGTGTTTTGCTCTTTCTTCTATATTCAACTTTTTCATTACAATAATTTTTTATTAGTAGTTTTAGTCCTGTACAGATTTATTTACAAGTTTAAATATTAAGGATTCAATTGCTCAAACTGAGTATTGATTCATCAATTTTGTTCATTGATATGCTCTAATAAAATAATAATAATTAAATTATACATTAATTTGACAATAAAACTAAGGAAGGAAGAAGACGCTAAGTATTTCATTGTTTGTAACCATGAACCAGAGATGTAAATGGAGAAAGTCAAAAAAGAAAAAAGAAAAATCGTTAAGAAAATTCTCGGTCCAGAGAAACAGAAAGTGGATATAGATTGCAAAAAAAAAACAAACTTGTGGAAACATACTCCAATATAAAAATTGATATGAAGTGACGGCGTTTGAAATTTTAGGGTCATATTCTCAGACTTCCAGAACATGATAACAAAGAGAATTCGTATATATCTGAAGTCACTATTTGGTTCAAGACCGTGGGTAGGAAGTGTTAAAAAATACCTACAACAGTTGATAAAAAATGAACAGGAGATTCTTTATAGGGAAGTGCCCTGAAAGAAAGTAGATGAGTGGGTGATTTCTCCAGAGTTGCAACCAAAGCAATGTAGACCCAGATGGAATCAAGAAAGAAAAAAGAGCTTCTCTCAAAGGATAAAAGAATACTGGGCTAGCAAGAAAAAGAAGAATTGGCACATCCAAACAATGAAAAACTTAACGTCTTCCTCCAAGGGAGTTTAATCGTCAATAATAATAATTATTATTATCATCATTATTGGTAGGGAGACCCTTACCGGTAGTTCCACCTTGTTGTTCAAGCCATGCTACTAGAGCTACAAAGTTTGAGGCCTACTAAAATATAACAATTTTTTTCAGGGAAGTGCTACACTTCATTTGGATATTCGCTTTAAACCATTGGAAAATATCAGAGGTAAGTTTAGGTTATCTAAGGTTGTGAAACCACTGTATTATATAACTAGCTATCATAATTTAGATATTTCTTATTCAGGTGCAACCAAGTGGATGATTCAGTTCGTTTTAAACAATAGCCTTGTGCTTTTAGAGCCATATTTATGAACGTTCCTTCAGTGTCTCTTGACTCAAGGCACTATCGAAATGTCTCTTAGATTGAATGTGTTCCCAAGCTGACATGCCAGCGAGGTATGATTAAGGTCAACCCTAACCTTGAAACATGATTTCAAACACCAACAAACATAAATTACCATGGATAAAGAGAATATACTTTATGTAAATTTATAGTTACTGTTAAGTAATTATTACTACGCCAATATACTCTAGATTAATATTTTTTGTTTAGATTTTTTGGGCAATGGTAGATAGATTTAGTGCAGCAAGCTCTATCTGACAGCAGACTGAAGAACTTCATTAACATTGTTCTAGGTTGGCAGAAAAGTTTATCTTTCTTTCTAGTGGTGAAGGTGATAAGACTTGAAGTTGTCACAACCACATTAATTGAAAACAGTGAAATACTAGTTTCGGTTGTTACACCATTATCAATCTCAATCAAACTAAAACTAAAGTACAGAGTAGCTTAATATATACTAAACACGGAGTGATACTATTGGCTAAGGGAGAAAGTGCCTCTAATAGGCTGGCCTACATTGAAGGTATGTGATTTTGGGTCATTGAAGGTGGGTGTCCTTCCACCAGTGGGCGTGTCTTATTTTGACCTTCAGCCAATCACAGACCTTCAATGAAGGTCAGCCTATTAGAGGCACTTTCTCTCTAAGCTAATAGTATCATTCCGTGTTCAGTACAAATATTTAGGTACCGTACTCTGTACTTTAGTTTGATTGAGATTTATAATGGCGTAACAACCGAAACTAGTATCTCACTGTTTTCAATAAATGTGACTGTGACAACTTCAAGGCTTATTATTCATTAGAAAAGTTTATAGGTTAGAAATCAAGTTATATATATTATAAACTAAAAAGAAAATAGTTTCCATTGGTCAAATATACAGTGAATTACATTGCAATAATGTAAAAATTGCATGTTTTATTTGAATTTGATGAATTGATATACTACCATAAAAATTAATACCATAAAAATTAAGCCGAATATGACTGAAAATAATCTGAAGGAATCGCTTCACTGTAGATCTCTACCTTGGCTATGAGCGGATCTGAGATACCAATTTCAATAAAATCTTGACTTACTAGTTAAGAAAATGTCCAATTGAGGTTCATAAATACAACATTCAATATTGAAGTGAAGGTGAGTTTACTAGCTGACAAATCAGCGAGTAGCAACATTACAATCCGACCAAGCTGTCCCGGCCATATTTATGTAGTGTAAATTCTTATATTAATGTCCTGACCTGACTTTGTTGCCAAACAATTAATAATAATAATAATTTGCGTTAAATTATAATCAGGAGTCAGACCTTTGTTGGAGGAGATGGGTTGGCTTTTATTGTTACAGCTACTCGCTAGCTTGTAACTTTGTGAACTTGCTCTGTCTGCATTTCGAGAGACACTGAAGGAACCTTCATAAATAGGCCCTTAGTACTCTTAGCCTTGAGGTATAAGAAGGTGGAGGGAGCATAAAGTCTGAAGGTGTAGCCGATACCATCTTTGGCGGCTATTGGTGGCTTCATGGTCATTTAATCCTCAAACAGGTAGAAATAGAGCGCAAAATATTTTTGCAACACGACTCATTCGCGAGACTGTTGTCAAATCTGCGCGATCGTATGACTCGTATGAGCAAATCGTGATACTAATACAAACAGAACACAATGCAAATAGTGAGCAGCACTGCAGCTGGTAGTACATATTGGTATTGTTCAGTTTCGAGATGGACGATGACGTCCGTGAATTTATTTATGATTTTATTTTTTATAAATAAATAAAATTTTTGGCGCCACCTTCAAGAAGTTAGATAGTTACTTGTATTAAATAAAAAAAAACAATTGTTCAATAAGAGCCAATACGCTTTTTTAAAAAATCCAACAATGAAGTTAGTTAGATTTAGGAAATGGCAATTAGTTGATGAACTAATTAAAACTTTTTTTCATTGAAAGTAAAATATTGTTACGAGAAAAATTATAATAAGGAAATGTTTCATAAAAATGAAATGGCTTTTGTTTCGTCATTTTATAATTGGGTCCCTTTCAGAGTATACCTAAACTGAAATAACTCCAGTGAATTTTATTAATAATTTCAAGTAGACTATTCCCTTTCACAGTTTTAACTTCATTGAAAAATTGATAACTTGGAGAATTTTTTTAATAATTTCAAGTAGACTATACACTTTCATAGTTATAACTGCACTAAAAAATTGATAACTTTAGAGATTTTTAAAATAATTATTTTTTATTTGCTTTCTCCCTAGTAAACAGCGGTTTTATGATTAGTTTTCAGCATTTAAACCATTTCTTTGAGCAGTTGTAAGAAAATATATTTTTTTATTACTCTGGGTCCTTCAATAACCTGAATGCGATTCAAAAATGAAATTTTGTGTATAGAATACATTAAATTTACAATTTCTTTAATGTTCTTGTCTTGTCTTATTTATTATTGTTAGGGTAACATATTATCCAAAGCATTCTTACCATAATCGATAACACTAATAGAAAATTTGGCTGAAGGTTGAATTTCATCAGTTTTTGAACTCACATTGTTTATGATTATAACAACCACAACAATTTTCAAATACTATGAAATTTGATGACATTCTTTGATATACACGCATATAAACTACTCACTAAAATATATATTTGATTTGCAAAATTATGAGTATTGTTCATTAGATTTTCAGTATTGAATTGTCAATTGCTTTAGGAGTTGTTGATTTTCTGTCTACGGAAATTTCAACTTCAACAAAAAGGTGTTTCAATCTCGTGACATTCGTCGATACACCTGGTCTAGTGGATGGAGAAATGTACTATCCATATGAGATCGAGGAAACTGTCAACTGGCTTGGTAATATTCACTTGGTTTATTTTTACTTTCTTATAATGTTATTCACAGTTTTTAGCGCAGAAATAATACTGCTTTAGTATAGTAAATATACTATATGGTGGTTTTCATGGCTGATGAACTCTGGCTGGCTTTATTAATTATCCTATCAGATTGATTGCCATTGCTGCCAGATATTGATACACTGTCTGTATCACTGTAAATGCACTTTTTGAAAATAGTTTGGCATTATTAGTCATAATAGTGATATCATCTTTTGCAATTAGGAAACATTAAAAGGACAAATTCAGATGGAGATCGACTGATTATGAAAATGAGAAACGCCTAATGAATCTCAGCCTGACACGCGTCGCTTTGTGTGGAATAGCCCTAACAAGTTAATTTTACTGTTGGCAACGTTGCTTGCAAATGATTAGCTAGCCCTGAAAGTAGTCGGAAACCATGCGTGAGTTCAGAATTCATCAGTCGTGAAAACCACTATTTAACTGATGTTATCACAACTACTTGAATTTTTGCGCGCGCACACGCACACGCAAGATTTTTTAGTTTCGACCATCATGGAATTTTCAATCTCAATTAAACTCGTTGTTGTGACAACACCTGTATTATTAAGGACCTGACAGGGGGGCCTTATTGAAATCGTGCTGTTGTCCATTCTTCCATCTAGTGCTCCGTCATGCTCTAGTGCTTGGAACAAAGATTCTAGACTCTTGATACTTGGCGTATAGTTTCTTCATTGATTTTGGAGTTTGGGGGTTGAATATAAAAAAATAGAACGGGTTAGTTTTGGCTAATAAAGATAAAAAATAGTACAGTTGGTTCATTTCGAATACAAAAAATTTTAAGATTATGAAGATAGTTGCTGCTTAGCCCATTTATTCACTTTATTTTTACAGTTCAAGCGTTGGCGTTTTCATTCTTGATTGTGTTGAAATATTTTCTTACTTGATCGCGCGCGGCAAATAAGCGCAAGCTGCAAGACATTCAGCCTTCAATCTTCAATGCTCGCACTGATAGCAGAGAGGCACGAGCGCCTTTTGGTGAAGTGTTTACAATAGATTTCCATCTGCCTCGATCCTGAGCCAATCGGCCAATGGCTCCACCACCCTAGCCTCGAAATTTCTCCACATGTCATCTGCCAATTTTTTCCCTGGTCTTCCAGGTCTCCTCCCTTCTAACTTACATTCCCTTATCATTTTTGGCAGCCTGCCCTCGCTCATCCTTACTATATGCTCCAGCCATCGTAGCTGCCCTTCCTCTATTTTTTAGTGCAGTCGCGAGCGACTAATTATCAATCTCTTTTCTCTTCCAGTGCAGGCCTTCATCACTCAATCCATCAATATGAAAAAAAAGATAAGGTGATAAGATATCTCCCTGTCTACCTCCTGCTCTTGTTTCAAACTGTTCAGATCAGTGGTGGCTGACTCTTATACAGTTTTTGCAGACTGTAATAGCTCTGGATGGCCCACAACAGGCTAACATTCTTTTGTCTATCCTGCAGTTCTGTCCATAGAGCATCCCAGGGAACTCTGTCAAATACTTTGATGAGGTCTATAAAGCATACACCTGTTTTCATATTCCACACTCTTTTCAAGAGCTAGCTGCAGAATAAAAATGGTGACCTGTGTACCTCTCCCCCATCTGAAGCCAAAGTGCTCTTCCTCAAGGTCTTGTTCAATAAGCATTTGTAACCTCTTATGCAGAATTCTTGAATAAAGTTTACTGAGGACACTAAATAGTAAAACACTAAGTAAAATGTTGTAAATAATTGTTGGGAAATTTAGTTTTGCATATTAATAATTTATTTATTATGCATAGATTAATCAGTCTTTCCCCAATATTATTGATTGTGCTCTCACTATACTTACCTATCACTTGCTCTGTTCCCTCACATAAGCTCCCTACACACCCATTCAGGTCTCCACTCAGAATTACTGAACCTTTTGCATCATCAATGGTCGTTTGCAATTCTTCAAAGAAATTATCTTTCACCTGTGACAACTGGTCATCACAGGGAGCATAGGCAATTATCATTGAAAAGATCTCATGATTCTCCTCTTTGCCCATTCTCGTGACAATGCGCTTGTTAACAAATTTCCAATCCTTAATGTTTTCCTTCTTACTACTATGAATCAGCAGAAACTCCGGTTCCACTGAAAAACAGCAAATAGTCAGCACTCAGCACAACAAAGGCTCTTCCCGTCCTTTCTGTGATTTCCAGATACTTAATCCTTGTTTGCTTTATTTCCTTCATAAATTCCACTTCCTTGTCCCTTAGCACCCAACATGCCATGTTCCAATATTCAAAGTTTTCAAGGATCGCCTGTTTTTATTCTGTAAAGTCCTGTCAGTTTCCTGTCGATTTATCTGTCTTTTAGTAGTAATGATTTGAGACTCATGTGGAACTGGCCTATGGCACCCAATTCAGATGGAGGAACGCCTCCTGGCCGACGAAAGAAAGAGAAGAATGTAGGAAAGATGAGAAAGAAAGAAAAAAGTTCCAAACCCTCAAATACTTGAATAACAATGGGCCTTGAAATGATGAAAAGTTTAACCTAGGGAGCCCAGAAATAGTGACTAAAGAGAAAATAGCTCAAAGCTATGTCAATGAAAAAGTGCCATTATAGAAATTTAATGCTCCAAAGCGTAAAAAAGAAGCAGAAGACGGGAGGGGGAAGAGCTTTGGAGAAGCAATACAAATAATAATGCTAAGGATCGAAGGTGATGGTTTTTTTTTCGGAGGATGAAGCCCACATAGGTCTGAGACCTGTGCGTGGGTAATGAATTGGATGATCGTGATTGATGTGTTGGACCTACAGTTTTAGGTGGGTTCCGAACCACCAGGAAGTGATTTTACAGCAGAGATCAGAGTCCTTTTTTGCTGGCCAATCCAATCGGTTACCTTTACAAAGAGCACCCAGGTTTCTTTGTGATTCCATTTCCACTATGTGAACAGACTACTACCTAGGACGCAATGGTGGTAATGCCATCCAGTCTACATCTACCACATGGTTCCCGGGGTCGCCACATCCGTTCATTTCTGATAACATGTCCCTGAGGGTGAAATCTTGTCTTAAATTATTTTAAATCTTCAAAATGAAAAAATAGGAAATATTGAAGCATGATATATTTTGAGATCTGTTGATAAAGAAGAAACAAAAAAATTCAAGTACTGCCGATGTGCATTTTTTGTGAATTGGAAAGCATATTATGTATATAGAAATCAAAGTGCTATAAATGTAGCACATGTTTATCAGCACAGCTGATAATTATTTTATGTAAATTTGTTGGGTCCTTGGATACTCCGTTGTATTGGTTTACTAACTTATCTATGTACTAGCTGGCCCGACGCGCATTGCTGCGTTGTTATAAAAATTCTCCTTGATTTTATTATTCGCCACCTCCCACTGAGGTTACATTTAAAATTAGGAAAGAAGTTAGTCCTAGGGCTCTTCCAGCTGATCATAGAGGCTTCGTTGTTTTCTTAATCACCTCTGAAGGAAGAAACATTTCAAATTTAAACCTCCTACGACTATAAGGGTAGGAGCTAGGTTTTTTATTTTATTATTCGCCACCTCCCGCTGAGGCTGCATTTCATTGGTTAACAGATGTCATCAACCTAGCATAATTCCATTTCATCATACCCAGTCGTATGTTTCGTACATATTGCAAGGCTCCGACTGCACGGTAGCCTACATACAAAGTGCATAAAAATGTATCATACATGATACATGGGTGTGCTCGTGCGCATGGGGGCGGGGCCACTGCCGAGGCAGTGACGTCAGTCTGGAAGCAAATCGCCAGTTGCTCGGATTCGTATCCTCATTTACCGTGATATGATGGGATGTTTCAACTTAAACTAATTTAGGAATTTTAAAAACTAACAGCTCTATCATTCCATGAAATGAGTCTGAGTAAACGAATGACTCGCTTTGCTCGTGTCCCAACTTAGATCTCACTCGTGGCTTTTAAAAGCAGACATAATACAATAATTGCATGAACTACAATTTCCAAATTACTGTCAACATTTGCAAATAAAGTATTAACTCATCTCAATTGCAAATCTGTATGCGAATTTTCAAGTCATTAGTCAAAAAATAATAAACTATTTAACTGGCTAATAATAATAATAATAATAATAATTTTAATAGACTGATCTACAATTATAATAATATAATAGACAAATAATAAGACACTAATAATAATAATAATAATAATAATGATAATAATTACGATGATGATGATGATAATTATGATGATGATGATAATAGACTGATAAGCTAATAATAATAATAATAATACAATTATAATAATATAATAGACAAATATAATAATATTAATAATAATAACAAGAAGAAGCATAATGATAATAATAATTATGATGATGACAATAGATGAAAAAGCGAATAATAATAATATAATAGACTGAATTTAATTATCATAATAATAATAATAGACGAATAATAAAAATAATATAATAGACTTATAAGCTTATAATAATAATAACAATAATGATAATAATAGACTAATAAAAATACTAATAATAATAATAATAGACGAATAATACTAATATAATAGACTAATATAAATAATAATAATATAATAGACTTATTAGCCGATAATAATGATAATAATAATAATAATAATAATAATACTCATAATAATAATAATAATGCCTGATGACGACCCCATTGTCATTATTATTACCCATTGATGGGTTGAAACCAGTAGCAATTACCAAATTTTTGGATACCATATGCAGGTAATTTCGTCTTTATTCATACAATAATCATTACATTATCGATTTCGTAAATATCAATCAGTTTAATAAACATCAGTTATAAATAAAATCAGTTTAATAGACATTTCTCCATACTGGGGTGTTGTGACTGGCGCGCGGTGCATCCTAAGTGACGTCATGCGCAAACGCAGCCAGTTTTCGTTCTCCGCATGAGCACACCCATGTATCGTTCCACCATGTTCTAGCTGCATTGGTTAACAGATGTCATCAACCTGGCATAATTACATTTCATCATACCCAGTCGTATGCAAGGCTCCGACTGTACGGTAGCCTACATGCAAAGTGCAAAGTCTTTTACTGTTCAAAGACAGCATAAATAACGCCGCTAAGGGGCATGCCATATGATTAAAAACTGTTGACTTCTATCAGCTGTTCCTTTAAGCTGTTTGGCCGGCAAGTTCAGTAGGTTAGGTCTATAAAATGAATGAATTAATTATAATTATTAGCTCCCCTATTAAATTTTATGGCCAGAAACCATCCCCAATATTCACACAACATACTCCCAAAGTTTCATGCCGATCTGTCAAGTAGTTTTGGAGTCTATTGGGAACATACATACATACATACATGCATACATACATATATACATGCATACAGACAGACATTCATTTTTATATGTATAGATATAAAAATTAATGTCTGTCTGTATGTATGTATGTTCCCTATAGACTCCAAAACTACTTGACAGATTGGCATGAAACTTTGCGAATATGATGTGTGAATATTGTGGATGGTTTCTGACCACAAATTTTAATAGGGGAGCTAATAATTATTATTAATTAATCCATTTTATAGACCTAACCTACTGAACTTGCCGTCCAAACAGCTTAAAAGAACAGCTGATAGAAGTCAACAGTTTTTAATCATATGGCAGGCCCCTTAGCGGCGTTATTTACGCTGTCTTTGAACAGAAAAAGACTTTGCACTTTGTATGTAGGCTACCGTGCAGTCGGAGCCTTGCAATATGTAGGAAACATACGACTGGGTATGATGAAATGGAATTATGCCAGGTTGATGACATCTGTTAACCAATGAAATGCAGCCTCAGCGGGAGGTGGCGAATAATAAAATCAAAAACCTAGCTTCTACCCTTATAGTAGGAGGTTTAAATTTGAAATGTTTCTTCATTCAGAGGTGGTGATTAAGAAAACAACGAAGCCTCTATGATCAGCTGGAAGGGCCCTAAGACTAACTTCTTTCCTAATTTGAAATGTAACCTCAGCGGGAGGTGGCGCAGGCCCCACTTTATAAATGGGCTGACTGGGCTATAGCCCAGGGCGCAAAATATTTGGGGGTGCCAAATTTCCAATCTTTTGAAATATTTTTTCATTAGCTTAGTTGTAATATTTCACTCTAGAGAAAATCAATATTTGATTCAAATATTTGCCAATGAAAGAAATGAGAATGAAATCCAATTTGATGGAAGGTCAGCTTTTAGAATTAAAGTGTATCTTAAAATCATTGATTCATTGAAATCGAACTTAAGTAGACAAAAAGGATCTTATGAAATGTTATCGTACCACTTTGAAATTTTGTCACTTTTGTTATCTGAAGAATCTTCAAATGAATCTATACTGCAACAAAGTTGGTGAAGTGTTATTCGGAGGATATTAATGAAGAATTCGTAAATGAGTGTTCTCATTTCAAAATTTATGTTGAAATGGAAAGCATTAAGACCATACGTGAGGTTTACCAGTACATAAGATGTAATGAGCTGTCTACCACTTTCCCCAATCTCGAAGTAGTGCTGATAATTTTCCTGACTCTTCCAGTGACTAACTGTTCTGCTGAAAGAGGGTTTTCTGTTCTATCTAGAGTAAAAAGTGCCAAGAGATCAACTCTTCGAGAGGAGAAACTGAATGCGTTGGTGTTGATGTGCTCTGAACAATGAACATGATATTACTCTTAAAACTAATTTTTCTGAGATTGTTAAAACATTCGCCCAAACAAAATTAAGAAAGAAATCTGTCACTTATGTTTATTAAGGTTTATTCAAATTAATTTCTTTACTAGAGCTCATATACTATGAAAATACAATTTTATTAGAATTTTAAATACTGAAAACAAAAAACAAGTCACTAACCTACAATAATTTTCAATTAAAATATGGTTTATCTGAACTTTGAACTATGACGTTTATGAAATACAAGCAGGGAACAGTAGATAACAGAGAAAATGTACCACTCATACGTTTCACAAGAATAAATTTTGAGCTATTTTTAATCGTGAAAAAGCTGAAGCTTTTCTACTACTAACCCTTGGCCGACAACTGTAAGCGTGTTTCAAGCAAATGTAAAAATTCTGAATTACAAGTTTTTCTGTGAATTTGTTAAAATTCAGCATGATTAGTGTCCAGTTTTCAATAGTAAGCGCGTAATCCTGGGGAGGCCTCCAAATTCTATAAAAAAAAGAAATTGAACCAGCCAGCAAACTCTGGTCAGGACAAGGACAGCTCTGATTGCCATGCAAAACTCAAATTCACAAGACTTCAATTAAAAGGTATTTATAAAATTTATCACAGCACTTACTATCTTCTAACTTAAATTTTTTGGTATTGTATTAATCTTTAAATCTCAGCACACAACTTTGATGGTCTTATTGCTTTTGCTATTCCATATCCACGGATTTCTCAAAGGGGGGGGGGGTGGCAAAGCTGTGTGTAGCCCAGGGCGCTATTCAACCTAAACCCGGGCTTGAGGTGGCGAATAATAAAATCAAGGAGAATTTTTATGAGAACGCTGCAATGCGCGTTAGGCCAGCTAGTTGTAGATATTTACCACAATATCACCATCACCAATACCAAGAACTGCTTCATTTAGAGTATTTTGATATCAAATTTTAATTGAATGCTTTAAATCACAACGTTCTACGGCTTCAAAACTACATTACTTTGTGATGATCAACAGGTATTCTGAAAGAAATGCAGCTATATAATTTAAACACAACATTTATAATATTTTATGTAATCAAGCTTCTCTATTTTTCCTCACCTAACATTTTTTTCTCAACTTTGAATCCAATTTCCAATGCTGCATAAACATAATATTTTATAGATGAAAGTATCTCATTCTTCGTTTTTTATGCATTCAATCACTAAATCTACAATGATTTTTATTTAATTGTATCTCCTTTAAAGTTAGCAGTTCAATTCATGTATTCTTTTACGAACAAACATCAGTCTAGTAATTTTATGCATTCCTGCTTGTAAAACTTATTGTTGTTCATTTTTTGGACACATATAAGAAGGCTAGTCTGGAACGAATTTTGCACCGTCAAAAAAACCCTGTGCTACCCTCACAATTTTCGAAAAACATCAACTTTTTGGGTTTTGCCGAATATTTCCAAAACCATACATTGGACGGATTATCATGTCATTTACTAATTCAAATTCGACAAAAATTTCTATAATTTGACCACAGACGGGTTTAGAATGATAGAAATTGACTAAGATACAGTATTTCAAAAGGACATTTTTTCTCTAAAAGTGATAAATTTTGATTTTTTATTTGCTTTAGAACATGTGTTTATTTTAGCAATGAATAATGAAACGCTCTTTATTAACTTATATGTGGCTTTTTAGAATATGGTGTAAGGTTTAATGGTGTAAGCAATTAATAAATGTCCAGTAAGCTTTTCAATAAACACAATGATGATAATAATAATAATAATAATAATAATCGATGCACTTTTCTGTTATAACTAAAAAATCAAAATTTATCATTTTTAGAGAAAAAATATTCTTTTTGATTTATCAATCTAATAATCTTATCATAATTACTGTGTATCAACAACTGAGACACCAAAATATTCTTCGCTGTTGAAGTGACAATGCACTGTATGAAGAACATATAGAACATAGTCTGTCATGTAACAAAAAACTGTCACAATGATGTTTGTTCTACGAGAGCTGGTTTATTACTGACTCACTACAAGCAAACAATGCTATATTTGTAATGCTGAAATGCTATATTTATGCAAAAGCATTGTTACTAGAAAGTTCCCAAACCATCGATGTTGACTCTTTTGTGTTTAGCTTCATTGTTGTCTTAGTAAATAATGTCGTCTGAGTAAATAAAGCCTTCAGGAGAATTCTCTCCTGAATAATGGCATCCGTCTGGCATATTTTTCTTATTTTCATTACAATACACTACTTTACAAAATCTGCTATAAGATACCGAAGCTATCTAGGTGTGTAGAACAATGATTCAAAGGTCATTGAATTGTCAATTTGTGACTGTGTGAAAACAAAGATAAACGTTATTTTCATCACTATACATTGATTTTTATCATACTGCTTTACTATGTATTTCACATGTAGTTCTCCAACTCAAATTTAATTCACTATCATGTATTTCAAGACTGTCCTGTTCATTTTCAATAGATTCATTAAGTAGTATAACAGTGTTCTGATGTAGCTCCTTTAAACTCCCAAGTAGAAGCATAGTAAAATCAAACTCTAAAAGTTGGGCAAATAGAGAGATGCACAACATCAAAATAATGCCATCTTTGGAAGGTGAATTATCATACTGAGAATGGGTCCATAGTAACAAGAAATGAGTTTAAAACTGTAATATACTCGATGAAACATACCATGGCAAGCTAGTGCTTGTTGAATGCGAACATAATAATGGGGAATGGGGATGTATTTCAATCTTTTTTTTAAGCCTACATAGGTTTGAGGCCTGTGTCTCTGGGTAATAGTTGGATAATGATGATGATGATAGATGATCTGGACCTACATTTTCAGGTGGGTTTTGAACACTGGGAAGTGATTTTACAGCAGAGAACAGTCCTTTTTGCTGGCCAAACAAGACAGTCGTCCTTACAAGAAGATCTGAACAATTTGTGACCAATCTTGTCTGATTGAACGATGCCTGGCACGGCTTACGATCAATCACTTGTCTAAAACAATCAATAATTTATTCTCATCACAGTTACGGTACCATAACTTGTACATTATTGACATGCACAGGCACCCAGAGTAATGTGTAGTTTACATTACTCGCCAAACGTAAGAAGCATTTATAACTTGAGGTTTGCAAGAACTTTTAATTGGATTTAATTATTTGCTTAATCCACAAATCAAATACATACTGTATAACAATGTAGAAGGTTATTTTCTGATCTTTCCATGTCCTTTTCAACAGTTGTGTTCCTAATGGCAAAGTCAAGCAGATACTTCATCCTCATAATGATTTTTCTCTTGAAACTCTTCTAAAATCATCCATAATTTTAGCAAAAATAGAATTATAATTTTTTGTATTCGCAGTGTTATGGAAATCAGCTACATCATCCAACAATTATCACCAGTGTTGATGCAAATGTTGACATTTGATGCTGTTATTATTTATCCGGATGTTATTTCATAGAGGTAATAGTTATTATGTTAATAGCTGTTCATAGCTGATTTTCATTCATGATCTCTTCCCTCAAGCCTTGTGAATGTCTACTTCTGTGCTACTCATTTCAATTGACAATTCCTAATGAGATGCATAAATGTTTTTTCATGTTTTGTGTTGCTTGTTCCAGTGGTTGATTTTATTATGATGGGTAGTGAAGTGGGAATGTTTTGTTTTTTGCATGAATATAAAAATTGTTATAACATTGAAAGTTTTTCAAATTAAATCCTCTCGTCTTGAGAAACTTTAGATAGATATAATTTACAATGAATTAATGATAACACAAAGTGTGTCTTGTCATATAGTTTATAGCTATGCTATAATACAGCGGTTCCCAACCTGTGGTACGCGTACCCCTTAGTTATGATTAAATAAACTGACTTGACCAAGATTCAGCGAACAAGTGAACAGAAAATCGAAAGCTATCTCCCATGGTAATCCCATTCCCCCTACACGCTTCTGCGAATCCAAAACCTAGACAAAATTATGGAGACTACTAAATTTGTGCTACGTAAGTAAATGCATGATGAAAATAATTATTACATCAATAATAAAATCAATGACAAAATTAAATAAATTATAATACATAAATTTGTATTTTATTAAATGTCTATTCCAATATCCCAACATTATAAAGAAATTATATTATGATACATGAAAAAATAACATAACCTTCCAGACATATTCGATTATTTGTTATCGATTACAATAAGTCGATATATCGATATGGACTATAGTTACACTATACAGAGGTTAGGTCGACTTATTAGCCATGACTTTTAACGTCATTTTAATTGAAATAAAGAATTTCTCAAGCATTATTATTATAACCCTAAAAATGTATCATTACGAGCTGAATTCCCATTCATAGGCGTCGATATGACGTTCAAATATTGCAATAAATGGGCATTAAACCCTCTATAATATTGTTATAGTAAAGTAAAAAAGTAGTTAGGACTTTGGGGTACTATGTCTGTATAATATGGTCTAAGGGGTACGCAGAAGAAAAAAGGTTGGGAACCGCTGCTATAATATAATGTTTTGCTCAATTCAGAATAAAAGAAAAGATTTCTACTCCACTTATAATATGCGATCTGATTTCATAATCGCCTGTCTTAAATGAGATTGATGATCATGAACAAAATGACTTGCTTCGCTCATCTCAAGTGTTTGGCCAGTGCGTCTGTTTCCTGGATCCCGAAAATGGGAAAATTCAAATATTCAAAGACCTCAACAAATAGAAATTGTTTATTTTTGGGAGTTTTGAACCATTTTCTTAGCACGCGTATGGTGCCTCAAATATACTGGTATTAAATTTCACCTTATTCAAGTGACTTTTATTTAGATTGATAATGTTTTCACAGCCATAACAGTCTCTCATCATTACTGTTTCATATTCCGTTCAACTGCTGAGCCAAGTATTATAATCAGTTAGCCATATTAATTTGAATTATCAGAAACAATTACTTCCCTGCTCTTCCAGTAATGCTTTCTTAGTAAGGTTGATAGCAATATTTTTCACTCATTTTTTGTGCTTGCCTGTGTCCTTAATCCGTCTTTTTGTTATAGCATGAGGTTTCTTTCTTCCTTAGTATTTTGCTAATGTAGATTATAATTATAAAGATCTTATGTAAATTATAAGTTTTTTAGATCTATTTTGTATATTTATCATTACAATATTTTCAAAATTTTAGCTGTCAATAAATATTTGTGTTTTAATAAATTATGGCGTTTGAAATATCAGAACAAAATTTATATTCTCACATTATAAATATAAATGTTTAAAAGTAGTTAACTCACTCTAAACTTACTAGATTCGTTAATTCGAATGTAATGCATGATTTTTTCTGTTTTTTTCCTGAGGTGTCCAATTGGACATATCTCTATGTATATTATAAGCTAGTTGGGGTTTTCCATTTCCTCATCAAATCATCTCTGGTGTATTCTGTTCCTATGTGTGTTTTGTATCCATTTTTAATCATGTGCTCTTGTTTGTCAGATTTTGTTCCTCATCATAACAATACAAATAATAATCTGAGTCCTCTGATCCCCCCCCCCCCCCGCAACCGCCATTATCATCATCAATTTATATTCCTCTATTACTAATATTGTAGATTCTTTTTTGGAGTAGTGTCATAAAAAATTTAATAAGTACAGTGCTCAATAGATTAAGAGTTTTTCAGCCATCAGTTATCAGGTAATAAACGTTCTGTTTTATAATTGGATTGAAGCCGTAAAGAAATGTGGTAAAAGTATAGGATTGTAAAAAGCATTGTAGAAGCTTGTAAACCTTTTTATTGGTGTGACAGCAAAATACCATTGTAATAATACCATGAAATGCCATTATAATGAAAGTCTATTTTATAATTGAAGCCATAAAGAAATGATGATAAAAGGAAAGGTAAACCGTTTCATGCAAAATGAAAAAACTGTAAAAATTAGAAAAATCCTGATTAGAAAATATGTTTATAGCCTACAAGAGACAGTATTCACATATCATATACAGATGTATGACTGTGACTGATAAGATGGATCAAAATGGTTGGACAATATGAAATAGGTGTGAAATAAAAAAATGATGTTGGCCGATTCTAACTTGGATTATTTTTGTATATGTGCATAGTGCTTGACTATTGAGGAAGAATATTGAATACATGCAACCACAGTTTGATTTCTGCAAAGAGCTAGTGAAAGATTAATATATAAGCCAATTTGGTGGAAATGGTAGAGGCTCAAGAAAACGTTTCGAAAAACTGTCATTTAGTGGGAATCGGTTTTCAGATAAATTTCGCTATGATAGAACCATCTTGTTTGTCATCAGTACTCCTGATAAGAAAGAAGAAGGAATATGCAGGATAAAAATGCAGCTGTCATTTGTACCATGTATAGAATGTGCATAGAAAGTGCAATGATGGTTTATGCATGGAAAGTCTTTCAATTTTCCAAACAGTAACTCGCTAAATCACAGTGAAAATTATATGAGTTTTCATGTAAAATTACTATATAATATGTTTCCTTCTTGATATGATTACATATAAACCAAATTTTCTGATGGAAGACACTTTATCATTGCTCTTTCATATTTATAGGTTGTATAATAATTAGAGAACTTCGCCAATGCCGGTCGCAAGCCTGGGGCCTCATCATGCAAGTGATGAGGAAGGAGGAGCGTGAGGAGATATACCTCATAAAAAACCAGGGTCCATCTGGTTCCAGATGGTAGCACCCTGTGAGGGCCCCTGTCAAGGGTTACTAGGTGAAAACTGGTCAACGGCCTCAAAGACAGATGAGGAGAAATCCCAATGGTGGAGAGAGCGGAAGAGCCTAGGGAGTAAACCTGAACTAAATCCAGGGTAGGCAACACTCTGAAAGCTGTGGTGAAAGCAATTGCCTAGGAGATGGAAACTCTAAAAAAAATGCCCTGGTCCTCCAGGTTGGGGGTTGGTCGAGGGGCTAACTACCCTTCACTATAAAAAATGTCATGTTCACAAAACTCACATGATGCCTCAGATAAGGGACAGGACTAAAGGAAATGGAAAAGGAAGTGCAAATAAAAAATGAATAAGGATAATGGATTGGAGCCTTTTGACATGGAATGTGAGAACAATGATGAAAGCAGGAAGAATGATGGAAATAGGGAATGAGATGACAAAGTCCAGTATAGAGTTAGTTGCACTACAGGAAACGAGGTGGCATGGAAATGGAAGAATTGACAAAAAGGATTTCTCATTAATGTATAGTGGACCAGATGACAACAGGACAAGGTGGAGTGGGATTTATGGTCAGAAAGAACTTGAAATCTGCTATACTAGGCTTTTATCCTGCAGGTAGTAGATTGTGTCAAATCAGACTAAAAGGAAAATTCAGAAGTATCTAAATGATATCTGCTTATGCACCAATGGAAGATGGAGAAGAATATGAGAAAAATAACTTTTATGAAGCATTAGAGAAAGAATGCAGAATGGTACCCAAATATGACTTACTGATAGTGCTTGGAGATTTGAATGAACAGATTGGAAAGGAGTACTTCCTGAAAACAGTTGCAGGCAAGAGTACCCTACACAATATCACAAATGAGAATGGCATGAGACTAAGGCCCATATTTATGAACGTGACTTATCAAAGATTGACTTAAGTCAGATTGGTTAAGTCAGACTTAGCAGCAACAAGTCTTCTTACACTAACAGGTTCAAGCCAGTGAGCAGCTGGAACACCCTAAAAGCCAACCCAGCTCCAATAACAAAGATCTGACTCCTGATAAATAATTTAACATTAATAATTTACATTAAACAACTCTAAGTTACACTAATATGAGAATTTACACTACATAAATGTTGTAGGGACAACTGGGTTGGCTTATAACCTCACTTTTCAGCTAGTAAACTCACCTAGTATAAGTAAAGCTTAGAATAAAGTTCGTATTCATGAACCTTTCTTAAACATCTTCTTAACTTAAAAGCCAAGTTGTGCTTATAATTGGAGTCTCAAATCCGTTCTTAGCCAAGCTAGGTACAGAGCTGTCTTGAAGCCGTTCTTAGATTGTTGTGTTACATCATATTTTGATTTCATTTTTTAGTATAGCATTGGCTCATAATAATAAAATAAAATCATCATATTCAAGTTTTGCACCATTGCAATGTAATTCACTGTATATTTGACTTTTTGAAATTATTTCTACTTATTTTATAGTTCTAACCTTACATTTTTTGGCACTAAAATAGAAATCTCTTTCTAGGAAATAGAATGGATGAAGTTCTTAGGTCTGCTGGCAGATAGCATTCAATACACTGTTGAATGCTCATTTTTCAAATTCGGGAAACAGAAAATGATGATTTGAAAAATGTTGGCATGGTAATTATTATGTAACAGTAACTGTAAATTTACATGCAGTGCAGTATCTTTATCTATTCATGCATGTTATTTCATATTATTGCGAGTTGCTATCGGACAGCCGAATGGAATGGTCAACAGATAAGCTCTGCCGTGCCTACCTAGACCTGTAAATGTTCTTCTACTGAGTATGCTACTAACAGTTGTATTGCATTTTAACCTCGAAAAATTTTGAACACTAGAAGTTTTTAAAGTTGAACTGTTTTGTTTTGTGTAATTCCGTTTCAATTCAACAAACATTCATTGGAATTGTTAGAAGATTGTTGCGGGACATATAATTTCGGCGTTATTTATCCAATTGACCGCTCGTACATAAAGAAAAATTATCCAAATATGGTGTGTGGAAAGGGTAGGCAGTCCATTACCAAATTTCAGGAAGCTGTCAAATGTTCATTGTGTGCAGCTGAGTATCATCCGGCATGCTGCCGAGTTCGTACTGTGGCAAAACTCAATGCCATGATTGCCAGTGGAACAGTATGGAAGTGTGACGATTGCTCTGGGGAAACTACATCAACCAATTCTGAGAACACGTCGGCGATACTGGATGCCATCAGTGCAGTGAAATTTGAAATAAATAAAAATATGGACGAAAAAATCTGCCGATTGTTGACTTCGATGAACGCTGTACGACAAGATATTAAAAACCTACAAGAGAGTGTCAACCGTCTTGAAAGTGAGAAGGAAAATTTGCGAGAGAGGTGTAGCGAGCTGGAACGATCCAATGAAGAGTTGACATGCGAAATGCGACGTATGAAAATTCGAGTGCAGGACGCTGAGCAATATTCTCGCTGTGCTAACATTGAAATTGTGGGGATGCCTATGACCCCCAAAGAAAGCATATATGAGTGCCTGCAAAATGTTGCGTGCGCTTTGCTCGTACCCTGGAGGCCTGCGGACATCTCTATTGCACACCGGCTGCGAGCATTCTCCAAAAGAGTGCACACTCATCCACCAATTATAGTTCAATTCTCTTCACGGCTAACGAAAGAGAAGTGGATGAGGGCAGCGAGGACAAGGCGAGGCCTCAATGCGACTGATCTGTGCACCCTAGTCTCACACCCAGCAAAGTCTACACCAACGACCACCTTACACCTGTCAATAAAGAGCTCATGAGCAAGGCGAGAAGACTTCGCAGGGAGAAGAAAATAGCATTCGTCGGGTTCTTCAACGGCAAAGTCATGGTCAAGAGGACTGAGGACTCTGAGGCTGTTCGTGTAACCTCGATCGATGACCTCGCCAAGTATGTTGATGCTGACGCTGACACAGACTCCCAAGTCAAGACTGATGCTCCAGGTGAAGTACGTCGGGACGCAGATTAATGTAAGTCGAACCATTAACAGATTATCAGTTGGAAAAATCAGACTCTTTTTTCAAACAATAGTGGAATACTTGTATTTTATTTATTATTTCATATTAATTTTATATATCCATATATAAATATGTGTGGTAAATTTGGATCTAATGGATGAGTGAAGAATTATGCGGTTTCAGATCGCAGGAAAGAAGTAATAATAATGATGACTTTAAAAAGATGAGCGTTTTCCAAACCCAAGTCTAAAATAAGAGAATACAGTAACATTTTATTTCAATACATTGTACTTCAATGCAATCACATTTTGTTTCAATGCAATTACATTGTATTCAGAGATTGAGTATCTAAACTAGATTCAATCATCCATCTCTGTACATCTTTATATTCATTCATAGGGCTTAGCAATGGGTAAGTTTAATTGTTTCATATTGAATAGAAACTGATAAACAAATTATTCCTTTTCAACCTAATAATATAAGGGTCGAGAGAGATTGATAATCTGTTTCCGTTGGAATTGAATCATAATCCACGATTATATCAACTCTCTAACGAGGATGAGGGGGTGGTGGGTGAGTTAAGGATTGACAGACTTTATTATAATCAAGCAGTTTGGTTTTCTTTCATTACTTTTCCTCTCGTTCTCATCTTATCTCTTACTCACGCTCACTGCCTCACCCGTCTTTCGATCGACACTATATTATCCATCTAGTTTCTGTATAATTATAAATTTAAATTTCTACATTGTGAGCTGAATATTGTTTTAATTTTTTTTCTCATTCCCACATTGTGATTTAAGCATTTTTTTTATTTCTCTTTCCAGTATGCGTTAATTAATGAATACGAATAATTTTCTTTCTTCTCTGAATAACTTTCCGTAGACATACTCACTATGAACTATGTTTACTAAACTATATTTACTATGAACTAAATTTAACAATATGTGTATATAACTGATTACTATTTTAAAGATGAATAATAGCGTGGACTGCTGAATGCTATTTTAAAGATAGAATGAAGTGTGCGGTGAATATTGTGAATTCATTATATTATTAATTTGTAGTTTATATCGATGATGCGAATATGTTGTATAGGTTTTGTTAGGTTTTTATAGGTATTGTGTTTGTATAGGTTGTCAGGTGGGTAGGCGAGCAGTAGTATTGACCTATGTTTAGTGACGTTGATGATGATGATGATGATCGATTTTCAGATTTCGTTATTGACAGTATTGAGTTGAGTTCGAATCAAAATTACATTAGCTTTTTCAAAAATACCCTTAACAACGATAAATTATGCTTTTTTCAATCAAACATTCGAAGTATCAATAAAAACTTGGATGAACTACTAGTTTGCTTGAATTGTTTCATCGAGCATTTGGATATTATAGTATTAACTGAGTGTTGGCTGGGCGATGATGGGGAGGGGACGGTGTTGGATGGATTTGACCTATTCCAAACGACTACTCAACGAAATCAGAATGACGGAGTAACCATTTACATAAACAAACGATTCACTACTACTGTATCACAAATTACTCTTGGTGGCGTTTATGGACTTGGTTTGGATTTCACATACTTTAATAAAAAATCCACATACTTGCTGTCTATCGGACGTTTGACAGTGACCCAAATATCTTTATCGATGAACTCGAGAACTACATGAGTAGAATTGATAAAAATAAAAATTGTATTTTTTTAGGAGATATTAATATTGACTTATTACATAAAAGTGTCCTTGCTGAAAAGTACTTCAATTGCCTGGTTGGTAATGGATTTACCCAGTGTATTAACAAGCCAACAAGGGAAACTATCAATTCAAAAAGCTGTCTAGATCACATTTTTGTGAAGTACGACAACAACAATGAGTTAAAATCAGCTGTGATCCAAACGGCTGTCACTGACCACTATAGTACCGGCCTTGCTATCGTTGGCGGCTCATTGCCAAATCGATCCGCCCTCGCGACTGGACCGCCACAGACTTATTTAGACAAGACATTACTAACCTACTACTTGACTAACTCCAACTGGGAACCCATCATCAATTGTAATGACGACATTAACCTGTGTTCAAGCATGTTTAATAGAATAGTAACCAATTGTATTAAGTCTGCTAAAAAACCAATAAATAAAAATTCAACCAGATTTAAAAACTTGAGCCTTGGATAACTGTAGACTTGATAAGACAAATTAGATTTAGAGATAAATTGCATAAACAGACGAAGAGACAACCTTTTAATTTGGAATTAATCATCTTTTATCGAGATTTAAAGCAGTCTTTGAATAATAGCATAAAACAAACTAAGTGCAATTATTTTCGTGCAAGATTAAACGAAGCCTCTCAAAATCCTAAACAATTTTGGACAATAATCAATGAGCTAGGAGGAAAGTCGAAAAATAAAGATTCATTTCCATTGAATAAATTTATCTCAGACCCTACTTCACAACATGGTACGCCAACTATCTGTAAAAAAGTGGCACACGATTTTAATATCTTCTTTTCAAATGTTGGAAGCTTACTGGCCGACGCTATTGATTGTGGTGGGGACCCAGTTGTGGATGACAATGACTACCGACTTGACTGTACTTTTACACTACAACCAATTACTGGAATGGTATTCAGTCTTAGGGGTGGGTCTGCACCAGGCTGCGATGGAGTTACGGCTAACGGCTGATATACTTAAGGAAAATTTTGATGTATTGTGTGAGCCTCTTTTGCATATTGTTAATTTGTCTATCACATCAGGTTGTTTTCCAGAGTGTTTCAAAACTGCAAAAGTTTTTCCTTTATACAAGTCAAATGATGTCACTGATAAGAATAATTTCCGTCCAATATACTTGTTTACAGTTTTCACGAAAATAATAGAAAAATTGTAAAGGATCAACTGATCCATTTTCTTGAATTCAATAATATACTGACCGATTGCCAATATGGGTTTCGTCAAGACAAGAACATTTCTGATGCACTATATGATGTGAATAGAGAATTACACAGTTCAATTTCAAAGAGGTTGCATCCAATGTTGATTTTTCTTGACTTTAAAAAAGCCTTCGATTCCGTTGATCGTTCAAAACTATTGATCAAGCTTCAAACAATTGGAGATTGAGGTAATGCCCTTTCTTGGTTCAAAAGCTACCTTTCAAACAGACAACAGTTTGTATCCATTTGTGACCGTGCCAGTGGGGAGGTTGTTTCCAGTGAAATGTTGGCTGTAGACTATGGAGTGGTCCAAGGTAGTAAACCTTGGGCCAATTTTATTTTTGATTTATGTAAATAACATCTCTAAATTGAATATTTTTGGAAAACTCTTTATTTTTGCGGATGACACCCTTGTCTTCCTGCAGGGACCAACGTGGCTAGAGGTCAAGAATAGAGCTATGCACGATCTCATGTATATAAAAAAATGACTGGACCAAAACAAACTTTCCCTTAATATTTCTAAAACCAAGTTCATGCCGGTTTTCCATAAGTAGATACACAGCTTATAATCTATAAATTCATACTTGTGGTGATTATCTAAGTGTCAACTGCGACTGTAAGTGCATTGATAAAACTGATTCATACAAGTACTTAGGAGTCTTTTTTGATAGCCAGTTGAAATGGAGCACTCATATTGAATACTTGAAAAATAAAATAAGGAAATTTATCTATGCTTTTAGATTGATGAATGCAGTTTTAACAAACACAGAGATGAAAACTGTTTACTTTGCTTACGTCCAATCTTTGTTGTCGTTTGGTATTATTGCGTGGGGAGGTAGTTACAGGAGTGTTCTTGATCCTTTGGTTATCATTCAAAAATCAGTGTTGAAAGTTGCCTTCAACAAAAACTCTCGTTACCCAACTGATGCCTTATTTCGAGAAATATCTGTCCTCACTGTCCGTCAATTGTTTATTAAAAGCCTTCTCATTAATATTTACAAAAATTTCAATAGTGTCTTCAAGGAAGTTTCTCATTCTCACTACACCAGGTATTCTTTGCAGATTGGTATAGCTACTCAACAATTAAATTTCTCATTTTCATCTACCAATTGTTTTTATATATCTCAAGTTATCTACCGTAATATATGTCAATTTTTTAGTAACCTTCAGTTATTCCAATCGCCATCTCTATCTATAATGAAACAGTGTGTTAAAAAATGGCTACTTATGTCATCAATAAATGATGCCGACATTATTATAAAATCGAGTTATCAGTTTCAGCGTACTGACTATGACTAACTCAGTGACTGACTTACTCAGTTTATGAATGTGGTAAACGTGTTCCCCAGTTAATAAATCACTGACTAACTGACTAACTAACTAACTAACTGACTGACTTACTAATCGCCCGTCACCGTCACTTCCCACTTCGAAAACCAGCCATCATAGCATTACTGTTACAAGATAGTTCCAAAATTCCAACATTCAAAACTATTTTTTTTTTTTGTGAATTGCAATATTTGTCTAAACTCAATTTACTGCTTAATTATTGTATTTGTTCCTTTTTTTCTCATCATGAAAACAATGTATTAATGCATTACGCTAAATCAGGTCCAAATATGAATCTTTTGGATGGCAACTCTGCAAACGCACAGGTAGTACTAGCCTATGTTTGCAGATTCCTATTAGGACCAACTTTTTTGACTAAATGATATATTTTTTGTTAAATTTCTAGAGTTAATTTGTATGTAAATTATTATAAAATAGTTTTATAGTATAACATGCAACTTTTAGTAATACCTGTACATGCTTTGTAATATTGTATAATTATTGTTATCACGTTGTAACAAGAAATGTATCAATGTTTAGGAATAAAGTTGATTTGATTTGTTTATTAGTGCCTGATAATATGACACAATTTTAGGTTAGTTTGTGACCACGTTCAATGTAGCCTAATAGAGCCTTTCCAACTTGGTCTTCGATAACTCCTGCTTAGATCAGTGTAAGTCACGTTCATAAATACGGGCCTAAGTGAATTTGCAATAGCAAATAATATGATCATCAGTAGTACATTTATCCCACAAAAAAATATACATGGGTACATGGACTTCACCATCATCAAGAACTGTGACTCAAATTGAACATGTGCTGATTTCTAGAAGACATGCTACATCAATAATAAATGTCAGATCACAGAGAGGACTGAACTGTGACTCTGACCACTTTCTTGTATCCATCAAATTGAGAGAAAGGCTGTCAAGAGTAGGATATGAAAGAGGTGGCAAAAGGTGCATGCTAGACTTAAAAAGTCTAAGGAATGGAGAGAAGGCAAGGAAATATGAAGAAGGGATTGAAAGATTTATTCCTGATGGCTTGAATGATTTGGAGGATGAAGATAGAGATATACAAGAGCTGTGGAGCAATCTGGAGAGCACCATAAATGAAGTTGCCAAGGAAACCCTGGGAGAGAGAAGAAGAGGCCGAAACGAAGAATGGTATGATGATGAGTGTAAGGCAGCCATAAATCAAAAAAATGAAGATAGAACGTTTATGGTTCAGAGAGACACTAGAAGAAACCGTGCCAAGTATATGGAAAGTCGGAGAGCAGCTAACAAACTGTGTAGAAAGAAAAAAAGAGAATATATAAAAAGGTTCATTAGAAATATGTAGGAATTGAATGAACAAAATTGAAGTAGAAAGTTTTTCCAAGCAGTCAAGCAAATGAGAAAACTTTCTTAGTAATGGCGAAGGTGATATTGTGGAAGGTATCCATAATGAATAATAAGACGAAATTGTCACAACCACATTTATTAAAACTTTGAGAAACTAGTTATGGTTGTTACACTATTATCAATCTCAATCAAACTGAAAACTGAAGTACAGAGAAGCCTTATATATACTGTGCATGGAATGATACTATTGGCTAAGAGGGAAAGAGGCTGACCTTAATCGGACGTTGTGATTGGTTGTCAAGTCACGCCCCCTGGTGGGAGGAGTAACAAGCAAAAATATGAGTCAAATCAATAACTAAACACTGTGAAAATCAAGAAAGTAACAAAAAATTGTAATAAGGCTAGAATTTAATCAAACTAAAATTAAAATTTTTTTTCTTAAAATTAGAAGCTCACTGAAGTGCAATCAAGGTCAACTGAGAAATACATGTAAGAACTGCTTTTTAAAAATAGGCTGGAATTATAATGAAACCAAGTTAGTTGTATTGAATTGGTTAAAATAAATTTGGTCATCTAAATTAGTTATGGAATCGTTTTTTACCAACTTAGTTATCTCCAAAGCTTCTAAAATGTACAATTGTCTGCCTTTGCCAATCAAATGCAGAAATTCAACATTTTCTTCAGCCTTGAACTTCTGTCCAACAGATGTGCAGACATAATTTTACATGAACAGGCAAGACAAGTTTTACCCAATATTCAACGTACAGAGGACATCGTGAAGAAGATTAAGAAGAAAGTCAAAGACAACGATTTGATCATAGTAAAAGCAGACAAAGGAGGCACCACGGTTATATTAGAGAAAACTGAATAGATAGGTAAAGTTAATGAATTCATTTCAGATAATAATTTCATTGAGATTAACTCCAATCCAACCAACAACATTAATAAATTAGTTAAAAGTAAGCTGGCAGGTATCACAAAGTTAATTGATAAACAGGAAATCAAATATTTAACAGTTATGAACCCATACCCGCTCACATTATTTGGTCAGCCCAAACTTCACAAGAATAATATTCCGATAAGACCAGTAGTGTCATTTATTAATTCTCCATGTTCGAAATTGGCCCACAAACTCAACAGTAGCTTCTGATCATTAACGGGATTCCAACCCAAATTTGGAATCAAAAATTCATTGGACTTAGTCAATAAAATCAAAAATATTCCTGTTCATTCATCTTATAAACTTGTTTCTTTTGATGTAACTAATCTCTTTACAAATATACCAACTGAAGAAAGTCTTAACAGAGCTGAAGAGATCATGGAAACTACAATTAATGATCCTATTATTAGAACTGAGCTGTTAGGATTGATGAAGTTATGTACTGAATATAACTATTTCAAGTTTGACAATAAATTTTATGAACAGAAAGATGGGTTAGCGATGGGTTCACCCCTTTCACCCCTACTAGCTGAATTATTTATGGATAGCCTTGAACGTAGAATTTTTGAAAATAATAATTTTAAGGATAGGATTGCTTATTGGTACAGATATGTAGATTATATTATTTGTTTGTGGAAGGGTAGTAATAGACAATTAGATAATTTCCTTAGCTATTTGAATCGTTTACACCATAAGATTAAATTCACCATAGAGTTAGAAGAGAATAGTGTTTTAAATTTTCTAGATTTAAGAATTGACCATAGCACCAGAACCCACAATTTCTCTATTTTTAGAAAAGTAACTCATACCGATGTAATCATACCTCATCACTCATGTCACCCAATATCGCACAAACTTAAAGCTTTCATTAGTATGATTTATAGAGCTTTAACCATTCCAAGCAGTCATCAATGAGCAATCATCATTTTGAAAAAGAGATTAGTACGATTAAACAGATAGCTATTACAAATGGATATGAGGAAATCATTGTCAATAAAAACTTGAATAAAATAAATATGAGACTAGCGATCAGTGCTAGCATTACTGTAACTGAAACTGGGGAAAGGTAATGGATAGCGGTGCCTGACCTTGGCCCAGTTTCTGATAAATTAGGAAAACAACTGAAAAAGAACGGTTTTGATGTAGCTTTTCAAACCAAACCAATTTTAAAGAGCTTATTTGGCCGTAGTAAAGACAAAATTGATATCTGGGATAAAAGTGGGGTTTATAAATTGAATTGCGGTGATTGTAATGCTTGTTATGTAGGTCAGACTGGTAGAAGTTTCAAATGTAGGGTAAATGAACATATCAGGGATTGGAAAACCCAAAAAGGAGATTCAAATTTTGCAGAACATCTCATTAATAATGGACACAAGTTCAAGGCTGAAGAAAATGTTGAATTTCTGCATTTGATTGGCAAAGGCAGACAATTGTACATTTTAGAAGCTTTGGAGATAACTAAGTTGGTAAAAAACGATTCCATAACTAATTTAGATGACCAAATTTATTTTAACCAATTCAATACAACTAACTTGGTTTCATTATAACTCCAGCCTATTTTTAAAAAGCAGTTCTTATGTGTATTTCTCAGTTGACCTTGATTGCACTTCAGTGAGCTTCTAATTTTAAGAAAAAAATTTTTAATTTTAGTTTGATTAAATTCTAGCTTTATTACAATTTTTTGTTACTTTCTTGATTTTCACAGTGTTTAGTTATTGATTTGACTCGTATTTTTGCTTGTTACTCCTCCCACCAGGGGGCGTGACTTGACAACCAATCACAACGTCCGATTAAGGTCAGCCTCTTTCCCTCTTAGCCAATAGTATCATTCCATGCACAGTATATATAAGGCTTCTCTGTACTTCAGTTTTCAGTTTGATTGAGATTGATAATGTTGTAACAACCGAAACTAGTTTCTCGATGTTTTAATAAATGTGGTTGTGACAATTTCGTCTTATTATTCATTATTCAAATGAGAAAAGGTTTCCAGCCTAATTTAATTGCGTGTAAGAACGTAGATGGGAGAGTGCTAGGTGAAGAGAATGAGATTATGGATCGATGGGCTGACTATTTTAGTAGTGTCTTAAACCGGAATAATCCTGATGAAGAACCAATAATTTATGATAGTGCTGAGACCCTGCTTCTCCCACTGACATGCAGAAGTAGAAGAAACCATAAAAAAGCTCAAAAACAATAAAGCACCAGGTGGAGACTCATTGCCAGCTGAGCTGTTTAAATATTGTGGAAGCAAGCTGTGCACACCTTGAAAATGTGGATTTGGGAACAAGAAAAAATTCCAGAAGAGTGGACAAATGGTACAATATGTCCTATATTTGAAAAGGGCGATAAAATAGTGTGTAGCAACTATAGAGGGATAACTCTACTAAGTACTGCATGCAAGATTTTCTCTGCATTGCTTTTGAAGCGACTAGGGGTATATGCTGAAGGTATAATAGGTGATCATCAATGTGATTTTAGACAAGGAAAAAGTACCATCGATAAACGATGTCTGCTGATAACAAAGGTAAATGGAAGTGCATTTCATGCAAGTCGGGGACGGTAGCAAGTAAGAAGGTGAGCGATACGGCTGTGTCTGGTCATGAGTCGTCCGGCTCTGGCGCCAGCGCCGATGCATCATCAGTGCCGGTGCATTCATCCATTCATAGTGCCTCTCCTTCAACCACGGCGCCTGGCGCTCTCTCTCCTGCCGACCTTCAAGCTATCGGACTTATCGTGAAACAGATGATTCACTCGGAAATCTCTCCCTCTTTCAAAGAAGATTTCAATTCAATTAAAGACTCAATTGATTTCATTTCAAGAGAATTCGACGATTTTAAAAAAGAACTTTTATCTCATAAGAAAGAAATTCAACATCTCAAAAGTGAAAAAAGGGCATTAAAAATTGATAATGTAAAATTAAAATCTGAAATTTCTAATGTGGAAGAATATACTCGTAAAGAAAATTTAGTTGTAACTGGGATCACCGAGACGCCTAATGAATCTGTCTTCCAAATTTTCAATAACATTTCTTCGGCAATTAATAGTGATATTACCTCACGAGACCTTAGTACAGCACACAGACTGCCGTCGAGAGTTAAAGACAGTATTAAGCCGATTGTTTTTCGCTTTTTGCGTAGACAAGACAAGGAGGCGTGGCACTTGAATTTCAAATCATGTGCGAATAAAGACAACAGAGGCCCGGGTATATCATCAAAATCCATTTCCCAGTCGCTTCCCGAGAGCAGGGTGCTCACTTTTCAACATCATTCACCGTCTGTCATGGAACTTTTCCGAGAAGTTGAAAAATGCGCAATGAATAAGAAATATAAATTTGTATGGATTCGAGACAGCAACATTCTGGTGAAAAAAGACGAAAAAAGTAAAACTGTTGTAATAAAAAAGGAAAGTGATATAGCAAAATTATAGAGTGATACTAATTACCGGTACTTCAGACTTTTATTTTCATTAGTTGGTTATGGATATTCGTGACTTATTTGATGACTTGGAAAACATAGATAGTAATAGAACTGTCAAATTGAGTGATTTTTATTAGGTGAAACAATTTTTTGCAATGATTTAGATCTAAAACTCTTTCATTTAAATATTAGGAGTATAAGGAAAAATTTAGATGAACTGTGTATTCTTTTGTCTGGACTTGATGTAGCTTTTGATATTATAATTTTAACTGAGTCCTGGCTCACACATGATATAACTGGTTTCGATATAGCTGGCTATAACAAAATCATAAAGCCAACAAAATTTAATAAATGCGACGGCATTGTAGTATACATTAAAAACGAACTCAACTATAATATTTTGGAAACTGATATTGACTATGCCAACGGTTTGAATTTTAAATTAATGTATGATAATTTAGAGTTTTATTGCACAGCTATATATAGGTCCCCAGAAACTGATGTAGTAAGTTTTGTGGATGCTCTAGAGATATTTTTGAGTGAAACTGCTAATTTCGAAAATAGAATTATTGTTGGTGACACTAATATTGATATTCTGGATAAAAATTTGACTCTTGTAGGACATAGATTGTTGGATACTCTATTATTTTGAATATGGCTTTGTAAATTACCTTTACGGCGGTACTAGATGTACTCCTTTGCGTGAATCGTGCATTGATCAGATCTTTTTAAAAAGTCAGCTTTGTACTTTTAGCGCAGCCAGGCCCGGAACTAGGGGGGGGGGGGGGCAAAGGGGGCAGCTGCCCCGGGCGGCAGAATTTGGGGAGCGGCAAAAAGTAAAAGGAATAAATAAAAAACAATAAGTAAAATGTAAAAACGGTATTGGAATAATATTTGGAGCATTGTTGTAGGTAAATATTAATAAGTATTTGAACTCATATTTCCTCACTCTTCTGCGCACAACTGATAGTCTGCGAATGCGCCTAGTGAGACAGAGAGAGACAGGTGACAGGTAACAGCCACTTCGCCCGCTTCTAAATATAGACGTGACGACCCCACACGCGCAGGCGCAAGCGCCATTTCTCCCTTACCAGGTGAATGAACTGCCAGTCCTCCCTTCGATATGATCAGTCGATCAGTCAGCTTCGCTGTTTTACACTACGAAAGTTTGCTTTCCCATCTGCCATGTTAGCTTAACGTAGGCCGACGCCTGTTATGTTTGATCATATTTACGAAATTATTTCCTTAAAAACCTTTGAAAACTATTGTTATTCCTGTTAAGTTTTTATGTTTAACAACAATGGATGGTCGAAAGCGAATGAGTGGAGCAGGTTATCAAAACAAAGCAAGCAGGCTTGCAAAACAAAAAAAGATAAAAGAAAACGAGGCGCTGTCTCAAACTCCTAAACTAGAGAAGTTTTTTATGAACACCAGTGTTGATGAACACCCCAGCTCCAGCTCCAAATCAGGTAAGAATTAAACTTAGGTAAATAAGAAAATAATAAAGAGAATATGACATAACTTATTTGTTGAAAATTATTGCGACTCGTTTATGAGATTTATATGTACTTATTAGTCCAAAAACGAAAACGCCACTTTTGAAACAATAATGTGACATAGCTAATCGTGAGAAAAATGTTATCGTTAGCTGACCTACTTCTAGGAAACCGTACCGTACGAAACACACACTATCTCACTGGGCGTGTGGCGCGCTGGCGCGGTGATGCGTCGTTCTCGGCAAACCGTTATGTGCATGTCCGACTGTCCGAGATAGATAAGAGCGACAACAATACTGTCCGGAATAATAGCTTAAAATGCCTCCGATATACTTGGTTAACGTTAACAGTGACAAAAAACATAGTTTTGTTAGGTTTAATGCCAATAGAAAAATGTTGTACAGTTGTGGGCTTGTAATGGATTCTGACTCTCAATTTTCTCCTCAAATATGTAAATGAACAAAATTATAAACTAAATGTTACAGATTTCTGAATTTTTGTAAGCTCAAGTACTGTAAAAAATACCAGAGAAAAATACAAAATATAATAACTTATAGTAATTATTGAACTAGCATGCCATTTTATTACACTTTGCTAACGTTTTTAAATATTTTGCTTTTAGGCGACACTGAAGTCAGCCAGCAAGACAGACGGGATGAGAAAACGGAAGCTTTGGTTGGAGTTGAGGACAAAATGGATGAGGGTAAAGGTGATCAAGAACAAGATCTTCTAGGAACATCGCCTAATTTGAAACAAGAACCTGTGACTAACACCTGTGAGTTAGCTTTTAATTTTAATGACCCTGGTTCTTGGCCAACGAGCTTTTCTGATGCTGACAGATGTTACATCACCAAGATGAAACTAAAACATCAATATGATCCTGATATCACCAAAAGTAACAGAGAAGGTCGTAGTCTGACAAAGGACTGGTTTTTTAAAACCCTTAAAAATGGAACAAAAATTAAAAGGTCTTGGCTGGGTTACAGTGAAAGTAAAAATGCGTTGTACTGTGTACCCTGCAGGTTGTTTTCGTATCTCATACCTGAGTCTCAGTCTAAAGTATCTTCTTTAGTCAAAGAAGAGGGATTTGTAAAATGGAAAAAGTTGAATGTTAAATTACCCGAACATGAAAATTCATCATACCATAAGTTGTGTTTCTGTTCATGGAAATCTTTAGAGTCATCTCTTGAACATGGTGGCATCGATAGAGATCTTCAGGATCAGATTGTACAAGAAGAAGCACATTGGAGGGCAGTTTTACACTGCATTGTTGACACAGTACTCTTTCTGGCAAAACAAGGAAATTCCTTCAGGGGTTCTAAAGAAGTCTGTGATTTTGGTGACCCAGACAGTGGCCACTTTTTGAATACCATTGACCTCATATCTCGTTATAGTGTTCCACTTAAACAACACATTGACCGGCATAAAAAAGGTCAAGTAACTTATTTTTCTCACAAAATTCAAGACGAGTTTCTTGAGATAATTGCCAACAAAATTCGACAAACAATCATTGAGGAAGTTTTGGATGCCAAATATTTTTCTTTAATGTTTGACTGCACACCAGACATTAGCCACAACGAGCAAATGACTGAAATTGTTCGCTATGTAAAAGCTAACTCTGCAGAAGTAACAGAAAGTTTCGTCGATTTTTTTGTTGTAAGTAATAAAACAGGTGAAGGTCTCAGTCACGACATTCTTCAGAAAATTGAAAAAGATGGTCTAAATATCCAAAACTGTAGAGGCCAATCTTATGACAATGGAGCAAACATGGCAGGAAAATACAAAGGAGTACAGTCCAGACTGCTTCAAGAGAACAATTTAGCTTATTTTGTACCTTGTGCTGCACACTCGCTGAATTTAGTAGGAGCGCATGCAGCCGATGCTAACACTGACGCCAGGAACTATTTTGGTACACTTCACTGTGTTTATGCGTTCTTCGTTGCTTCAACTTCGAGATGGGAAATTCTGAAGAAACACGTACCACTCACTCTGAAGGCAATGAGCAAGACAAGATGGTCAGCAAGGTTTGAGGCAGTCGAGGTTGTTTACAAACATTATGATAAAATCATACAGGCATTAGATGAACTAACGTCACATCACCTCTCAACTTCAGAAACAAAAAGTGAGGCTACTGCTCTCCTAAAGAATTTGAAGAAACTTGAGTTCATTGCTTTTTCTTGTTTTTGGTATGCTCTTTTGAAAAAGATAAACCATGTCAACCAAGTACTGCAAAAAGAAGACCTCACTGTAGACAAGGCTGCCAGAAACATCAAGGGCCTTCTGGACTTTATTACATCATCAAGGGACTATTCTTCATCTGATGCAATTGCTGAAGCCAAATTGATAGCTGAGAAGAACGACGTGCTGATGGAGTTTTCAGATAAAAGAAAAAGGAAGAAGAAAAAAATTCCTGGTGAGATGTGTGAAGATGAAGTCTCTGAGTCACATGCTGAAGACTTGTTTAGAATAAGTCTTTTAGAAGTTATTGACAGGTTAAACATGGAATTAAGTACAAGGTTCATGACTTTGGAGAGTATAAATGACAAATTTGGATTTTCAACTGGTGTTAACATTTGTGAAATGGAAGTAAATAATTTAAAGAGTAAGGAAGAAGCTTTGGCCAGCATTTACGATAAGGATTTAAATAAGGAAGAATTCATGTTTGAAATTGAAAGTTTCAAGTATCACGCACTTGTAGTAGAGCCATATTTAAAGGATGCTACACCCTTGTTGATGTTGAATCTGATTTACAAACATAAACTTCAAGAAGCTTATCCAAACATAACCACAGCACTGACGCTGTTCCTAACCATTCCAGTTTCTGTTGCCTCTGGAGAAAGAAGTTTCAGCAAATTAAAACTGATAAAAAACTACCTAAGAAGTACAATGCGGCAGGAGAGGCTAACAAACCTTAGCATTATATCAATAGAACATAAGCGAGCTGCTTTGATCAATTATGATGACATAATAAATATTTTTGCATCAAGAAAATCTCGCAAAATTCAACTCAAGAACTGAGATCATTAAAGTGTGGCTTATTGAATAGTTTGTCTTAAAACAGTCTAACTAATTAAAAATTAATTACAAAAAAAGTTACAATAAATAATATTTATAATTATTTTTATTGATATGTTGTAATCTAATGTGTAATGCAAAGAGTTGTAGTTGAAATAAATGTAAGTTTTTCATAAATTCAAATGTCACGTTTTTACCTCCTAATATGTTATATATTAAATTGCTAATAATAAAATGGGGGGGGGGGGGGCAGACGAATCTTTGCCCCCCCTCAAAAAACACCTAGTTCCGGGCCTGAGCGCAGCTATCTATAGCCTAATTGTGCAATCACAGATCACAATGCAGTGATGTGTTGTTTAACTCGTAAGGACCGATTTGTCATGTAGCAGTGATGTTGATTTTAATGTACAAAAAATTCAGATTTATTATTTAATGAAGATATTTTTCAGTAAAAAATTGAAATTGAAACAGGGAATGATGTTCTCCAGGAAAATGATCCAAGACTAGCTTTTTCTTTGTTTTGTAATAAACTGCGTTTATTATTTGATTCTTCAAAAACTGTTAGGAGAAATAGTAGTAATAGAACGAAGAGAATCAAACCCGCCTTGGTGACTAACGGTATACTCCGATGTATGAGACAGAGAGACAAACTGTCTCTTAGGGCTCGTAAACAACCATTTAATATACAATTAATAAATTATTTTAAATTATATAGTCAAACACTAAAGTCAGTTTTGCGCTCTGCAAAAGAATATTATTTTAAGAATAAACTAGTTGGATGTAAGAATAGTCTAAGGGCTGTGTGGAAGGTTATAAATGAAGCAACAGACACCAGTACTAAAAATGATTGTTCGATTACAGAGTTGGTTACCAGAGATGGTCGCATTTTAAGATCTAATCAGAAAAATGAAATAGCAGAGGAGCTGAATGAATATTTTGTTAGTGTTGGTAGAAGAATTTCCGAACGAATTACAAAGATAAAAGACAAGAAATTTAAGTACAAAACTAATAGATCGTTTTGTAATTCGTTTTTCTTTGCTCCTGTCATAGTTGAAGAAATTAATGATTATATTAGAAACTTGAAGAAGAAAGTGGCACCAGGCTCAGATGGAATTTTTTCTAAATGTTTAAGTTTAAATTTTCAGATTATTTCAGTTCCTCTGACTCATGTAATAAATTTATGCTTTCTACAAGGAGTTTTTCCTGATGAGATGAAAAAGGCCACTGTTGTCCCCTTGTATAAGAGTGGAAATAAGACTGATCCAGGGAATTATCGCCCTATCTCCCTCCTTTCATGTGTGTCTAAGGTGATTGAAAAATGTGTGAAGACCCGCCTGGTAGAGTATTTGAAAAAATATGAGATTTTATCTAACTTTCAATTTGGTTTTCGTAATGGTATAAGTACTTCTGATGCTGTCTATAATGTAACTAAGAAAATTATGGAATCATTGGACAATGGAGAAAAATGTGTAGGAGTATTTTTAGATCTCCAAAAAGCCTTGATACAGTGGACCACACTATTTTGTTTAAAAAATTGGAAGATATTGGAATTAGAGGTGTTGCTTTAGGGTTCTTTAAAAGCTATCTTAGTTGTAGAACTCAGGTAGTTGGGGTTGATGGGGTCATGAGCTCAGAGTTGGGGATTTCGATGGGTGTACCACAGGGTACAGTTCTGGGTCCTATTTTATTTTTAATTTGAATTAATGATTTACTTAATATAGAACTTAAGAGTTGTTCTTTGTTTTCTTTTGCCGATGACACTGTAGCTGTTTTTTGGGGTGCGACATGGAATGATGTTTTTCGTCGAGCAAATGAGGGTTTGAACTTGGTTAGTTTAAACATTAAAAAAACGTCAGCATTTCGTTTTCTTTGACCTCGTCAGGTCTACCACATAGCGATGGTGGTATAGAGGATGATTTAGCTTTTCATTAATCCGGATGCAGTGGTAATGGATGTCAATGTCCTAAAATAAAATTTAAAGACAGTACTAAATACTTAGGAATAGTTATTGATAACCATTTGAAATGGAGGGACCAGATTTCATATTTATGTTCCAGGTTGAGGAAAGTGTTATATAAGTTTGTACAATTGAGAAATATTTTTAATGTTGAGCAAGTAAGAATGGTGTTTTTTGCACTTGTGCAGTCAATTGTGCGATATGGTGTAGTTGGCTGGGGTGGATGTGGTATTACAATTCTCAAGCCTCTAATATTATTGTACAAGAAAATTATCAAAATATGCTTGAAAAAGCCGGTCAGGTATCCAACAGATTTGGTATATAAAGAGTTCAATGTACTCAGTATTGAACAGTTGTGCGATTTTGATCTGGCCAGTTTTGTCTATTCACGACGCAATGAATTCCCCATAGCCCCACTTCGCGGCTATGATACCCGTAGACAATCTGAGAGATTCCTGTTGGAACCACGTTGTAGAACAACAGCTGCCAGTGTTCATGCAGCATATAATGGCCCTAGACTTTTTAACCGTCTGTTACTTGAAATCTCTGGGTCGCCCCAGTCCATTATGGATTATTATTATTTGTCCACTCACAAATAATTTAGACAGTGCCTTCGATTGTTTTATCAAAGAAACTAGTTCAAATTGGACACAATTTTAATTATAAATAGCAAGATTTATAGTGCAGGCAGGTAATGGAAAAGTACATACTGTAAATTAATTCCTATTATATTATTGTGTTAAAATTTATATTTTCAAAATTTTGTATTATAATGAAGATTCATTCATTTAAAATAATAATAGAAAACTAGACGTGTTTTTTAGGTATCAATTTTGTTATTATTTTGCTATAAATATTCAGTTGTATATTCTAAACCAATAGCCTATACTAACATTTATTTTAATATACTAACATTTGTATAATGAGCAGAACAGATATGTTTTTTCAGGTTTCTTGTAGTATACATGTTATTTTTTAATTCAATGTCTTATATGATATTGGCATTTTAGAGATGCACCATCCCTCAGCACAAGCTTTGCTTAAAGAGGGATGTAACAATTATTTCATTTATGATGTTTTATGTAGATATTCATTATTATGATAAGAAGTGATGTGATTTTTGTTTGAATATATGAATGTCTTATTATGTATTGTTGACAATAAATAAATTGAATTGAATTGAATCAAGTGTTCGTAATGAGGCAGATAATGGAGAAATGTTTTGAATATGATACAGATCTTCATATGCTTTTTGTAGATTTCCAGCAGGCTTTTGACAGCATTAAGAGAAAAAAATGATGAGAATACTACATGAAAACGGAATCCCAAAGAAGCTCATCAACCTAATATATAAGACTCTAGTTAGGCCGGTTGTAACATATGGAGCTGAAGCTTGGACAATTTTGGGCAGGGATGGGAGAGCGCTGAGGTCCTTTGAAAGGAAAATGTTCAGGAGGATCTGGGGACCAATATGTGATGGAGGAAATTGGAGAGCCAGACACAACATGGAGATTGATGAAGCTATTGGTGAAGGAAATATTGTATGATTGATAAAAGCAAGAAGGATAGAATGGCTGGGACATGTGGTAAAAATGGACGAGGAAAGAATGTCGCTTCGACTGCTTGATGATGATGGGAACAAGGAAGAGAGGAAGACCCAGGACGAGATGGCTAAACGATGTGATAGGTGATATCCGCGTACTAGGAGTGGCGAATTGGAGGCGGATATCACAGGAAAGAGACGAATGGAGGCGGATTGTTGAGGAGGCCAAGGTCCACCCAGGACTGTAGAGCCAGCAAAAGTAAAGTGAAGTATAATAATTAGAGGTATATTTGCTTAGTATTGCCGTATGGCAAGCTCATTTTATGACTATCAATATCAATGAAGAAGATCAATGCTGACGATCTGAAGACTGCTTCCAGCGTAATAAGCGTATCGTTTGAACATATCCATTACCGGTACAATACATGTGCCACCGGATACGGATAGTTATTTTGCGGTACAGCTGATTTTAGCGATACAGTTTTCGAAGACAAAACCGAATGTAGAAATCGGCTAGAACAGATTTTTTACTGGATCCAGTCGAAACAGTATTGTGTGAACATACAATATGAAATGTACATGCAAACGAAAGCACTGCAAAATAACTGATACAGCAAATTTACTGTACCGCACAAAAACTGTAACGTGTGAACGGGCCCTTAGTAAACAACTTAGAACGTAAACAATTCAGTGACAGCTATCGTAGAGAATATTTTTTGAGAACAGCTGATTGATATATCATGATAAATTACGTGATTTGTTCTTATGTGGTAATAAAACTTGGAAGAAATGTATCCAAAATCGCACAATACTTGGTTTTTAAACGTTTATTATTCTGTTAAAAAAAAAGTTAATTTAGTTTTTTATAGCTAAAGACATTGTCAATAATGTTTTCAATACTGTTCAATAACTAAAATCCCAATCGATGCTCTCGTTTTTGAGGAGAAAGCCGCGTAAAATGTATCCAAAATCGCACAATACTTGGTTTTTAAACGTTTATTACTCTGTTAAAAAAAAGTTAATTTAGTTTTTTATAGCTAAAGACATTGTCAATAATGTTTTCAATACTGTTCAATAACTAAAATCCCGATCGATGCTCTCGTTTTTGAGGAGAAGGCCGCGTAAAATGCCTTTGGGGCCGTGACAGACAGACAGGCAGACAGAAAGTGAGATAAGACTATTTTCGGCTTATTTAATGTATAAAACGTAAAACTAACCAAAAAATATACAATTCTGATAAATGTACAGACAAAACTCTAATTTTATTTATATAGATGGGAGAAAAATTGTGAGGGGTTTTGCTGAAACTTATTAAGCCATATTATGAAGGAATATGGAATTAAATATTGAAAAAAAATTGGGGGGGTGGATTAATCTGGGCTTTAATGGGTTAATTTCTCCTGTGAAAATTTGTACTACTACATTGGCAATATAGTACTCAATTTTTATATTGAAAAATAAAGCATCATCATTGCATTACTATCACTAATTACTCAAATTTTATATTTACATGAATTATTAGGTAGTTACTGCTCAATTTTTAACACTGAAAATGTCAGCTCTATTAGCCTTATCATTCTCTTAATCGCATGGTTTCAGCACAACTGTTCATTAATTCATATTAATTTTCTATAATTTATGCGAAAATCAATAAATTTGTGGTTCAATGCTAAATGAGTTTCCCTGATTTCATTCAGGAATAGCTGTATAAATTCTGAAACCGTATCGTATTAATGATTGGCTTCACAGTCCAGTTTGAGTGAATTTTAATTTGAACAAAATGTTTATTTAATTAACTCCAATATTGTAATTATAAATGTAACTTATTTCACTGGTTTTCCCTTACAAACTGATGGATGAACTGTATCAAAAATCACCTTTTAAAGGATGCTAAATCACTAAACGACTATGGAAGCCAAATTCTTTGAAGCACACTATATTGATAAATTTTTCTGATATCTTCTAGGTGGAATTGCTGATCAGATAATAGTTTTCTTCGATCCGATTGGCCAGGCACTTTGTCGGAGAACGTTGAATACCATTGAGGAGTTGAATAAAAAACATGCGGAAAAAATTCGACTATTCCTATCAAAGGCAGATGATGCAGGCGATGAAGCTGATCGACAAAAGTATGATCTTTCACCTTTTTATTTCAAGTAAAATTTTTATTGTAGAACTAACAAAAAAAAAACGTGCAGGAAAGGGCTTGGCCCTTTCTCTTTACACCCATTTAGCTTACCTAACTTACCTGCTTGTAGCTAATCTCTGCATAGTATCTTCATGATTAGTTAATCTCTCTTTATCCGATTTCGGATGTGAGTGACTCTTCAGTCCTCAACAGTACGTTTTGGTCTAGCAGCTACTGTTATTTTGTTTCTAACATCACAATAAATACCAATCTCATAAATACAATTTGTGGCATGGAAGAGCATTATTATTTATGCATTGTGTGATGTAAACTCAGTTCAAATAATGCGGGTACTCGAAGAATGTACGATTATTTTTTAAGAAAATCGTATTTTCTGTATAATATGCTGATTCTACACATTAAATATAACTAATTTAAGTACTAATGACTTGATTTTCAAGTTGAGTACAGTATTTCTATTGAGCTTATGACAATAATAAAATTAGAATAATGGGCAAATCTTGATCACTATTACATTATCAATCTACTGTGGAGTTTTGAATAAATTTGATGCATATTATTGAAGTAGAAGTACTGTGTACTTCTAAATGAGTTTTTGTTTCTATTCACTTTTTGTGTAATCGCCATAAAGTACAATAAATTGAAAAGTGTTTTTTTTTTTTAATTTTCAACTGAATAAATGTGATACTAACTGCATTATTATAGGTGCTATTATTTCAAGTATCTCAAAGTTTTATAAAACATGATCTATCTTAGTGGCTAAAAAATTTGAAATTTGTTCATTACTTTGGAAGTTTAAATTATTCAACATGCTTGTATACATTTTAAATAACATTTTTTCTAATCTCATATTTTCATGTCATTCCGAAGAGTTTTGATGCAAATTGTACAAGAGCTATGTAAAAGACCAAGTTTGAACCGCAATGGGTTCAGTATGCCAGCTATATACCTTCCAGATAGGTGCAAGGTGAGATTCCTTTGTTTTATGCAGGAAATAATGCTTGTGTTTTTGCATGTTTTCAATCATAAATTTTATTCGTTTTTATTGGGCGATTTGCCTTGAAATACATTGTGTCAACTTAAAGATGTGTTATTATGGCTCTACAAATTTCCTTCTATCTTGTATTCACCTCTGTTGACTCGGTGAAGATATGGTGCTGATATTTAGTGATATTGATTGATTCAATGAAGTGGAGATGACACCAGTAACCACTTGGTTGGCTTTGGCCTTTCGGGTTTGTAAAGTCATTGACATGCATAATATTTTGTTTTTTATTGACTAAAAATTTAACTTGTCTCTAAATATAGATAGCATCTAATTTTTGCAATGTTAACGTTCAGTTTTCGATCCACTTGTTCATTCTAAAATCATGTATTTGATCAAATATTTATCCGACCATTTTACCAAGAAATATCTGTAGTGAAAATTTCAATTTAAATTAGTTCTACATTATTATTATTTTTTTTTTTTTAAGGATGGAGCCCACATAGGTCTGAGACCTGTGCGTGGGTAATGAGTTGGATGATGGTGATTTATGAGTTGGACCTACAGTTTTAGGTGGGTTCCGAACCACCGGGAAGTGATTTTCAGCAGAGAACAGTGTCTTTTTTGCTGGCCAATCTAATCGATCACCGTTACAAACCGGACCTACGAGAACGCAGCTTATCTATCTGATTGAACAGATACCTGCTACGGCTCGCGGCTATCACTTCCCATACTTTGTTATTTTCATTTAAAACACCAATACTAGTGGTAATATTTATTTGGTAGTTTGTTTTGTATTTGGTGGTACATGATTGACATTCTCATTATTTTTCGATTTTATTTTTTCAGCCCAATGATTGCATAAACCAAATAGAAAAACTGTGCACTGGAATTGAAGATCTTGTTTCTCGCAATGTTCAAATGGCATTGAATACACTTGAAAAAGATTGCAAGTCATTAGAATCTGCCATTGAAACAGCGATAAAAGAGGATGATATAAATATCTCACACAATTCCCGTGTGAGCAAGATAGGTATTTTCAATATTTCTTGGAAGTAGCTTCATTACATTAAAAACCTAGTTCATTTTGTTACTTTACAATTACTCTCACATAAGACAAACTTTAACGTGGAATATAAGCTCAGAATTGAAGATCTTGTTTCTCGCAATGTTCAAATGGCATTGAATACACTTGAAAAAGATTGCAAGTCATTAGAATCTGCCATTGAAACAGCGATAAAAGAGGATGATATAAATATCTCACACAATTCCCGTGTGAGCAAGATAGGTATTTTCAATATTTCTTGGAAGTAGCTTCATTACATTAAAAACCTAGTTCATTTTGTTACTTTACAATTACTCTCACATAAGACAAACTTTAACGTGGAATATAAGCTCAGGTTGATAAGTATAATCAGCCGTAGAAGACAAACTTTTCTATATGATATTGCATATGACCACTAAATATTTCAGATTCAATATACGGTATCATTTAAATGTCTGAAAATATCATTTATGATGATAAAAATGCAAAATTTGAATGTAAAATAAATTTAAAAAATATTTGAAGTACTGCTTATAGTATGAAAAGTCGGAATTAGGGCATTGTACTGTCTTACTATAAAAATCCTCCCACTCATTTAATCGAATGTGAGATCAAGCCAAAAAATTCACCTTATTTGGGCAAGGCTTAGTGAATATGCATGTTTGCATGTATACTGGATTATGGCTGAAGTTTCGTATGTACGTAGTTCAGTGAAATAATAATAATCGTCTCTAAGCAATCGATAGTCGTTAGGTTAGGTTTAGGTTTGGCACAGATCGATCGACTATCGATTCTCGGACTACATGCGGAACTGCAACCTGGATTATTCTAAGGATTTTGCATAATTTACAAAATGCGGGTTTAGCATATGTTTCTACTTGAGTTTAGATATTGCTTGACATTTGAAAATCATAATCACCACTGCTGCTATCATGGTGTAGAGTCTGATGTTTCTAATAACATGAATATAAACATAATGTTTATTTATTGAAGAATGTTCAATATGTTGGTTTCAACTCAACTAGGTACTTGATTAATTTTGCATCATACTGTAGGGTTGTTCAGTTACGACCGCTCAAGACTGCGCTTGGATGGGTGACCGTGCTTCAATGACTTGATGTTACAAGCTTTATTATCACTCACCCGGTGGTTCGGAACCCACCTTAAATAGTAGGTCCACCATGTTCCCCGTAACATGGCACAGACGGCGAGGTGGAACTACCCGTAAGGGTCTCCCCACCATTAAAAGCCATATGCTTATTATTATTATACTGTAGGGTGTATATTCTATTAATAGCTGGATTTGGATTGACATTAGCCTCAAATATAACTATGAATTGTATTTTATAAAATGAACATAAAACTCACAGTCCCAAAACTATTGATGTCAATTCTCGTTCTTTGTTATTCCAGGTGTTGATTTTCTCTGAGATAAATTTCCACGATCATGTTACTATAAATATCATGTGATTACAAAAGAATCTCGAAATTTTGAAGGGCTTCGATTATAAAATCCAGATACAACATTTTTTGACAATTCATATAAAAAAACACGTTCAAAGTTTTCAATAAATTAAAAGAATGGTCAATTGACCTCAATCAGAAGCATAAGCTATGCGGTAATCGAACACTTCCCACACTCGTAGCCACGTGTCCAGTGTTATGGTTTCGATGGGTGAAGTTATTCTTGCTTTAAGTTCATCAGAGTGAAATAAGTATAATTTATGATGTTAGAGAGACAAACCATTCCTCCACACAGGCTATAGCCTAATGAGGAATGCACTTGAAATTGTTATTGTATTCTATGTTTTTAATATTTTCATTTAAGTGAATAAAGTATTTGAATACACAAAAAAAACACAGGGAGTCGAATCAGGACTTATTGGAAGGCAGTGAAGAAGAGCGCCTTTGTCTGTTCCTGTGCGACCAATCGATCAACACTGTACCTAATTTGTCATCCAAGAATATTCTCGAACGCGTAGATACGAATGTATGAGGCGATGCTTCATCTACCTGAACAGTCTTTAAGTGTCTATGCTTTTCAATTCAAAATTGTGAAATTCTTTTGTAATCATTCGGTATTAAGAACAATTCAAGAAATTCAAATCTTTTTTCTTATTTTACTCCAATCGAAGCCATTTTTTCAGCTGCTGTTACCACTTTGGTGCTATATATTGTGACTGGAACCTTCATGCTAAACTTATTTGTTGGAAATGATACTAGTGGAGGTGGATACAGCACTTTGATTGAGGTGAGATATTAAATTTCAAACCAATTCATCTTCAATATTTGGTACATTTAAAAATACAAAAATACTATAGAAGATTATATAAATACTGTATTGACCGTATTCTTTCTCTTCTTCCGAAATCTTCCGTCAAATCCTTCACATGAATATGTTGTTGGGCTATAAACATTATGCTTCGTAACTTCTAATAGACAAATATTTCTTCACATTCACAATGAAAACTGCTACCATTGTTTTCGTCTAACTTTAGTTCATGTCTTTAGAAGGCATCTCAATAAAAATGGTGGTAAACCTACTGTTGAAGATCTAGAACTTTAAAATAAAATAATGGATCCAGTCTTATCCACTCCTTTGTAGAATTTATTGTCTTCCTCTATTAACGAACTATAATTTTAGTTTACCTTTCGCTATGTCTACAGAATGAAGAACAGAATTTTCACGCCATGGAACGGCTCAAATATTTTTAATTAGTCAACAGTAGAAAATATAATCTTCAGAAATAGTTCAATCACTTCATACTGCAGTATAAGAATTTTATCATGGTCCTAATCTCTTTCTAATGTTAGCTGAGCTTGGCCATACTCACTCTTTTGAACAATATTCTGAATAGCTCTTGTTGTTCACCGAAACCAGATAGTAGTCTTTGAAGAGAAGTCTTTGCTTGAAATCGGTGTGCCTGCATAGTGAAGCACTTGATGCTCGATCATTACCATCGCAAAGTCAAACACATGCTGTTGGTGGTATTCTCTTTTGACTTTAATTTCTCTAATGTCTGGCGCAAATAGAACATAGCCTTGGCGACATTAGGCAGGACCAGTGGCGTAACGTTTTCCAACTGGGCCCCCCCGCAACCGATTTTCCGGGCCCCTCTCCTCAAAATCGTATAAATATCCCCCCTCTCCCTTGTCTCCCCTCCCATAAGAACTTGCATGATTTTTTTGGGCAGTTATAATTATGTAAGAGCAAAACACCTTTTTATCTATTAAATTAAAAAATTCAATCATGTTTCAAGGGGGGCTAGTCTAATGAATTTGGCTGTAGCCTACGGGTTCCTAAAAGATGAAAATAGTTGAGTGTGATTATAATTATCTAATATTAAAACTGACACTGCATTTCACTTTTATATATTGTTTTACTCACTTATATTGGAGATGCTTGAGGGATGCATTTCACTTCTGAAAAATAGCTTCGTCAGCCTTTGTCACTTTTCAGAAGTGAAATTCATCCCTCAAGCATCTCCAATATAAGTGAGTGACACAATACAGTATATTCAAATTCAAATAATTTTTATTCAAAAAAAAAAAACATGATAAATTACATAATTTTACACAAAATACCATACAAGGAATTCCTCCACAAAGACCAATCGTCTGCGTGTGGGGGAGAGTTCCATATAAAAGTGAAATACAGTGTCAGTTTTAAAATTATATTGTATTTCGTCATGGAAAACATCACAGATAAATAGTTAATCTTGATACCTAGAAACCTTGAAATCGATGTCTTCCATAGGATCCACATTCACATCCTCCTTGTTAGCCCCTTCGCTCCTTTTCCCAGAAAATGTGTTCTCTCAGAATTCGCCTCATTTGCAGACACGGACACAGGCTAACATTTGAAAAAAGGGCATTTTATCTAAATTACCGTGAAATTACTAAGTCAGTAAAAGATAAAAAATTTAAGAAATTTATTCTCAAGAGGCAGAAGAGAGAAAACGTAGACTACTTATACAGTTCTTGATCCTATTATAAGAAAAAAATTCAACTGTGTTAGGAAAACTGAAGCAATTGAACCAAAACTATTATTTATATACTTATTCTGTACAATAATAACGTAATTTATCCGATATATCAAGGGCATAAATATTCCTTCTGAACATTGTTTAAAAATGTACTAGTCGATAAAAAATAGAAATAACTAAAATATGACTGTACAACATCACAATACCATAAACGCAGCATGTTGAAAAATAGAATTGCAATGAAAAAAAAATGGCACTCCAAATAATAAACTCACGATCACGAACTCAATTAATATAATACGGTTTACTCTAGGCCAATTTATCGGACACGTGTAGGCCTACATGCATCTAACTGATCTAACTGGACGATTCAAAAGAGACTGAATTCAAAATACAGTATAAAGAAAAATATTGACTTTATTTGTACACAACCCCCCACTTTCCGTTACATCATAATAAATGCTAATATACATTGAGGAATTCGATGGGAAAATAATATTAATTTCCTCTAATATTTGCACTTTGGAGACATGATTTGTAACAGTCTAGATAAGTTTGTTTGAAGAGTGTTTTGTCCTCGGTATGTCTCCATTTCCTTTTCCTGAAGTCACAACATCCTGCTTCTGAATTCCTTCACTAAAGCTACTTGCGAATTGATAAAGTAAACAATAAACATTGACCTGACAATAATTAGCCAATTCATTCTTCTTCCTTCAGTAATTCAGTTTTATTTCTTTTGAAAAAAAAATATATAAATCAGTCAGAGCACGGGCCATTTCTTGAAAAAATATATTTTCATTCCGGGCCCCCTCATAGCCCGGGCCCCCCCGCACCGCGGGGTCTGCGGGGGTGTACGTTACGCCACTGGGCAGGACACTTATAAAAAATAGAAGCGAAGGTGATTGATTTCTAATTTAATTTCTGTGTTTTACAAAAGTCACTTCACTAAGCCCCAGCTTCTATTTCTGTGAGGCCTTAGGTCATCCCCATATGGAGCGTTCACATGCATCGTGGATAAATGGCTGTCATTGGCTGCGTGTCATTCACTGTGCCGGCTCAGCCAATCATAGCCATTGAATCATGACGTTTGGTGATCGCTCTGTGTGTGGTTACTTCCTAGTATTATTTTCTTCGATTGTACAATTCATCAGTTAATTTTACTCAAGCTTATAGAATTGTTTGTCCCCTCTTGTGATGAAATTGTTTGAAAGTAGTGGGATGACAGGTCTCTGGGTGTTGTCGATTTTAGTAAATTTTGGTATGAAAAAAAGAGCTATGTGGATTATTGTAGACGCTTTTTTTTTCAAGTGGTTGCACCTTGACATTGACTATTTTTGGTTAAAATTTATTACTTAAAAAATACATTGAATATTTCATAAATTATTTATAAATTTATTGTTTCAGAGATTTGATGAAGAAAAACCTGACCCTAAGGCTCATAAGGACAAAATAATGACCATTTTCTTGGGTTCTGTCATCATGTCTTGCTTTTTCTACTATTATTTGAAAGAAAAATTGGGTTTAATACAAACTCTGGCTAGAAGTAAACGGAAACACTATTTGGCCATTTTGCACTTCATTAAAGAAACCGTAACAAATCAAAAGGTAAGTTTGAATTTATTTAGAAGTTTTTAATTCCTACTCAAAGGTGCACAAACATAGGCAGACACTGTTGGAGGAAAATCGTTCCTTTAAAATTTTATTAAAAAAAAAAAACTATTATTTTCATAAAGTTTATAAGTCTCTATCACCTGGAGTAAAACTAATTTATTATAATTCCAAAAATTAGAAATAGATAATGTTAATTGGCATCCGCACTGGTTGGAGCGGTTATCTCTGATAAGACTCTTGACTGCTACTCCTGCGGTTACGAGAGTGATTCTCGTAAGCCTGGAATATTTTGTGTAATCATTCACCTTATTACCTACACATAGGTCTCATACTTATCAGCAAAAAATATTTAGTATCTTCACTATTTATTTTGTTAGGATAGATTGTGAATTATTTACTTAGTTTAAACTTTGTCATTCCAATTCGTTTGTAGCGTATATAATATTATGTTTGTTACGGTATGATGTATGTTGTTTGTGTTTATTGAGCAATATTTTTCAAAATCTAATCTATGAAAGTGGTGTGGTGTTTCAGCAATCTCTTTTCCAAGAATACCTACAACAGAGCATTGATGATCCGGATTTGATCTCATTTCGATTAATAGGTTAGTTCCTTTACTGTTACACATATTTGTCATTTTACTGTCCCTCATATCTGTTGTGCTGTTTCATGTTTCATTAGTAAAATGGTTTGAGTATTTTATAGCCATAAGTTTTTTTTTTCAACATTAAAAATATTATTATTTATTTTTACTTTCCTTTCTTGTTGTCCTTTGTCATCAAGCACCCAATACAACTTTAAAACTTTATCTTGTCTAAGATTATGTTCATTAGTAAATATTGATATTATTCATAAGGTGGAATTACATCCTTTTCGATATTACAATATTGATAGTTACTAAGCTCCGAGCAAACCTTAGAATGCAGTACTACAGTCTTATGGCAATGCTATTTTACATGGGATTAAGAACTGTTGTTGCCGTTTTGCCACTCATATGCTGTTGTTTGAAAACGCGACTGCTTGACTAGGTTTGCTCGGCTACTGTGCAACTTGACACTTGACAGCACTCTATCTCATAAGCGCAATGCTGCAAACTATGGTTTTCTGACAATAGATACAGACATTAATAATTTTCGAATCTTGATTTAATTCTATTATTCTTCAAACTGGCAATTTCTGAATTACGAAAACTGAAGACAGTATGGATACTTTTATACAACGCATCAAACAACACAGCCTCGGATCTCAGTAATTAGTTAGCCGACAGTCATCGTGCGAGCGCCCAACATGCATCGTCTAAAATACATTTGGCATTGCATAGCGCTTGAAAGACATGATGACATTTTTCCTACGTCGGCTGACCACCATAGTTTCATGCGTTGTATAAAAGCAACATTAGACGATGCTCGAATGTCGGTCATCTAAAACATATTATTTAGTAATATGTGATGCTGGAAGGACGCAAGAAAAGTTTTCCACATTGGCCGATGCACGCCCGACTACCTTTGTTTTTCATGTATAAATGGCCCCTAACCAATAACTTTTGCAAAAATTCAACGGATGCTATTAAATAAAAAATCCGAAATCTCCATTACAAGTAGTAATAGAATTAAATTAGATATTATTAACGTCTGATATTATTCGCTTGGCCATGGATGGGCGACTAGAGACAGAAAATTAGAATGACATTATGATCTAGAATTTTCAAACATGGAAAAATACTTATACCATTTTCAGACTAATAATAGAGAGGCATTTGCTAGTCAAAATGTAAAAAATTGCTGTAATTATTATTATACAGTAGAAGCTTGGGTTGAAAGATATTTTCAATGCTTGAAATAAATTACTGTACATATTTTTATTATTCTATGAAATTATAAATACATAATCATTATCGATCTAGCTACTTTATTGATTAAGAGTCTGCCATCGTAGCTGAGTGAAGCAAAGCACCAGGGGTTGGCAGCCGACCACTCCACACAGTAGACAGAATCCTCATGCTGATCGTGTCTGGCCAGAACACCGTCCGGCATCCGAGTCGGTTTAGTTGTCTCTTTTTCTTCACCACCATCTTCATCGTCGTCCTCTTCTTCTTCGAGTGGTGCCGATGCAATGGAAGCAATACTGGAGAGCAGAAGCACACCATCACTAGAAGCGGACAGCACTAGTTGGTCACGCACCTGGTTGTAGCGCACCACCCACACCCAATGCGAGTGTTTGGCCAGAGTCACTACAGGCGATGCAGGCTGACGCAGGTCCCAAAATTTGCAGCTAGCATCGTCTCCGCATGTCGCCACATAGAATAGGCGGTTCGGATTGAAATCCAAATCTCTGTAATCAAAGGTAATAGGAATAACAATAACAATTTATTTAAAATAAATAAAATCTTCGCTATCTCAAAGATTAGAACCCCTCCCTGGCAGAGGCATCAATGCTGTTGATGCCATCGACTTTACCACTGTGTCACTTTACCAAGCTTATTAACAACAGGTGCACCAGCTGAGCCTGATGAACTGAACGAGGATAGATTGAAGCATTCATATTAAATGACCAAGTTGACAGAGGTCACAGGTGACCTGTTGTGAAAAAAAGCCTAAAATTAATTAGCCTATCTTATGAAAGGTAATCATTATATTGACATAGAGTGAATTTTCTCTAATAGAGGATGGAAACAGCTTGCAGTGAGTGTGTAACAAAGTGAATTCAACCAATCAAGCACATACATTTTTATGAATTTTACAAAAAAATCAACTTTTAAACTATTAGAGTTTATGAAATTTTAAACTCATAATCTCTTTTAGGATAACAAATTTTGTGAGTCGCCATATCTTTGGCTGCTGTATATCAATAACTACGATTTTCGAAAAATATAGGCATCCTGCTCTACCGGCGCCCAAAGTGAAATTTATAGTTGTTGCGGTTTTCTGTATAACTTGAGAATATTGCTTTTTCATATTCTATCAATCACGTATGACCAGCTAGTTGACAAATGGGTAAACCTTTTTCACCTGACGAAATTGTCTTAGGGCTTTATAGAATATAGTAAAACATTAAGGCCTACTAATAATATACATCTTTTTCAAGCGAAAATGTTAAATTTGAAAAAATATTATTAGTTGGGTATAGTAATAATTAAAATTTGGCCAGGGCACTGAGCTGGTCCCGATATATATAGGAATTGAGTTTTCGACAAAATAACAACTTCATTTGTGCTAGAAGCATGAATAAATAAAAGTACACACGTAGATAATGTGTACAACATAAAATTTAGAAATTATTTATTAGTTTAATTTTGTGTTTTCAGAATGATATCGTCATTAATTATTAAATAAAAAACTTGCCTGACGAGCTGAGAGTGAGCACTCTCAATAGCCCAGGCTTGCTTGCTGGTCCTCAAGTCCCAGCCACGTATGGTCGAATCATTGGCTGTTGCAAACTGAGAACTCACTTGCTGATGATTCCATTTGCCTGTAGTGAAACGAGGATGCCCTAAAATAATACAAGTCATAATTTGGCTGTTGATAATGATATCCTCGTGAGAGCTGATACAAATGTTTGATTGCTTCAAATATAGAGTGCGGCAGAGTGAGTCTCCCCAATTTTAAGAACATAAAAAAGTTTTTTCAAATAATGCCCGTCTTATGGGCCATGTCATTTAGCATCTTGCAGCTTGGTCATGAAAATCTAAGTGATATATCAAAAAATAACTTTATTGAAAGAAAACACATTAAATGCCATCTGCATTCTGAATTACCGGAATTTGATTAGTGCATTATCCTAAATGACAGCACTGACTGAGTCTTCTATTACTCTGCGTGTCATCTCAGGTGGATTGTCAGAAACCTCGTTTGTTATCGTATCTAAAGAGCTTTTGGGTTTAAAGTGCGATACTGGACCATCTTAGAAGTCCTTAGAAGATACGTCCTGAGTTCTCTTATTACAATAGACGTAATAGATATTAATACAAGCAGACGAGGTAGCTGCCATTCCGCCGCCGATTACTCGCCGAGTGATGGAAAGATTCCCAGAGATGTAGTCAGTGCATTAATAATACAGGCCATCATTTCAGAAAATGTACTGTACAAAACTTGGTAAAATGGCGTTATTGTACTTTCAATAAAATTATTTTGCTGTACCTCACTTAGTTTTGTTTTATTAATTCCCAATTGGGGGAAATCTTTTTGCCGCTCCCTGCTCATTGTAATGCAATTGAAGTACTGCATTTAAGTAACACTTCCTCATGTGTACAAAGTGCAATACACAGAAGATAAGAAAAAAATAGAGCGCACTGTTCCGAAGAAGACATAATTGTACTTCCGGTTTTTAGAATTTTCATTAAAAACGCTTAATAGACCATAAATAAAATGGAACATTGAATGCCCATTAATAGACTTACATAAATTTTGAATTCTTACATTGATGCTGTATAGAACTCAGCACCCTGTGCCTACTAATTACATAGTAGGTATAGTACTTGACACGGGTAATAGAAGAGAACGGTAGGGTCCACGAAGTGGATGCGCAGTAGACTAGCGAGCTGATGACATAACTGGTGCTCACTGCTGCTTATTACTGTCGCCTGAACTAATAAATAGAACCAGTTTACCAGTGTTTAAGCAGAGGTTATCATGGAGAAAATGTCAACAATGGATATTATAACGTGATGAAAACCCTTATCAGATTCCATGAGATTTCTGCAGAGATTGTCATGGAGAAAATCTCAACAAAGGTTATAATGTCTTGGATTTCTTGTTCCATAACGATCTGCGTTGTTAATATTAACTTTTTCTTGGATTTCTTGTTCCATAACGATCTGCGTTGTTAATATTAACTTTTTCTTGGAATTCTTGTTCCATAACGCGCAATCTGTGTTGTTAATATTAACTTATGATTGTAAATTCAACGACTTGCAGTCAATTTTAATTGTGATTATATAATATTCCTACTCACTCTTGGTCGAATGTTTTCGAGTTATGGAAACTCATCTTCAAAGACCTTGAAGATTTTAACAACCAAAAAAACATAACCACCTACAAAAAATACATGACAATGACATACATTAATCCAAAATCAAACAAACTAGCAAAAATCTTCAAAAACGCCGGCCACACCATCGCATTCAGAACAAAATAAGATATATAAATAAAATTGTTATAGGTCTTATCTCTAAAATAATGACTAAAATTTAATAGATTTAAAAATTATACTTGAATTTTATTTACAAAACTAAAATTATAAGAAGCACTATCGAGTACAGTGCTGACATACATGTGAACTGACTTTTTGAACCCGATTATTTCCTTAAATAGTATTATTATCAAGTAGGTAATTGTATTTTCATGTTCGGAAATATTCGTGGTACAACCTTTATATGAACCATTTTAACGTTACTTGACTTTCGAACGAAATATTTAACGAAAACTGAAACTAAATTGACTGGTCTAGATGCGTCTGGTGCTCTATTCACCGAGCACCGGTGACGTCACGCTACAGGCGGAGCCGAATGGGAACATGCGCGTAGACCCTACCGTTCTCTTTTATTACCCGTGGTACTTGAGACGTGACTCGAGTCGATTTTCTCGAGGCTTTTGAACTTCAGCCTTGAGTCATACTTCAATATTATTTTAGCTTATATGTCATGAGCATGTAAATCTTGGATATTATCGCCTTCCAACAAGAAAGTTTTCTAGCATTCACTTTTATTTATTTATTTGAAAATACAAATACGGAAGCATACAGGATAATCCCATTATTTGCTTCCATAACGCATATAATACAAAATTTGAAAAAAAAATTATTAAAAACGTAATCACTATGTATAAAGAAATAAACAAAAATCACAAGAGTAAATAAAATGCATCCAGAGAAATGAAATTAAAACCAAATAGTGCATGCAGAGGCTACATAACCTAAAAATGAATGAAACATAGAGTGAAATTAAATTGATAATTATAAAATCTATAAAGGAGAAAAAAGAGAAGAAAAAAAATTAAACAATTTAAATTGTGAACGTGAACAAAAGCGGATTCTACATACCTAATTGCTGTCTACATTCTCTACGGAAATGATAGAATCCTGATGTCAAGTCAAGATTATTTGAATACATGTTAAAGATAAATAATGCCCTATTAATGGAAGATTTTTGATGACTAAGCGTATTACTGTGAGGAATAAAAAATCTGAAACAAGAACGGCGAGGTACTGTAGAAATATCGATATTTAACTGGGAAAGCAGAAACATTGAATTTATCTTGTTATTGAAGGTGTTGAACAAAAACATAAGCATATGAAAATCTCGCCTTAGTCAGAATGAATCCAGACCAAACATACAAGTTGAACAGTGGAGAAATTAAATGGACATGAGCAACCGAAACGTTTGAAATGCAAATATCTAAGAAATCTGTTCTGGACACATTCTAATGGGTGGATTAGCGAGTCTTGGTATGGACTCCAAACCAAGCAGCCATACTCAAGAACGCTACGTATAAATGTTTTAAACAGATAACAAAGAGTTCTTTCACTATTAAATTTTGAACAGGTTCTGATAATAAAACCAAGTTGTTGGTATGCCCTATTAACAACATTCTCAACATGCAAAGAGAAATTATGTCTATGATCTAAAACCACTCCTAAATCCTTAAAACAGTCAACCTCTTTGATTAAGACATTGTTTATTTTGTATGGTGGATTGTTTAGTGTAATTCTCTGGCAAGTGATCTTCATTACATTACATTTGGAGATATTTACATCTAGTTGATTAACACACACCAAGTAAATAAACTATCCACATCCCTCTGCAATAAAGCACAATCACCATTATCCTTTATTTGATTAAATAATTTCACATCATCAGCATCGATGAGCACCCTAGAATGTGCTATCACATCTGGTAAATCATTGATAAGTAGTAAAAACAATAGTGGACCGAGATTCGAACCTTGAGGAACACCTGAAGAGTTTTGATAACAGTATGATCGGCAGTTCAACATGTGAACATACTGATTTCTTCCAGTCAGGTAAGTGCCAATTAAGGAAAGCAATGACTTATTGAAACCAAAGGAGGAAAGCTTTCTCAAAAGAACCTTATGATTCACCAAATCAAAGGCCTTAGACAGGTCAGTGTAGACAACATCTACTCTGCCACCAACATCCAAAACAGAGGAGCCCCTATGAGTAAACTAAACTAAATTAGTAATGGTAGATCTACCCTGAACAAAACCATGTTGAAACTCACTTATCCTATTCTTAACATGGTTAAATATAATATTATATAAAACTATTTCAAATATCTTTGCAAAGGCATTCAGAATACAAATAGGGCGATAATTGTCAACAAGATTCCTATTACCAGACTTAAAAATTGGAACAATTCTAGAAGACTTCCATTGGTCAGGGAAAACGCTCAATTTGAGAGACAAGTTGAAAAGAAACCTTAAAGGTTCAGTTAGTACAGATGAACAACCCCTAATGATGAATGCTGGTACCATCAGGGCCCCCAGTTCCAGATGGACTTAATTTTTTAATGGCATTACATATGTCATCAACAAATACAGAGGGGATATGCAAATTTGTATAATCGATTCCATCACTCATCTCATCACCTATAGCACATGAAGCCCCATAAACCGAAGAGAAGTAATCAGCAAAACCATTTGGTATATTTGGTCCAGTATATGTAACATCCCTCCATTTCATGACCTTCTCTGAAAAGCGAGTCCCTCCAGAAGCCCTTTATGTTTTCATTCATCTGCTGTTGACATGTATTGATGTAATCGTTGTAAGCCATGGAAATTTTAATTTTCAACTCAGACCTCAATAACTTAAATTCATTATTATGAAACTGAGAGTACCTCCTTTTCCTAGCACATCTGTTCTTTCTTTTTATCAGAGAAATGATATCAGATGTGAACCAAGGAGGGTATTTGCTCTCGCTCAATCTAACTCTTCTTTTAGGTACAAATGTATCAACAGAATTTAGCAAAATCTCATAGAATATATCAATCGCCTATATTACTGTTGGAATTATACAAAATCTGCCAGTCGGCATCCCTCAAATCACAATAAAGACCGAAATAATCAGCATGCAAATAATCATAACAATATTCCTCATTAATTAGCTGTACTCCATCAACAGTTGGCACAGATCGAGTTAAACAAGAAAAATTTATGTCCAAAGCCGGGTGAAATCTATCTTCCTCAACAAGTATCTCTTCACTATGTGACACGCTAACAAGAAAACTACTTAAAATTAAATACAATGTACGGTTATTCCCATTATCAACACAATTATAAGAACTAGCATCAAAAAAATACATGAAATTACCCAATTGACGAGCCATTACACTACCATTAGTGTTTTATCACACGATAAAACCTCAGGAAGATTAAAGTCTCCAGCAATCAGAATATGGCCATTTATTTCCTCCTGATGGATTTCCAAGAAGTCAAAATAGGAATCATATTGAACAGAGTTGACAGGTGGAGCAAAATATACGACATTGAATAAATAGGAGACATTACCGATGTAAACTTTCACCCATATTATCGCACCATCAAAAGATGACAGATTGGAACACAACTCCGACCTAAGACTTCTATTAACAGCAATCAAGACGCCGCCACCTCTACGTCCAGGCCTGTCCTTTCTCTAAACAGAATAATTTTGATTAAATAGCTCATTATCCTTCAAACCTTCATGCAACCAAGTCTCTGTAAGCAATATAATGTCATAACTGCAGTTCATTATAGATAAATAAAAAGAATCCACCTTTGTTCTTAATCCACGTACATTTTGATAATCTTTATATAAAATAGGCGAACATGTTTTTTTGAGATAACTCCTCCGTGGTTTCTTGACCGATTTTGTTCGTTCACATCTCATCGAGCAGATGTTTGATAAGGTCTTACATTTTGAAAAAAGTCATCGTGGACATGAGGAATGAACGATCAAAGTTTCAATTTTTGCCATTGCTTTATAACATAGGGATCGGTGAGCTGAAAATTTTCACATTTCAACAACTTATGATTTGATGATCAGCTGTTTTTATGATTTGATGATCAGCTGTTTTGAAACAAAAAGTTTATTTTTCATTGTTCATTCAGAGAGAGAGAGGGTGGGAGGATAGGATAAAGAGGAAGAGAGAGAGAAAAGAAGAAGAAGGGGAAGAAGAAAGAGAAGGAAGAGGAGAAGATGAAGAAGACGAAGGAGAAGAAGAAAGAGGAGAAAAAGAAGAAGGAGAAGTCGGACAAGAAGTAGAAGAAGAAAAAGAAGAAGAAGGGGAAGAAGTAGAGGAAGAGGAAGAAGAAGAAGAAGAAGAGGAAGTAAAAGGAGAAAAAGAAGAATAAGAGGAAGAAAAGAAGAATAAAAAGAGGAAGAAGAAGAAAAAGGAGAAGAAGAAGTGGGAGAAGCAGAAGAAAAAGAAGAAGAGGGAGAAAAAGAAAAAGAAGAGGAAGAAGAAGAAAAAGAAGAAGGAGGAAAAGAAGAAAAAAAAGAATAAGAATAAAAAGAAGAGGCAAAAGAAGGAGAAAAAGATAAAGAAGAAGAAGAAAAAGAAGAGGAAGAAGAAGAAGGAGAAGAAGAAAAAGAAGAAGTGGAAGAAAAAGAAAAAGGAGAAAAAGAAGAGGAAGGAGAAAACGAAGAAGAAAAATAAAAAGGAGAAAAAGAAGAAGTGGAAGAAGCAGAAGAAAAAGAAGAGGAAGAACAAGGCACAAGGCCAGTCAATTGGCAAAGTTGGAGTATTCCTCCCAGAGCCCGTGTTTGGACACGGCCAGCTCTATGTTGCTGCCTAAACTTATCATCATAGGCAATGATGTCGTTCAGTATGTAGAAAATCTACGTTTGGAATGTATTTTACAAAGTTTAATAAAGTAGCACATTTGTGCGACCCGGGATAACCTAGTAAACAGAAATATCTCGTTTCATAATGAACGTTGAAATGAACTATGTAAGTAAAAAAAAAGAATAATAATAAAATAAAATATTTAGAAATAACTATGTGAAAAAAATAATAATTACAAGTACAACTCCAATGAGGAGAAAAAAAATATATATATCATATAGTCAATAACTATCACTCACAAAAACCAGGAATATTCTGTTCTCAGAGAAAATAAATTAGATTAAACTTCCAAGCAACGCCTACAACAATTGTATGTCATCATGATCATCATTCACATTTATACTCACGCACACAAATAATAGAAAATTACAGTTTTTAAGAAAGTTTATTAAAAAAGCGGAAATAAGTAGTTAAAATACCATACTGACAAATAATATTATATCCAATATTAGTGAAAAAGAGGGCATTTTTATTTGTAATTTCAGTAGCCTACAAGATTTTAACGATTTAAACTACGTATTGTTACGGGTTATAATAGCTAAAATAAGGCTGGCAACACTAAAATTCACACTTGCACTTTATTTACACAAATTAGTCTATTTACACACCAATATTTGTAAGTTCAATTAATTAAATAAAAACAGATCATCAAATGACAAGCTAATACTTATTTTCAGTAATTATTTACAAGAATTAATGAATAAGTAATTACAGGCTGATCAATAATAAAAGAAACAAGAGTCCAATAAACTTTACAATAATGCAGAAAGAAATTATAAAAAAGAGCAACTAATAACTTACAAAAACACAGTCCAATTCGTTATTTGACAGTCCCAAATAATATAACTTAACACTACGTCTTTAAACTATCTGTAAGCTGCATAAACAGTAAACACTTGTCTCTGCACTTGACACTGTCTAAAGACTGAATAAAGCACTGTTTACTCCACTGGCACGAGATCTGTAATACAATCTGACTCACTGGTTCACGTGGACTCCTTTATATAGATGTTGTAGTTGTATAAGTCCAAGAATTGGAGGTCACCAGACGCTTCGAGAAACTTCAAGAATGCTTGGACCTCGATTGTTCAGGAATTCTAAAGAAATCACGAGAAGTCTCGAGAAATCAATTGAGTGAGAGAGTTGCAGACTTGAAGAATAGGAGTGACAAAGACATGTGAAAAGAGAATGCAAGAGAGGAAGAGAACGCATATTGCGCTTCAAGTCACGTACGATCATGAATGGAATGATCTATGTAGAATAATGTAGTTCTATGTGCGTAAATAACTGCTTGTTTGCTCTCATAACAGTATTCTTCAATTTATCGCATACATCATATATATTCATAAGCTATTCCAGTAGTACCTATATGAATTTTTTTTTTTGGAGGATGAAGCCCACATAGGTCTGAGTCCTGTGCGTGGGTAATGAGTTGGATGATGGTGATTGATGAGCTGGACCTACAGTTTTAGGTGGGTTCCGAACCACCGGGAAGTGATTTTACAGCAGAGAACAGTGTCTTCTTTGCTGGCCAATCTAATCGGTCACCGTTACAAAGAGGACCTACGAGAACGCAGCTTATCTCTCTGATTGAACAGATACCTGCTACGGCTCGCGGCTATCACTTCCCTTAAAAAGAGGTATCACTTCCCTTAAAATTCAAAAAGAGGTATAGTTTAGATGCGAACAGTTTTCACCACAACCGCCATAGAATTATCAAAGCCTTTGTATCAGAAGATAAAGATTTTGACATAACAATCACTGACTTACTCTTATCGCTTATAGCTTCGAAAGTACAGTTAGATAGGTATACACTTCACGAAGTCGATATTGTTATTTGTAACAATTGTCCAAGTGCAGCTGTGAGAGACGCAGCATGATAAAACAAACCATACTCTTTCAATCACAACCTTATCGTTTATCTTTACAAATATAAAACAAAACAAAAAAAATAGAAGAAGCTACAGCCCTACTCACATATTCATTCACCAATTAATAAGTTAATTCATAGTTCATAATCAATTCATTCATAACTAATCAGTAATTTATAATTAATTAGTAATTTCATAATCAATTAGTAATTTCATAACCAATTCATAGCCAAGGCCAACTCATTGGTAAAATCTAGATTCAATAGGGAAAGCTATGAATAATTAAGCAATACATTACGACACATTCTCACACTCATTCACACCAAAAATCATTCATCTCATTACAATAGTATACCAATAATATTTATCATGAAACAAAACCTGAAATTATTCATAAATTTCAAAGTTGAAATATCCATTATCTCGTTTACAACATGATTGAATCAACAAATTAACATAAAAATTCATTTTCGAGCTTTTGGACCAATCAATCGCGCTAAGTCAGTCTCATCTCTCAACTCAAACACCACACCACCTTCCTCCCTCCTAGCCTTGACCCGTCCGGCCCTATCTATCCATAAATACCTCACCGTCCCGTCCTGCATGTATCTTCTAGCCAAACCAAATAATTTTCTACGCGACTCAGTGAGAGATTGATTGATATAGATTGGAGAGTCCAGATTGAAGCCCAATTTACGAGAGGATAGATCCTTTAATTTCTTCCGCCCATCGAGAAATTTGAATGTATCAGTTCTTTTGATAAATCTACAGATGATACCCGATGTGGGACGATTAGCTCTCTTCCCCAACCGATGACAAATGTCTATAGCATCACCAGATAAGACCACACCCATCGATTTCCCAATGTCTCGTATCAAAGCCTCCACATTCTCGTCCCTGGACTCTGGAACCCCATGAATCTCAATAGTGTTGAGTCTGCTGTACTGTTCACTATCATCAAGTCGCGACTTAAAGGTATTAATAGTCTTGCCCAAAATTGAATTTTCTTCTTTCAATTCGTTTATTTGTTCTTGCTGTGAAGTAATCAAGTCTTGATGTTGGGTTAACAGAACATAAAAGGAGTCAAGTTTCTCATTGCAAGATTTACGAAAATTGTTTAATTCAGTTTCAATGCTTTTCTGCCCCTCCAAAACACCAGCTAAAATTTTCGACTTGAAATTATTGAGAAAGAATTCAATCTCAGCCAAGCTGACGACGGCGTGCACATCAGTAGGCCCATCAACTCTTACCTGGACCGCTGAGGAATCGGAATAATTCGCACGAGTTTGTGGTTTCTTCGATGTCTACAATAATATGACATGTCCATTTGTCAGCCAGAGCATCCAAGTCCGCCACAGCAACTTTTACACAACCAGCGTTGAAAAAGCTCTTACATTGCGAACAGCAGATCTTTTCTTCACTAGAGCGATTCACAAGCAACTTGCACACCACACAATTATTCATCTTGGTTCTTGCGATGAACTAATTCACTACTTTGTATGTGAAACTAGGATAATTACTAGTTACCGTACTTAAAACAACAGCAAGTCAAAAAAAATCAGGCGCGCCTAGAAGTGTTCTTATCATTGAAACACTGACAAGAATACAACAATCGTATACTTGCCTTTGCCTTCAAAAACCACTTTATATGTCAAACGAGGAGCTGCTTCGCCAACATCCCAAATAAGGACATTGTTATCCACAACCGTAGCCGCTTGTTCTGTCTCTGTAGGATGGAAAGCTGTTACCTGAACAACGAAAAAACTCTCAATAGATAATCTTAAAAAACCTCTTTTATGGATTGAAAAAGGAGACCATTGTCTTTTGCTATTCAATAGATAGGTGCATAGAGTATTTATACAAGTCATAATTTGGCTATTGATATCCTCGTAAAAGTTGATACAAATGTTTGATTGCTTCAAATATAGAGTGCGGCAGAGTGATCTCTCAAATTTTAAGAACATAAATAAGTTTTTTCATATAATGCCCGTCTTATTGACCATGTCATCCAGCGTCTTGCAGCCCAGTGCAGCTTGGTCATGAAAACCTGACAGAACTAAGTGAGATAGCAAAAAATAACTTTATTGAAAGAAAACACATTAAATGCCATCTGCATTCTGCATTAACGGAATTTGATTAGTGCATTATCCTAAATGACAGCACTGACTGAGTCTTTTTGATTTCTATTGACAGGACTTCCCTTTTCCCATTCATTCCTGGCTGATGATATTTTCTTAGTAAACTATTCTCAAAACTGTTTGATTTACTGTAAATAACCAAAGATATAATACATATTATTTGTGATGGGTAAAATACCCTAAGGCTCGGTGCACACTTGCGTTTTTTCAAGCTGCGTGTACGCAGCTTTCTGCCCAACCGCCGCGTGCACGCAGCTTTCACAACACTCCGGGCGGTCTGGCAGGTTGAAACCGCTGAAAACACGCTCTAGTGTGTATTGAAGAGAAAAAACAAGCGGCGTGCACGCCGCTTGAAAACACGCAAGTGTGCACCGAGCCTAAGTGAATATTGTGAGAGCTCACCTTCACTTGTGTTCCATATTGTGCCGTATCAAATAAGCATAACTGTTCAAGTGGGGTAGAGGCATCTCCTGGACTTTCCTCTGGCATTCTCCATAATGCACTTTTCATAACACAATCATTATCTTCTGGTCTCAACGTGTTGTAACATGTTGATAGTACGTTGGCATCCTTTGGTGATGATGTTAGCGACCACACCTCACCAACATCATGTTGATAGACCTAGAACATGATAGGTCTAGAAACGGACTTGGATAAGTAACATCTAGAGTACGGTACTCAAACTTGTTCAAGCATTACATTTTTTGGCTTCGGGATCTGTGGTGGGTCCACATTTATTTTCTACCTGAAGACAGCAGAAGCAACAGGTTGATGGGATCGGAAAGGGTAGGTTTGTCCTATTGTTTGTAAAAATAGAAATATTCCTTCCTTCATAATTTTCCTATTGTTCTATAATAGTTTGAAAGTTTGACCAATTTGTTGATTTTGAGCCTTCCTTGTTGATGGTGTTGACTGTAGAGCGCACATTTTGGAGTAGATATTTTGTGGAGTTGTGAGACAAGTAATGAATGTAACTTGTAAGTATTTCAATGTCCTTTCAGGTTCTATGGAACAGATAAGTAGGAGAAGAAAAATAGTCTACTAGGAATAGTTTACAAAAAAGAAAAGCTTCATCCAGTAGCATAGCGATTTGGTGGCCCCGGGGGGGGGGGGGGTATTCCATACCCCCCAGGGATAAGGGTGCCCGGGGGTCCTCCCCAGGAAAAATTTTGATAAATAGTCCCTCTGACATCGTACTTCAAGAGATTCTAGGCTCTTGTCTAGAAGAGAGCTAACTGCAGTTTTCATATAACTTGGCAGCAGTATGTTGGGTTCAGATGCAGCATGTCCCATCTGCTACATGCTGCCAAGTTATATGAATACTTCAGTAAATCCATTCATTTTAGTCCACATTGGGGAAAAGTTTTTGAATTTTCTATGTTGAGAGCTTCATTTGAGGCTTAAAACAGTAATTTTGTACAAATATTTATTAAAATGAAGTTTATAAATTGGGTAGTGAAAGCTCAATAAATCATTGCTTTTATGAATCGTTTGCCTAAGAACCCACTTTTCGTTATTGCTAGTTCATTAATTGTTTTTTTTTCAGGGAAGTTAAGAAAAAGAAGTCATCATAGTGACTTGAATTGCGTTGTAATGCACATTTCTGAAGTTATCAGTACTTCTAGATCTTCTCACTCAAGTTTCTATAGAATTTTACAGCATAATTAATTTATTGCTGATTAGTTTTCCATCTAATTCTGCTAGTTTCTTGTTTTGATGAGAGCTTTTTATCGATTCGTGTCATCCTAAAGTATAGGCTACCTTTTTTTATTTGAATTGGAATAACTCTTGTTTTTGTTCCAATTGGGTCCTGTGAACTCTTGAGAATTATTCAATTGTATGTTTGCTTGGCAGCCCTCCATCTCGATTTTTTGTCCAGTACTAGATTGAAATCTATCATTTTCTATCACTCTCGTTGCTCGCCTTAACCGTCCAACTGGACCCAGTAATGGGAGAGGGAATTTTATACAACATTTTCAGTGCACTATAGTTATTGTTGTTTGCGCCTTCTATGGGAATATTTCTAAAAAATTACTTGGAACTCGTCATATTGTCTTGAATGAACCTGGATACTAAACTTTTAAGTTTTAGCCTTCGCCATGTGTTTCTGGAGAAGGTCAAAAATTTCAAAGATTGTTAATTTTGGGCCCAAGCGTCAAAACAATTATAAGATTGGTACATTGCTCAAAGAGGCAAGGCTAAGGGGGTAACATCCCCGGTAGATAACATCCACTTAAACCCAAAATGCGACTTAAAATAGAACGATTTATGTATAGAAACGCTAAAAATGAGAGGTTGTTTTTTATTTTTTTTCCCGGGGGAGGACTTTTCCCCCGGACCCTCCCTTAAGACTATAAGAGTCATAAATATTTGTCAAAATTCTGAGGACAGCTTTGATATATATGCCAACTTTAAAGGGAGACTGAAGAGTTCGTTTGCCACTATTTAAGGGTAGGCTTATCAGAACCTGTCACTTAATTGTAGTACTTTATTCGAATTTGCTCTATTTCTCTTTCGTGAATATACATCCACACGATAATCTATATTCAGCATATTATTTTAGAAAAAACATAATTATCAAGTAATAGTTTTTTTCAGATTGAATTTCAATGGTAGGTCTTGGAATGGTTTCAAAGATAGTACATTATCAAAGTAGCAGGGGGGGGGGGTGTAGTTACCACCCTTGAGGTAACTAAATCACTAAATTTATAGGAAATAGGTAATCTAATAAGCAATTAACATCTAATATGAAAATTGTATTTGACATAAAGTCTTTCATATTTTGTTCCAATTCAGTTACAAGAAAGCTCTGTAAACTCCTGAAGTAGAGAATATAAAGACAAAATAATCTACATATATTCAATACCCACATCTCGGCACTTCTTTGTTGATTTGAAACAAATCATGATTTGCTTACAATCTTCACTAATAGAGAATCAACTTTCAAGCATTGTCACTTTATTGAGATTTTGTAACTCTGCAAGTGTAGCTCAGTACTCCACATTACTCTAAATCGTGCTCTCTTCAGATGGCAAATCACCTTTGGGTCCAGTTCTCATACCAGTCATTAACAATGGGCATTCATAGATCTAGGGACAAGAGCTGTACTCTCCCACAACCCAACAACCTGTTGCCCTTTACACTACAGGTAGAAAATAAATGCGGACCCATCACAGATCCCCAAGCCCATTTTTTTCAAATCCAATATCATAATGCAGCCGGCTCCATCAATTTACACATTCAAAAATGTTCAGTGTCTCTATTTTATTTGTAGTTTGTTAATGTTCTATGTAAAATAAGCTGAAATTCGAATAGAACAAGTAAGAAAGCAGTAAACACTTTTTAGATTTTTATAAAATCTGAAAATTGATCCAAAAACACATTAAGATTCAACTGCACCTGTACTGAGCAAGCTAGAAAATGAGCATTTTGCCCAGTTTTATTTCATTAAAATCTCAAGAATGGAACCACAAATTGCCTTGAAAATTTACATGATTTATCTTCATACTTTTACAAAGATCACTTGTTTTTCAAAATTCGTTTTTTTCTTTCAGTTTTTCTTATTTTGGGAATTTAACATGATTATGTCATTTTTTAAAAGAAGCATCAATCAGCGAAATTAAAAAGCAAGAGACATAGAGATTAACAACACGAATCTAAATCCATTGAAATTTTATTCAAATTCCTTATACTTTTGTCATAAACTGTGAAATAAAAACGTATGACGTCACGAAATTGGAACAAGAAATAAACGCTCACCAGAAAGCGCCACCGGTCTCCATTACCCCCACCGGCACAGCATGGAATAAAATAGAGCCGTAGGGGTTCATCGAAGTGAAACCTAAAGAGTGGGGGAATTGGCTTGTCGCCAAACGACAAAGTCGTGCTGAATTTTTATCGTACAAATTCATTGTACGCAATGCCATTTCACTATCTGAATATTGATAGAATATTTTGAAATTTGGTAGATTTAAGAAACGATATTTTGTGATTCGAGCGATGCAAAAAAACATCAATTTCCTGCACACGTTCAGTTTTTATATGAGAATTCATCCAACGATGTTTCAAAAACTTTGTGATGTGACATTGATGCAGACCCTAGTCGAGAATTTTTTTCATTTCTTAGGTAGGAAAGTTTTGAAAGCGTGAAAGTTTTAGATAAAGATCTGATCTAAATTTTTTATTTGAAACCTTTTTCTCTAAGAGGGACAGGTCTCTTTGTATTGACGTGCAAAGAAGAGAGACAAGTACTTGAAATTGAGCGCGCGCTGTTGGAGAATTGATTTTTGTAGACGAAAGAGGAAAAATGAGGTTTGGTGTCAAAATCATGTTTTTTCAAATACAGGGGCAACTTCATGTTTCAAAATGTGAGTACTGCTTATTTTGTAATCCGGATTGGATTATTGAGGCGCAAGAAACACGCGAAAAAAAGTGTTAAAGAATACACTGGACCAAGCTGACACCCAGGTCTTTAATTTTTAATTTAATTTAACAGGTTTTTAATTTTATTATCTTTGTTATTCTTTTTCTTAATTAGTAGATTTTTTATTTATTATTATATTATTTTAGATACGGTACTGATTTACTTTATATTTATGACTGTAATATTAGTGTAATACTATTTTTGCTTTTCTTTCTTCTCAAGTATTAGATCTTTGATTTATTATTATATTATTTTATGTATGGTATTGATTTACTATTTATTTAGCAGTGCAATATTAGCTGACTACTCCTGTCTTATGAATTTACCTATAATGGTATTTTATCAGCCCATTGTTTATCTTGTTATGAATAGTGTGCTTATTTGGTAAATTTTTTATACTCTTCAACTAATATTTTCATAACACTACAGTGCATTAATGTTGTAACCTAGAACAGATTTGGGCTTTGCTTTTATTGTGGAATAGACTAATACAGTTCAGTAAAATTAATAGCATTATTGGCATCAGGAAACAGACAACATTTCATTATTTTTTCCTGGTCATTTCAGCCACTTTTTTTAAGAGCAGCCTTCTTATTTATCTCCATATTTCATGGCTGAAGAACTGTTAGCGCCCCCATACAAAAGTTCAAGAACAATATTTTGACAACCAGTGAGTGGCCTCCTCTTACTAATCCTTCCAAAATTCGATGTCGTTATTCGTTTACGCCTCTCTCCAAGCCATTGAGCGAGCTCCGTGAACTTGTAGCGCACATGTCTAAAAAATTATGAAAAAATTGACAATAATCTAAGATTTTTGTGTCACAAGAATACATAAAAATTAATTTCTGCACAAGCATAGTTTTTTATGCGCGGTAGAAAACGCGGTCAAGGTCACGAGTCAATGTTATTTTCCCTATGCTAGAAGTGTGAACTTGTAGTGCACATGTCCTAAAAATTCTGAAAAAATTGACAATAATCTACGATTTTTGTATCAACAGAATATGTAAGATATAAATTTTGCACACGCAAGATTTAAAAAAAAAGGAATAAGATAGCTGAAAACATTTATTTTTGAAAAATATATTATTGACAATAGTTGTGTCAAAAATCCCATAATTTGTTAGTCTATTATTCTTAACCTAATAATATTAATTCGATTTTAAATAAACTTATTTGAAGAACATTTTTTGTTGTTTCTTTGCCAGTCAATTCTACAAATACTTGAGTGTTTACTGTATTGTGAGATTGGTAGATCTCGCGCAAGAAAAAACGTACTTTTCTCTTTTTTGGCTGATTAAAGGTTTGATGCTTCGTGACGTTTAGTGTGTGTTTACTTATAGCTGTTATTAGAAAAGCGTGCATAAGGCTTGTTTCATACAAATATACGGTTCCATTCTATGCGAGAACATAAATTTAGGAAGTGAAGCAAATTCATACACAGTGCAAATACACACTACTCCCTCCACTCACTTATACCATTGATCAGGGATAGTAAGATGGTTCGTCTATGCTTATACCTACCTCAATAACTAGAACCGAAAACGGACTATATATTTACGTGTGAAACAAGTCCAATGCTGTTACATTCTTAGCCCAGTTAATTATTGTATAATTAACTAGACTTCTAGACAGTGGTTCCCAATCAAATGATTGTAGACTCATGCAGCAAGCCTCTAGATTACTCTACAAGAGCACCCTATTGCAATAAGTGTCCTTGCTCAAACAGTCCTTCAGTCAATTAATACAGTATAAACTATAATATTGTAGTAAGTTACTAAAATGTTCAATACTCTGAAAAAAATATATTTCCAGTCCGGAGCCCCTTATAGCCCGGGCCCCCCCCCCCCCCCGCGTCATGATGGGTCTGCGGGGGTGTACGTTACGCAACTGGTAAAGCCTTCATTTTATTCTCTCTCTGTCGTTCTTCCTCGATCTCAATAACCCTCTGAAATTATGTCATCTCTCTTAGATGAGAGAAACAGAAAACTTGTTGGAGAAACTTCAAGTGGGGGTATGTAAGTGCATTACAGTTGCAGTATACTAATACTAATATTTTCATATTTTTATTAATCAGAATCAGATTTTAATGTGCAGGGGTGCCCACAGGGGGGGGGGCTATGACGCAGACTGCGTCATTGAAATTCCTGGGGGGTTCTAAAAAAAGTTGTGGGGGGGGGGGGTGGCTAAAGTTGATTGAAACCGTGTTTAACGTGACGATATTCAAAAATATATTATGAAGTCACCAAATAGAATGTCTATTTATTTATTTATTTATTTATTGTGACAAAATTACAATGAATGTGAAGAAGCAACAGACTCAAGTCCAAAACTGCTCTCTCTACAAATTTTGAATATTTTACATTGTTCAAAACATTAATGACAATAGATTTATAATTATTATTATACTACAGTATTCAATATGAATCAGCTAAAATAGTTATGTTTAGGATTTGTGCAGGAAGTTATTAAGCTATTTCTTTTTTACCTTTAAAAAAAAATTTTATCTATGTGAAGAATCCAGGGCTTAATGTCAGCCGGAGCACATCGGAGCGGAGCTCCGGCTATCTAAATCTATAACAAAATCATTTATTTTAAACCAGATCTGAACTAGCTTGTTATTTTGCATATTATGTAATATTATATGTGCATTACTAACCATGCTCAAATGCGTTTAAAATGCACCAATTCAATTGTAATTTTCAAACATTTTCCGGGGGAGGACCCCGGACCAGCCGGTGAGTCAGAGCTCCGGTATTTCTCAATTTCGAAAATTAAGCCCTGTAAGAATCTCAAGAAATATACATACATTTTGTATATTATCGACTGGGTTTGATTTTTTTCAATACCTATATAAATCTTCTTTTAGTTTTAATATACATACATTTTGTATATTATCGACTGGGTTTGATTTTTTTCAATACCTATAGAAATCTTCTTTTAAATTTGTTTGAATATTGGAGCTTATTTTTTCGCATTTTTTGGGGGATGCCTACTTTATTGGGGGGGGGGGGGGGGCATGAGAATTTAGGGGTGCTGAATTTAGGGGGGGGGGTGCGTCATGAGACTAGGGGTGGATGGGCACCCCTGTAATGTGGATGAATTCACTAGTTGAAATTCACAATCTTAGGATTCAACTTTCTGTTCAGTTTTCAGTCCGGTAAACACAGCGGTGTGACACCGAAATTGCAATTCCAAAACACATCCTCTCTTGCTCTTGTCTCTCCTTTTCTTGCTCATGAGTCATTAGCGAAACCAGTCTTGATGAGATAAAAATGTAGCCTGTAAACGTCTGTCCCTCGCTCCCTCACACACTCTCATACGCACATACCCACAAATGGCCAGTTGGTGGGGGAGCCGCCGCTGTAGGAAGGAGACTCTCCCTACTGCCTACACTAATTCCATTCAGCGCTACGCTGTGAAGTGCGGAGAAATATTAAACTAAAATGAGTTTTCTCGTCTAACTGCAGTTGAATCTTAAGTTATTTAAGTTTGAAGTGTGTTAATTAATTGTAAAATATACGTGCAGTTTCTTGTAATTTGATTTTGAGTAAAAATTTTAAAAACCCAATAGCCAAAAGCTCTCTCAAATTCTTAAAAAATTGGCTTTTATTGAATATCAATACACACACACTATACTTCTCGCCATCGAATTACGCGAATAGAATAAATTGCGGTGTTGCAAAAAAACAACTGACTGGGATGATAAACCAACTGACTACTGGCGTCATACTTGTAGACTACGCAATACGGCACGGGTAGTGTTGTCAATTCCTGCGTTGAGGTTGGTGGTTCTTTGCTATATCAGCTGCTGGCATGGTTCATATCTTGCAACACTGCAATAAGTTATGTTCCAACCGCTTAATTTGATGGCGTGGAGTACACTTTGCACAGCTTACTATTTTTATGAAGTTTGATTCATTAGAATCCCAGTTTTGCGTATGGAGTTTGCGTATGTTTTTGGCTATTGAGTCATTGGATATTTTTATTCAGAATAATTTTTCATCTATAAATGTTATTAACAAATAATATAATTATTTTGTACAATTAATCAAGTTAATCCACTATAAACTTGTAAGAAAAGTTTTATGGGCCTGTTTTGCTGCATATTAAAAAAATACTGTAGCTACTGACCTCTAGCTTGTTTTACTTTGACCTGACTAAATTATAAGTAAATGAAGGCACTACAAATTTTTGAATGAGTAAATTGAGGGGGCTAGCTGTCAACTTCCCGCCATCTTCAAATTTGTAAAGAAGCATTTCCGTTTATATCAACTTTTTTCATTATTCTAGTGAGTACAAGTTTGCGAAGTATTTGTATGCTAACTCTATGCAAATACTGTGCAGAAGATGAGAATATATCAAGAATGCAATTCAACAGATATGAAATAAGTTACAACTCAAATCAGGTAGAGTTACGCGGAGATATTCGAATCTCAATTCAATTAACAAAATATGCATATTAATTGAATACTTTGAATTACTTAGTAGAGGAAACAAATTAAAAAATGAACTGCAGTTCAACCTAAGAGTAAACTTATCTGTGATCCACAATAATGACTACATAGACAAAATTTATCTTGCTTGAATTCCAGCTAAAACTGGCATAAATTCATTTAGGTAAAGAATAATTTATGAGTCAAAAGCTCTCCGCGAGAAGCTGAACTTGAAAATAAAGTCTTAAACGGTTTGTTATGACCGATTCCATTTATTGTAAACTGATTTTGGAAGGAGATATATTATTGTTGACACAAAAATTCAATGTCAATGAAATTTACCTTGCTGTTGAGAGTTCCTCTTTTTTCATCAAATTCCACCAGGTGAACTTGATTATTGGCAAACTTCAGAGATTGTGTACCAACCAAGAATCTTACTACTTCAGTTTCAGCAATTTGCGCCGCTAACGATCGAGCCTGTGGAAAATTGTGAAATAGTAAGTAGTACTAGCACGTAGCATGTAAGAAAATAGTTCCAATAAACATTATAAATATCACAATAACTCAAATGATACATAACAGACCGCTCAAAGCTACATAGAAAAAAGTCCTTGAGACAAAAACGAAAACACTGGGATAAGAACGTCCGGCCTCTAAACACGCTGTGTTGAGTTGCGCGACGACAGCTTTTAAAATCAAACCAATGTTGTCAATGAAAGGACAGCCACAGTCGCTGCACTGGTTGCCGCTAGCCGGGCGTTCATTGAAAACCATTGGTTCGGTTTTGGAAGCAGTCGTTGCACAGCGCAACTCAATACAGCGTTCAGTAGCCAGGCAACCAGGATGCCGTACCCTTATATTTTAACTAGCTATTGTGCCCGTCCTTCGTACGGATTGTGTTTAGAAATAAGACTGAATATGTTACGGCTTTTTTGATAGCAACGATCATGAAGTTGTTAGCAGCTTCAGAAGATACAGTTTTTTTGCGGTACGGTTTTTTTACTGTACGGCGTCAACTGTACAGTGATGTTCATACGGTCCGGCTTTGCTGCTTATTGCTGTGCTCTCCTCCTTCTTCCATTGCGCTTCCAGTTCAGTTTTATTTATTCCAGTCCAGGATTTTTTTTATTTGTGTAAGATTTTTTTAAATAAGTTTCTTACTGAAGGTTTCTCTTAAATTTTGATCAAAGTACGCAAATTCTGGTTTCAATATTCCACACATTTTTCTTTCTTTATTTTTATATTAATCTTAAGTCTTGTCCCACAAGGCGGGTCTCTCATATATTAGAGAAATTAAATTTTCACAATTAATATCTTCCACTTCTGGACACTGGAATTCACTAATAAGAAGATCAATGCTGAAGAATATCAATGAAGAACATCAATGCTGACGATCTGAAGACTGCTTCCAGCGTAATAAGCGTATCGTTTGAACATATCCATTACCGGTACAATACATGTGCCACCGGATACGGATAGTTATTTTGCGGTACAGCCGATTTTAGCGATACAGTTTTCGAAGACAAAACCGAATGTAGAAATCGGCTAGAACAGATTTTTTACTGGATCCAGTCGAAACAGTATTGTGTGAACATACAATATGAAATGTACATGCAAACGAAAGCACTGCAAAATAACTGATACAGCAAATTTACTGTACCGCACAAAAACTGTAACGTGTGAACGGGCCCTTAGTAAACAACTTAGAACGTAAGCAATTCAGTGACAGGTATCGGAGAGAATATTTTTTGAGAACAACTGATTGATATATCATGATAAATTACGTGATTTGTTCTTATGTGGTAATAAAACTTAGAAGAAATGTATCCAAAATAGCACAATACTTGGTTTTTAAACGTTTATTATTCTGTTAAAAAAGTTAATTCAGTTTTGGTAATTGTGCCGCAGATGTTAGCAAATAAAAAATCACTTGAAACCTTCACCAAATTATAGTATTATGTCTCCTGATCACAATTATGAAGTTTTTAAGTGTCGGTCTCAATTAAATAATTAATTATTCAATATTAAAAACTCACCTTTTGAACATAAATACGGCTCTGAAAAGCCTTTATAGTACCTTAAGCATAACATCATAGACGAACAGATAGTTAGAGCAATGGAGTGCCATCAAGGATTAGTGCCAATGGATTATATCAGTGCCATCTACATCAGAACATCAATGGAAACTGGAATGGAACTGCAAAACCAAACCTTTCCTAACCTGGCTAGATGTGACTGAACCACCTCTGTAAATATTTAAAACGTTTAAAGGTAAATATTTAAAAGGTTTAAAGGTATTTCAAAGGTGGTTCAGTCACATCTAGCCAGGTTAGGAAAGGTTTGGTTAAGCAGGTCCATTCCAGTTTCCATTCCACTTCGTTCCATTCACGCAGACTACGCTTCTGCGCATGCGCGAAATGTTCGCACATCCAAAAGCCTAAAACCCAGGCTGTAGCTAGCTGGCTACAGGTTATGTATAATTATGTGCGATGCATCAAGTGATGAGATTTTGGAACAAATTGAAAATGCCTTTATTAAGTAGATAAATTGCATGAGTAAATAATTAATAAATTAAAATGCAAATTATTGCAAAGATTCATGCATTCAATTACACAAATTCAGAAACACTCAATTAAAGTTCATTGCTGAAGGTAGTCATTTTGGGGCTCTGTTCGAAAGGTAGGTTTTCAAAATTGAATAATTAATTATTTAATTGAGACCGACACTTAAAAACTTGATAATTGTGATCAGGAGACATAATACTACAATTTGGTGAAGTTTCAAGTGATTTTTTATTTGCTAACATCTGCGGCACAATTACCTTAGTTTTTTATAGCTAAAGACATTGTCAAAAAGGTTTTCAATACTGATAAATAACTTTAATCCCGAACGATGCTCTCGTTTTTCAGGAGAAGGCCGCGTAAAATGTATCCAAAATCGTACAATACTTGGTTTTTAAACGTTTATTACTCTGTTAAAAAAAAACTTAATTTAGTTTTTTATAGCTAAAGACATTGTCAATAAAGTGATCAATACTGTTCAATAACTAAAATCCCGATCGATGCTCTTGTTTTTGAGGAGAAGGCCGCGTAAAATGCCTTTGGGGCCGTGACAGACAGACAGAAAGAGAGATAAGACTATTTTCGGCTTATTTGATGTATAAAACGTAAAAATAACCAAAAAATATATAATTCTGATAAATGTACAGACAAAACTCTAATTTTATTTATATAGATAGTTCAATTCCAATAGTTTGAAACTCATAGTCTCGCCTTTTTTTACTATGTGCTATCCGGTACTATCCAATAATGGCATTCTAGATACATTGGGTTGATTGAAGTGAAATTTTGAGTTGATGCTTCTTCCTTCTTCACCAATCCAATAAGAACTGAAAAAAGCATCGGCATGTGAAATGAAATACACTTACCGGAAATTCCAACCCATAGAGACAACTTGGTTTATCTTCATCCATTATAAAATATATTTTATTATGCTATATTATCCGACATGAAAAATAAATAAACGCAATTTCAACTAAATCATCATCGATAAAGACAAAACCATTGATGAATAATAATAATAATAAAGTTCAGATTATCATGAGATTATAAATTCAACTTTTCTATGATGAAAGTTGACAGGAGCCAACCTAACCTAGTCAAAAACAATCTAAAAACAGCTGATCCTGATCTTAAAGATGTGATAAGGGTTGATTACATTGGGATAGTTACTCGCTAAGCGAGTAGCGAGTAGGACGTTACTAACCGACCGTTCTACAGCAGCTCAGCATACCAAGCCAAATTATATTAAAAAAATTATTTCTAGAATCACCCCCATACTATGGAATTTCTAAGACAATAAATAATATTGCAACACAAAATTAAAATATGAAGTTTACCAACAATTATTCAATGAAATTTCATCAAAACATTATACAATATATCTCATCTGAGGTGTTTTGCTGGCAGCCTGCGTGATTAAGTGTAGGCTTTGGCCACAATAATATTGTATTTTGGTGTTGGCTACTCTGCCAGCGTGTATGAATGTGACCAAATTCAAAGTTGAGAGCCTGTCTACTTTGAATTTGGTCACATTTATACTCGCTGGCAGAGTAGCCAACACCAAAATACAATATTATTGTGGCCAATGCCTACACTTAATCACGCAGGCTGCCAGCATAACACTTCAGATGAGATATATTGTATATTGTTTTGATGAAATTTCATTGAATAATTGTTGGTAAACTTCATATTTTAATTTTGTGTTGAAATATTATTTATTGTCTTAGAAATTCCATAGTATGGGGGTGATTCTAGAAATAATTTTTTTAATATAATTCGGCTTGGTATGCTGAGCTGCTGTAGCACGGTCGGTTAGTAACGTCCTACTCGCTACTCGCTTAGCGAGTAACTATCCCAATGTAATCAACCCATAAGGTCTAGTGAACTTCACCGGTCAACCAATGCTACCAATGCAACCTTGATTGAACTCGACCAATGCAACCTTGATTTCTTCTTGGTGAAGATAAAGAATTATTAACTTCTAAATTCTAACCAAACATTTTGGAAGTAGAAGTATTATGATTCTGAAAAGAACATAAATTCCTTTATTCAGAACCTACATCCTCTGATTTTCGGCCATCTACGATTATAGTCTAGCAAAATTTAAATAATTCAAATTCTAACTTTTCGGCATCCAATAATCACAAATTGATAACCACAACAATAATCAAATACCAATGGAAACAGAATGCAAGAATACCTTCTGAACGGGGCTTCTGTGGTGGGACCTAGAAAGACAAGAAAAATTATTGTTCATAACGTTTATTTCAATTCATTTTCAGCTATTGGATAGATAGTTTTATTCTTGGATCATTGCAACAACTTTCCCGAAACAGAATTGCGGCAGCTTTCTAGCTTCGTTTCGCTTTTCTTTTGACGTCAACAGGTTTCCCTAATCATGTTTGGATTCCATAATGCATCATGTATTTATTTTATCCCTTATCATACCTATCAAGGTTGAATGATTCCTTCTGCTACGAATAGCGTTTGTAAATAGTACCGTAGCTCAGATACGTAGATATGCTGCCAGAGAATCGTTTATTTCTAACTGGAGCTTCAGGTTTGCTAGGGAGATCAATTTATAAAAAGTTTTTAGAGAATGGCTGGCAAGTTTATGGCATTGCTTGGTCAAGGTGAGTGCACTCTTTTGCTTGTAGCTGCTAATTCGATTCGCATAATTAGACAAGTTATGTATAGGAGTCCATCTCAAGAGTTATAAACTTAAAATCTGTGATGTTTTCCATGACGAAATACTTAATGAACAATCTAATATTAAAACTGATACTGTATTTCACTTTTAAATAATGTTTTACTCACATATATTGGAGATGCTTGAGGAATGCATTTCACTTCTGAAAAGAGGCTGACGAAGCTCTCCTTCTTCTAACAATAATCTTAAGCTTCGTCAGCCTCTTTTCAGAAGTGAAATGCATTCCTCAAGCATCTCCAATATATGCGAGTAAAACATTATTTAAAAGTGAAATACAGTGTCAGTTTTAATATTAGATTATTTCTAAACTTGAGTTACCCATAACATCTCAAGAGTTACACTGCTCACTTTTGTAACAGAAATGCCTCCCCATGTTATTTGTTTTCAATGCATCTTATAATTATTATTACTACTCTACATTATGTTATCAATTAAGTTACTGCTCTTTTATTTTTGTTAACAGGATGAACCCTGTGTAGAACGAATTGTAGATTCATCTAACATTTCTATAGGTCAACGTAGGCGGATTCATTTCTTGGAATTTATTTACTGTCTATATTATCCAATACCGTGCAAAGAAAAATATAGGCTACCTGTAGGTAGAATTTTTAATTTATAAGAATTGGTATCACTATAGCCTGTATCAATTATTTCATGAATATTAAACAAACTGTTGAATAATTATTATAACTGGCAAAGTATTGCTGCAGGTTCTATCTCTAAAATAATGCTGGCAACACTTCAAATTAACACTTTCACTTTATTAACACAAATTACTGAAAACTCGCACTAATCAGTTATGCCACACAAAAGAAATCAATCAGAAACAGATAAATCGATAATTTTCTGCTAATAAAGAATTTGCTGTATTACTGTATAAAAATCAATCACTAAATGTTGAAAAGCCGATCAAATATTAAATAATAATTGTTCAATAACTCAAGAAGAAGCGTCTAAAACATAACAGTTGAAACACTAAATAAGCACTTACGAATCACTGTTGAAGAAGCCTGAATTATAATCTGTCACAATATACTGCATTTATCGCTTGAAACATTAAACGATGTATTAGTGCTCACTGGTAATATGGCTTGTCTGAGCGGAATGTGAACTGTCAATTTGCCTCTCTATCACAGTAACATTGGTATCACAAGTCAACTGGACTAATCTTCACAAGAGCTGCTTTATATACATTTTTAACATTCTGGAAAGAACGAGAGGGATCTCTATTTTTCTATCAAGTTCCAAAGTAAGATAAGAATGCTCTCCATTTTTCGAGCCTGTAAGTAAACATTCTCTAGATGGACCGCAAGGCGAGGGGAGAACAGGACGAGTAAACAAAACACGCTGCTTACTGGAAGACGTATTAATACAGCAGTCATTACTTCTTTCTTCTTCCTAGCATTCCATAACACTACCCCCACCTTAAGAGATTGTTCTGTCCCAGAACAAAAGCACTTATGTTGGTTTGGATCTGCTCTAGTCTGGACTGGCTCCTCATTGATCCTCCAATGGTTGTAGATGCAGATTTTAATCTGGATACCATCAGTGGATTTGAACACCTCTTCCAACATTGGCTTCACAATTGTCTAGTCCAGGCCATCATATCCATTTCCAAGCCTTGTTATGCCAAGTTTCCTTACTCCTAGTTGCTGCATCCTGTCCCTCAGCTGAACCAAGCAAGTCCACAATGTGTCGAATGATGCCTTCTTCTCAGGTTGTCCCTTAGTCACCAGGTCACTAGGAGTAAACAAAACACGCTGCTAAACGGAAGACGTATTGACACAGCAGTAATTACTTTTCATCGGTATAAACTTGCTGTGCAGAACTGACCTTTTTTGAGTCGCGGCGGATGCGTTTCGAACTATGTGGATCTTCTTCGACGCTTGGTTGCAGACCGTCGCGACTCACAAAAGGTCAGTTCTGCTCAGCAAGTTTATACCTATGAATAGTTCTACTGCAGTTCACGAATAATGGATAATCAAAACAATGGTAATTACTTATTTCTTCTTCCTAGCTTTCCATAACAGTATCAAGTATCATGTCAAGTTTCCTCTTAACTATTAACATTTATCCTTTTAACTTTGGTCCCAGGATTATTCTGGTGAAAGTAAGTCCAGAAAACATTGATATTCACTTCAATAACCTTTCAAGCATATCAAAAATATGAATATGGAACTTTTCTTAAACTGGCCGATTATTGGTTGGTTTACCTTAGACAAATTTAACATTGTTTATATTTATCATTTTGAGTCTATTTTAAGATTTGCGTGGTCTCATTCAAGGGCTACTGGCGGTCTACATAAGCTTGATTTAACAAACAATGAAGCTGTGCAAAAGGCTCTGTCAGACTTCAAACCAACGCTCATCATACATTCAGCTGCTCAACGATTTCCAGACTTGGTGGATAAATTTCCAAATGAAGCCAGAGCACTAAATGTTGAAGCATCCAAATTCCTAGCTACAGAAGCTGGTAAAATAATTGATTTAATTATTGTATTTCAAGTGTATTAATGTTTTATTTTTCTATATTTGTCTGCTTTTTATGTTGGATCATCAACCTTGACAGTGTGTATCAATATATTTCATTAGTTTCCATCAGTGACGGATCCAGTGGAAGGGGGGTAAGGGGAAATTCTGAAAAAAGAGTCAAAGAAGTTGTCTGGAATCGCTAAAAATGTTGTCTTGGAGGAGTTTGTTTTTGTTTCCAGGGGTTTAACCCCCTAACCTCTTAATACAGGAATTACATTAGCCTAAACATTACCCCTCAAACATTATGAGATAATGTTTGTATCTCACATAAACATTAAGTAGGATTATCACATTGTCATGTTAATAAAATGAACTTAACTAGAATAGAATTTATTACAAGTTAGTTTTGAAGTAACTGACAAATATACAGAAATAGAATTTATTAATTTCAAATACCTCAAAGTGCTATTAATTTATACTAGGAATTCCGCAATGACGGATATTGACAACAGCAATGAATAGCTGATGGAAGTCGATGAATGCTACTGTACAAAAATACCAGTCCCCGCCGGGAATCGAACCGCGGACCTTCCAATTGCCGGTCGGGCGCCTTAACCACTAGACTGCAGTGGCCTTTCTGCACAGCAGCGCTCATTTTAGACTTGGCCATATCGGGTCGTATATCACAAGTTAGTTTTGAAGTAACTGACAATTCAAAAACTGACAAATATACAGAAACAGAATTTATTAATTTCGAATTCCTTTCTAATTCCTAAATTAATAGCACTTTAAGAATTCGAAATTAAAAAATTCTGTTTCTATTAAAATATAGGTTAAACTTAATTTTCTGCTACTTTAATAATTATTCTATTTACACTCAGATTGTGCAGTAAGTGAGCAACAATTAAATTTGTTCAAAACTAATTTGGTTCAAAGTATTTTAAGCGTTCTACAAAAAGGAGGATTTTTAAAAACTGAAAGTTGGTTTTATTTCAATTGAAAATACCCTCAAATTCACAATTTTAAATCTCTTTTTCAAACAATCCCACCCGGGACACCCCCACCCCACCCCACCGATGGTTCCACACCAGGTGTTCTCCCCAAACTCTGCTGCTGGATCCGCCCCTGGTTTCCGTAGAAGATGGGCCTATAGGGCATCAGAAGTTAGCTGAAGAATCAACTTACGCGATCTCTGGTGACAGAAATTGGAACCCAGAGTGTATAAACAAAGCGTTCTTCATAATGGCAAGCATAGCTAGTGTTGTCATTAATACTGGTTTTAAATCAATTTATTGTAATTTTTTAAGAGATTGCACTCTTAGTAAAGGGAATAATCTCTTAGAAAGTCACCATGTATTTGATGTGGAGGAATGTGAAGGTGTAATAAAAGGAAAAGTGATTCTACAGACCAGTGTCTGTCGAAGTATTAGCCTATAGGCTACGTTTTATTAAACAGGCCCCATTTTATGTGAAGTAGTTATAATTATCATTTACATTGAAATTTAAGCTATTTTGATATTCCTAATACTCAAGTTGTCATTTCATCTTACAATCACTAAAAATGTTCTTGATAATTATATTTTAAATGTTTATGGTGGAGTGCATGTTGATTTCTAAAACATCAATATTACCTTTATTATTGCCAACAATTGTTCATAATAATAAATAAATAAGTAAACTTACGGTAAACAATATTAAAACATAACCCAAATATCTGTTTCTACAAAACGTTATCTTTGCAGGTTATCTGTTATCTGTAGGTAATATTTTGCAAAGATTAGCCTATTTTTGATTCATCAAATACATAGGTCAAAGCTTGGCAATATGGTTTTAATAATAGTCTCTCAACTATATAATAAGCATCTGATTAAAAATAATATAACTTGATCCTTCTAATACTAGAAATCCACTTTTCTATCCTTCTCGTAAGGTCTCCCAGGAGAAGAATAAAATATAATACCTTTTAATTCAGTATTGTGATAGGAGTTACTGCAACCAACTAAACAAAATATCCTTAAGCTTATAGGCATTTTTAGTTTTTTCAAAGATAAATCATTTTTTAAATAAATACATTGAAAGTAAGGTTATTTCGCATTTAAATATAAGGCACTCTGCCAATGTTATACACTTAGAGTACACGTTTTCTCCACGGGAGCGCTGGCGGTCGATCTCCTGATGCCCTATATACTGATTCAACAAAAATCTAAAATTGGAAGGCCGGTTCGCACAAATTAAACCTTTATTATCTTTACATATACGCAAAGTCTGAGTAATATATCATGAGCTACACTTGACAGAAAGTCAATATTCATCATCAAAGATTTTCATTCCATAATGTTAACTGGAAATGCCACCTATGTTGTGTGTGTGCTTTTTTTAAAAACAATTTCCGTTCTATATGTGTCTAGGGATGAATCACATCGCTCCATAATATATTCATTTTATTCAATTATGTGTTTATTGTTTATAAATTGTATTATTTATTTCCAGCGAAACTCAAGGTTCCTGTGTTGTACATAAGCACAGATTATGTGTTCGATGGGAAATTTCCTCCTTATTTTGTTGATTCCAAGCCAAATCCAGTCAATTTGTATGGAAAATTAAAATTGGAAGGAGAAGAAAAGATTTTACAGGCAAATGAAGGTAATATTTCCAATATTTGAGTATCAATTACAGTACTTCGACAATTTAACTTCAAATTAAAAGGTCTGTTGTATTCATGTTTGATTTGGATAGCAGAACTCTTGAGTGATATAATTTGACACCGCAAATAAAAATTGTAGAACAAGAAAACACTTTTTTCTGTATACTGCTTTTTTAATAAAATATATTTATTAGTTTCCTCATCTATCAGCTTCTACTAGCCGTGATAGGAATCATTGCTTATTGGACCCAGAAATTAGATGATCGTTTGGATTGCTGTTGGTTCGCTCTGAAATAATCCGTTATTCTTATTCAAAATTTTATTCTAAAAGGTAATTTACAATTACCTTGAATAATCGACTATTATCCTTATTTCCGGTACTAGTTTATCTAGCTGTCAAACAATTTCATCTTAACCCATATATATGTAGTCTAAATATCAATTGATATGCCATAAGAGGAGAGAAGAAACTAAAGGGAGTTTGATTGATTATTAATTAACTGTCTTTATTAAGGGCAGAGTTGGGAAACAAGGTCTTCTCTTTAAGTTAGTTTGAAGTGACTGACAATTGAATAAACTGACAAGTATACATAAACAGAATTTATTAATTTCGAATTCCTTTAATTGCTATTACTTTATACTGAAGACTTCCGCAATGGCGGATATTGACAACAGCATTGAACAGCTGATGGGAATCTATGAATCGTGATGACAGATCTGCCGGCTACAATAATAATGACGATTGGGTTGACTGCCTCTAAAGTGTACTGCTATTGCGAATCCCGTTTCATTTCATTTTGTCAAAATATTAATAAGGCTCTATAACTAAATTATTTAGATTATGTGATAAAATATTATTAGAAATAAAAATAAATTTGAATTCATGTAAAAATTTTAAATAGAATACGTTTCTACAATGTTTTTCCCGTAATTTAACATTTTGAGGAAGTTTCATTTCCATCTATGTGTTTACTTCCGTTTTTCTAGGAATAATTTTATGTTACTGTTTAGGCTGACTGAACAAAAAAAAATGTTAAACTGTTTCAAGAAACAAATAAACCGATTCAATGGAGTATTGAAGGACCCGATATTCCAACCTATTCTATAGTAAATAAATAATAATACATGGATTTTTATTTTGAAAATTTATACGGACTTTTCACCCCTACAAAACCCGCCCGCGGATAATCCAAGACGGTGCATCGAAATTTTCTTAATGTCCCCTACTTACATTCCAACGTCAATCCCAAAAACCTCTAAAATTTATTCAACAGAAAGTCAGAATATTTTCCATATTGTCACTTTTTATTTTAAGCACCTCTCCTCTACGAGAGGATGATTTCTTGATAAAACTTCACATACATATTTTGCTCACTTTTCAATGCCTTTTGCCAATATTATTTATTTATCCTCTACAAAATAATTTAAAAATAAAAAAACATTTCTTAAAGTTTTCGAAATTTTCTCCAACCCCTTTGACTTTTCTAGCGGTAACAAGGCATATTGAACTTCTGCACCTACTTACCTTACACTTCCAATCAAAAAAGCTAAAATTACTCACAAACAAAAAGTTTAAAATTTCTTTAGCGAACGAAATTTTGTTTTTCACCTCCCCCCAAACACCAGTGAATTACGGTATCAAAAAGCGTTCAAATTATATTTAGTACAAATTTTTCGGTTTCTATCTGATAGAAAAAAGATTTTTCCAAAACTATTAACATTTAAAAAAATTAAAATGTTGACCCTGTTGAAATAGAAAAAAAAACTAAAATTTCCCCCCAAAAAATGTGGAAATCGGGGAGGAAAAATCCCGATTTTTGCTCGCGAACTGCTCGCCTACGAGAACAGTTGGGCACCCCAGTACTAGTGGCTTGTAATTCAGTTTTTAGTAATCCGTCAATGTTAACTGTCAGCGGTCAAAACTACTCGGTATAGCCTATAGTAAATTGATCCAAACTTGATTTTTCCACACTTTTGTCTGAATTCAAGATTTTCTCAATTTGAATTAATGCTTTTTAATAGAGAATAAATTGAGTGGAAGAAGGTTCATGTTGAATACATATTAGGTTATACATTTTATTTGTCTCTGGTTCGCAAGCCATCCCTATGAGGTTCAAAGACCAATAAACCCCTCCTCCACCTCTTATGAGATATAGGCTAACTACAATATTCTTTAAAATAGTAGGTACTATATCAGTAATTATCTTAAGACAATTGGCGACCCCAAGCAAAACGCATTTGGCGGCCCTTCCGTTTGTAATATTGTGAATTTAATAATGGTGTAAGCCTGTCAAAATATCACAACAGGCTTTTCTTACATTGAATAATAAAAACAAATTCTAGTATGAAATGTTTTACAATGAAATATCAATAAATAAATAATTCAATTGAATTGTAAAATAATATAATAAATTGTCATAGTATTCAGTAGGCTATATATATTCGAAGCAACTGTGATTTAGGAACAATTTATTCATTTATTTGATTAATATATTTTAATACAAATAATATTAACCTTAATGATATTGATACAAATTATACTGATCAAAAGAAACATTGATTAATGATTATCACCATCACATCATATTGAATATAAAGCGAAATATAACTTTTATTTTTGTAGCAAAATCGTTGATAACTTTGGAGAAGTAAAGACGGGTAATGCTGTTTTTTGATGGAAATAATTTTTGATTATTATTTTGTTGTGCAAAAACATCGTAACTGTGCAGTGACTTTTGTATTTCTACATCGGTCACCGCTACAGATTCTGTCAACGAGCGCCGTGACTTATCTTATCTGAGTTACAGATAGCGGCGCTAACCGTTCGGACGTATGTATCACTTCCCATAGTTATATGATGTATAATATTTTCACCCTTGCAAAATACTTTATCCACCACTGATTTTACACAAATGTTGTTTTTTTAATTCTTGCTTGTAGGGTATTCCATATTCCCAGGCGTTTCAGCCCCCCCCCCCCCCCCATGGAGTGATCCTGGTTCCACCACTGTGTGATAGCGTAGGGTTAGCATAGGTTTATGAAATCTCTTTATTATCTTATATTATTATGATTATTTCTATCTAATGTTTTTGTGAGTTATTTGAGAGTTAATCAATAATAATCTTATAATGTAATAACTTGGCAGCCCCAGGCAGCCTTATTCGCAAGCCTATAAAGCCGGCCCTGACTATATATCAAAACCTAAAAACAAAACCTGATGAAGAAAAATCTTACAAATCATTGAAAAGTTATAAGAATTTTTTTAGATATTCAAATAAATTTATATTAATTCCACAATCTTATGCCCGGTTTCTCAGTCATTCAATAAATATTTTATCGGTTCGATAACTCTATTGAATCCATAAACATGATAATTGCATTTCTTGAACAGTCAATAAACTTATTGAATCGATAACTCTCTCAATAAACTATAGTGCCAAAATCCTGCCTATAAATATTTATCGAATCGTTAAATGAACAGCTGATAATGTTTGATAAATTAGTGTTTGAAGTTTTGTTATGATTTGTGAGCCAGGTAGTGTTTGTGTTAGTTAAAAAAATGGATCTCAATTTAATTAGGTACAGCAGCCATTCAGACTATATTTGAGCTTTGAACGTTATATTTGGCTCATTGTGCGTTAATCTTTTTCATATGCCGGCAAATCAGGACATTTTGCAGACAAAGTGATATTTTCAAAATTCATTGGTTTCCCAATGTAATTGGGTGCATAGCTGCACTCACATAAAAATACAGTCTCCTGGTGGCCAAGATGCAGAGCTGTGTAGAAATAGGAAATGATATTTATCTATTAATGTGCAAGCAATCTGCAATGCCCAATTTTTATTTGCTTTTCACGGAAATCACTGCCAGATGGAGGGGTTCTATTCACGATAGCACCAAATTAATTAGATCCATATGTGCTGACTTGGAAGGTGGGTTGTATCGGGGCAGCAGCTGCTACCTACTTGGGGATAGTGGATTTCCATGCAGGAATGTCTCCGTACTCCTCTTCTACATCCTGCGAATGATGCATTATAACAGTGTATTTATGATATTTTTTTATGCATTTCCCTGTATATTTATCCTATGTATATTATATTTATTATTGCACAAATAAAAACATGTTTACTGTACTTAAATTACTTGTTTATTTATTGTCCTTTACTTATTACCTGTTTATTTATCATCCTTTACTTATAGCCTGTTTGTTTAGTTATTTGAAAGTTCACCCCATTTCATAATATTGCATGACTGTGTCCTTTTTAGGTTAATTTAAAGATGGACACTAAAAGATAAAATAGCGAAATTGGTCTCAAAAGTCAAGAGGTATGAGTTTTAGATAATTTCATACAATCGAATATATTTATGAGAATATTATAAATATAATACAGTATAATTTATTCATCTAATAAGTAATTATTAGACCCTGGAATTATCTTATTAACTGTCGGAATAATTAAAGTCTGTTTCCCTAGATGCGTTTTAGTGATGCAGTTAAATATAACTATTATAAATATTATATATTAGTTAAATATAATGAAAATAAATATTATATATTAGTTAAATACAACTAACTTAATGCTGAAAATAACTAATCAAGCGCTGCCAGCTTAAGCTTTCTGCTTCTTTTTTTATTCTGTACTTCAACTCAAAATGGGGTGATTTTTCAACAAGAATTGAATACGACTTTTGCTCAATTGGTCAAAGTTATGCCTATATCTCAGAAAATGGTTGTTTATTCAAACAGCGTTGAATATGCTCTTCAAAGTTTTAAAAGGCTCAAACAAATTTCCCCCAAAAATCCCAACTTTCAATTTTTCCCTAAATTTTGCACACCTACAATAATAGCCCTCGCATTCAAATCAAGGGGTGGCATAGCATTGTTCGTAATGTCCTCAACTTACCTTTAACCTCCAATTACGAAATCCTTGGAAAATCATTTAACAAAAAATTTTTTTTCCAAAATTTAATTTTTTTAACATGTTTCATTTCAAGCGACCCTCTTTTTCTAGGGGATTATTTCACAAATGCATATTCTGCTGACTTTCTAATGCCTTAGGGGTGACTTTTAAAAATTATTCCACATCGCATTTAATACAGATTTTTTCATTATATATGATACAAGAAACGAATTTTCAAACATATTAATATTTAAGAAGTCCACAATTTCAACCCCCTCATTTTTTTTTTTTTTGAAGAGAATCCATTTGTGCCGCACACATCCCAATAGATTGCCTTGTGCTTAAAAATGAAAAATCAAGAAGCTTTTCATTAAAAAAAATTAACAAATTTGTACAAATTTCCAGTTTTAAACCACTTTCATCCCCCTAAATGATATATTTTTCCAAATCGCACACATATCATTTCGTTTAACACAAAAATCACTATAGAATAAAAAAAAACATTTTTCAGAAATATCAATGTCCAGCTTTTTCAAAAATATTTACCCCGACCTAAACCCCCCAAAAACCAAATTTTCCAAAAACGTTTCACAACAACTTATAAACAATCACCCAATTCTGATTTAAAACTATTTTCGAAAAAATCATTTATCAAATTTTCAACCCCCCGGTAACTTGGGGCACGTTTTGGAAATGTCAGATTCCTCCCTATGGTTTTGAGCCCAACCGAGAATAATCCACTCACCTACAATCAAACTCCCATCATTGAATCTTCAATATCAATAAGTGAGTGAGTAATTCCAGAGTTGCTAATTTAATTACTTTGAAGAACTTTTAGATGAAGTAGCGATAACTCAAATATTCCCGCATTGCAACATGTGCTGCTCTCCGTGGACAAGTTTTCTATCCGTAGAGTGCCGACAATTCAAGTATTCCCGCACTGCAACAGTGCTGCTCCCTGTGTTGAAATCATTAACGCATGGCGCTATCTTTGAATTAAATCATTAACTAGGAAATCCGCAAGTGACGTGATCAATCTGGTTGTTCTGTAATCTGTGGTAAAAGGAAGTTTGAAGAAGATGTCAAGTTGAATTTCACTAGCAAATGTTCACTCCAATTAAGAATGTTTAATTCTAGTGTGTTTATAGTACCTCTGAACGAAACTTTCTCTAAGGCCCGTTTCACACACATCAATTTCATCTGTTCGGTAAAATCTCGAATGGTCCACATTCCAACAGTGGCATGAAGAAATAAATGATGCTCTTCACACACATCAATATTTTGCCAAACGGTAATGACAAAAGTCCATTGCCATGAAGTAGCAGTCCAATGCCTTGACCAGGACGGCCGCCGTTCGGTAGGCCATGGGTCGAGGTATAGTAAACTTGTGGGCAGTTCCAAACACATCGAATTTGCCCATACAATAATTTGTATTGCGCAATCCGTTGCTAAGCAACGTTGCTTCGTATAGAGGTCATAGACCTTACCCCCTCACAAGTAGATTCTGTCACCACATGTGGTCTTGAAAATGGAGCCTGAAACTTGGCTGTCTCTGTCTATCCCCATAAAACCGTTCGGAGTTCAAAATTTGTTCACTTTTGTCCATTCTGTTCAAGATCAACCAAACGGCCGATATCGATGTATGTGAAACGGCCCTAACGTGGTATGGTTCATGCTTTTATTTTTTTCAGATGCACTCATTCTAAGAGTTCCAGTCCTGTATGGTCCGGTGGAGAAATTATCAGAAAGTGCGGTAACAGTCTTAATGGAATTGCTTTTGAACTCTTCTGCCCCTAAAAGTGTTTCAGACTATGAGCGCCGATGTCCTTCTCATGTCAATGACATTGCGCACATTTGTTATCAACTGGCAGCCGCTAATAGTCAGGTATGCTATATGCTAAATCTGTATTTTGCCAGTTGTACATTCCCATTTATTGCTTTTTATGGAATATTCTCAAAATATCTTCAATATTTCCGAATGTTTTCAATGAACAGAGTGATTGCAAAACAATGTTTCAATTTTGAAATGCTCAAAATTTCCTCAGTATCTATCAAAACTGAACCCTGACCACCCATTAATTTTATTCTGTAACCTTAGAAATTAAAATTTATTTTCCAATGCCTGAATCTTCCAATGACGGCACTAACTCTTCAGTAGTATCTCTAGATAGTATCTAAAATCATTCTTTGAATCATTTTTTTTTTTTTGTTCATGAACATTTGAGTTATTATTATAAGTTACATAGAGCCACAAGATTTAAGCATAGCTCAAGTGACATGTTGCACATCAAAATATTTGAAAAGCTTTGTAGCACTACTCCACTGTAGCACTACTCCACTGGACACACATCCACAAGGGCCCTGGTCAACATGGATGAAAACACCTTGAAGCTACCACGCAACTTAATACTTTCAGGAAGGGAATTGTTAAATCTCCCTGTAGAGTCCAGTTGAGTAAAGTAGAGCCAGCTGGTGAGTTAGATAGATCAGCAAATTCTATTTTTTTGCTCTAGTCCCATAGGAATGAGTAGCCCTATTAGCATTGAAGATTGTCTTGCTCTTGTAGACAAAACTGACAACTTCCAAAAAGTACAAAGCAGGGACCGTATGAGTAATTTGTTCCTTTTAAATATAGGCCTGCAAGAAGCAGAATAATCCGCAGCCTCCAAAACTCGTACTGCTTTAATCTGCATGATGAAGGCAGTGTTTAAATAATTTTTACATGCACCGCAGAACAATATACTATACCGTATCAGAGATAGAAAATATCCATGATAGACCTTTATTGCAGTACAGAGATTGGAGACAGATCTCACAGTCCTTAGGGCAAACAGAGTATGATATAGTTTCTTCTGAAGCTTTCCCAAGTGATGGTCCCATTTGACATTGCTTTGCAGTTCGATTCCAAGGAACTTAGTTACCTCAGTAGGATTACATTTATCTTTATCTTATTATCTTTAATATATATCTTTATATTTATTACAGTATTCAGCCGAACGCGATAGAGTAAACATTGTAGTGCTAACGCAGACTAGTTGTATAAATAGTTAACAGTAATCGAGTTGTCAGCAAATTTAAACTTGTCGTTTTATTCAAATATTGAAGAATTGTTCAGGTGTTATGAAGTTGATTTTCTCAAAGTAATTCAATTATGAATAGACCGGCAAAACTTCATTCACCAGTGAAATTGCCACCTCTACTAGCAACAGAGTTTGAGGAAGAAGATGAAAATCCAAGCAGCCTACTAAACACTGAGAGTCGTAGCCTGAACTACGTGGATGACCAAAATGTGAGCAAAATATCCAACATCATGGACCAGAGTATTTTGGAAGACGTGGGAACTCTTCACGAATTATACTCCGATCTCATAAATTGGGGCAGTGAAACTTTTGAAAAAAAAGCTCTCTAGAAACGATTTCGACCAATACAATTCACTGTGCAACAAGCTGGCCTTGATAATAACAAGAGTCGAAACGAGGCAGAAGACCCAGGAAAAAGAGAAGAACGAGGTTGTAAGCAGATTGGAGAAGTTGGAAAGAAGCATCAACCAGCTCTCATCCGAGTTCAACAGAGGACAGCCGCCTACTACTACTGCTACTGCAAGATCGTTTGCAGAAGTGGTACAGCTACCTGGAAAAATTAATAAAATGAAGCAGCAACCGGAAATGGGACAGCAACTGCGGCAGATAGTGAAAAAGGATAACGTTGTTATTGTGAAACCCAGCATATTATCAGAAAGTGAAAGTGAATCTAGTGTAAAAATGAGAGAATCTCTGAGAAAAAATATTCCGTGAGAAAAATCTCTTAAAATTAAGAAAGCAGTAAATGTGCGTGGTGGTGGAGTTTTGTTAGTCTTGGACTCATCTGAAGATAAGAATAAAATACTTGGTAAAAATATCGTAGAAAATAAAAATCTTAAAATAAGCGTACCCGAGTTGAAAAAGCCGAGAATTATAATATATAATGTTCCAATTGAGGTTAATGAAACGGATCTTAGAGTTGAAGTATTTAATAGGAATTTCTCTAGCACATTAGAAAATAAAAATCTTAAAATAAGTGTACCCGAGTTGAAAAAGCCGAGAATTATAATATATAATGTTCCAATTGAGGTTAATGAAACGGATCTTAGAGTTGAAGTATTTAATAGGAATTTCTCTAGCACATTGGAACAAAGTAAATTTGAAAAGGAATTTTCCCCGTTATTCAAAGTAGGGCAAAAAGATAGAAAGACCACACATTGGTTCATTGAATGCTCTCCAGAAATTTGGCAAGAAATAATCAATAAAGCACGCTTATATGTGGATTGGACATCGTGTAGAGTTAAAGACTATGTCGCTCTCTCACAATGTTTCAAATGCCAAGGTATTGGACATATTTCCAAATATTGTAAGTGCAAATCCCAAAATTGCGGTCATTGTGCTCAAGAAGGCCATGATTTCAAAGCCTGTCCAAATAAATCACAGCCCATCATGCGTAAATTGCAGAAAGCTGAAAAAAAGTCATAATCATAAAGTCAATGACACAAACTGTCCCATTTACATAAAAGCAATGCAAACACTTTTAAATAAAACTGACTATGGCAAGTAAAATTATAGTTTTGAAATTTAGGAAAGATATTCTATTAGTGATTGATTTTACATTGAACTGTAAAGTGTCGACTCGACAAAAATTGAACATTAATAATAATAGGGTGCCAGGGAAAAAGCATATAAGTCACAAAATGGTTAAAACGTGTTAAGTCCATACTCAGACTGACAAAATCAAGATCTATCATTTGGTCATAGTAATACAAGTCAATCTTGCTTACCAAAGGAGCTATAAGGTTTTCTCAAAACAGTATAAGTAGAAAGCTCTGATATGTGACAGGGAAAAAGCAGACAAGTAAATCTTGTACTATGTTTACTTTGTCATTATCAGCTGAGAGTTGGGGAAAAAGCATGTATATTCGGGTCGCCTGCTGGGGAAAACGAATAGGGAAAAAGCAGACAAGTCGAAAAAATGCAATGTTTTTTCAATCTTCATATTCAATAAAATATTATTATTACATTAATAAAAATATTATATGAATTTTTATATGAAGATGTAATGCCAAATTGAGCATTCTTTCATTATTATACTACTTTTCGTTGACAGCTGTTTCCTTTCTGTGGCATTGCTGAGTGTTTGATCACATGAAACACAACGTGCAACAAAAAATTTGTATTTGGTGATTTCTTTCATGGAATTTTTAATTCATTGTTCAATCGAAACCAAGTGAGGTGAGATAATGCTGAAATGGAGATGGCGTCCACATCTGAGCTGATATTGAAAATGGCACAAAAACTAGGTAAGTTACTTTATCTTCTCAGACTCATTATTCTCTTGATTCCTCAAGACTTGCTGCTCTGTATATTCTAAGCATGATTATATACAAATTTGCACTTTGATGGAAGACAGGCAGAGAAAAATGTTCTGTTATCTGCTCTATTGTCATCTACCTACCTGGTGTTTTGGAACCCACCTGAACAGTAAACCCATCATGTTTCACATAAAATGCCATATGGCGAGGTGGAACTGACCTAATTATTATTATTCAATTCATTGCACACTATTCGTCTCCCATCAAATTTGAAATTTTTCTGGGTCAAGTGTTTTAGAGACTGTTATTTTTCATTGAATGTATGTTTGATCTATCTCAACCGACATCATTTTGGGAGTTATTTTGTTTCGTCTTCTTTACTAACAGCAATTTTCTGTGGGTAAGATCAATGAGTCAACATATTTTTCTCCTTTTCATGAACATGGCCATTGCAAAACTATTCATTCTTGTTCTCAGGGACTTCTGGAAATGGCAATGATTATGATACTCTCTCCAATCTTATCAAGAGACGTCAAACCACAAGAAGAATGGAGGAAGTTTGGAATAACAACAATGGAAATGAAAATTATGGTGAGCATCATATACTTTTAATGATAATCTCATAATATCCTTTGTTAATGAGATGATTTTTACTGAGACCAGAGGATTTTGAAAGTTTAATTACAAGTTTACAGTTATTAAGTTCTTGTTATTTGATTAAATTGAATGCATCAGTATAAAAACTGTATGTAGCTTGCAGTAGTCCAGAAACCATGTTGTATGGACTCATTTTAACTAGGCTGTAGGTCTGGTATAGTCCTTAGATCATATTCACCTACTGTTCTCACACTTCTGTGCAAAATTATTAATAATAGTTTCACTATTTATTTATTATTTTGTTCACAGGAGAATCTGATTATGGCAGTCTCTCTGAAGCTTCATCTGATTTGACTGAGTAACAGATTTCTACAGCTAGAAAAGTGGAAGACATTTAAAATAGACAAAAAAATATCAGGATATCAGTCAGAGAATGGAGTTAAATAAGGAATAAATTACAGGTTAGTGTTTTTTCAGAAGAACAGAAGCGAGAAACATGGTCCAGAGAGAGAAGATTGGCTCAAAGCGAGATAATGAAGGAAATATGGAGAAGAAGGAGAGAGGCTGATGATTTATGACAAGTTGGGAATGACGAATGCTGTATTTAGTAAACTATTGTGTTCCATAGTAGGCCTATACAAGAAAAAGGAAATTCGGTACAAAGAACCGTAAATTCATTCTTGAATTTAACCATTCATTACATTGATTTTCCTTCAAAGAGGAGTATGTGTGGAAACAGCAAAACTGGACCCCAAAAAATGCATGACAAAACTCAACCAATATAAAACGAGAAAAAAAAACTTATGGATTTATTGGAGCTCATTACACTATACCTGCATCATTTCTACAATGAGAACAAATTGTACAAACAACTTCCACCAATTTTGACGACATACTGAAAAAAGCAATTGCACTTGAAGCATCAAAAATAGAAAGTAAAGTTTTTCAACAACATCATGATTGTAACTGTGTACATTCACATGACTGCAAAATTAACAAAATTACAAGGACTCCTTCCAAAAAGTTTTTGAATGATCATTCTGAACCAAAACCACGGCGTTACCAATTTAGTAAATCAGATTTCATAGCTTTTGGAATTGAAAATCTCTGTCTCAGGTGTGGTAAAGACAATCACAAAAGTACTGACTGTAGAGTGGATAGATTCAAACTCAGATGTGACAAATGTCAAAAACAAGGACATGTTTCAAGAGTCTGTTTGACCACAAAGCGAAATGAATTGAGAAAACCAAGCCGTACAAGTTCAACCAATTTTGTACATCAACAGACATCACAATATGATGACGAAGGTGATGATGAATTTTACAATGACTACGTAAAAGGACTAAACAAAATAGATGTTGTCAATTTGTTCAAGATGAACCAGCAATCTGATAAATACATAGCTTCAGTGTTCTTGAATGGAAAACCTCAACAATTCGAAATAGACAGTGGAGCCAAATTTTCCCTTATTGGAAGAGATGATTTTGACAATCTGAACTTGGACATTCCTATTCAAGTTTCTAACTTAGCCTTTCGTTCTTATTCTGGAGATATTGTAAAACCAGAAGGAAAAGTATTGGTAAAAATAGCTTACAAGGGAAAACAAATAAAGGGAGAATTATATATTGTTCCTGCTGGTCATGAAGCACTCCTTGGTCGAGAATGGATTAGAAGATTGGGAATAGAACTTTCTGAAGTTGATAACAACATGAACCTACTAGTTAAGACTCACCAGATAGAACTCACAAATTCAATTGATGAAATATATGAAGAATTTAAAACAATTTTTGAACCAAAGGTTGGATGTATACCTGGTTTTACAGTTTCACTGAACCTTCGAGAAGGAGCAAAACCATGTTTTAATCGCAAAAGAAATGTTCCATTTGCTCTTTTGGATAAGGTTAACAAAGAACTTGACTCTCTTGAAGCTGAAGGAATTATTTCAGCTGTACCAACCAGTGACTGGGGATCCCCACTTGTTGTCATCCCAAAAGTTGATGGAGGGGTTCGTATTTGTGTTGACTACAAGTGTGGTGTTAACGAACGACTTGTCAAAGCTAATTATCCAATCACAAAAATTGACGATGTTCTTGATAGCTTACGTGGTTCCCGATTTTTCTGCAAACTTGATCTATATAAAGCATACCTCCATCTCAAGGTTGATGATGAGGCCAGTGTTATTCAAACAATGTCAACACACCATGGAACATACTGTGTCAACCATTTGAGCTTCAGAGTCAAGACAGCTCAATCAGAATTCAATCAAATACTTGCTCAAATATTAAATGGACTGCAAAAAACTGAAGCATACTTTGATGACATTATTATTCATGGATCTACCTTGGACGAATGCAAGAAGAACCTAAAAGCCTGCCTTCAACGACTCTTAGACTTTAATTTACATGTTGACAAACAAAAGTGCTCATTCTTTAAGGAAAAAATTGAATATCTGGGTCGGGAAGTGGAGTTCAACAAAATCAGGAAATCTTCCCTAAAAATTCAAGCTATGAAGGAGATGTCCCGTCCTTCAAATATTGAAGAAGTGAGACGGTTTCTGGGGCTAGTCTCTCACTATGCCCGTTTTTTTCCAAATGCTTCAACAGTCACTACTCCGCTACGACGTCTGTTGTAAAAACAGGTGAAATGGGCATGGACTCCTGAGTGCGAATCAGCATTCATTACAATAAAAACTGAACTTTGTAGTGACCGAATACTTGTACCTTTTGATCCTGAAATACCATTGGTCCTCACAACAGATGCTTCACCAACTGGAATAGCTGCTATCCTCAGCCACACTATTAATGGAATTGAGAAACCCATAGCATATGCTTCACGTTCACTTACAGCTACAGAATGCAATTATAGTCAATTAGACAGGGAAGCCCTTGCAATAGTTTTTGGCATCTCACGTTTCTACTACCATTTATTGGGAACAGAATTTCAACTAGTCACTGACAATCAACCAATTTCTCGAATCTTCAGACATGACAGAGCACTTCCTCAAATGACTTCAGCACGCTTGCTTCGTTATGCATCATATCTTACAGGTTTCAATTACAAACTAAAATTCAAGAAAGGCAGTGAAAATAAGAATGTTGATTGCCTTTCAAGAGCCCCTATAAAAAATAGTAAGGTTTCTACTGAAAGAACAATTGATAATGAAGTCCATACCATCTACACTGAAAACATACTACAAATTTCTAGTCATGAAATCACGGCCGAAATTATAAAAATGGAGACAAAAGGTGATTCAGAACTCTCCAAAATTCTGCAAGAATTCGATTGATTCTGAATTCGCTTTGTTTGATGGAATTATTTTTCGTGGAGACCGAATCTACATTCCCATGAAACTTCGTTCTAAAATACTACATGAACTTCACAAAACACACCTTGGCATAACAAAAATGAAGCAACTTGCTCGTTGTTATGTTTATTGGCCAAAAATTGACAATGATATTGAATGCATGGTCAGGAAATGCGAAGCATGTTCACTTGTCAAAAATAATCCTCAAAAAGTGACAATACATCCTTGGGAATGCCCACAAGAAAATTGGGAGAGAATTCATGTTGATTATGCAGGACCTTTCCAAAATGTATATTTCCTAGTCTGTGTGGATGCAAAATCAAAATGGATTGAAACAAAAATGATAAAGAATGCACCTTCCAGCTCAAGCACAATAAATTTACTGGAAAACATTTTTTCAAGTCATGGATACCCATACGTTCTTGTAAGTGACAACCATTCAATTTTTCAGAGTGAAGAATTCCACACCTACTGTAAGGAACGAGGAATATTTCAAAAATTTATTGCCCCGGGACACCCAGCTACAAATGGTCTAGCTGAAAGGACTATTCAAACTTTAAAAAATCGACTTAAGGCAATGACTCAAGACACCCAAGACTCAAGACCATTAAATACAAAACTTCAAGACATTTTACTTCGGTATCGAGCAACACCATTGGCGTGTGGAAATACCCCGGCAGAATTGTATCTGAAGAGGAAAATGCGAATTCGCCTTGATGCTATATTCCCATACCGACCACAACAATCTAGTGATTACTCAATCCCTATCCGTTCATTTAAAGAGGGAGAGAGAGTACAAGCGAGACTTTTCATTCAAAATGAGTATATATGGAATTTTGGTAGTGACAAAACGTTTAGGAACACGTCACTACTTGGTGTTGTTAGACACAGGAAGGACCATCAAACGACACATCAACCAGTTACGTTCAACTCTGGTCGAAAAGAAAAAGGAAACTGTCACCTTGCAACCGCCACCGCTATTTGATGTTCCTCGCATTCCATCACCGCAGATCACACCATCAGTGGTTGGACAGCCAGATACTACAACAGTTGTTGACAACTCACCTGTTCAAGGTGGTGCACGACCTCAGAGACCTCAACGGAATCGTCGACCTCCGGCTAGATACGGACATGCTGTTACGCACTAATTTATGTGCTCTCATACTAGGAGATATATATATATCTTATATATCTTCTTCCTCATATTGATATTATCATATGATTGCCTTTATACTATCTTGTTTACTACTTATAGATAAACAGTCAATTCTACAACTCGTAATGTCTACATCCACCTTATTTCTATCATATTAGAGAAACATAATACATAGGCTACAGGTGTCTTTTTTCAACTTTGATTAAGCCCTTATACGCCTCTTTTCACAGAACCAATTTTTTATACTCTCCTTTGCTCAGTATGCTTCGACTTCGATTGCATACTGGCTAGGTTTAAGTATAGTTCTTTGTGAATTGTTTTTATATTGTAACTGTGTATTGAGAATAATAAAGTTCAGTCGTGGTCTCTGTGCGCTCAACTTTGACGTACAGAATCACGACAGTTTTTTAAAAGACTCAATTTATTAATACATTTAACTGACATAGCTTTCGGTGTGAACTGTCCATAGCTTGCATATTAATACTCGAGATACGTGCTACATCGCTACGTTCAAGCGACGCTACGGCGGTCTGAAAAGACCTTAAGGCAGGTCATTTATAAACAAGTTGAATAGAGTAGGTCCAAGTACAGATCCGTGTGGTACTCCTTGCCCAACCCTACTCCAAGAAGAAAATACAGGAAAACAGCCAAAACCAACTTTTACTGCCTGATATCTATTCTCTAGGTAGGACTTGAAAAATCTTACAGCAAAATAAAATTCAGTATACTATTCTCATGTTCATCCTATCAACAATTATTATCAGTAATAATACAATAAATAAAGAATACTTATTAATATTTGAATAATATACAATTGGTAAAAAAGCACTGTAAATTTGCCTAGACGTATCATCAATGTTATTGTTGGACAGCACATGGATTGAGTGTGTTTTCAATTATAAGTTATGCATAGTGCTAACATTTGAATAGGAATTTGCATAAATGTGGTAATTGTGTGATTTTTCATATTATCCAACATTTTTAAACTGTTATTTATCACTTTATTCAATTATTTATTTATAGGGCCAAAATTTGAAAGGAATTTTCCACTGGTGCGGTAATGAAGTGCTTACCAAGTATCGAATGGTTGTCAAAATGTCCGAAGTGTTCGAATTGCCAATAAAACACATAACTGCTGATAAAATTGTGAGTTCATCAGTGACCAGGCCATTCGATACGCAACTGGATATCTCAAGATTGGTGCAACTCGGATTTGGTCAACATACACCTTTTGCTGACGGAATAAAGCAAGCACTTTCACAATGGGTTAGGAAAGACTGATAGAGGTAACTTTGCATCAAACTGTTGAATTAACCAACTATTAAAATGTGTGAAATGTTAATTTTTTTAATTTACATTTTTCCAATGTTGACTTTTATCAATGAATTATAAATAAATTTTTTCACGTTTCAAAATTTGATCTTATATTGTAAGTTGTTGATTCAAATAGTTATGCCATCCTCATTCTGAATAAAAAATAGTTTGATTTTTAGAAAAATGTGAATGATGTGGGTCTGACCATGACATTTGGAAAAAGATGATAGTGGTTTCAAGATAGTGGTTTCCCACCGACAAACTGGTCCACATTCCAGAGTGGTACAGGTTGACGCTGCGCGTAGACGACAAACTGGTCCAAATCAGTTTTGGTCAACGAACGACAACGTTTCCCACCGACAAACGGGTCCACATTCCAGAGTGGTACAGGTTGACGCTGCGCGTAGACGACAAACTTGTCCAAATCAGTTTTGGTCAACCAACGACAACCTGTCCCACCGACAAACTGGTCCACATTCCAGAGTGGTACAGGTTGTCGTTGGTATGCTTTGTCGTTGGGATGGTTTGTCGGGGTCCCAGTAGCAGCACTACAAGCCGATCTTCTTCAAGGTTAATAAAATTATAGAATACAGAATGTTGAACAGATGTGTCGTTTTTGTTTTTTGTAGATTACGTCTTGGAGACTCCAGTTAAGGAGTATAAGACAAGTCAGATCAACAATTATACACTAGTTACCATAATTAACACCCATATTTAACAACTAAATATTTTTTAATTGTTTTTTAAATAGTTCTATATTTTCGTAAACTGCGATAGCTTGTAGAGTTTCCTGCCAATATAACTAGTTTTTTTTTAATAAGCGACAATTGTGACTCACCAAGTGATAAACTCCTCGGCTTCTTGTATTATAATCGTGTACGTCAAGATTTTGGTTAATATCATTCGTTTTTACATAAAAAGTAGCTTTATACACATATAAGCAGGGTACAGTTAGGAGACCAAGTCACTTGAACAACGCCCTACATGAATCCAATCTATTTACTCTTTCTATACGCCTAACCGCTTTCTTTTGGATCTTAAACGCCCTAGCAAGGTTTTGGTTTGATGAATTACCCCATACTAAGATAGCATACCTAATATGTGACAGTAAGAGCCCGTGGTAAGCTGTAAAAAGTAACTTTTTGTCATTCAATCTAGCGAGCTGTCGCAGGACAAATACCCCAGATGAAATTTTACAACATATTTTCTCAATGTATATGGAGCTCAGGACAATCGTCTATCCAACAAAACTCCTAGAAATGCAATATTTTCTTCCTGGTCTAGTTGATTATCGTTTACAAACATGTTTATAGCCCTATCTTCATGTGAATTATGTTTTTGAATTGAAGGTATTGGCATTTTTTACTATTTATTGTTAATTTTAACTGATTTAAGATGAGAAAAATGACGAAACAAGTGCCCCAACTGCAGCACAATCTCATTTGATAGAAAATTGTTATGGTGGCTAGCCACATTGTGTAGTCAAACCACAAAGAAAAAATGACTGCAGGGCTTATATGGGCGTTGGCCAACCTTGTAGTTCAGTAACCTCGGATCCAGCTCTCCTCACTAATAGTGGGAGCTGATGACTGCGGAGAAGAGAAATTTTATAAATTATTCAAGCTAACGTTCAGATATGTGAAGATTTGGATGTCTATAATACGATTAATTTTTTTTTAATTACCAACGTGACGTATTTTTTTAAATTTGTGCTAAAATTGAATTATAAAAACTTGAAAAACACTTTTGAGTGTACACATACAGTACAGTTGAGTGTACTGTGCGTCGTCTGACGATGCTCTTTACAACAGAGTGAAACGGCCGTCACGCCATAACGTGAGTCACAATTTCCACCCAAAAGTTTTTTTTTAGTTTTTATCATATGAAATGAAATGAAATGAAAATATGCTTTATTAGGCGGAGTTGGGACTTGAGAGTCCCCTCTACCACTCAACCTTGAATCTACCACTCCCCTCTACCACTCAACCTCAACCTAGTATCATATACTAGTGGTAAGAAGATCAACATCATTAAAATTGATGCATTTAAAAGTTTTAAAACAACGTCATTAAAACCGAACTTTCCCATTAAGAATTCTATGGCAGAAATACTAAATATCACTTTATTTTTTAATGGATATTTATTGATTATAGCTATACAGTAACCAACTCATAGTCTCCATTATTGTTCTGTATACCAAGATATGATGCAGTTACATTGCAGATTGCTCCATCACACTTTGTGACTAAATCTTTTAGCCATGAATTGGTATAATTTTGAAGACTGCTGTTTCATTAGTGATTGAGGCTCTCCATGCTCTACAATCTGTGAAAATTAAAATAGAATTATTTGGAGTTAAAAATGGATCAAATTATTTGGCGGCTCTGGTAGCGCAGTTGGTTGTCTGTGATAAGGTAAGGCTCTAGCTGGCTTCGTTTCCTGTAGCCTTTTGGGTTCAAATCTCATTCAGCCATGGATGTTTCTCATCATTCACCCAATTACCCACGCACAATTCTCCAGACTCATGTGAGCATCAACCACAATTAAAAAAAATTAAGCTTAATTGGGAAATGTCATGATCTCAGCTGTCAGAGGCTATGTCAACAACAGATAATACTGTACAATACCGTATAAAATGAAATTATGTTTTTACAATCGGAAATGACATTTTGCATGTTTATTGGATTTATTCTATGTAAAACATGAGACAGGCTGCACACGGAACATTTGCCAAGCATGAGAGCTTGGCAAACTCTGCAGACTGCCTAAACACTTCTTCATTTCTCCATTCTCATACAACGCTATTTAGTCCATGAACATGAAATGGAAAACTCTTTGACGTTTGAATCAAGCAAATAATTTAAAGTAACTAGCAATCCAATGGCAATAATTATAAATTGCAATAGGAAAGAATGCGGTACGATCTTTGCTGAGTTTTTGCTTAATAAAAAAATGTTGAAACAAAAAAAAGAAACCGACCAGTAGAATGATAATCAAAAATTAAATACTCTCGTACTGAAAAGTTTAAAATAAAGTATTAACTCAACTGAGAAAATTTAATACAAGTACTGCAAACATTTAAAGCAGGCGCCAAATTTTTTATAAACTCCTAAAATATTACTTGGTCTATTTTATAAACTTATAAAATATTTGGCGCCGACTTCAAAAATTTACTTGTATTAAATTTAATTTTTTTCCAGTTTTAAATATATTTAAAAATTGTTAGTTTTAAATTAACGATCTCAAAAACATTTTCCACTCCAACTCATGATTGAAACTATATAAACGTCTTCCTATGGCTCCATAACATCAACTATAGATATTTATGTATTAAGAGTGTAAAGTGCAACTTTATTGCTCGAGCCAAAACATTTACAGTAATTTTGCGAGAGCGATAAAGAAGCTTTGCGTGCGAATTACATACATTTTTCCTACAACTGCAGTTCTGGATTCCAAAACAATAAAAGCTTGTAGTTTGCAACATCACAGATTTTGGCGTGCGCGGATTTGGTTAGCATATGCGCCATTGTTAAGGTTATGATAATTTAACGGATTTCATGATCCACTAATGAGAAGAGATCAAAATCAGCTGCAGAGCGATGTTTTATCGCACGCCAGCTGATTTTACTGCTCGCCGAGCAGTTGTAGAAAAAATTATTTACAATGTTCCTAATATAAACAGAAATATTATATTATTCTTATTCTTCATTCAAATAAAGTTCGCCTGATTGATCAAAACGAGACATTACAGGCTTGTTTCACACATATCGGCTTTGGATAACCCATGTTGTTTACCCGGCATTATTACATTGCATCATATGATTTCGAAAATCGGGTAGGTGTGAAGAGCTCCATATGATACAATGATCGGCCTGGTAAACGACACCGGTTATTCGATTGGCGGATAAGTGTGAAACTATCCTATTCGAACAAAATTTTAATGAAGACATGATGAATGCTACTTTTTGTTAAATATTGGGCTAAGTATTGGGCCGATCCTTGCGAAACTTGGAGGGACCACCGCTGAATGATTCTCTTTCATTTTTTTTTAATTATCAAAATCGGTTCAATAGTGTTCGATAATTGATGTACAAACATAAAAAACAGGTCGAATTGAGAACCTCCTCCTGGAAGTCGGTTAAAAAAAAAGGATTTGATCTTTTTATGTAACAAATCTCTATTAATTAATTTGAAGTATCTACCTTTCCTTTCTCCATGAACAATACTTTGCTGCATAGTTTGAGAGCTTGAGGTTGATTTATGAACAGAAGGGTTGTTGCCGCTGGAAATTCTCTGCAAATAGTTTCAATCACATGAAGTGATTTGGACAATTTTACTGCATCACCTGCTGCCCATGATTCCTGAGCTTCTTGAACGATTAAGATCTGTAAAACAAAAAATGATAATAATTTTAAAGTTTTTCTTATTAAAGATTAATGATTTTTATTTACATCGTCCAACATTTTAATTTAGGTGCTATAAATAAAAAATACTTGATTCCCAATGAGTTATAGACCTATTATTAAGTTAACATATTTTCTGAGTACCGTAGTGTAATTTTTCGAGGAAGGCAAGGAGAACTTCTATAAATAATTTGTCCCTTCACGAGACTATTATTGAAAAAAAAACTAAAATTACAATTCTAATATTCTTGGATTATTTCCACAATATGTTAGCTAGCTGGCTGTAATATCATGAATGCTATGATTCAGAGGATCAACTGCAGCTTGGTAAAGAGTTGGTAAGAGTATTCCTAAAAGAAACATCCATGCAAAAAAATTCCATGGAGTTTAGCTGAAAATGCGTTACAGACAAATTTAAACGGTCGACTTGAACTTGAAACGGAGACCTCACTTCGTTCGATGAATAAATCACATTCATGGTGACGAAGGAGCTCTGAAATAGAAATTTTTCCTGTGCCGTAATGTGATACACTATGCAATCCTTCAATTTGGGAAGCTCTTAAGCGCTTGCAGTTGGTTCTATAGAGAAATGTAAAATATAATTTTAAATTTTTGTACAGAATTCTGTAAGCTTCAACTTTGATGCTAACAAAAAATCAATTGGAATTATCGTTAATGATTTATAAGCAAAAACTGAAGAATTGTTCCACCCATCGCTCATCGAGCTCACGCTCACCATTGGGGACTTTTTGTATATTATTACTCAAGGCTAGAGGAAGCGATTGGCGAAAAAAAAAACATTTCTCTATCTATTGTTTCTCTCGATTGCCATATTTTTGTCTAATTTAATTGGGCTAAACGTCGAGGTCTAAAAGAGTCATTTATAGTTGGTGGTCCAAGAGTCACTTATAGTTGGTTGCAGACCAAGCGCCGAAGAAGAACCACATAGTTCGAAACCCGACCTCAAAAAGGTCAGTTCTGCACAGTAAGATTCTACATATACCTTTGGCTTATTTACCTTTGGTTTGGCTTATCTACCTTTGGCTTATGAAGGAGAGCACTTGCTACCAGAATTAGTTGCTTTTCGGGAATAGAAAGGCAGTTCGTTTGTAACTCTGTATCTAAATTTGTTGCGATTCCATTGATGAGCTGCTTATTATTACTCAGACCAACTATGTCCAATGCATTCATCAAATGTGTGTCTTCAAATTCTCTGAATGGATCAAGATTAGCTCTGAAAAATATGAAACGGATTAGGATTCCCTTTATTTATAGGCAGGGGTGCCCACAGGGGGGGGGGGCTATGACGCAGACTGCGTCATTGAAATTCTTGGGGGGGTTCCAAAAAACGTTTTGGGGGGGGCGTAAAGTTGATTGAAACCGTGTTTAACGTGACAACATTCAAAAATATACTACGAAGTCACCAGATAGAATGTCAATTAATGAAAATATATTTATAATTATTATTATACAATTGAATATAAATTAGCTAAAATAGTTATGTTTAGGATTTATGCAGGAAGTTATTATTCAAACTTAGCAAGACGCTAAGCGAGTGCTCTGAAAGTGGTTTATACAATTTTACTCTCCTTAACAGTTTTACTAGTTAATCAGCAGAAAGAGCAATAAGTCGATTTAAAATTATCAAAAACAGACTCAGATCAGCTATGGGAGACTCATGGTTGTCCAATCTAATGGTTCTAGCTGCAGAAAAAGATGTACTTGAGTGTATTTCTAATGAAGAAATAATTGAAATGTTTTCTGTTTCCTCATCACAAAGTCAAAAACTTCTATGTGGGGTTTAGAGAGATAGATTTAACAAGCTTAGAAGGTGCCTAGCTAACTTGTAGATGGTCACAGCCTACAAATTTAAAATGTTTGACTTCAAACTGTTGATGTTTTTCATGTATTTTACGATAACTACTTACTAATAAGTAAGATCTGCTTTTGAAAAACTTACTAAATACTAAAAATTCAGTAATTTTTCATAACTATGTCTTTATTTTGTTTTTGAAAGACACTTCTTTGAATTGTGTGTTGTAAATAATTATACATGAAATGTGTGCCTTTTATGTAGTTCATCCATGCATAAATTCTCCCAAGATACTACACTAAGTAAATAACCTGTTGTTTAACTACTGTCCAATAAATGACTTAGTATTTTGAATTTTTGTGTTTTACAAATGAAGCTATTAACTCATTGTTTTCACTTCCTTTAGAGGGACAACTTTGTAGAATTATTTAACCTTAATAAATGTAATTGGTACACCGAACATAAACTTATAGGTATTTCATTTTTATTGATCATTGTGTATTTGTAATAATATCTTATTGTTTAAAAACCATTTAGGTTCAAATTCTTATTTAGCTATTTTGCAATTAAGTTTATTGAGCAGAATTTCATATATTGATTTCATTGATATTTCTTTTTTACCTTTACAAAAAAATGTTACCTATGTAAAGAGTCTCAAGAAATATACATATATTTTGTATATTATCGACTGGGTTTGAATTTTTTCAAAAGAGAAAAAATCTTCTTTTAGTTTTAGAAAGAATACGGGGGGCTTTTTTTGCATTTTTGGGGGGGGTTGGTGCTAAATTTAGGGGGGGGGGGGTGCGTCATGAGGCTTAGGGGGGGTGGGCACCCCTGTTATAGGAGTCAATAATGAATGTGATAATAATGATGGTTTTGTCAAAATAATATAAAGTATAAAAAACTATTTGCTGTACAGTGGTGTTTATCTCTGGCTGACTGTAATTCCTGCGGTCATGGGTTCAATTCCCGTTCAGCCTGTGAGCCTGATATGAATTTGTGTCAACATTCACCTCATTACCTACGAACAAGTCTCAGACCCGTTTGGGCATCATTATCAAAAAAAAGGAAAGTGCTTAATTACGCAGCATTTTTGGTTTGGGCATCACCTAGCCGAGTTGCATCATAGATCAGGGATCTTGATGGTTCGTCTATGGTTGTATCCAATGCTGATGAACTGTAACAGCTCTAGCATTCTATATTCGATACTACATTATATTTCATTTAGCAACCTATTATTTGAGAATCTTCTATGTAACCAGTGGCGTAACTAGAGTTGACTTATGGGGGTGATTAATCCCCCCCCCCCCCCCCGGTCAACCACTCTTACATTCTACTCCCTTCAAAAAAATCTCAGATTATAGATATAATATATAACCAGAAGCTGACCCCCCCCCCCCCCCCCCGCCCCCAAGTAGCTGACACATCTTCATATTTTTTTCTTATTATTAAGACCATAGTAGTTATGAAATTCAAACCATTGAGAATTAAACTCTGGTATTTTGTGCATAAATTGGTACCATTGAATCATGTGCTGGACATCATTTTTGATGGGGAAAAATACTTTGAGCATAAGCTGTCAGATAGAGTACAAGAATCCTTTATTTCTTGGTGGAAATATCGAAGTAAGAGTGTTTGAAAATCTCCAAGTAGGCTGCTGTCAAAATAATCATTATTTGAAATTAACTAATGCTTAGAATGCTAGAGCTAGAATATATGTTGATTATGCCCCGGGGGTTCACTTATTAGGGGATGATTTTCATATTATACGTTAGGGGGATGTCAAAGTATTGGGTATATTTTTCAACACATACACAAGTAGCTGACATTGTATGTCAGCCACTGGGGACCATGTCTGAAATTTTGTTTGAAATTATTGTTGATATCTCCAATATGTGCAGTACACATACATGTTTTGTATGGTATGATTACCATTTGATATATGAAAACAAATTAGTTCATTCCTTACCTGGCACGGATTTCAGTTACTGGTGGTGACAAAAAAAGGGGTGTCAGCTGTTGGTGTAAATGTCAAATTATTTTAAAATCAAATCAAAATTAAATTTCAAATTTAAATTTGTATCCAAATTGATTCCAATTTCAATTATCCCTTTAAATGACTTGAATAAATAGATTCTGAAAACTTTTTTATTAATCCAGACAATAGTTCCAAAGTTAATAGATAATATTCATTAATTGACTTACTAAGGAGGTGTCAGCTACAGGTTGCTTTACACTAGCTTCAAATTAAATAAATAATTTTTCTAATGGTTTTTTTACAATTTAAAAAAAAATTCCAAGCAATGGGCCCCCCCCCCCCCGGGTTCTTATCATAAAGGACTTCAGGAAGTTCATTCACCTATCAAAATAGTCTTCTTGGTGTTGGAGGTGATATTATGGTTTAATTATTAAATAAACAAAAGACTGTATAGCATCACAATAAACTCAGTTCGTAAATGATGTAACAGTCGAGACTATATAGTTTCTCGTTTTTAATAACTATTTTTTTGTGGAAATCAGTTTTATTCATTATCTTTAATAAAATTCAAATTGATGTATCGTACCTTAAACTGCCAGAAAGGATAATTGGATCTTGATGGATGATTTTCATTCTTTTTTGAATCACATGTATGTCTACTTTTGATATATCAACACCATCAATTTTTATACAACCTTCTGTTAACTCAGTTAGTCTGTATAATGCCAACACAAGTGCCGTTTTTCCTGAATCTCTTGAACCCACTATCCCTGAAGAAAAAAAGTTTTTTACAATTGAAACAATGAATGGAAATTATTACAGTTATTTCATGGAATTTTATACGAGTTAAAAAAACGATTCACATGTTCAAGAGTTTGCATTCAACTGCAAACATTGATTTTGATTAGCTTATTTCCTTTCTCTCGCAACAAACATGATGAAAACATTCATGAAGACTCTCAGACACCTTGACTCATACTTTTATAATATAGAAACCTAATTGCGATGAGAAGCCATCTGTCTACTAAGTCTTGTTTTAGAAATTTGATAAGAGTTACAAAATAGTCTAAGGGGTTATTTTACAACACCTTTCATAATCCTCGTGCACCTTTGTTATGATTTTTCGGAATTTCTCGAGTACTGTACCGGTAATTTTATTAAGTTGGCACAACCAGAGGGCTTTGGCAACCAGATATTATATTTAGGCTATATGGCCGATGCTTTATATATATTATTGCTTCGTATACCAATTATCGCCTTTGAATGCCAGCGATTGGTTTCGTGACGAACACTCTACTACACAAATGTTTTTAGAAATTAATTTCTAATTTATAGGCCAATTATTTTTCTACTTTTTTAGTGGTGTTATCATTTATTTTTAGTAACCCATCTCCTTTCGTTCTCACTAAAACTCTTCAATTTTACATTACAAATCTTGTAAAACTTTGAACATATTTAAGTTGTTGAAGAACGAATTTCGGACAAGGCAAGTATTAAACTGTTGAGGTACGTTTTCCAAAGAGCGACAAACCATTCTCTATTTTGTCGTCAGCAATCGAAAGCCGTAAGACTTACGTTTTGACATAAGCCTACAACCTACAACCTCTGCGCAGATTGTATAATAAATTATGTAGAATGCCACTTATAGAGGTCACTGTGTCTTTTTTCAGTTATCATGGACAGAATAGAAAATTCGCTTTGCTAAGAAACTGCACTACTTTCAATAATGGAATGATTTCGCTTATTTGAATTAATTATTACATGACAGGATTCCGTGAAGAACCAGATTCAATATTTTTGTCTTACCAATTTTCTCAAATCGGTCAATTTCAAATGTTAGATTCCTTATAATCTTTGGCAAACCTCTGTATTGAAGACTCACATTCCTGAATGATACAACGTGGCCTTTACAGGTAGATTCAGAACTTCTCTGATTAGTTTTGCTATTGCAATCAGATCTGCATTTCAAGTTAGTCTGGAATATCAAATCAAGAGAAGTTGCAATCAAATAAAAACAGTATGGTACTCCATAATTTACTGTACTACAAATTCCATTCACTATTCTCGTCTATTGATATAATTACATAAGTGGTCATGAATATTTATAATAAATAGTAACTAAATAAATTAATTAATAAAAAATAAATAATTTATTTGTTTGAAGCATTCGCAGGTACAAAGAGTTGCTTATAATGCTTAATATAATCATGCTAACAATGACAACATGTAAATATTATATCTTTTTGATACAAAAACCATAACAAGGTAAATGAATAGTGCACTAACAAGAGCTTCAACAAGAGTTTAAACACCATGCATAAATATAAATTCATCTCTTTGGAGTAAAATAACAAATTATAACAGTAATTAATGTGATAACAATAATAAGTGATATTAAAAATTATCTTAAGATAGAAACCGCAAAACTCCAATAAATAACAAACAATATATTATGTATAATAAACTAATCTGAACTATCTAAATACACCTCTGTTACATTTTTTATTACATGCTTCATTCAAATGAACTACTACAATAGCTGAGAGAGATGCTTCATTTGAAAATTAATGTATGTAAAACTCAACACTATCTGATCTCTTGAAAGTCAACCCCTGTATTTTAATCTTTAATTTTGGCACTCTATAGAGTAATTACACTATAGAGTAATTTTGTTTCTCAATTCTGCTGATCACAGTAAAATAACATCAATGTCGATTTATGATTTTTTTTAGGATTGATTAATGAGAGAGACAAAAGGTCTTGTAAAACTATGTCTAATAATAATAAGCGTATGGCTTTTAATGGTGGGGAGACCCTTATACGGGTAGTTCCACCTCGCCGTTTGTGCCATGTTATGGGGAACATGGTGGACCTACTATTTTAGGTGGGTTCTGAACCACCGGGTAAGTGAATAATACTTGTAACATCAAGTCATTGAAGCACGGTCACCCATCCAAGCGCAGTCTTGTCTAATAAAATATTAAGAATGGAATATGAAACTCAGGTTTTCAGCAGTCTGATCACGTACAGGAAGTCAATTTAAAAATTATAATTGCAAAATCCCTTTCCATGAAATTGAATATTTTCCATTTTCTGATATTAAGATTGTAAGTTATTAGCAGAATAAGGAAGTTAGTTATAAATTCAAAAAATAAGGCGCTTACAAAACTTTCAATTAATCCATTTGATGCAGATCTATAGAAGAAGTGATCAAGTTTTGAGAAACTCAATCAAAATATATTGTCAATGCCAAAATCTACATTCAAAGCACTGTATTAGAATATTATGTATTTGTTAGGACTAACCATAGTTCCCTGACTATGATTTTGTCTGCTATGGTACAGGTTTTAGTTCTTGAAACTTCTCTTTACTTCTACTATTTTAAGACTTACAGTTTGTCTATTTGATGATGAGGGTGGTAAAGATGCTGCAGATTTCATTTCCGTGGGCCTTTTACTTTTCGCAGACATGTTAAATTTGACAGGTTTATCTTGATTGATCAGTCAGAAGTTAAAAAACACATATATTCAACTTGAATTTTGTTGAAACTTGACCGGAAATTTGTAAAATACAGCTGTTACAATTTTGTTTAGATTGTATGTCAAATTTGTTTACAAGACTGAAGCATCACAGAATATAGGAACCGTACTAAAATACCGTATCTATTCTTTGGCAGCATGCACATGTGCGAAATTCAGGCTTGTTCATTAGGTAAATTAATCATATATTTATATAATATCTTATTTGACAGAACGAAGAGAGGTCTCTGTTTCAAGTCAACCGTTTTGCATTCTGTCTATCTGTTTGTAAAGCATCTACTGCTGAACCAATTTTTTTTAAATTTGCCATGAATGTTTCTTTAAGTAATGTGCAGCGATGTATGTATAAGGTTTTTCAAATTTTCTTGCATTTAAATGATAATTATAAGGAAAAAAGGAAAGGTACCCAGGCCTTCTTCTATAGGAACTATTTTTAAAATGAGCTTCTCCATCATAAGATTTATTTTCATAGAACATTCACACGTTTTTGACAGCATCACATTTTACAATAATCCATTTACAAGTCATTTCTAAGGCACGCAAACGGTAGCATAATACATTTATTTTTCTACCAATACTATCTCCAGTTGATAGTAAAATAATCACTAACACAATAAATAGCTTCACTTATGCCCCTAGTTTTTAATGAGTTGATTGGCAGTACCCTAATTTTAATAGGCAGATGATTATATAATTTGACTGCCATGTGCGGGTAATGCTTTTGAGAAGAGCTGTGTATATTATACATATGAACTCTCATATGGACTCCTCCCATTTCTGGTGTTGTGATCGTGGTAGACAATATTAACATCGAATATGTTTAAATTACTGTGAACATATACGATTGAGCAATAGACATACAGAGCTGGAAAAGTCAGAACTTTCATTCCTCTAAATAGGGGTTTGCAGCTTTCTTGAGAAGTAATAACACCACATATCATTCTCAATATCTTTTTTGCATTGAGGATTTTTAAAGTTTCAGCATTATTAACCCAGAATAACACTCCATAGCAAAGCAGACTGAATGTGTTCATAGTATACCTTCATTAGAACATCAGCTCCTGACACGTGTAGGCTACTTAACCTACTCAGGAGAAATAAAAAATTCTCTTAGTAATGGTGAAGGTGATATTGTGGAAGGTATCCATAATGAATAATAAGACGAAATTGTCACAACCACATTTATTAAAACTTCGAGAAACTAGTTTCGGTTGTTATTGGTTGTTTACACCATTATCAATCTCAATCAAACTCAGTTTGATTGAGATTGATAATGGTGTAACAACCGAAACTAGTTTCTCAGTTTGATTGAGATTGATAATGGTGTAACAACCGAAACTAGTTTCTCGAAGTTTTAATAAATGTGGTTGTGACAATTTCGTCTTATTATTCATTATGAAATAAAATTCCATGTCAGGTACGTTACCTGTCCATCCAGATACCAAGAAATATTATAGTATCAGTGTACCTATCACTGGATGTACATTTATTAAATTATTTGCTAAACACCAATCTCTTTTATTATTTTTGTATTAAGTGATACGGTAGTAAGTTTTCAGCTTCATCTTTTAACTTGGATTTAACTTTCAAGCCAATGTAATCAGCAAATATATATCCATCATTTGATTCATTGTCAATTGAAGATGGGAGATCATTTATGTAAATGTTGAAAATTATAGGTCCTAGTGATGACCTTGAATGGGGTACTCCAAACTTTACCCATAAGTCATCAAACTATATCGTTGACCTCTATATAGAGTTCAATATATCGATATATCTCTACATCGAGATTCACTATACAACAGTGGCCCTCAACCCTGTTTAAATTATTCTTCCATCAAAAAATTCCTGTAGCATCACCAAACTAGAGCGAGCTGTATAGCAACTGGCACCATCCACTGGTGCTTCTTTTTCAAATTTGTCCATGAATTGTTTAGTTGCTGACACACAGCATGAGATTTCGTCACAAAATAAATTTCAATCACGAATACATGTTCTTCAACAGTTAAGCGCATTTTAACAAACAACAGTACATAAATACATGCTACCTAACCTAACATTGTTCAAATGCCAATGCTTGACCTTCACTGGTTCAACTGCAATACATGGGGAATAAACAGCCATCCCCACTCCAGCTCCAATCATACCAACACTAGAAACAGTATTTAACCGTAACCCACAGGACAAAAGGCCTTGAGACTAAAATTCCTAATTGATATGATGTCACCTCATTTGGTTTGTTTACATTTTGGAATCAAGATATTCAATTTTTAAATCAGCTGCAGAAGTACTCCATTGTAAGATTAGGAGAATGCATGGTGAACATATAGTATTGTTTCGGTTCTGAAGTTTATAGTAATATTCGACCCTCTTTCCTGGAACTCTTTGTTCAATGCATATTTTCAATTGATTTATTATTTTCTTGATTATCTTTAAATCGATAAGACTTCTATGAACTTCTCAGTGAAAGCCATTATAGTGTAGCCAATGTAACCTTAAAAGATTTTTGTGAACTTTTCAGCTGAGAGTTGTTGAGAATAAGTTTTGTAGGTACTGAAATCCTATTTGAATGTACATAAATGAATGAATAGATTAATAAATGATGTGGATCCGACCAACGTGTGTGTTTTAAATGCATTATTTATAATGCTTTGCATAATGTCTTATTAATGTGAAGCAGGTAAGTTATTCATGATACTAGACATTATTGCTATTCTAGTCTTCCTCATACAGCAGGAATGTATTGGAATACATTAAATTGTATTGTGTCCAGCATAATAAAATTAATCATCATTGGAAATTGAATTGAAATCGAATCTCAATGTTCTTCATCTACATTTTTTTATAAAATGATTTTATTTGTTAGCATGCCATGTGATAAGAGCATGGATTAACTGACCAACCTATATATAGGTTTAATGAATCTATGACAAGGAATATGATATTAGACTTTCTATAAAACAACTCTTTTGTCTTTTAATATTATATTGCAAATAATATAAAACTGTTCTGAACACTAATGTTCACTACTTGTAATCATGTGTGAAAAGGTGAGTGAAGAAAGGCGAAGGGAATTAACTCTCTTAACTAAAGTAATTCTTCAAATTTGATTTTTTAAATTGTCAACTGTCTTTCTTCAAAAGTGTAAGCATCTACATTCAAATTCATTCAATAATCAAGTTTTTTATTTTCTTGGCTCATATATATGATTTTATTGACGTTTTTATGGTAGTTGCTCGAATTTCTTAGTGATGCAATTGGAGGTAATACAGAGGTTCGTTTTATTAAGTAGATTTGGATGAAAAAATAGTAAGATGGGATGGAATGACTGTTCTAATTATTAAGTGAAGGGAGCTCAATTGGATAAATTCATCTATAATATGACTAAAATCATTAATATTAGTGTTGAATCATCAGCGTTATGATAATAATGATTTAGCTTAGGATTGATAAATAAATTAAACCATTTATCTGGTAAGTAGTTGGGGTTTCTTGTCTTGGCCCCAACATTCCCTAATGTTTGTTCTCAGTAACTTTATCAAGGACCTGTCAGTGCCTTATTATTTTCCAATACTACAAAATCAATTGTCTGCAAATAGCATGAATTGTAATTTTTGCAAGTGGTAAGTATACCTGAGTTTGATCGATAATTATTTTTTGTTACTTTGTGAAATTCTTACAGAATGATATTGTTTCAAAAGTTCTGTATTTAAAAGAACAAATGCAGTCATCATGATATAAATTTAGATTAATAGATTTTTTGTGAACTCCTGCTCAATAATTTATGGAAATTGGTAATAAGGTATTGCTCGGCTAATGAACTCTACCATATGATTTTGAGCATTAGCACCAAATGAGATTACATCATTGATCAGTCCTAAGGCCTTTTGTCCCGCGGGTTACGATTTAACCCGGTTCACACAAATTTATGCATTTCCCCAAAAAATACAACCTAATGAGCAATGGGGCCTCTTTCAAGTTGAATGAGTACAATCTTATTATTGCATATATGCAATATTGGAATCAGATTCATAAATAGCCCTCGGCCATAATATCTGGTTGAGCCTTATTCTTATTCATATAAATAAAGTTATCCTTCATAAGAATAACATATTTGTTTGAGAGAAACAACTTATCTCACTTGAGTATAATAACAAGTAATTACGAAGTAAATGATATACAAATTTAATTAATATTTTTATATAAACTCATTCTTCAGACATCTAAAATTTAACTTGAGCAATCAGTAGCTGTCTCGCAAATTGAAAACACAGCCATGCTGATGTGAACTTTTGTGAAAAACAGACATGAAATAGACTACGCAAATTGAATCAAGGGTAGGTCTGATGACTGTGTTCAATTTTGCAATGGTGATTATCTATTAAGTACGTCAAACAGACGCAGTTGGTTAATTACAAACGCTTTATTTGAAATAAACTAGGAACTACGATTACAAGCACATAGACACAGACAATTATCATGTAAGCATGGTAATGGCGCATATATTCAAATCTTTCATACTCCTCGATTTAAATTTTATTTTGACAAAGAATGAGAAAAGAAAATCTGAACAATGTGCACTCAAATTTATACAGTAATATTCAGCTCATTTCATAATTTTAAGAATTGATCATTTGGCAAAGCTTTCGTCAGTAAGTCACTCAAGTTATCCTTACTTTTTACATATTTGATACCGGTACTCAATATATATTTTTACAATGTCTGATAAAATGTGTAAATCTACTAACATTATGCAATATTGTGATTGGTCTTTTTACAAATAAGACACAACCACTAAAATAAAAAAAAAAACATTCAAGAGACTAAAGTTTCGAAAGTCATGACATTGTCAACCTCTATCAAACTAAAACTAACTCACTTGATCCAATCTGCCGCGAAGATAACAACGGTAGTGGTATTTTTCCAGACCATACCACATCAAATCAATACACTTTTTTCGTTCACCATATCAGATGTTGATAAAATTTGGTAAACTCATAGTGAGTGATGAGACTAACAAAAATACGTAATATCTTGGCCGACTCTAGTTAGAGTCGGCCATGATAATATTAGATATTTATTCAAATCTGTTTATAAGTTACAGCCATTTGAAATTTTTAAAAATCGCCAGAAATCAGATATTTGACATTTTTAGATTGCTTTACCAGCTGGTGACATCAAGCTAGAGGGGAGCTGTAAGTGGTATCAATTTGCACAATGTTTCTTGCTATTTACAGTGATCTGTAACACAATATGAGTTTTATTGAAAAATTTCAAGCAAAACCCAAATATATATTTATTTTTTGATTATCTCAAAAGTTCATTTTTAACAATTTTCAAACTTTTCATAGATTCTTTGTAGTTTAGATGCCTATGTCAGAATATCAAAATGGGATGAGAATGGGCTCATTGTTGAAAAAATTCTAATAATAAAAGTCTGTACCTGTCCAGTTTAAAGGAGTTTCCCAAAACAAAATTATAAAAGTTGTTTTCTTAACGGTTCTATAAGTATTTCAGGCGCTGAATCCGAATTTTAAGTTTTCAAAGTAGTGGAAGCGCCGTTTTACCCCTAAATGAGAAAACCCCATATCATTTTTTATTTTTTCAGTTTCTTTGCTATTATTTCCATTGAGATAAGATTTTTTGAGAAAAGATGTTCACTACTATGCATTATGAAGACGCTGAAATTTGCTTTATTTGCCACACTTCAGCTTTGGAACCACTGGTCGGAGAATCAAATAATATGACCTAATATGTGCTTAATAAAACGACAAAGTATTTATGAAAAGTTTGAAAATGTTTAAAGATTAACTTTTTGAGATAATCAAAAATTTAATATATTTTTATATTTTTGGGGTTTGCTTGAAATTTGTCAAATACAGTACAGCTCATATTGTGTTACTGTAAATAGTTAAAAACCACTTTAAAATGTCACCAGCTGCTAGCGCAATCTAAAATTGTCAAATTTCCGATTTCTGGCGATCAATTTTCAATGGCTTATAAACAGATTTCAATATCTAATATTTTGTATTTTTGTTAGTCTCATAACTCACTACAAGTTTACCAAATTATGATATGGTGAACGAAAAATTGATTTTGATCTGCAATGATCCTTTTAAATTTTCAAGTGAGCCATGCATTTTATATTAATTGGTGGCTATTGGAAAGTGTTACAATCCATCTTTTATTCATTTTTTTGTGTTTGTACCATTGCTCTTAGTATTTGAACTTGAATTGTAAACTGGTTATCCGTTTCTCGGCATTTAATTATATTATTCTTTATCAGTGGCCTTCTTTCTTTTCTCTCCGTCCATACCAAACAAAAGGTTAATTGTAAGAATGGCCTCAATGGCCAAGCCTCTGTGTAATTCATCTCTCAGATCCAAGCTCTATTTTTGTTAGGTTTTTATTTTTTAAACAATCGCATCCATAATTTCTGTTTTACTATACCTTAAAATATATATTTGTTGTATTTATAACCTTTTCTACTCAAACTATTCATTCATTATGTTTACTTTTCAAAAACAACTGTACTTCACTTCAACTAGGGGATCTGAGAGTTGCTAATATTATAAATACTTTTATCATTCATATACATTGTAAATTTACACAAATAAAGTCATCTGAATACATAGCAGTTGGTTTTAATATACGAAAATTACTCAATTTCATTAAATTAATACTCATATTCATTAAGTAATGATATCTCCATTTTATTTTAATAAAGTCTACTCTAATATTATCCAACCCATATCTACTCTATACTAAACGTAATTACTTCAAAGGCCTTGAACAGTTCAGGTCTGTTGAGTTCTTAAACTTGAGAAAATACAAACAAGGGAATTTAATAATGAACAGAACGCAGGGGTTGAAAAAATCTTATTTATTTAAGAATAAGTTTACAAAGTAAAGTGTTAGAAAGAAACAAGACAACAGTCTTCTGAGTAATTAAAACCCACACCGTTGTGGTACATCATTATTGTAGAAGCCTCCTAAAGACGACTTTTTACATGAACATGTCATCATAACCAGGTGGTGGCATATGGTCCGGATCTGGTTGTGGGGCATTTGGACCCCGCCTTCCATCAGAATTCGAAGGACCGAATGGATCAAATCGCGCTCCAGGAGGACCTGTACCTCTGCAGCAATAAAAAAATGATACCTTTTATTAATATTATATTCAAGTATATTATTTCTAGAATTAACTAGAATTGGAAGAGAATTATAACCATAATTTTTCAGAACATTAATCTGTTATCCTCAAAAAGATGACTCAATTTCAATTATTTATATTACAGTAGATATAAATGTAAACAGTCCACATAACTAAAATTTTTATACAAAATTGATGGGAGTGTCTCACATCGTCTAGATTCCAGACCGTCAAGGTGCTATTTTAGAACGAATCTGGAGTATGTGAGATGGCTGGAAGTATCATGCAGTGGAGTGTCTCAGATCGTCTAGTTTTCACATCAACTAGTGTCTCACATCCTCTATATTTCATATCGACTAGGTTCCACAGCAGCCAGGCCGGTACCGTCAGCTTCCGACTAAAATAGAGCCCGCCGGCTGTAATCACCCATTCTAATTATTTATCCGTATCGTTTCATTCACAATGCCATTTCACTATCTCAGATCTGACAAAAAAATTGAAACTTCGTGCACTTGACAAATGGCATCACGGCGTGATTCCAACAATGCGAAAAAACATCAATTTGAAGCACTCGTTCAGCTTTTATAACGGAATTTATCCAACAATATTTCAAAAATTTTTATGCGACCTGAAAACAAACTCTAATTGAGAATTTTTTCCATTTTCATGGTTGGAAAATTTTGAAAGTGGGAAAATTGTAGATAAAGATCTTATCTTGAATTAATATTTCTAACTTTTTTCTCTAAGGTGGACCTTTCTCTTTGAATTAGCAGGAGAGTTTATAAGTAGAATAAAAATAAAACTAAGTACTCCATGCTTTTCAAGTGGTTTAATGATTTAATTTTCTTCTATAGTTATTTGCTGTTATTCTTTCAATGTTAGCCTATTAACTATTATAGTGCTATATTTACAAAGCTTCATTTTGATGTATACAACATTTTCAGTAATTATCAGTTTACTTTATAATAACAGAAATAAGTGTATACAGTAATATTTCAATACCTTACATCATCTCCAATGCCGTGGATAATTATTATCCTATACACTGGATAACTATACTGCAAATACTTTCAATAACTTACAATAAAAATAACTTTATAAGTTATAATAGCTTACAATGATTAAGGGAAAGGCACCGTTGAGCCTGCCTTTTATTAGAGTCAGTAATAATAGTAATAATGATAACAGTAATAATACTTTCTTAGTAATAATAGTCTATCAGATGTCAGAACTGAATGACTGATTTTGGCTCCAACTGAAAATCATAAATTCCAATTGATTTATCAAATACATGTAGGTTTGGATAAATTCTTCATAAAGAAATCTTTCTTATTGATTTCATTATTCCTATTTTAGTTCTTGATGTAAGAAAAACCAAAGATGACGTGTCTGGGGGACCAACTGAGCAAAAGGATGCATTTTAAGGCTGTGCGCCGGTTTTTATTCATAATTTTTTTTCAAAGTTCATTGTATTGGATATTATTAAGGTATTGGAATGTTAACTATTTCCATGAGAAATTATTTTTTTCATCAAATATTTTATGGAATATGGAAGTTCAAAGTTGAAATTTTTCTGTTTTTGGGGGCAATTGAACTCGCCTACAAGTTATTTTAAGCATTTGATAATTTGTTTATAACTGAAAGACAACTTGGGGAAAAGAATAACACTTTTTTATTTCAATTTAACAATTGGTTTTTTCAAAATAATTTAAAAAAAACTGAACATTTTCGCATGTTTTAAACAAATTATTTTGAGAAAACTAATTGTGTGATCAGAATGAAAAATATGTCATTTTATTTCTCAATTTGTCTTTCATTTGAAAAAAAATTATCAAAAGATTAAAATAACTTGTAGGCTAGAGGAGAACAATTGCCCCCAAAAACCGAAATATTTCAACTTCCATATTCTATAAAATATTTGATGAAAAAAATAATTTCTCATGGAAATAGTCAACATTTCAATACCTTAGTAATATCCAATACAATAAGCTTAGAAAAAAAATTATGACCAAAAACCCTGCACACAGCCTTAAAGTGTTTATCTATCCAGTATTGAATATCACAATTCAGGAATATTTCTATCAAGTCTCATTTTTAATTATTTCTGAACATGCACGTTCTGTTTATTTTTGAACATGCAGTTATTTCACACAAAAGAAATCTATCAGAAACGAAATAAATCAATAATGTTTAGCTAGTCATGAAGTTGCTATATTACTGTTCCAAAATTAATCACCAACTTTTAATAGGCCGATCAGATAACTATATAAATAAAATTAGAGTTTTGTCTGTACATTTATCAGAATTGTATATTTTTTGGTTATTTTTACGTTTTATACATTAAATAAGCCGAAAATAGTCTTATCTCACTTTCTGTCTGTCTGCCTGTCTGTCACGGCCGCAAAGGCATTTTTCGCGGCCTTCTCCTCAAAAACGAGAGCATCGATCGGGATTTTAGTTATTGAACAGTATTGAAAACATTATTGACAATGTCTTTAGCTATAAAAAACTAAATTAAACTTTTTTTTTAACAGAGTAATAAACGTTTAAAAACCAAGTATTGTGCGATTTTGGATACATTTTACGCGGCCTTCTCCTGAAAAACGAGAGCATCGATCGGGATTAAAGTTATTTATTAGTATTGAAAACCTTTTTGACAATGTCTTTAGCTATAAAAAACTAAATTAACTTTTTTTAACAGAATAATAAACGTTTAAAAACCAAGTATTGTGCGATTTTGGATACATTTCTTCTAAGTTTTATTACCACATAAGAACAAATCACGTAATTTATCAATCAGCTGTTCTCAAATATAATCTGAATGGTGGGCCCTTTGCGGCGTTATTTACGCTGTCTGCAGACTTGTGTAGTCGGAGCATTGCAGTCTTTTAGGAAACATATAACTGGTAAATCAAAGCTCATATTATGTTTCATCAATTATTTCTTTGTTGAAAAAAAACAATATTTTCTAATTTAAATTTATGAAAACAAAAATTAACATTTTAGGAAGGTGCGGTTTGTGCTAGGCGCTTGGGAATTCGCCAGGTAGCACTATTATTACCACATAAGAACAAATCACGTAATTTATCATGATATATCAATCAGCTGTTCTCAAATATTCTCTCTGATAACTGTCACTGAATTGTTTACGTTCTAAGTTGTCACAAACTCTCTTGAAGCCTCCTCGAGAGAGGGTGACGACTTCTCAGGTGTTGCTCCTGAGGGACTGAACTCAGTCGGTGTAGGTCGGGGCGGAGGAGGTCGGTCCAAAATCGTTCCAAGGGTAGGGCGATACCTCCCTTGGAAACAGTTCCCCTGTGGAGGGTGGGTACGCAGTCTGTAACTGCAATTGACGGCTGGCTGTCTGAAACGGCTAGCCCAAGGGTACAGGATGACAGGGTAGGGAAGGACTCGCTGTCTGGAACAGCGAGGAGGAAACAAGCCGTCTGCAACGGCTTGCCGTTAGGGTTGGGTACGCAGTCTGCAACTGCGGTTGACGACTGGCCGTCTGTAACGGCTAGTCCCAGGGAGTGAGGTATTGGGGTTGGGTAGGACTCGCTGTCTGCAACAGCGAGCAAAGGAAGTAAGCAGTCTGGAACTGCTTACTTGGGGTCGAGGATGGGAGCTTGCTGTCTGTAACAGCAAGCGTAGGAGACAAGCTGTCTGAAACCGCTTGCCGAGGTTGAGGAAGGAGTCTTGCTGTCTAACTGCTAACAACTTCATGATCGTTGCTATCAAAAAAGCCAAAACATATTTATTTAGTCATATTTCTAAACATAATCCGTACGAAGGACGGGTAGCTGCTAGTTTAACAAATAACTGTTCAATAGTTCAGAAAGTAACATCTAAAACATAGTTCTGGAATCCTCTGGATGACTACAAGGTGAGGGGTGAGTAAACAAAACATGCCCATTATCACTTTCATTGGAAGTACTTATTGACACAGCACAGAAAGGGAAGAGAAATATGTTTCTCTTTATATTTTATATTTTTCTCTGGCGTTTCATAACAGTAAGTATTTCATGAAAAATCGTAACTTTTATCTTTTTATTTTCTCAAGAGTTATTGATCAATTAGTAACCGTTCTAGAGTTTCACTCTGATACAGCGTCAATAATATTGACAATAAATTATTTTATATCTAAGGAGTGGCGCACCCAGGGGCTTGCCTCACATTAAGGCGTGACGGCCGTTTCATCGTTAAGAGCATAGTCAGAAGACCTACAGTACTCTGATTTAAGGCATGATTTTGAGGTTTATGGATGTTGGAAGTGTGAGGGGGCGGGGGTATGAGTAGGTGACAAAATAATCCCAATAACCCCACTCCCTCGCATTTCCAACATCCATAAACCTCAAACTCGTGCCTTGAATCAGTGTACTGTGAGTTGTCTGACGATGCTCTTAACATCAAAGTGAAGCGGCCGTCACGCCATAACTTGAGTCACAATTTCCACTTGAAAGTATTTTTTGAGTTTTTATTGTATATATAGGTGTTTGCGAAAAAAATGTGCCAGATTAGAAAAGCTTATTCCTTCGAAAACGCTTCATTACAGAAATAAAGATAGCGAAAGAGTGGCGAGCTATCTTTATCAATAAATTAGTACTCATTCAGAAAACTCTAGGCTTCTAGAGCTCTCATTTAGGTGGTAAATTGAATACATTTGATGAGAAATGAGCTAAAAAATCAAATAAAACATTAACTACCGTTATTATTGAGAAATCCTATGAAATACATACAAAAGTCCAAAAGAAGGCGTTCAGAAAAATAGAAAGTAAAAAGCATCCGTGCAAATTTAGTGTACTTTGATTCAATGAAACTCGACTCGCGTTTTTGACTATTGAGTACATTCAGATTTCATTTCATAAAAGGAATTCACAAGTTTTGAAGAAGTGGATTTTTTTTTTGTTCATTGGAAATTAGTTTGATTAATACAATGAAAAAGTGTTTTCATTATCATTTTATGAAGTTTTATAAAATATCCCACTAATTTAAAGATTATGTAATCTCAATTCGTGTTCAGACTGTCATGTTTCGTTCGCTTCATTGCCCAAGTAACAGTCTCAAAATGATGTGGGCAACATAAAAATTTATGGTAGTAAATCCTGTAGCACGTTTCAGCTAATTTCAATTGAATTCACACCACCTACATGAAGGCCTTCGATATTTCTGAATGAATGATGAGAATAGCTGTAATCTTCCGCCCTCTTTATTTCTGAAACAATGCGTTTCCAGACCCGTTTTTTTTTTATTTTCTGCAGTCTGAGAATTACCTTGAACTCTTGTAACACTGTATAAAAAAGACACATGATGGACACATTTTGTTTCCCCATAGCTGATTCCCTTTAAAAGTCAAATAATGAAACCTTCTCCCCCACCATTAGCTTTATTGGGCAACAATCTTATAAAAAGAGGTATGCAAAATCCGAATTTCACCCCCCCCCCCTCGCTACCAAAATTTACCTAGTAATACGGGAAAGCCCCCCTCCCCCAAACCAAGACTCTGGGTGCGCCCCTGTAAAAAAGTTATACTGTAGTTGTTTTACGGAATCACAGTGGGCTCTGTATAATTAATTTTCATTGAACTGAATTGAGACCATGGAAAGTTGACAGTTGATAAGGCTCCCACCGACTTCGTGGCACGGGAGGGGGGGAACGAACAGGTAAAAAGGTACAAACTGTTTAAATAACTTGTTTATAAATTAGTGATTCAGTATTTCAGAGAATCTCATAATCTGAAATGAGAATTTCTCTTTTTTCTTTTTTGCGCGATTTGGGTTTGGCTGGAAAGGATGAGTCATACATAAAGTTTGTAGAATTATTTATATAAAAATGTCTTGTTTCGATATGGTAATATCTGCTTAGTGACGCCGGGCTGTCGTGCCGGTCATTGCTTCCTTCCTGTCTAGTACATCCCCTCTCTATTGCTTATCAACTCCATATTGTTTATCAACTTACTGATTTACATATCTCAATTCGATTTACATATTGTCCAATATACTATACTTGGGGCATCCTGAAGTAATCCCCTTTTTGGAATTAAAAATATTTAGCAAATATTTACGCCTGTTTCGGTTGAAAAGAACAACCTTTTTACTATTCTCCACGTAGTCACCTCGCAAATTTAAGCATTTCTCATAACGTGAGATGGTTTTTGAATCACAGATTCACACTTCTCTGCCGCCAGTGTATTGAGATAATCAGATAAGGTAGTGACAGTTGCTTCCAGTTTTTCATCACTTTCAAGTTATATCCTACCAAAAAGTCCTTGAGTTTATATTTTTTTTGGAAGATGAAGCCCACATAGGTCTGAGACCTGTGCGTGGGTAATGAATTGGATGATGGTGATTGATGAGTTGGACCTACAGTTTTAGGTGGGTTCCGAACCACCGGGAAGTGATTTTACAGTAGAGAAGTCTTTTTTGCTGGACAATCCAATTGGTCACCCTTACAAAGAGCGCCCAGGAGTTTCGCGCCTTGTCTCTGATTGAACAGATACCTGCTACGGCACTCGGCTATCACTTCCCCTATTATATTTGAGGCATATTAAATTTGTCAAAAAGACTTGGTTTATTTTTAATTTGAAAACGGGTATTACTTTCCGGATGCCCCAAGTATTTTGGACAATATTTAAAGCGATTTGAAGGACTCAAAAGCAATTTGACAATACTTTTCAACTCTTTTGTTTGATAGAAATTTGATCATGTACAAACGACTTAACACTGATAAACCTATTTATAAATATTTATTATTTCATGAATGGTTTCAAGCTCGATTTATGGAATGAAACTTTTCCAAATTCTCTAAAAATTTAAAATAAGTAGGTTGTAATTTATGATTTGTGATTGAGGCTACATTGAAATGATGATGTGAATTGAATTGATTAGGAATAAACAGAAGAAACAATGCAGTATACTTGTGATCTATTGAAATAGCCCGTTAATAGCAGATATTGACAATACAGTAGCTATTTTCAATCAGTTTGTTTCTCACATTTTCACAAAAATAATCTGTTTTGTTCTGTTAATCAGTTGAGTAATTGAATTGGTCTATTTATATTTTTAAAAGAAATGTCATGAGTATTTCGTCAGAAGGGTGGTCTTAGATTAAAATTTGGTTTATTTCTAGGCTAACTTATACAAGAAATTTCAAGTACTTCAATAGAGAATTCTTATTATTGGACCCTGTCATCAGAGTTGTTATCAAATCAGTAAGAAATCAATGTTTTACTTTGTATTCATTAATTGAGACACTTATTATATTGGACCCTATCATTAGAGTTGTAATCAAATCATTGACAAATCAATCTATTAGCTTGTATTATGCTAATTGAGACAGAAATAACGGGAAATACTGAATAATATCTTATGGCGAAATTGATCGCCACTGTGCTGGGCGTAGCGAGGGGAGTCCACTTTAATAGGAACCGAGTATACCTAGACGAAGTGAGATCTGGACGGTATGAACACTAGACGTTCTGCGAAAGCGGAACGCTGGAAACTAGAGGGTCTGCAAATCTAGACCACCTGAGACAGAGAACTAGATGGTTTGAGAACTCGACGCTGTGAGATACTAGACGCTCTGCGACACTAGATGGTCCGAAATACACCCAAATTGACTGTATGGTTTAGTACCCTAATACACGTCACGCAAGGTATACTAAGGTAAACGTGTGTAGAGGATCACTCAAAACGTTAATTAACTAATTATTCACGTACCGAGAAAATGAGCAGCAGAAGCAATGTGAATGCACCGACATTCCTCGGCATACTGGCAAATCCTGTGGAGATTGGAGTAGGGAAAGGAGTAGGAGTGGGGGAATAATCTTCCCTCACTTATAATAATTGTGACTTACTTACGATGGTACAAAATAATAGAAAATGATGAGATGGTAGGCAATAAGCTGTCCTGCACATTGACCAAATATTCATACTACCAAGTATTTACCAGATACAAATTAAAAAAAACATAAATCGTTCCCTTCCTTTCTGCACAGCACGCATATAATGTAAACACGTGTCTTGTGTTGAATGAACAGAGTTGAATGTGACAGTGATACGGTTCCATAGATCGGCTGCAACTACCACCCTTCTAGTGTTAGGAAACAGACTTGTGAATCTTTATTTCTCCAAAGGTAGACAGTTCATATCCTACTTGAAATAAATAATGGAAATTGGGTCCATCTCTCTGAATAATCGACTATTATAAGGGAATAAATGTACAAAAAAAGACATCGGTTTCTAATTTTAAACATTAAGGTACCTACCTCCAAAGAAAAGGTTCAACTTACAGAAATGTGTAACTTAGCTATCATTATGTACTGGATCCCAGAAATGGAGTCTCAGTAATACAAAATAGTCGTTGCAATATAACAGATGTAGGTAACATAGACGATCACAGATGTAGAAACTAATTGTTCTTCTCTTCAGGGTCTTTGAAATTGAAATGAAACAGCTACTCCGCTTATAACCTAATGGAATAACCATCACAAAACCATTGATGGCTATTTCAGCAGGTTATAAGTGAAGTAGCTGTTTCATTTTAATTTAAAGATCCTGTAGGGAATAACAATAACTTTCTATATTTTTAACCACTATGTCACCTATATCTGTTACATTGCGCCACTAGTTTTGCGATGGCTCCCACAACATATATATATATATATATATTCACACACTTTACAATAATTTTTGAAGAAATGATAGATAAATTTCCAATGGAAAGTAGAGTATTGTTATCAAAAAATAATTTTCGTCCTATGCGAATGTATTGGAAAGAGAAAAAATAGTAATTAAAATATAATTTGAATGAACTTTTGGACCACGTATGATTAGGCTTATAGTAATGATAGAGATCAAATCTTTCATCAAAAGAATACCTGGGAAGACCACCTGGAACTCCAGCACCAGGCAAGCCAGGCATGCGAGGCCTTCGACCACCAAGGGGGTCGAATATCATTCCGCCTCCTGATCCAAATGGGCCTAAATCTGATCTTCCATAGTCGAATGGATCGATCCTCGATGGAAATCTGTTAAAAAAATGAAAACTTTTCAAAAATGCAATGCATTAATCAACTCATTCAAGCAAAGTACTAGGAATTAGAACACATTTATTAGCAGAAAACTGCCAGAACCAGCAGTGTTGGTAGACAATAGATTGTTCATTTACAATCCACAAAATATGATAGAATTAGAATGAAACAACTAAACTATTCAATATATTACTAATGATTTTGATATAGAAGAAAAATGTTTATCCTGATGCGAATGAAAATTAAAACTTAATTTCCAAAATAATTCATTGAGAACTAGTATTAAATCATCACGAGCTAAAAGTACTACTTTGAAGTGTGAATAAACTGAATTTTTAGTATGGGAATAAATTCTATTTATTCCCAAGTTCTTTTTAGTTTCATTCATTTGTTGGAAGAAGATGGAACCACAACTGTGGTAATAGTTTAGTGCTGCTTACACTGCATGTTTTATTATTATACAGAATTTTAATAGTATAGTCCGTGCAAAAATTACATTGCAAGAGAGTCTTATGACATATGAGAATATGAGCGAGCTGTTGCCATTTCTTGTTTACATTTTTCCACACATATACTGTTGTTTGGAAACGTGACCGATTGGCTCGGCTACTGTGCAACTTGGCAACACTGTACCCCATTAGCGTAATATTGCAAACTAAGGTTTGCACAGACTGTAGCATACAATCAGTAATTAAGGAGTTAGCAATTATTTTTAAATTATAATCAGCAATTATTTTTCTTAAATTAAATCAACAACATTATTTTATCTGAATACTGTAATTAACTGTGAAGCAGCTTTAAAGTAATGTTGCATCATTTGGCAAGAGAATAATAAAAATTACCCTTCAGGAGCATATGGACCAATGCCTTGTCCGGGTATAGGAGGAATTCGAGCACGAGGTGGCGAGGGAGATGATCTTAGAGAAGATCCTGTTGAGTGCCGTGGTGGATCAGTTTGGCTCTCCACTGATTTCTCGGATTCTATCAGTTCGCTTTCAATTTTTGTTACAACATCACGAATTCCCGGGATCAGAGTGCTTAAACTATCACCCCTCAACTCAACCACAGTCGATGATATATTGAAAGCCACACTCTTTACTTTGCATTCATCACGACTCTAAAAAAAACATGATTTTGAATTAATAAATTCCACATTGTAAAATTTTTTCAACCGTTTTAAATTATTGAAATAATAAACTGAGTATGCAGAGCCGAATTGTTTGACAATTCTTTTGCAACGGATACAAATTTAGAAAAGAATACCAACTAAATGTAATTTATACATGCTCAGGAAAAATAAAACCCCTAAACTCTACTAAAAAGATATTCCAAAAAAATAAAGGTTTCAAAAACTAAGCAATTGATAACAAATGATCAGTTGTAATTTGAATTCAGTGCTCATAATAGTAACAATAATAGAAACGTAAAAAAAACGTATCAGAAAGTGGAAGAATTTGCACGTTATTACAAATAGCCCAGGCTATGAATGCAAAAAAATGGCCATTGTCATAACAAATTAGGGGAAAGCTGAATTTTTGCAGGATGTTAGTATACATAGTACTTACTCGAAAAAACCAAAGTCCCGACCCCCACCCCGCTTGCTTACCCCTCCGCCCCCTCTCAATATTGCAAGAGCAGTACTTCAGTTAAAGGCTTATAACTCGGAAACTAATTAAGGTATCGTTGTGATTCTCATCTCATTTAATACTCAAAACTATTCTCTAAAAAAAATGTTATATAGCCTACATTTGCAAAGAAGAGAGCTTATTTTTCAGTAATAATTTAGTTTATAGAAAAAAATGTCACCACGAACCAGAAAAATCAACTTCAACTGATCATATATTTTATGCTATTGCGTTATTGGTTGTGTTATTCCTTACAAAACTTATAGATATTTTAATAAGCTCTAAAATGATGTGCCAATTGATTACTATCGTTCAAGTTATGGCGTCATAGTGAGTGATGAAATAGTAGCAGACACCGTGTCGCCGAACCCTACAGCACTGTGTTTTGCATGGCGCTTGGCTATCCATACCAATCCAATAAATAATTATTGTCAGAACAAATTAGAGACAAGCAAGACTATATATGCTAATTAATAGTGCACGTTTAAAAGTACATTTTCCAAAAAGTCGCCAAAAATCCCTCTTGACTTTCCCCCCCCCCCCCCAAGCCACATCAAAGTTGAACATTTTTCTAATTATTGGAAATTCGATATTTCTGTAACTAACCATCAAACAGGGTTGATTCTTCTTCCATAATATCAGTCATATAATATAACTTTCTGCAATAAATGTGCTGTTCACTTTGCTGGTAAACCTGATAGTTTATTTTATAAAAACTGAAATATCTCAAAAAGAGAATTCTATCAACTAGATTTTTCATTATTTAGGGGGACATTTTTGTATGTAATTTTACAGAGGTTTTTCTGAGTAAGTACTATGTATACTAACATCATGCAAAAATACAGCTTTCCCCTAATTTGTTACGACACAAAACATTCATTGCCTAGGCTGAAAGTTGCAGATGAGCTAATCAATGTATATATATATATATATATTCATCCATACAACTTAGGTAGAATACAATCGTATGTTAAGAAAAAGTCTAAAAAGAAAGAACACAATAATTTCTAGATTACATTGGAAACATTTTCCTTGCAAATTTTCAACAGTTTTTAATTAATAATATCAATATTACTATACCCGTAACCTCATTTTTTATGTCGAATAGAAAACTAAATAGACACATACTTACCAGAAGACTAACTATTATTTCACCATCCACATGTAGAGTATTCAATACATAGACCTTCCCATTTTTGATGTATCTTATACTATATTCTTCACTTGCATTCCATCTATCAGGCAGATTTTCAGATTCTTTTTCACTATCAGTTTGACACTGGAAAAAAGTATTTATCGGGATCAGTAACAATATTAAAGTTAATATTTAATTACATTCAAAGGTAGGATTTCATTTTGAATAATATACAAATATCCCAGAGTAGTACACGGGATTGTATAGGCTTACCGATTTACCTGTACTGGTACGGTACATCAACAGACAACAAACAATGGGTGCTTCACCGGTTGTACCGCTAGACGCCTGATTGGCCAATTCAAAATCATTGACCAATCAGACGCCACTCTTCTCTCTTTTATGCACTGGTAACAAATTTTTGTTGACAGTGATTGAGTTCATGGGAGCCTGCACTGGTTGTACCGCTAGGCGTCTGAATGAAGTTGAACAATTAATTAGTTCACGCAGCACGAAAAATTGATAAATATTGAAAAAATCTAATGGACGATGATAAATAGAAGAGGGATAGATTGAAATTGAAATTCATTTATTTTCTTCATAAAACCATTACAATAACAAAACACATCATAAATAAAATGAAGAAATAGTTCCTCTTATGGGCAATAGCCTGTGAAAGAGGACCGAGCTCTCATCAGAATACATGAAAGGTCAATACACAATTTATGTGCCATGAAACTAAAAATCTATGCATAGCTTAATTGTTTATATGCTAAAAAATATAGCATTGTAACAAACAAAAAAAGTAGAAAAACATAAAACTCATGTTAGTTAGATATGACATTTTATACCATAATACATAGATAAAAAGACACAGTAATGTAGCATACAGCAACTAAAGAAAGATTTGAGACATTCTCTACGGATAGCAGATACTTAAAGAGTAATTTTAATTTTTATAAAAGAGACAGTTATTTATTGTCTTAAAATGGACAGAAAGATCAGCCCTCATACACACCCACACAAACCACACACACACACACACACACACACACACACACACACTCACTCACAGACACAGGCGCGCATGCAATACTTTATGGGTGTCACTGTCACACAATACATGTAATTTTTTATCACTAATCAGAATATATTGAGACTATGTAATTATCTATCTCGTCCCGGTTTATTTCTAAGATCCAGCTATTGAATATATCTTTATAATGACCAATTATTTTGTTTTGAGGGTTCCTTATGTAATCAGGTAGTTTTGTGAGTATAGTATATTGGCCTTATAGAAGTATAGTAGAAGCAAGGCATCGCCTCCCCTTCCTCCAGTCATTGTGGAAAACATCAAATCCTTTAACTTATTCAAAAAGAGATCTGCAAAATAGCTAAGAAAGGAACATTCAATTTCAAGGTAATGCTAGGAAATAAGAAGATAAATTTCGCTAATGAAGAGGATTTTTGAAAATCAACAAAATGGCTGAATGAGAACGATTACTCTTAGTATTCTTATAAGACCAGGCCAGTAAGAGTATTGGCTAAAATTCTGTACCATTCTTGTAAACCTGAGAATATAGTGGCTGATATTAAAAGTAGGGGGTTTAAGATTTTAAATGCAACCAACAAATTGAAGTGGAAGACAAAAGAGTCCCATGATATGTTTGTATTGTCTTTTAGCCCTGAAGAAGTCACGAAAATTTATGAGATAAATCACATAATGGGGTGCAAAGTTGAAATTCATACCCTGATAACATCTAAATTGATTCATCAGTGCAAGAAGTTTCAAGCTTATTGGCATACTCAGAAATATTGCAGCAGGGAGCCAAGATGTGTGAAATGTGCAGACAAACAATCATCTCCAGCAGTTGCATAAAACCTTAAGAGGCTGGGCCAAAATGTGTCCATTTTGGTGGGAAGCATCCAGCAAACTACAGAGGATGTAGTGTTGCCATTGAACTTCAGAAAATAAGAGCCAAAAAATAAAAAATTGAGCAAAATATTAACGAGCAGGATCCTATCAGAAATCCTACACCATTAGTGGAGCCAAAAAAAATTATCCAAATGAGTTCTACTCTGAACCCTGGTAAGAGCTACTCTGAAGTGGCATCTGGGAGAAGAAAGGAAGAGATAACTGTCAGTGAGAATATAAGTGACTTCCTCAAACTTATTATTGGAAAACTTGATAAACAGGAGTCATTGATGGCTGCTTTTGACCAGAGGCTGAAGAAAATAGATGTATGCCTAATTTCTGAGACTCATTTCACTAAGAAATCTTACATGAGGCTCAGAAGTTACAAAATGTATCATGCTATACATCCACAAAATACAGCAAGAGGTGGTACTGCAATACTGATAAGAGATGTCATAAAACATTTTGAAAATACACCCATCCAATCAGAAGAGATGCAAATTACATCAATAACAGTAGAGCCTCGGTTATTCAAATTTACAATAGCAGCAATATACAGCCCATCAAGACATACCATATCTAAAGAGGTGTATAAGACTATGATCAATAATCTTGGCAACAGATTTATTATTGCAGGTGATTTTAATGCCAAACACACATATTGGGGCTCAAGATTGATCACTCTTCACCAAAGGAAGAGAGCTTTTTCAGGCTATTCAAGAATTTAGATGTGAAGCTGTTTCACCAGGATACCTAAATATTGGCAAACAGACAAGAATAAGCTACCAGACTTTATAGACTTTTTTGTGATCAAAAGCTTTTTGTCTTACCACATGAAAATAGAAGAGTGTGAAGATTTATGTTCTGATCATACAGAAATTATTTTGGAAGTCAGTGAAAAATTAGTGATGAAGGAATTTCATCTGCGTTTAGTGAACAGAGGAACCAACTGGGAAAGATTTCAACAGTCCCTTGAGCAGAAAATAGACCTTGGAAATGCTGATCAACTGGATGCTGAAGTTTAAAAATTCACTCAAGACATTCATGAGGCAACCTGGGAAAGCACATCACATATTATATTTTGAACAAGACGACCATCTAGTACACATTTTCCTCAAAACATAATAGAACTTATAATTTCTTCGATCTTTTCCACTTCTGGGACATCCTCTACCGCGTCAGTAGCTTTATTGTAAATCCCATCTGGATTTACATAGGTCTCTTCAAGACATATTTTTTAGAAAAAAGAAAAGGACCATTTATTATGAAAAGTTTACATTATAATGAAAAGTTTGTTTTCATTCAAGACATATTCAAAGTAATTTAGATTAAGGTTTTTTGTATAGTGTATGGTAATTCGTGACATTATACGCAGACACTGTTATTTAAATTATTTGTTATTTAAATTATTTGTCTTATAAATTATTTATTTGCCTATTGTTTATCACCTCAGTTTGTTCAGATTTATTCATGAAGCCTAACGATATTTTCGACAATTAGCCCAATTGTTGGAAATTTGTTGTTGGAAATGACCACTGGCCCTCTCCAGCCAGCACGAAATCCACCCTTTGTGCTACTTTGGTGATAATATAGGTTATCGCTGTAAATGAAGTAATAGCACAGCAACCTGGGAAAGCACACCACATATTATATTTTGAACAAGACGTCCATCTAGTACTCATTTTCCTCAAAACATATTAGAACTTGACCATGAGAAACGATTGGCTAGGAAAAGGTGGCAGAGGACAAGAGACCCACTTGAACTTTCTTGTTCAAAAACTTAGAGAAAGTACCAGAAACCATAAGGAGTCTGTCACAAGTGAATACCTGAAGCCAGGGACACACACACTGGTTTTGTCCACCATGGATTATTTTCCATCACCATCATACCAACAGTGGCATGAAGGAATATATACAAACATACACATTGGATGGAAAAGAAAAATGATCGTTATTTTTTTTACTGGTGATGGTAGCTGTGCAGCCACCCACTGCCACTACTTTGACGTATTTTTTTCCACCTCTGCCAAAACAGTGGTGTATGTAACAAAATACACATGTACCCACACATCAGTTTATCTGCCATCCACTACATTTTCTTTTTGTCGATTACGTCTTGGAGAATCCAGCTAAGGAGTATAAGACAAGTCAAATCAACAATTATACAATCTTATACACTAGTTACCATAATTACTATATCAATTAGTTGAGGTAAGGCTTAATTCTGATGTGAAAGGAACTCTTGTACACTATAAAAAGCTTCTACTGAATATTTTTTCAGTTGTTTTTTAAATATTTCTATATTTTCAAGACTCTTTAAAAACTGTGGTAGCTTGTTGTAGAGTTTCCTACCAATATAACTAGGTTTTTGTTTAAACAAGCTACTATTGTGACTCACTAAGTGATAATCTCCTTGGCTTCTTGTGTTATAATCGTGTATGTCAATATTTTGGTTAATATCACTCTTTTTTACATACAAAGTAGCTTCTTCATACACATATAAGGAGGGTACAGGTAAGAGACCAAGTCTCTTGGACAGCGGTCTACATGAATCTAATCTATTTATACACCTAACCGGTTTCTTTTGGATCTTAAACACCCTATTTGTTTTGATGAATTACCCCATACTAAGATAGCATACTTAATATGCGAACGGTAAGAGCCCATGGTAAGCTATAAAAAGTAACTTTTTGACGTTTAATCTAGCAAGCTGTTGCAGGAAAAAATTAATACCCCATATGAAATTTTATAACATATTTTCTTAATGTATGGAGCCCAGGTCTATTGTCTATCCAACAAAACTCCTAGAAATGCAACATTTTCTTCCTGGCCTAGTTGATTATCATTTACAAATACGTTTATAGCCCTATCTTCATTTGAATTATGTTTGTTTTTGAATTGAAGGTATTAGCATTTTTTACTATCTATTGTTAATTTCAACTGATTTAAGAATTGGACAATGGACTGCACACCTATATGGGTACTTATTTCTAAATTATCTAGAATGGAATTGCTGAAAATGAGTGATGTATTGTCTGCAAATAAGAGGGGCCTACCACTAATTAATTATTTAGGTAAACGGTTGACATATAAAAAAAAAGCAATGGAACTAGTATTTATCCCTGATGCACTCCAGCTTGGGCCTCAAGTTTATTAGATTTGATGCTTGACATTGCAGCCTTGTTGCCTTCTGATACATTGTTTCCTGTAAGGAGTAGAGCTATTAATTTGCGAACAAAATACCAAATGACACTGAACAGCGTTTAGATGGTGACAGATATTTTACCATTATGTGTTCCCACAATGGTTCCTCCATGGGCGACGACAGCAGATAATCCGTTGGCAGACAAAACCGTCATGTGTGTCACTGGCGTTAAAAGCCATGGTAGTGTTCAGACTACTCACTTTGGAAAGCAACAAAGTACTTGAAGAAACCTTCAGCACAATTTACTCCTGTTAGGGAAAGTAACGTCAACTGGGCTAGGAATAACAACCAGAAAGCTAGGAGATTTGCTAAATTTTTAGAAGAGGTCTTTCAAACACTCACCTACTGGGGAAGAGATCACTGCTGAGGGTGAAATTTCAACAGAAATAGAAGAAATTCTAAAGATTTCAATAAATGAGCTGAAGCAATAAAATTAATTGAAAAAGGAAACTGCAAGAAAGCACCTGGGTATGATCTAATTACTGGTGAAGTGCTTAGAAAACTTCCAAACAAAGCAGTAAAGAAATATATGCACCTTATAAATGGATCATTGAGACTGATGTACATCCCAGGCATATGGAAAGTAGCTGAGGTCATAATGATTCCAAAAGCAGGGAAGTCACCACATGAAGCATCATCTTACAGGCCAATATCTTATATTGCCAATTACAGCAAAGAAATTTGAAAGAGTGCGTCTAACAAGATTACAGCCAATAACTGAAAGAATAAAGATCATCCCACACCATCAATTTGGCGTTAGAAGTAAACATTCTACAGGTCCACAGGGTTACTAATATTATTGAGAAGGCCCTTGAGGAGAAGAAGTTCTGTACAGCTGCTTTTCTAGATGTGGCTCAGGCGTTTGACAAGGTATGGCATGAGGGTTTGAATAGAAAACTACTGAAAATCCTACCCATTCAATATTCAACAATATTAAGATCCTACCTATCAGACAGATACTTCAGAGTGAAACAGGAATACTGCTTCTCAAAATTAACAGCTCTTGGAGCAGGAGTACCACAAGGAAGTGTTTTGGGGCCTATTCTCTATCTGCACTACACTAGCGACCTTCCTGTGCCAGAAGTAGATACCATTGCCACTTTCGCGGATGACACAGCAATCATTGCTCTTGGAGATACCAATGAAAAGGCTACACAAAATATGCAAGTGACCCATGGAAAAATTCAGAAAAACCAGAGTTTGGTAAAAATAAAAGTGAATAATAAATCAGTGAATGTGACTTACTCAAACAGAACTTATGAATATTTTCCAGTTATTGTTAACAACCAGTTAATTCCTTATGCAAATGAGGCCAAATTCCTTTGGAATGACAATTGATGCCAAGCTACGGTGGAAAAGTCATGCCAAGAAAAAGAGAGATGAGCTCAACTTCAAGTATAGTAGAATGTACTGGTTGATAGGAAGGCATTCAAGCCTATCAAAATACAATAAAATTCTACTATATAAACAAATTCTGAGGCCTGTCTGGTTGTATGGTGTCCAACACTGGGGTTGTACTGCAGAGAGTAATATTGGCATCATTCAAATGTTTCAAAACACGTTTTGCAACATTCTGTAAATGCTCCACATTACATCAGGAACTCTGATCTAGATAGAGACCTGCAAGTGGAGACAGTCATGGAAATGATTGAAAGATCAGCGAAGTCTTATGAAGAGGCTCTGCATCATCACCAAAATGTTGAAGCAATCCAGCTCCTGGACAATTCAACATCAGTGGGGAGACTGAGAAGAAAGAAGCCAACAGACCTGGTGTGGCAGTGTTCAGTGGAATTGCTCATTGAAATTATTAATTCATATGCGATTTATGTAAATTATATTCAAATAAGATGAATCTATTATCGTTCTTCTGGTAATAACTTCAAATTTAGGCGAAAAAAACAACTGATTGTTAGTCCTAGTACCAGTAACAGTTATATTAGATTAAACAAAATTACTTGTAAATTATTATGCAACAAGCTCCTGGGATATTTCAAAGGATACATGTCATCTATGCTACAAGTGAGAACAACATTTGTAAAAAATGTCAACTCCCACATAGCAAAAGGTGGCCCTAAATACCTTAGAGGTAGAATATTGAATTGCCTTATGGGATTACAAGCATTATCATAGGGGCATTAAAGACTAAACTGAAAAAAACACCTTACACGGTTGCAGTTTCATATCCTTTCACCAAAACATCCGAATGAAAATCTCGATATCGAGATATTCAATATCTGAACCAAACCCAAACCTAACGTTTCTTTTAAAACGACTGTAGATTCTCTTATTCGATGGAAACTTGTGGAACTGCAGCTCCTAAACCTTCTAAGAAGGCTATGGAGGGTAGTTCCCAAGAAGTTAAACCAAGCAACTCCAAACTAACTTCATCGCTGTGTACTTTCAACAAATTAACGTATAAAATTGACTTCAACCTAAATGTCTTGGGTAAAAATTGGATTCGATCATTTGAAATATTACGCAAAATCTGTAAAATCTGAACTTCGCAGGTTAAAGGGTTAGTAGGCTGCATTTCCTTATTATCTACCCCACCGAAAAGATCCACTAAGAGAATCGATAGGTTAGGCTTAGCTTTGGAACAAACAGATTATTTTGATATCGAAATTATTAATCGATTGTTTCGGTGGGTTGGATTGGGAAGTGCAACCGGCTAGTATTCGCCGAAACCGAACAAGACTAAATTTAATTTGATTTTGAACCGTGAGGATTAATTTATAGCCTAACTTGCATATTATTCAAATTTGTACTTACGTTGTTTCCAAGTCCAACACACTTGAAACCGGAATTGATCAAAATCGTATGAACAACAGATATGAGAATGTCCTCTTTCCTAACAAGTGTCTTTTCAATCAATCTATAAATCAGCTCCCAATGTAAAAGATGGTATTCAGAAGACATGGTTATTTTTTATTTACACTCTTGTTTCCAAATTAGATTACATGCTTTCAAGTTTGACAAATTTACAAAGATACTTCTTCAATAAAGTATACAGTTTTGAACAATTTGTATCAAATTATCAATTACTACAACAGCAAGCAGCACCGTGATAGTGCTATTTACAAATACAATTTCAAGGTTAATGCAACAGCTGTTCTCTTTCAAAAATTCTTACAGCTGGTATTATCACCAATCTAATGACAGATCGGAACCCATTTGTGTAAAAAACTATTTCTCATGAATATCGAATAAATTTGGAATGAGTTCATGAGAATTTGTAGTTTTATTAAATATTTCGTACATCATCCATTGCAGAATCAATATTCGAAATTTTTTGATGCAATCGGCGTCATATATTAACAGTTTTTATCTTTCTATGAATACAAAGCTATCATTCAGTAGATAAGGCTTACATTTTCCACAATTTTTTTGTTTAAAAATGTATTTTGAGAAATTATCTCTTCATTATTCAGATGAACTGTAATATTGAAAAGGCATTGCATTGAATGACGTTGAGGCAGCGATCGATAGAGTTGTGGTAGTGGCTGGGATTTCAGAACTAGTTAGAGTGAGATAGATTATGTTGTGGGAGTGAGATAGTGAAGAGCAGAGAAAATGGCGTATGTTGTGTGTTTTCTGTCATGTCGTGTGGCGTTTGACATTACGAAACTGTGATGAAATGGGTTGAATTATGTGTGAAATTTGCAACTTAACTTAGTTTTTATTGTATATTCGTGTCGACTCTACTAATTACTTATAAATCGTGCTAAAATGGCTTGTGATAAGATAAAAGTGGCAGTCCGCGTTCGTCCATTCAGCAGGAGAGGTAAGTCAGTTGTTTTGGAAATTTCCAGGAAGTGTTGAATTTTTTATGAGAATTTATTTCCGTCTCTTCAAATTGTAATGAATTTCCTCCTTTACCACGAGTACCTGACATTCACTATCTTTCAGAATAGATATCAAAACTCATTTTCAATTATTTTTAGACTAATAATTACGGTATTTTAAATTACTTTTCAAAATTTTGAATATTGTGGTATTGATTTTTATAACGAGCGTCATGTGATATGTTTCACAAGTAATCGACCAAAAACTGTAAACATTAACTTATATTCTCAAGTTGTTAAGGATTTTTTTGAGAAATCAAAACGGCCTTCATAGATAAGAGTAGATAACGTGTGACGTTAATTTGACGCACCTGTTCATAGTAACTTAATTGATCCCTTTCAAACTCATTCAAATATCTAATGAATAAACAATGGTGTCTTTTTATCCCAATTTGTTTATGATTTGACGCTCCAAAGTTTGTGCCATTGTAAAATAGTTACTCTGTTAAGTCAACTTAATAACTATACGGTATTAAATTGAGTTTTTGTATTGAAATATTCTAAAAGTCTCTGATACAATACAATGATATTTTTATAACACCATGCAGCCCTGATTTATTATAAACTTCATACTCTAGCTTAATCAAAAAACCATCAATATATTGATTTCAATGTGAATATAATTTCCGTATTGGGCTGGACCCCTTGTAGGGTGAAGGTACCAGTGAATGAACATTTAAAGTGATCTATAGATCTCATTTTCGATAAATTGGCAACAGTGAAAATTATCTCAGTATGAAAATATTTTTTGTATTCCCAAAATCATAAGCTACAATTAAAATACTCAATTAAATGTAGTTGAGATCATTCAACCAGAAAAAAGTAGAAAATATAAAAAATAGAGAGGAACACTAGTGAATGAACACTTGCTACCAGTAACTGAACACATTGTAATCCAGTGAATAAACACATATTTTTTATTGTTTGAAAATCGGAAAAACATTAAATTGAAAGAATATAATAGTTATTAAAACTAAATAATAGTAATAAACAACTAGAGAAATGATAATGAAGCTTGAATTGAATATTTGGGAAAAACATTGTCAGAATCATGATTATTTTTACAATCAATGAATTGTTTCAGAATAATGTAGGCTATATTCTATTTAAAACTAAAGTGAAAAAATAACTGCAGGTCTATAAACGTTATTGTACAGAAAACTAATATTTCATGTAAATATTCTGACTTAGTTTGCTGTAAGTGAAACTAAAAGAAGTTTTAGCTAATTTAAACTGAATGAAGTAAAAAGCAGTATAACTATAAAAACTCTAGAGTTCTAGAAATAGCTAAAAATAGGCTACATAGTATATACATAAAACAAATTGAACTAAGAAAACAGTAAATCTATAAAAATAAATTTAAAGAAATCAATGTTTATGCAACTGTAATGAAAAACTAAGCAGTTCAGGCTTCAATTATGGACATGGCAGAATAATTCACAATAAGCTATAAATACCTCTAGCATTGACTAAAGAAGGGGATGAGATTTTGCCCTTTATTTTCTCTCTACTGTACCAGATTTGATCAGGAGTGCAGGCCACTTTCAAAATGTAGTACCACTTTTCGTCATTGCATTTACCTCATATTCACCCTCCCTTATACTGTATTTACAACAATGCCTGGGAAGTGCAACTCATTGTAAATTATAATAATGTAATCCCCAACAACTATTGGTGAAGAATGTATTGCAACAGACTCCAGATCAGTGTTACTTGACTTGGAACTTTCAACATCATCATTCACATCAATTTTTCTTTTGACATCTGCTCTTTCATTATCAGGTTTCTCAGAAAGAGCTTTCCTTTTCCTCTGCCTTTCTTCTGATTTTTCCCTTTTAACTCATTCTTTAGCACACTTTTCCTCTTCATTCCTCCTTTGCTCTTCTTGCCACTTTTTTGATGTGATTGCATATGGCATTCTTTTTCTCTTAATTTTTTCTTGGTACTAGCTTGGTTTTCCTTTGGCCAATGTAGATGTTCATTCCAAATTTCATTAGGAATTTCTTTCTTTTGTGAACTCTCATTATTAATTATAGATATATTTTTATCTGCACCGGGCAAAACGTACTCTACATTCAGTTCCATTGACACATTTTCTCTCTCTATTTCTTCATCCAAAACCTTCTCTTCATTTAGGTCTATTGAGACATTATCTTTCTCCATTTTTAACTACGTTTGCAATGTAGCCTATGTATGTAATGATAGCCTATAAGGTTTTTTGCCCTCATGAGTCTTGGACTTATGCTTGGGAATGGGATGAATGATAACATAGATTCTTAGCGGAGGAGCTATCTAAAGCAGCAACAATCACTTAGAAAAAATTATTTGAAATTTTTTTCTTTAAAATTTATAGGTCTGTCTATCGCAAATTTATCACTGTAAAAATTGTTGAAAATGTGTGTGTTCATTAATTGGTAACCTCAGAATGGTAAAAATGTTTCAATATCCAGTAAATGAACACCTAAGAAATTAATGTTCATCTACTGGTACTGAAAATCCACATCAAAATTAGAGCTACATTTATAAACTGTTATATTGTTTCCTCTCACCATAAAAAAGAAAACAAGAAAAACCAGATTCACTGTCAGCACCAGTGAATGAACAGTGATGTTCATTCACTGGAGAAACATGAGTTTTAGGATCAAATGCATGAACACTATAATTAAAAGTATTAATTTTAGGTTAAACAGATTTTCAGCATTAAAATTTCAATAAGAAACAATTCTCATTTGTAAAACACAAAGAACAAAGAAAATATTTGAAAAATAAGACAATAATAGACATTCTAAGTACAGTGTGTAATGGACTTGCCTTACTATTCTTGTAAATGACTAGTGAATGCTGGAAACATGCTATCGAATCAACTCAGTGGTTTAAAGAGCTGATCAGCTGTGACTTTGCAAAGAAGAAAACCAAACCAAAGATAAATGTAGAAATAGTGTTCATTCACTGGTTATATGATCAATGTGATTTAAACCTTAGCATTTGATGAAATTTTATCAATTGTTCATTCACTGGTGGATGTTCATTTATTGGTGCATCCACCCTAGTGATAAGCAAATCTGTCAAATGCTATTCCTGTACAGTTATCACACGCAATCTCAGCCATGGTCAATTCAATGTCAGATGGTGTTTCAACTTCAACTCATATGTTATTTCCAGGGGTGTGCGAACTGTGCCTCCGGCTAGGGCAGCTGATTTTAGGGAGTCCCACATTGACTAAGGTTGTACTGAATCCAACCCCTGTCATGTCGGCTGAACAGGAATCCCCCCTCCCTACCCACACACTTCCATTAAACCGTGTAAAGTCTACACACACTTCCGTAAAGTAAAGTCCTTCATCACAATAGACAGGTAGAGAAAGCTCAACCAATCTAACTATACACAACCAAAATATTTTATTTTTATCTTTTAAAATATATTTCAAAATGTATTCGATGCTTGTCTGTAGGGGGTAGCCTAAAGAGCTTAAGCCATTTGCCTAAGTTAGAAAAACTTTCTAATAAACTATTATGTTACAAGCTAGGTTTTCTAACAACTTGGTTACTGTACAGCGTGAATAGACAAAGGCCTATACTGACTTAACGCCCTGACCTTTAGTAAAAATAGTTTTCTAGATTTAAGATTTAATTTTCCTCAACTAAACCCCAGCTAAACCTTAGCCCCAATCAATATGTAATCAATGTACAGAGAAAATTTATTGTTTTTCTACAAACTCAGCTCAAAAAGAAAAATACAAATATCTCAACATTTAAGATTATTTAAATGTTAAGCCCCTTTAAAACACTTTTTTGGTTTTATCTAGGGCTGAATTTGTTACTGTATGTGCCGGTACATCTCAAAAGTAAAACAGTTCAGTAAACCTACAAAACTTACAAAATATTACGATATTAAATTGATCCGGTTGAAGTTTTATACATAAATGCTTACCGGAACCTATATTTTTACAAAAACAGCACTGATCTTATCGAATTTCTGTCAAGAGTCAAACCCTCTCTATTTAGTTTCTTCTCATTTAAAACCACCCGTGCTGTTATCAGACATTCCAAATACCGGTGGCAATCGGGCCACCGTTAAAAAATGGGAGGGAGGGACTTTATGAAAATGTTGGATTTTTTTAGTCCAAAAAATATCCAATGGAATTTTCCCCGATTTATACGACATCGTAAAATGTTTTATGCCAATATTAATAAGTGACTGCAGTAGTAGCTTCCCTACTCTAGGATTCGCTCTCACAAAAAAGGTAATCTTTATTCATGTGGAAGAAAATACTCAAATAATTGAGGCGAAACCTTCTACTTCAACTCACTTTCTAGCTCATTGAATACGTAGCTCTCAATGAATTTGCTCACCATATGGGTACTGTTACTACAAGTTATTTTGTCTTCAACTTTTTTACAAAATTTTAATCAGTTACACTAGAAAAAATAAAGAAAACGTGAAAAATTACTCATATTACTTTTGGTTCAGCGCACTTCTTGTGCTTCCCAATTAGGTATCAGGCATTGATGCCCTCTGCTCCAAGTATTGAGGTAAGTGTCATGTAGTTTGCTTTTTAAACATCATGGGAAATTTTTACTATTTTTAACATCATGTAAAATGTCTAGTGTTATGAAGAATAATGGCGTTCATGAAACTCAGAGAAAATTATATACTCAAAGCACTTCACCAAAAAATATAGTTACATGAAATTCCCCATGGTTACTTCGTGAAATCGTGACTCAATGACTGGCAAAGCTATAAATGGCTGTAGTCTTGGTCTAACCCTTCAACTGCATTATTTTCAAGGCAGTGTTGCCATATCTTTTTTCAATGTTGCATCCTGTGCTTAATACATTTAGTTTGTTCACTTTCAGTATACATTCACACCAAAAGGGCTGTTATCTATGTGATTGTTCTTTTTCAACTGGCTATTCAGATACCTCATGCTGAAAATTGTAGTTTTCGCATATTATAATTAGATTGTTTATTGTTTACTTTTCTTCATCTATTCTATGGAATAATAAGTAATACAGTTTAATTTTTTAATATTGATCTCTTTTACCAATTTGTCCCCTCGTTCAGCGCGTTACAGAATATTCTAATTGTTCGATGAACAGGAACTTGTCAGTCCTCCAAGTCAGGTATTCAACATTGTCCTGCGTCTGTCGAAACAGATTTTTTCAATTTATTTATGAAATATGTTGATATTTATATAATAGTATTTGAAATGTAGTAATAGAAATATATTCAAATTTGAATAATGGTAAATGGTATTTGATATTATTAATCAAGACCATTCAAAAAGTTTTTGTGAACTAGGATAAAGAAAGTTGAAATAGAACGCTTTGTGTAAAGGTTGAATGACAGACATAATTCTTATATAATGTAGAAGTGCTTCGACAACTAATTCCATGTTATTTTTCACTCAACTATCTTATTAGCTCTTGTAACTAGTTTTTGTAGTCTCGTTAAGGACTTCAACATAATCATTTGTAATGCATTACGTAATGTAGTATACCTCTCGATTTTTAAATTTATAGACATTTCAAATTCACAAACGAAAAGAGTAATTCTCTATATTTCGAGCACTTTATACTGTTCAGATCAAAATATGACTCACTTAGCTGTGCTTTGTAACAATTAAAAATTGGTCTGGTCATCTTTATTGTACACAGGTTGTGTTGGATTATGCTTTAACATTGAATTGAATCTCCGATTAAAATACAACGTTCTCCTCTTTTTTCTTGATGAATAGTACAGAGTCCACATGCAGCTTACATGCAGCCCTCTTTGTCTCAATTAGTAGGAAGAATTAGAAATTTCAGATGATAAATACTGACCACACCAGTCAGCCTCCTATTAATTGCAATCCCCAAATCAGAAAGCTTTTGGCCTTTCTGAAACGGACCTAAAATATCTCAAAATCTTTCTGCAGGGATTTACATTTTCTCGCAAATTATTCCAGCTTTTCCGCTCAATACAAATATTGTTAAAAGTCCTTTTATTCCAAATCATATAAAAAATGTGTTTTAATTGATGTGAATAGTTTTATTCTTATTCTCTTCCAACATTTATCTTGCAGTAAATATAATTTTTTTAAGTTTTGTTTATTTGCTAAACTTTAATTCACTTATTAGTTTGATGATCATTTTTTATAGTGAATTTTTACATAGCAGCTGCATTTCTTCTTAGTTAATAAGGTAACTCAGCACTCAATTCTAGAGCTTAGAGGCTAAAGCTAGAGCTGACTATTGATTAGGAAAAGGAAAATAAAGTAATGAAATTTAATAATTGGTATTTAGTAAATTAGGCTCAATTTAATCTATTCTTTAGTCGTAGTAGCCTACTAGATAACAGTCACATTACAACTAAAAAAATGGGATGACACAAATTTTTTAAACGGATTTTGTGTATAATACAGATTATATTAGATTATGAGTAAATACAAATTACAAAAAAAATGGTAATTTTGTGTCATTTATGTTTTTGTTTCCTTTATAAGCAGGCTATAAGGTAGTTTGTCAGTAGTGCCTTCCTCTATTTGGTTGGAGGTGTCATTGGCTGCTAGACCCTTGAGCATTGCACAGGTAATAATAGGGCCCCCACTTCCACAATAGCCTCTGAGACATGAGTAGTAAGCATTAATAATGTCAATAACTTAATAGGTAATGAATACTTTTGGCGGAGATCAATGACAGCAAGTTTGAATAGGTTTTTCAAGTCTGGAACATTTCGACCAAGAATACTTGAGCTTAACTTCTCATACTTCGCTGCAGAAACAGTTTATATTGGAAAAACAACTGGCTTTTGTCAGGGATGACAGGAAAGAATACCCACAAAACATAGTAGATTCAAAAGAATATTTTTCTGTTTTTTTCACTATTTACTAATACTTTTAGAGAATCTAAATTTTGATAACAGCACTGCTGTGCCACACATACTGCGCGAATGTCAGCTGGTATATTCGTTTTACGTTTTCGTGCAGTAAATGAAAATTGTTACTGCAAGTGATATTTTACGGTCGTCATTTTATTTGTAAAACGAAAAATTCAGTTTCTGCGTGCTGCAGCTTAATTTTACTCTTGACCGAACTTTCTGCTGGCTTCTTCCTTGTTCTGCAACAATGTCGCTCTGTCACGCGTTGTTCTGCTTACGAGATTACCGTAGTTTGAAGAATATACACAATCCGATTAAAGAAAATCGTCATAAAAAACAATTAGTCTATTCATAATGAATTTACTGAATTGATGGTAATAATTATTTTAATCTCAATAAATTTGTATGATTAAAGAATTTTGATTTTTTTTCTTAGGGGGTTGATGAGTGATTTATAAAAATCACTTTCACTTTTATAATCGATTGCTTTTTATTTGTACTCGGAAATGTCACAACTCACTTCCTTGAAACTAACCTGGATGAAATTCTGACATAAACTTTTCTCTATTGAAATCCCCAAAACTAAGTGATTATTCATCTACTTGATAAATAATGTGAATTACTTTACATTACTTCTTTCTTTAAAATCTTTCTGAATAGTAAGCCATTAATGTTCAGTTCTATTTATCACTTCAGTTATACAACTGCATAATATAATGTCATCATATGCATGGCTTGCAAATCACTAGACTGCATAGGCTTGTGGTTCAATGAATTTCACTCTTATTATACCAAAGAAGAACTTGATGCTTTAGTTCATGTATGTCTATGTCAAAAGTGTATGTAGCTTAGTTGGCATGTGTTTAGCGCGGTGCTTGATCACAGCTCTCACATGTTTATCGTGGTTTGTTTACAGAACTAGAGATGGGTACACAGTGTGTGCTGGAGATGGATGGCCAACAGACTATTCTCAGCCACCCTGCCACTATTGAGAAGATGGAAAGGTAGATATTACATATGTGTGTGTATATATATATATAATAAAACAACATTTATATTCTAAGCAGTGTTGTTTTGCATGCATGGGATCGATGTTATTTGAATTATATCCCAATAGAGAAATCCCTTCATCTTAGGGGCTCTACTAAATATCACTGGATCAACATGCATTGAATGGAAGTGATAGACGAGTGCCGTAGCAGGTATCTGTTAAATCAGAGATAAGCTACGAAACTCCTGGGCGCTCTTTGTAAGGGTGACCGATTGGATTGGCCAGAAAAAAAGACATTGCTGTAAAATCACTTCCTGGTGGTTCGGAACCCACCTAAAACTGTAGGTCCAACTCATCAATCATCATCATACAATTCATAACCCACGCACAGGTTTCAGACCTATGTGGGCTTCATCCTCCGAAAGAAACAAACACTTGACATGAATTACATAATCTGTTATTGATTTCACCTTGAATCATACTGCAGTACTTGGAATTGGAAATATGTGTAGAAATGAAAATAGGTCAAATATTAATCCCGTGTGTTTTTGGTTCATACTTCTTTCAAATTATTCTACCGTATACAGTAGCGCCTCGGTTAACCGAAGTAATGTAAACCAGATGTATCTTTATTGGATAAGAAATAAACTCGGACAACACAGACTTCTCTGTGATGCAATGGAGGAATTTATAAAAACGTGTCCAAAAAGGTAAAAAATCATCAATTGTATAGGTATTCGAAATATTTTTATATTATTTAAATCTATTGGTGTTTAAATGAAACACACAAATTCGCCACACGATGCTTTACCTAGGTTAATCGGGGCTCGGATAACCGGGGATTTACTGAATTTGGATAATCATTTTTTAATAGGGAGTAATATGAATTATCTTGTTGATAAAATCAATGGAATAATTCTTTCAAGGAGGACTAATATCTCTGATATTATCTCCCTTTTCCCCTTTGAGCTGATAATTTGCTGAATTTGATCATTATTTTATATTAAACATCAGGAATTAAAATTATCTCCCTCGCCATTTGATAATTTCACGTAGACTATAAATGAATTATAATTTAACTTACATTAGAGATGGAAGTAACGTAGTCTGATATCCTAATTAAAAGTAGTTCTACTGTAATTTAAATTTATGTACATATATATATGTAATATATGTAAATATATTTAATAATTTAAATATATGTACTGTTAGCTCGCATTCTCGCACTTTGGTGTGAAGCTTATATTCAATCGAATTATCTGGAAATAATAAATTTATAAGTACTCGCCTCCGGATGTTTAGGCTTTTCAGCGCTGCTACGAGTCAGCGTTGGGAATCTCCACTTCTTTCTCATCCCTCAAATGTCTGACTAGAAGAATAATACTGTACTCCCTCAATTTACTGTTACTGGCTACAAAAAATGGTGGGAATTCAGGACAATTTCTGTTGTGTAATAACTAAATAGTAGTTGGATGAACAGAAGACCTCACTCGCTCAACTCTCGGCCACGGCTCAAAGGGGGGGGGGGGGTGATATAAATATAAAGTTCGAGGGGGTACGAAAAAAGTTCAAGAGCCCTTTTGACTCAATTTCAATTGCAGATAAATAATAATCTGTCGCTAAGGATAGAAGTTTCAAAAACCAATATTGGAAATGTTTAATTTTTTTTCACCCCCTGGAAATTACTACTATACCCAATAGAGGGTTACTATTCAGCAGCTCTTAACATTTACCTCCAACCACAAAAATGTTTAAAGATATCCATTTACAAAAAAGTTTAAAATTTTGTTCACTGCTCCAGTAAAATTTGGATTTCCACCCTTCTAGCCTCAAAGGGAATTATTTTTACACATTTTTTGAATGGAGGTCACCAGAGTTTTTATGCTCTATGTGATGAGAATAAAAATTTACAAATTCTCGCTATATTTAGGGTTTTAAAATTGTCACATTCCCCAAAAAATATTTAGAGAATATTTTAGTGTCAACATTATTCTTATGGAGTAATCTTTCGCTTCCAATAAAAATGAAATAAAAAACACTAAAAAGCAGAAATTGCCAACAAAATGCGTTTTTTGAAAAAGTCAATTCTTGTCATCCCTCACCAACAAATGGTCAACCTATCAAGAATTTAGTAGGCTATGTATCATTCAACTCAGTTCAAAAATCCCTACCAAAACAAAGAAAGAAATTCGAAAAAATTCCGATATTAAAGATTTTTAAGATTTTGAGCCCCTCTCTAAAGTTAGGTTTATCTTGAAAAAAATCACGGATTAAACCCCCTTTTAAATAATTTTAATTTAAAACCACCCACACCCAAATCAGACACACCAATAATCGGGGGTAAACCCACGCCACCTAAAAATATGGGAAGCATTTTCTTGCAAACCCCTTATTTTAGGTACATCGCTCGACCAAATTTCATTGCAATGGTGGCTTTTGGCCGTAATTGCTTAACAGGAGCTCCGTCACTAACATATGGAACAAACCGTATTTATTGAGTGCTGAAAAATAGTTCTGGCAAGAAAACCAGAAAGTTCTACTAAATGGTAGCGGCGTTTTAACACTATTATAAGGCAGTAAAACGTAGATGCTCTTCAAGCGTGATTAGAACAGGTTGCAAGCATTTGAAATGAGATTTTTCCGTAAATGATATGGTCTCAGCAGAGAAGATTGCTACAAGCATACGTATATTCGGTCACAGCTCAATATTTCTTCTATTAAAGACAGAAAACTATGAATACGAATGGGTAGTTTAAACATGTAGATAGGATGATTTGTGACCAACACCAACTGAATATGTAACTAAGTCGATTATCTAGGCAATAAATTCGTTCTACAAAAGTATTCGTTGATGAAACGTCGTTTACCCAAGATTGCAATGTCAAGCGATACTATAGAAACACTTTATGTAGAGGATTTCGTTATTTGGAGGTTGGCTATAAAGAAGACGTTGAAATACTTGATAGAAAAATTATTCTCAGTTGTACAAAATTGATTAAAATAGCTTTATTGACTCACAAACCTATAGCCCAGTCAAATTAGACTTTTGGTGGACAAAGATTGGTACAAAGCTGGATTTTTTTTTAATCCACTCTAGGCATCCAAGAAAAGATTCCCCCCGAGTTCGAGAAAAAATCTGGCTTGTGCATAACTTTTGGGGGGCAAAAAAGCCCCAAAATTTGGCAATTTTTCACCTAAAACTCAAAAGCTATTTACCGCGTTAAGTTAGTCCAATTCGAAACTGAATAATATGGTTTGCATATCTTTGAAACAAATTGTCAAAATTTTCAAATTGAGCACTCTTCCGGAGTTAAATTCAATTATCTAAAACTTCTTGCCCATAAGTTTTTTATGTTTTTAGAGCATTTACAAGATAAATGCATTGAAATATGGAGTGACTCATTTTTCACAAAGGGGGATAAAAATACCCAATTTTTGAAAATGGTTTGTGAATGATCAATGAACCGGTTTGGTATTACTATATATTAATGGACGTAGAATTTTATATTCTTCAATTTCGAATTGAACAATGTTTCCAACGCGGTAAATAGTTTTCGAGTGGATTAAAAAAATCCAGTTTTGTACAAATTTTTGTTCACCACGGCCTTTTTTGGTTTAATTTTCCTGGGCTTCTAAGAAACTTTGAAAAATTATTTGCTCAAAAGTTGATTGCAGAGCCTCAAGATACCACGCTAGCCACTAATTGTATGTCATCTGAGGCAACTGGCAATAATAATTATCATTATCATAATAGACTGAATTCATCAATAAGCGGTCAACCTCTGATCAAAGCAGAATTAGTGTGGGCGGCTGTCGGATGTGTGATGGGCGAATTTGCATGTACGTTGACCGTTGACAGGCAAGGTCGTCGATTTGGAATTAAGCGGCTGCCTCTGCCACAGCTACAACCTGCTGTTCACTGCTATAGCGAGCCGAGTTATCTGTCCATTGTGATAGTGTGATCACCGCCGCACACCTTTCCCTCCAAATAGCTGCACCATTTTCGCGCGCTTCCTGTGTCCGCATGCAGCCATGTTTGCGGTAGCTGCTCTTGTGTGAAATGCCGGAAAAGACCAACGCAAAGTGATTATTGAAAATATTAGTGTAAGCAAACCATTAGTCCTGCGTTGTTGTTGTTGTTGTTATTATTATGCATCGTCAAAGAATGGATAAAATTTGCTGTTATTATAATCTTGCAAAAAATAAGATTGAGAAATTACTTCAGTGTTGTCGACTATGATGTAATATCTGATATTTTTCGGTTTTGTGGGATATGCTTGAAAACTCTGGATTAAAATTACCGGTAAAATAAATTTTTTTTGTATGTATTACGAGAGTAAATGGGTAAGGGACATCATGTCCATAAATGAAGGATGTCTGAGAGTAAAACTAACCTAAGTAAGTTACCTAGAATGGGGGAAGACTGGATACCGAAGTGTTCAGCTACAGTCGACGGCCGGTGTCAGACGAGGCGACCCGGGTGGCGCTACCCAGGACGCGCCTCCCAGTCATCAAGTATTTTCTGATTGAGTGTTCACACGGCGTGGCGCGATTTCTCAGGTCGCGCCACCCGGTCGACCATCGGCGACTCAGCCGACCACCTCTGAGTGGTGCCACCCAGTCGGCAGTGGTAACGTTATGAGAACGCTTGTCAGTCTGTCACACACTGCAGCGAGAAGCGATGACATCAGACATGGATTCGCTAGATGTGGAAGCATTCATCATTGAAATTCAAGGTCGCCCTGCTATATGGGATATAAAGTTCAGTGATTACTCGAATCGGGAGAAGAAAAATCATGCTTGGGAAGAAAATGTCAATATTTTTATTAGTAAAGAAGATGCAACAGTTAAAGAAAAAATGATATTTCTTGATTAAAAATATAATTTTGTTTATTGAAATATATGAACCACCTATGTAAAATGACTTCCTACATTTCTTAAATATCTCAATGAAAAACTAAGATACTACACATAGTCTACTGCAAAGTATTGTTTTGGGTTCTATATCTAAAATAACGCTGGCAACACTTTAATTTATCACTCAGAAAAATGTATCAGGATTTTCTCAGAGTTGTGGATACAATGTATAAAACAAACTAGTTTTCACTTTATCTCTTAATAAGGAATGGACCCAAAAACGTATTTTCTTTTTTCCGTCTCATAAAATGAATGTACGTTATTGCTGCTACCTCGTCAACTTCTTCCATATTTCAACTGCTGTGAAGAGTAGTCGTCGCGAGTAGTGATCCCATTGTTAGTAGTGATCTCATAGTTGTTTAGTTGTTGTTTTTGCAAGTAGCGCTTCCCAGGTCGCGCATCAAGTGGCGATGAAATTAGGTGGCGCTTCCCGGGACGCGCCACCTAGGAAGCCTCGTCTGACAGAGCCCTTAAGAGGCAAGGGACTAGAGATGAGGCGTATTTACTGGAACAGGTATTTTTACTGAGTATTTGAACGTACAGACTAGCACCTAGTATTCGAAGAACAAAATACTCAGATATCTGTGAGTATTTCTAGAAACTAGTAAACTACGCGACTTCAAGTCCCCACTCCAATTTACGGAGTGGGAGTGGAGCTTTGTAATTTGCAGTTGTACAGTAGCTATTAATAGCTCATTTCTCGTTATAGAACTATTCAACTACTCACTCACTCTCACGCTCTCTCTCTCTATTCACTATACTCGATTGTAGGCGCATGCGTCTAGATTGTCTTTGGTTGCGTATGGCGTACGCGCGTACTTTTCCAGTACAAATACTTCTTGAGTACTTGAGTACGAGTAGTTTGTTACTCAAGCGTCTCAAGGTCTTGCCGTCCGCGTCTCATTTCGCTACAGCACATTTGAGAGCAACTCAATAATTAGATTCGTGCTGTATTTAACACGAGTAATAAAGATTCGTGCTGTATTTAACGCGAGAAACAGTTCCAGTACCGCAGTACGATACTCTCTTGTACGTCTACTCTGGCGAACTGGCTAATATAAAATACTACCTAGTATTTTGGAACAGGTATTTGGAATAGGTATTAGAACGTACTAGTACTCGGAATACTTAGTATCAGAAAAACCTAGTACGACCCATCTCTACAAGGGACGTTCAAGAAAAATTGCTTGTTAATAATTGATTCATGGAGTGATTGACCTTCTGCTAGGCGCGGTGATAGGGCGATCATGATGTTCAGTTACGAGCGCTCGGGACTTTGCTTGGAAGGGTACCCGGCAAAAAATGACATGACATTATCTGCTTTTCATCTTTATAGTGGTGGCTCGGAACCCACCTAAAACTTTAGATCCACCATCCATCTCTATAATCCACTCATTACCCACGCGCAAGTCTCAAACTCTTGTGGGCATCTTCAGCACGAAATATTGATATTTTTTGACGTTCTGAAGGCACAAACGCCTAGACCCTAATAGACGGCAGAAGAAAAAGTAAAACTATTTTCAGAAAAATCTGACGAAGTTTTGAATCGTGAATAGGAGATCATTTGTCGTTCGAACCTTCCTAATTTGATTCATAATCTTATGAGAAACTAGTTAGTTTATTCATCCAATAGAATTTGACGTCGAATTACGCGTTGAATCATCTTGAGAATGAATCATTAAGTTTAGCTGTTATTACTTCAATGCTCTAAATTGTTCAGAAAAGTATGTCTCTTTTAATCGAAAAAATCTTGAAATGTTTTAATTATTAGATGTAAAGTTTAGTGTTTTTTAAATTGCCAGGTGATCATAGTTCGGTCTTTTTGCGCATTCTCGTTGTTTACTATAATTTATTCAAGTGCTATTTCGTGGATGACAGAAAGCTCAACCTTTTTCATAGACCACTAGTTATCATAAACAAGACCAGAATTGTAAGCAAGGTAGGTTCTAAACAAACACAATTGTTTTGAACGATTTCAAAGCACATCCAATCGTCCGCAAGTTCTGTCCCTCCTCAATGAATGTAACTCAAGCAATAATACATAGTAGTATAGCATTTGTGGAAAAAGAAAAGCTGTCGACTATGTTGTGTGTGTGTGTGTGTGTGTGTGTGTGTGTGGTATGGTATGGTATGTTTACTCCAGCGGATTTAAAAACCGTATAGAGTTACATAATGAGCAAGAAGTACACCTGTTGTCGGGAACACACTTCGCATGTCAGAGAAAGTAGGCATAGTTCTTCCTTGTCTGCAGCATACGGTAATTTCTTGATACGCTATAATTGCGCGTGTCGCCGGCATTGAGACATGGATATTATAGAATAAGGAAGTAATTCCATCACTGGCATTGGTACTCTTTTCAGCTTGAAAAGCGTGCGCTCTATCATCTCTTTCTTTTCAAGCATTTAAATAACCCAAAGTCTAATCGGTAGTGCCTGATTAACAACCTTGAAAGTCAGCGTGTACAGAAGAAGCAATGAACATGTCTTCCTTTTGAATCTAGGTTTATGAAAATTGTTTTTTGCAGAAGTTTCCATATTTGGAAGTACATAACATGTTGCCTGAACTTCGCTACAGGCCTCCTGTTGCTTATTGAAGCGGTACAGGACACCATTGACTTCGTTAAAAAGTATGAAATTATTGGATCACTCTGGAAATTTTTGTAAAATTATGATCCCATCACTATTGCTATAAGAATCAACATTTCCATCTTTTCTAAGATTTTTTATGTTTGTATGAAATTTCCCACACATATCGGCTATCACTATTTTGTAAGGCTATTATCTAGGTACCCTACCGTATATAGCATTTTAAACAATTTGCATCAGATATTTCCACTAAAATTAGCTAATATTTTTTGGCAATGATTAGCAGGCGACCATTGTGACTCGAACTTTTCAATGAATTTTTCATTTGAAGTTATATCAATGAACTGTTATCTAACCTAAACAATTCTTAAGTATTGAAGACATCCGACTGTAATTACTGTTGCTATTTATGTAATGAATATCTAAAAACAATTCTGTTATTGAAGTAACCTAAATATTTACATTATGCGTCTAATATCTCCATCAACTAGCATCAGTTTATTATTGAACTAATGCTGCAAATTTCGGGTTGCGCTGCTGAATTGAAATTTTTCAATTGGTAGGCCTTGCCTATGTTACACTTTTATAGTATCTTACCAATGTTGAGAATTTGAATAATTTTACAATCAGTAAATTATTTAAACTGGAATTCAGGTTACAACTATGGACATAACTCTATTATATAGTGGTAATAATTATTACAGTTCACTAAATACAGTTACTGGATACATTGTGATGGGCTTTCTGCAACTTTTCATTTATTTTTTAAATACTTTGTATAGTACATTTCTCTAGGACATGCCTTTAATCTTCTATTCTATTTAAAATTCGTATGTCTGGGACATTTCTTGGGATACTGGAGTTGAGTTGAATTTCCTGTGTGTTGTTAGGAGAATTTTTTGTATTATCTATGCTATTTCAGATGTATTTTATTATTTTTGTAGTGAAATTTAGTGTATGGAAATAGCTATTTGTGTAACTAGAGCGAAAAGTGGAGTTTCTGCACCGTAGGCGAGTGAAAAAAGTTTCTCGAGTGCAGGAACAATACTTTGCACTCGAATTACACATTAAATTCTTCCTACAGTAAAATATAAAGTAATTTAAACAGAACAAAACAGGACATACTTAACCGGACAATTCCTCACATAACTTATCTTCGAATCACATCGATTTCAACTACAGCTGACGGTTTTTGCGTAGCTGAAGCAGAGTAGCCAACCTATTTTTGAATGCAGAATACGGAACCTGCGTATTACATGCTCACTATTTTGTGTTTTTAGGTTGCAAATCTGGAGTGCGGAAAAGTATTTTTGCGCACTGGAATTTACTTTCCCGCACTGGTGCAGGAATAGAGTACTTTGCGTGCTACAGTTACTGCAAAATGAGCACTTTTTCTGGTCGCTATAGGAAAAATAATTTTTAATTCTATTTGGATTTCTATTAGTGGCTTGTTGCGACCACTAAAATAATGGGAAAAGTTGACATAAATACTGGTTCAGAAATTCTTCGTCACTGAGTTGAAGATGGCGGAAGTTTTCAACTAGCCCCAGAAATTTACTTATTCAGAAATTTGTTGTGCCTTCATTTTACTAGTTATTTGGTCAGTTTTTATGTGAAATAAGTTGAAAAATCGAATAAAATTATTTAGAAGTTAGTAACTGCAGTAATTTTTCAACAAAATATGAAAAACTGGCCCAAAAAACACGTTTTTCAAAATTGAAGTGGATAAACCTTGTTAATTGTACAATATACTTGTAGGAATACTTTATTTTAAACAAAAACTGTCAAATAATCAAATAGCAAAAGACTCACATTTCATAAATCGGCTTTCACTGAATCAATATGCACACTAATTTTGCACAGCTTGCTATTTCTTTGTAGCTTCTTTTTTTTGAAATCGATATTTTTTATTCTTTGACTGTTGGGTTACTGGACATCATTTTTTCTAATCAAATTCTCTCCATGTTTTGTTAGAAAAACTGCATGTTAATTGAATAATTGACAACGTTTATCCACTTCAAAATTGAAAAAAAAAAACAGTTTTTGGGTAATTTTTGCATATTTTGTTGAATATTTCGAAATTATTACTGTAGTTAGCGACTTATAACTTGTGTTATTCGATTTTCAACTGATTCTGCATAGAACCTGACCAGATTATTGGAAAATGAAAGCACTACAAATTTCTGCATGAGTATATTGTATATTGGTGGAGCGACCTACAAACTTCCGCCATCTTTAACTCTGTAACCATGCATTTCCAGATCTATGTTTAAAATAACTTTTCTCTTCATTTTAGTGAGTACAACAAGCCCACGAAGTATTTGTAACCATATGCGAACACTGTGTAGGTTTCAATTATTATTGTATTGTACTTTCCACTGAAATTAGATTATTTCAATCTTTATCTTTATTCGATAAGAAATATGAGTTTAATCATTATGGTAGCTTACGAGTGATCGATTTCAAATATTCTATGCCTGTAAAAAATAATTGGATACATACTTTCAAATTCCGAATACCCTGTGCGCATTCGATCCTTTCAGAACAGTGGAAAGAGATTGGGGAAAGGGTCAGTCATGCTGATTGAATGTCCCTTCTCTGCATTCCGATTGATTTTCATGGACAGGCCCCTTGAGAGAGAGAGAGTGAGAGCGTAAGAGGAAAATGCCCCGTTGTTGGAATATTTTATTTGGGGAATGTTCCTGCGCTGCGCAAAATTCCCCAAGCGAACTTCTGGGTTCGGTTTCAGAGTTTGGCCGTCTGCATGCCGGAATCTCTTTCAAGCCTTGGGACAGCTCAAGCATCTCTGTTTCTTCAGCCCTTCTGCATTATCTTTCCATTCACATTATTTGAGATTCATCTTTGAATACTGCACTTCTATGTGATCTTATAAAGTGGAGGATATTTTGTAATTTAGGCTGCGTTCACGCTATCCAGTTGAGCTGTATGTAGTTCAGCTATATAGCTCGGCTAGAAGTTGAAAAAGCGTCTTTGAAATCTGCTATATTGCTTCTGTGCTATTTGCCAGCAAATAAAACTTGTAGCAGCCAATAGCTGTAGAAGCTATGTACGTTTTATGAGGAACCTGCCATACTGCTCTAGCTGATACCTCTCATCAAAATAAGGAAAAAGTTCTTAAAAGCATAGGTCTGGAAAAGCTTCGTTACAGAAATGAAGATGACTTAAGTTTGCAAATAACCCCATGATTTCTCCCTGAACACCCAAGGCTGGTGCGCCTTATCAGATGAACTGTGATATCTTGCAATTTGTATAGTTCATTCGATCGGCCAAAACGGGACATAACATCTGTGTAATTTAGGTGCTTGAAATTAAAATGTTTCGTTTATTTTGAATAGTTTATCTTCTATTTTTTTTAGTTAAAGGATGATGAGGATAAACACTAATATTGAAGAACTTATTTCATGATTCATGACTAGGAATTATTGAACTTCCCAGCTCTTGATTTTATTGTCCACTTGAACTTGAAAATAGATATAACTTGATGTACTGTAGTTTTCATATAACTTGGCAGCGTGTAGCAGATGGGATATGCTACATCTGAACCCTACATACTGCTGCCAAGTTATATGAATACTACAGTATCATCCTGTTATCGGAACTATCGGTAATTTTTTAAGTCATGCAGGTCATACGCGTCATTGTAAATTTCACTATACTGCTAATGTTGCTGTAATTCAGTGACTACATTTCTGACTCATTGATGAGCAATAAGCACTTGGTGCACTTCCATTACTTGTGGTTTCAATGTCATTGACATTCGTGTATCAGTTGAGTGATGATTGTTTCTGTTCTGGGTCACTAGTTCTCTATGCTAGTCATTCATACTATACTATCACGTCAGAAGCTTTGGAGAGCTGTTAAACAATGTGAAAGAGACTCCAAATTGGTATTCCCCTATCATCATCAACGATATGATGATGATTATGATCATCATCATCAGTAATCGGCGTGCCCCAGCAAATCCTAGTGCAGTCTTAAAAGCCAAACTCTGTGCCAAATTTTGTTTCCTCTCATCTTCATTCTGTATAACATCCTAAATTTCCTTCCTTTCCACCTCACTTCCGTTTCGTTCTTCTTCATCCTCTCCGTTTGCATCAGAAACTGATTTTTTATTACTATCCATAGTCCATTCATTTTCCAAATCTTCATATCTTCCCGAAAGATTATTGAATTGATTATTTTTTGCTACTTTAATTTATATGAATAGACATTACAATCTGAAAGCTTTGAATAAACAATTCCATTACAGGCCATTATTTCAGTGTATGTATTGAATTTATAAGAATTCCACTAATTACCGAGAAATTAACATTGTTAAATATTGTAGAAAATTTTGAAATAACAAACCAAAAATGAAATTTTTTACTGTATGGTACGAATTCACATTCAAAACAAAATCCTGTCTGTGTCTGTACATGAGCAAACTAATTTTATTAATATTTATTCCTTTACTCTGCAAATTATTATTCTAAAGGTACTTTTGAATTAATTTAGACTATTTTGAACTTTTCACTTGTAATTTCGACTTAACTTAATAGTTTGTGATGTGCAGGCTCCAAGAGAACCATCCAGGTTAATCTGACCGGTGTTGTTTTAATTCAAGTTTTTGAATGAGCTCAATAGTTATTTATTGTATTGATTTATTTCATTACCGGTATTTGGCTGTGAATTAATATAATTTCCTGGATTTCTTGTTCCATGACGAACTGCGTGTTAATATTAACTTTTTATGTGAAATTTAACGACATGCAGTCAAATATTTGTTAAGAATAAGTATAATAACTCACTTAAACTGGCCGAGTACTTTCGAATCTATGAGATCCATCATCAGAGGCTCCTAGATCATCATGTCAGTTTTTTGGTTAGAAGTGTTGTGGTTTTTGTAAAATATGATCAAAAAGTTTGTGAGATTTAAAATTTAGTTGTTCATTGAGAATGTTTTGTTTATTGTGTGTGGTGTGTTTGTATATTTCAAATTGTTCCAAGGTGTTGAGTTCGTGTCCTTTAGATTTTATGTGTAGAATGTGTAGGTTGGTATTGATGTCAGTAAAAGTGTGTCCAGTTTGAATGATATGGTCGGCAAAATTCGATTCAGCTTTGGATGTGAGGGCCTGAAAGTGTTCCTTGTAACGTTGTTTGAATGTGCGGCCTGTTTGTCCTATGTAGAATTTGTTACAATCAGAGCAGTTTAGTTTGTAGATCCCTGGGAGATCGTATTTGTTTGTGTTCAGTGTGGTTTTGAGTGTAAGTGCATTTTTTATTTTGTTTTTTGTTCTGAATGAGATGGTGTGGCCGGCTTTTTTGAAGATTTTTGCTAGTCTGTGTGATTGTGGATTAATGTATGTCATTGTGATGTATTTTTTGTCAGTGGTGTTGGTGTTTCAACATCTACAGAAAACCAACAATGACAGATACCCTAATACACAGCACCTCCAATCATCCAACACAACACAAACACTCAGCATTCAGGTCAATGCTACACAGACTCAACAACACACCGCTTTCCACCGACAATTACCACACTGAACTAAATACAATAAAATACCTAGCACAAGAAAACGGCTACAAACACGACCTAATTGACAAACTCAATCATAAAATAAGAAACAAAAAACAAAACACCAACACCACTGACAAAAAATACATCACAATGACATACATTAATCCACAATCACACAGACTAGCAAAAATCTTCAAAAAAGCCGGCCACACCATCTCATTCAGAACAAAAAACAAAATAAAAAATGCACTTACACTCAAAACCACACTGAACACAAACAAATACGATCTCCCAGGGATCTACAAACTAAACTGCTCTGATTGTAACAAATTCTACATAGGACAAACAGGCCGCACATTCAAACAACGTTACAAGGAACACTTTCAGGCCCTCACATCCAAAGCTGAATCGAATTTTGCCGACCATATCATTCAAACTGGACACACTTTTACTGACATCAATACCAACCTACACATTCTACACATAAAATCTAAAGGACACGAACTCAACACCTTGGAACAATTTGAAATATACAAACACACCACACACAATAAACAAAACATTCTCAATGAACAACTAAATTTTAAATCTCACAAACTTTTTGATCATATTTTACAAAAACCACAACACTTCTAACCAAAAAACTGACATGATGATCTAGGAGCCTCTGATGATGGATCTCATAGATTCGAAAGTACTCGGCCAGTTTAAGTGAGTTATTATACTTATTCTTAACAAATATTTGACTGCATGTCGTTAAATTTCACATAAAAAGTTAATAATATAATTTTTTGCAGAAATTTTCGTTTAAATACACATATCTGATAATCGTTTTTCATTATAATAAAATTGAGTTGATATTATCCTGAAAAAGGTAATTTTAAAATATTCTTGTCATTCTAAATCCAATTCCGTTAAAAAGACAATATCAAGTACCCATCAATGACCATCATCCAATTCATTACCCACGCACAGGTCTCAGACCTATGTGGGCTTCATCCTCCGAAAAAAGTAAGTCAAGGTTCTAATGCTATTACTGTAATAAAAATGAGAGCAAATAATGTTCACTATTATGTGCCTCGTTTGCTAGTAGTTTAATAAAAAGATGCTGGTTCATGGAATAAAAAATGATTTGTAAATCCTGCAGTTCGATGAATAGAAGAAATTCGTTGTTAATTAATCAAAGTGTGGTAGAGAATTTATCACGCGCAGAAAAAATAGAGTTGCCGCATTATAAAAACAGCATCAGCGCTTGGAAAAATTTATCGTGTACTGACATAGTAAATTCGGGCCGTCTGCACTGTTTTACAATATCGAGGGAACAAAAATATTCTGGAATAAATTTGCATTAAACGCTTGCACTTTGAATGTAATCCTTGTCGTTTGTTGTGGGTGATCTTGTGAATATAAATAGACACGGTAGGAGAGAGAGAGAGAGAGGGAGAGAGTGAGAGAGTGTGGGAGAATGACCGTGTGATCCTGTTCTAGGTGGGTGTTGTTGAAGTGACCGAATCAGTCATTTATAATCTGCATTATCGACCAGGTGATAGCGCGCAACGCTGATTCAGCTGCAGTTTTTTTTGTATTATAGGTGGCTTGACTCACCTGAACATCAATACTACTCATTCTACGGAGATCCTTTCTTATTGGCCGCTAACTAATGGCTAATTTGGTGTCACCCCTTGTATTATGAGAGCTGCTGTATCAAAAACGTGAATTCAATTATTATTGAGTGGGTATTACATACAGACTAACCACAAGTTGAAACTATTGCAGATCATAAAATGATATGAATAAATAAAACAATTACTTACCTAAGTCAATTATATGTTTTGGTTTAATACATTCACAGCTCGTTGATCAAATTGATGTTATCAGCGAAGATTTAAAAAAAATATTCTACCAATTTTTGTTATTAAAAGTTTTTTTTTGTAGAAATGCAAGGCTTGTAGACTCTAATTTATTCGGGGGCGCCGGTGGGATTTGATAAAGAGGGGGAGGACTGTAAAAACACCGGGTTCTCTATAACTCACTAGTGGGGTACACCATTTTATTACAGATAGGGTTGTGGGAGGGGGGGGGGGTAGAAGAGTTTTGAAGCACAATCTGTTTAAAAATTGTTTTAAACCATCATATTGTTATGGGTTCTATCACTAAAATAATGCTGGCAATAAAAACACTTTATAAAACGTTTATTTGGTCTCCCAAAAAAACACGCCAGATTATGTAGTTTATCTAGAATGTGGGGTTCAGCTGATGTGGATACTTTCAAGATTCATTTAAAGTATTTAACATGCCGGTGTATAGGTATCCTCGTAAAATCGCTTATGAATTTTTTATCAGAAAGTGCGGATGGTATGGAGTCTGGTTGAATCTTTGTCGGCGTCACGATATAGAGTGGTCTGATAGTACTCTAAAAGTGGATGAGCTCTATCAATGAAATGCTAATCAAAGTAAGTCAAAAAACATGTATTGCTTGGAGAGAACGGGCTGAACAGTCCGAATATCATAGTATCTACTCTTCTTTGCTAATAGACTTAAGAGATCGGACTTACTTGAATGATAATTTTAAAAGAAGATTCATGAATATAATTTTTAGGGCAAGAGCATCTATGTTACCGCTTAATTTCAGACCAGGGAGAGAAGAAAATAGGTATCAGTGTTCTTTGTGTAACAGTAGGGAATATGAAAATACGGTTCACTTCATAGGCAGGTGTAAGGTATTGGGAGGCATAAGAAAGACATGGTTTGGTTGCTCACATATGAATGAAGACACAATGATAGATTATTTGAAGGGTAGAGATTGGAATCGCCTTGTTGGCTATCTTAAGAGATGCTCTTCGTTACAGACAGTGGTTGGTGAGCGAGTTCAATACTTAGTATTTGTTAATAAGGCTGTTTCTTGTAAAAAGTATTGTACGTTTTTTCTAATATGAATTATCAGTAATTAATTACAGTACCGTATAAGTTTATCTTATCATGTGAATTTTCAGCTATGCTTGATATATCAGATTATATTTATTTGTTTCTCTCTCTTGGCTTTTTTATTTTTGTTATAATGTCTTAGTATAATGTTCTAATGAAAAATATCAAGCATAGCTTAATATTAATTTATGAATGCGAGTGCGTGTGTGAGATAAATCTATTAAGTTACTTTATTAAGTTTTAGCTGTCTTGTAAAAGGAATTTCAATGTTTTTTCGGCAATAGGGCGATTATCTGTACTGTCTAATTATCGAGTATTGTTTCATTTGGAAGTGATAGATTAGATGATAATAATAATAATATCGTGTGACCTGGCTGGCTCAGGTCTGGTGTCAGAGTTATCAGGTCGCACCTGAATAAGTTCAGGGCCTCTGACGTGACTTAACGACTGTTTTTTTTAGGCAGCCGGGACCGACAGCTTAACGTGTCCTCCGAAACACGGGAGTGGCCCGAGGTAGATAGATTAGATAATACTCTGCAAACTTTAAATATATTTTGTTATCAACTCGACTGACGGCCTCGGCCAAGTCTACGATGATTTCTATTAAAAGGACGTTATTCATTTCAATTATTGATTTCATGTACAGTACTCTTTTTTTGAATGACATGATTTGTTTGTATAGATTATAATAAATTATCTTTCTATTTCTATTCTAGTGCTGGCAATACTTGAAATTAAGCACTCGCACTTTACACAAATTACTTACAACACGCACTAATCATAAGAAAGGCAAATAACTGAAAGTTATTAATTGATTTTTGTATAGTTGTAGCGAAAATTCATTATTAGCTGAACAATACAAATATTAATTACTAACTATGAATAGGCCGATCGATAATAATCTAATAAACAACTATCCAATAAACTGTTCAATAAAGTAGAAAGAAATGTCTAAAAACAGTCAAACACTCATGGAACACTTACGAAGCATAGTGCCTGTTACAGTATTTGATAATCGCAATAATAGCACTGAGTATTCTGCCACAAGGAAGGAAGTCTACTGCCAAATAATATACCACATTAACTGATTACGAGCACTTGAGATGAGTAATCACACTGTCTGTATCACTGGATACGAACGTTGGAAAGAGCAAACAACAAAATAATGACTGAATGCAGACGAGTAGAGCCCTTTTATAGTGTTTGAAAGTATTCCAGGAAATGCTGGAAGCTAGTAACATAATCTGGAAGATTCTGGAAAGCTGTTGAAAACACTAGAACTAAACCTCAGCATCAGGAGTGAGAGAGACATATTGGGAGAAAAAAGAAAACAAGTGTCACTTTACAATCTCTTTGAAGCACGTGCCGTCAATGAATGGAAGCGATGTTTACATATAGCGTGTAGACTATTGTTTGTCTTCCATCTGTCTTGCATTCTTAACAATATAATTATAGGAAGCCTTTCATTTATTCCACATTAATAGAGTAAACTGGTATTCGTAAAGAGTGATTCTTTTTGAAAGACTTAAGTGGCATGAAGTTGAATCTCAGTCGTTAATAATATATTATCCTAAACAGTGAGATGTATTGTCTAGTTCTTGAAGTGTCTAGTTATTGAGCGCGCGTTACATTTTACAAAAAATTATAAACAGATGAAGCACAGAATAATTTGATAACTACAAAAAAAATTATTAAAAGACAAACAAATTGAGAAATCGCTGGAGAATGGAGAGAAGGAACAATTTTGAGGAAGAAGTTGAATTGAAGAGTCTGGGAAGTGGAAAACCGGGAGAAAGTTATTTCAAACAGTGTTTATTGTTTCATACTACACGAACATAAAAATAATCATAAAGAACACATATGTCTTCAGTTTACAATAAAGCGCAAGGTAAAAACCTGTATTGGACAAACAATTCTCTTTTGGAGTATACATCAACCAGAGGGTACTTGCTAGTGGAGTATTCAGTACTCCAGGATAATCACCAACGCAAAATTAAACTCATGCTGTGGAATGGTGGTATTCATACTGTTACTGCTTCAGTCTATCACACCCATTCCACAGCATGTGTTTGATTTACGCCTATTTATGTGTTTGATTTTGATTATATGATGGTGATTATCATTTTAATAGTGCCCATAAATAAAATTTGAGCATAAATTTTGGAAAATGTAAAAAAATAAGAAGAGATCGGGCTTCGAGGTGCACAGAAGTTTAAAGGAAGCTTTGTGCCAAGTTTAGTGTTCCAAATCGTTGCCGTTTTTGTGAAATCTATAAAACCTATTATAAAAGTGGTTGTGACATTGTGAATGTTATTAATCTATTGAAACCTTGCCTCTTGTGAGGAATAAGTCATAGATTTATTAGAGTAGTAGGGGAGCATCAAGTCTAGAGGCGAACCCGAATTTTGTCAGGTTTACCGTAACTGCACCGACAAGTTTCTGAGCAATACACAGAAAATTTTACTGATTGTAACACATGTAAATAAACAGATAATTTCAAATACGAGTAAGAACATCTGCACAGCCTATGTTAATTTCTGAAATAATAATTAAAATTTATTATAATAAATAATAATAATTATAATTATAAAAATAATAATTATTATAAAAATAATAATAATTTCTTATTTTATGAAAATGTTTTGATTTTTAAAATTAACATGATTGTGCAATGATATAAAATAAAATAAACTCATGCTGTGGAATGTTGGTATTCATAGTGTATTCACACTGCTTCAGTCTATCACACCCATTCCACAGCATGTGTTTGATTTACGCACATTTATGTGTTGATTTTTGTTGTTATGATTGTGATTTTCATTAGATTTTCCATTGTGCAAGCACATTGCAATGAAATGAACAATTGAATGAAACAATGCCTATCCAAGCAGTTGATTGAGTTGTAGAAGGAGATGACAAGTTAGAAAAAGGGGGAATATAATAAAGAAAGAGGATGAAATAGAAAAGGCGATGGCAATCAACTTTCCAGCTGTGACGGTATTTCAATATGTTGATATACCTGGTCCATTTTTTGCATTGGTAGGGTATGATACCATTTAGAAGAACTTGACTTTGAATGACAACAACAAATAATGACAACAGCGTTGTTGGAATGGAATAGAATTTTATTTGAACATCGCTTGTCTCGTCAAGTGATGATCTTCAGTCGTCATTGCCAACATGTATTGTGTTGTGACAGCTGTTTCTTGTCAATTGCATTTTAACCTGTCTTCCCTGTGTTGATGTTTGGGGGGGGGGTTGCAAAGGGGGATTCGTATTGATAGTAAGGAACGCTCTTGTGCAGGAGGCCTACTTGCAAAACAATAAGTAGTCAAGGAATCTAGAAGCACAATAACTATGCACCCAGATACATTGAACAACTTTTTCATACAATCTGTTAAATAAATAAGAGCCTCTTTGACCGGACTAAGCGTTGAGTCTGTGGATATGCAAGCCATCAAAGGGTCGGGTTTGCCAAAATGTTTCAACTTCTGTCAAGTGCTGCCAAAAATTGTTCTAGGTATAGTCTAGGCTTTCAAGTCTTCAAATAGCAGTGACTTTTATGGAGTCTCTGTAAATTTATTGAAGGAAGTAATTGATAGTATAGTAGAGCCTCTGACTTACTTTTTAAACAAGTGTCTTGAGGAAAGAGTGTTCCCTGATGAGCTTAAGATTTTAAAATTTTGTGACTTATTTCATCAGAATTCATTAGATGAGAGTATGTCTTTAGGCTCAGTGAATTAGTATTAGTATTGTTGAGTAATAGCCTACTATTTAGGATTAGTCTTTTGAATGTTGAGTGGTATCCTGTAGAATTCTAATCTGCAACCATTGTTGTGTATTGTTTTTTTTTTTAATATTTTGACGTTGTCTTATGCTTTTCGGCCAACTGACGATGAAATTTTATTTATTTATTTGCATCAATGACTGTGGTAATATTCAATTCATGAAAGGCTCTGTTGTACAGTAAATGCTCTGCAGTAAAAGGATAGTTGAGTGGGACTACTCAAAAAGATTTATTAATTAATAGAAAATCATTGATATGGGTCCCTAATTACTGAATTTATCCATTACTTGTTTGAGATATTTTTGAATGACTAGTGAAGTATGTCTAATGTCTAATGAGTTTCTAGTTAAGCCAAAGTGATGTGGCAGCCGCAGTGGTCTTATCGTTTATGGCGCTTATCTCTAGACAGACAACCACTCCGGCGGTCACGGGTTCGATTCCCGTTCAGTTTGGCAAATTTTGTGTTATCATTCACCTCATTACCCACGCAAAGTATCAGGCTTATGTGGGCATTATTAGGGAAAAAGTATGAATTATGGTTTTTCTTACTAACATTTTTAGTAGCAATGATTCATATTTAGGACTAAGGCCTTGCACCCACATGCAATTGTTCTCTGCATTATCTCCAGAGTTCCGGGCACAAATAGGGATATGCTTTATGTGCTTTTATGTTTAGTATGAGAACACTCACTGCGATGCCTCAGTTTTTGCAATTATTTGGAAAAACCAATTGCATGTGGGCCTTACAGTATCACAGTTTTAAAACGTAGATGTATTTTCATTTCTTATCATTAGAAAAACTTGGAAAATAGATTTTCATTTATATTCATAAGTTCATGAGTATATTAATGAGTATATTTCAGAATAAACACTGTGAATTGGACTCATGTCCAATGCTCTAGTCGTAAATGTATTGTTGTTCTCCATGATTTCTGTCAATTCATTATTTTTTAATGAAATTTTTTATAAACCTAAAACGTATTTAATATTTTTCGAAATTGTAGTTAGTCGTGTTAACGTTCTACCCTCTTTATGTACCTTGATGCTCTCATCGAACTATGTAGCCGACCTTCAACACATAAAATAATAATCTAATATGAGCAATTACATCAGTAAACGCAGGGTTATTTGAGCGTGCGCCCTATACACATCACGCAATGGTTGGTGAGAATTCATTGCTTGTACGAGGTTGAACAGAGGATGGCGTTTTTGAGACGCCAAGTTATTCTGTTCATTCACCTTTATGTGCCAAATTTGATTTGCATAAAATCACCTACCTACTGTGGTAATAGTTCCTAGTACTAATAAATGTATCATACCATGTCATGCTATCCTTTCTATATATATTATTTTGAAGGCTCTATCTCAATATCTCAAACCATAATTGTGCTAATATTGCTTCGATTGTATAAAATGTTTAATTAGAATATCAATATCTCAGAATTTGCTATTCTTAATTTATTAAAGTGAGTTAGATATGAAAAATTCATATTTCAATTCAAGATGAATTTGTCATATCTTGGAGGCAGATTTCAGCCAACCCTTACTTGAAACATAATGTTGGGGAAACAAAAGCTGTTACTTCTACAAATGCGAGGCTGTATTAGAGATGATGGGTTATCACAAACGCTAATATATCAGTGACATCTACGGAATGGTAAACTAAACGTTCACAAGAAAAATGGAGCTTCTGTTTCCTCTTGGAACTTGAAATAGAATTTAATGTTTCATCGCTCAAAGTTGTAACATAAAGAGAATCAGCACAATAATTGGGAAATGCAATTATTCTACTCTTGCGTTGAAATTCAAAACGAAAAACTACTTTGGAGCTGTGAAATGAGCTTTTAGCTCCAACATGGAGCGTAACATTACAGTGTAGTTATGGACAGATTCAATTGGAAATTCAAATGATTGGAAAAGGAGATTAATATAAATTAATAGAAAAAGATTAATTGTACTAAAAAAATAAATTAATTTATTGTGGTTAACTATCCAAAGCAAATATTTATATGATCTCTTGTTATGTATAACCTCGTTAGTTTACTTTCAAATTCCATTTCCTGATTATCTGTCTTGTACACTGTTTGGGTTTAGTTTGTGCATTTTTATATAATATGGAACTAAAGAGTTGCAATTCTATATTTATTATTCAGATGAATAAAATGGCAATTCTCAACAACATATCCAATTTTTCTCTTTTGCAGGTAACCAAACATTGAATTTCATTTTCATCAAACCGTTTCAATTTCATCTTGGTAAGAACATCAGTCAAGCTGATTCAATTACAAGCCAATTTTACAAGCTGATTTAAGTAGTGAAATTACTTTCTCTTCTCTAAAATAATATATTTTTGGCATTCTTTCCACCGTAAGTAGCAGACGTTGTCGTTTTCAATATTCTAGTAGCTACCATGCTACTCAATCATCGCCCATTCGGAATGGAAAAGGAAATTTATTATATACATCACATACTAGGCTGACAGTAGCAATGGGATTCTTTGAGTTCAGGTTCACAGTTATATCAACTAACTGGATAGAGATGGCTTTCAGGTCAAGTCAGCTACATTGTTTTTGGTGTGGTTCTTCTTCTTTAGGTGCCTATCTGTTCCAGATGTTGGCTACCATATTGGCCAATTTCACCCTATTTACAGCTGCCCGGAACAATTCAGCTGATGTCATGGAGAACCAGGCTCTTAAGTTTTTCAGCCATGAAATACGCCTTCTCCCAACACCTCTTTTACCCTCGACCTTACCCTGTAATATACACTGAAGAAAGCCATATCTGTTTTGATTTCTTGAGATGTGACCTAAATATTGGAGTTTTCTGGTTTTGATAGTATTCATTAACTCCTTTTCTTTATTCATTCTTCTAAGGATTTCAGAGTTAGTAACGTGATCCTTCCATGAAACCCTTAAAATTCTTCTATACAGCCACATCTCATATGCCTCCAACTTCTTCTCTGTAGCCTTTGTCAGCGTCCACGATTCTACCCCATACAATAACACCGAAAACACATAGCATCGCATCATTCTGATTTTTGTTTTCAATTTCAGGTTACGGCTCTTAAAAATGGATGACATTTTATTAAAAACAAATCTGCTTTTTTCAATTCTAGCTTTAACTTCTTGCGAGTGCTCCCATTGATCATTCACAGTGGTGCCGAGATAGTTGTACTTCTTCACTCTTTCAATTGTACCACATTCCAACTCCAATTTCCTTACATTGATGTTATCCTTACTTATTATCATGTACTTGGTTTTGTCAGTATTAACATCAAGTCCAAATATTCTACTTATATCCAACAATCTATTCATCATTTGCTTCAGATCTTTGTCATTGTCCGTGAATACAATTGCATCATCTGCATATCTAATGTTATTCAAACGCTGCCCATTGACCAAAATTCCCTCCTGGGCATCATTTAAAACTTCTCTGAATATACGTTCTGAATATATATTAAATAGCAGTGGTGACAATACACATCCCTGTCTCATACCCCGCAAAATCCTAATTGATTCTGTTTGATCATTGTCGATCTTCACACAAGCCTCTTGATTCCAGTACAGATTTGCTATGATGCGTATATCCTTGTCATCTATGCCTACATCCTTCAGAACCTCCATCATTTTTCCATGTTGCACTCTGTCAAACACCTTACTACAATCCACAAAGCATGCATGAACATCGCAGTTCATATCACGGCATCTCTGAAACAACACATTCATGCTAAACAATGCTTCACGTGTCCCAACTGCATCTCTAAATCCGAATTGTGTGACTGTCATCTGTTCTTCACACTTTCTATATATTCTTCTATGGATAATCTTCAAGAATATTTTCAACAGATGACTCGTTAAACTGATTGTTTGGAAGTCATTACATTTTCTAGCTCCTGGTCTTTTTGGTATGGCTATGAACTCGGAGACAAGCCACTGCTGTGGAATGCAACCGGTGTTATAAATTTGGGTTGAAAACTCCAGTTAGCCATTCTATACCATGGTGTGGTTAGCCTCACATAACTAAACACTCGTGGTTCATGTGTGCTCTCTGTTTGCAGATTTCTGCAATCTTTTTTTTTTTTTTTTTTTTTTTTTTTTTTTTTTTTTTTCACTGAATACTTGAAGTAATCATTGTTATTCTCCATTCCATGGCCTATTTCATTTGCTGGTGTATTTTAACAAGCTTGTAACTTGTAAACATGTGTAGTTTAAGCTTGAATGCTTTTATTCGAAAATAAAACATGATGAATTTAAAAATGTCAACAATTTTAATAACTAACTTACTAGGTTGGGTTTGCATTTGAAATGATAATCTACTATGTAATGTAGCATGTATAGTTCGTATTGCTTTTCAGAATCAGTTGTTATAACAATATCCATTCGCTGGTTGACACCCATTCAGTTACTTTTAATTCAAATAACTTAATAATTACTACATGACTTCCTAATCCATACTTGAATGGTACCCACAAACGCAGTCATTTTGCTAGCTTCCTTTTTCCTTGTTCTCTGACGATTGTGAATTGTTTTTTAGCTTCATTCTTCTACATACCAACTTTATTGTTTCCGCAATATCGTACAATCCTGATTCTTGTACGTGAACCTCGTATTATATCGTCCAGTCCAGTGGAATTATACCACTGCAGAAAAGTTAAATTTGAAATGAGCCTGAACTATATGCTAACACCTACAACTATTGTTTAGGTCTAAACGTCTAGGTCTTCTCCTTTAACAAATATTTAAAAGCATTATAATTTCAATTATTTTCTCTCAAATTTTAAATTTCCATTTAAGAGAAAGAATTACTGAGGTGTTGCTAACTTCACAATTTCCTACTTATCAGTAATAATGTTTCCAGCATGCCACTCAGTTGTTGAACATTCTGCAATTTTTATAAACGTCAATTAATATATTTGTATCATCACAAATTTCAATTTGAAGTTCTGAATTTATCTGAAGATGATGATAATTTACGAGTACTTTATTTTATTATTGTTAGAAAGAAGTTGGTATCCATGACATTTTACAATATCCAGCATTTCGAGAAGTTTAGAGAAAATAAAGTTAGAAAGTAGTGTTTGTAGGTGATTTTCCATGTTAATAATGTTCTTAACTACATAAAGTGATACAACAGGACGGTACTACTGTAGTAGTGATACAACTGCAGTGGTGTGGACGACATAATAGGAGTTTCAAGTGTAAAGAGCCAGGTGGTTTGTAGGACATTATGGAAACAATAAAATTGGTATACGGAAGGAATAGAGCTGAAAAAGTAACAAAATTACAATCTTCGTGGAACAAGGAAAGGAAGCTGGAAAAGTGACGACGTTTGGGTCCCATTCAGCTCTTTGAAGTAAAGAATATGTGCCTACCAGAAAATAACATGGATCTATTTTACTTTTATTTTATTTATTGGAATAATTACTATGCTAAGCATAGGCATTATAATTATTAATATAGGCAGGGAAATAAGATAAAAATAGCTTAACAATCCCTGTCTAGGTGAAATAATCGACTGATACATCTTATGGCTAGTGTGTAAAATTAGAATTGGAGGCCAGGGCGAAAAATGATGGACCTACGTAGGTCGTGATTGTTGGGTGGAAATAGTTGCAGAAGTTTTTGAACTTTGGTTAGTGTCAGGAAAAGATCAGAACCTGGTTGAGGGGTAGTGAGCAGGGAATTGTAGAGCATGTCTGGAGGCCAGCATTCAGGTCAAGTACTTTGAAAGACCAAACGAGAACCATCAGATTGATTAGTCCAGAGACGTGTGCTACGTGTGACTCCCTTATAAATCTACCCTTTTCACCCGCTCTCCCTCTTTCCCTCTCAACTCTCTTTTTCTCCATCTTTTTCTTTCGCTTTCTTTAAACCCGGGTCGATAGGCCGCTTCTTATGTTGTCGGCTGCGGCAAACCACTTCACACTGGAATGGCTCTAATCCACCCACCAGCCAACGGCAAAAGCAATGTCTTATTCAGTTTAATCAGTTCACATTTTTACCACTGCTTCCCTCATTTCATTCAACTTTCAGCTTAGCCGCTGAAATGGAAATACTATTCCAGTGCCCTGACCTCAACCTTATTACTTCTTATTGAGCTTACTGTTCTGGGAATTACTGTTGTGCAAATAGCCACTTTTCAGAGAATTCTATGGACGAGTGAGTTTTCTATGAGGGCTATTATAGTTAGAATTCTATGTAGTGTGGGTTATTTTAGTAAGAATTCTATGTAATGTGGGTTGAGTGCTCTTATGCTTCAATTTCGCACACAGCACTTGTGTATTGTAAAGGGCAAAAATAAAGGCAAATCATCTATAATTAATTGATACCCTATCCCCTATGAGAGTATTTTATTATTATTATTATTTATATGGAGATATGAAACATATAATTATAGGTGATTTGGGACCCACCTAAATCTGTAGGTCCTCCATTCATAACATCATTGTTTCATCATTTATCTCTCTACCCTCACATAAGTCTCAGGCCCCTCTTTATGAACCGTCTTGATGAGGCATCCCTATCGGAAGAGTGACTAGCCAAGCCCTTTAAAAGGCTTTTAAAGTCTCCCTTGAATTGAAGAAGCTGCAAGTAGGTTCATATGGGTTTCATTAGCAAGAAAATAGCCTATATTGCTCAAAAATATGCAACTTTGAACAATGATGATTATTTATACTAGTGAGCCCAACGGGCTGGAGAACTCGCTTGCCAACAATTAATTTTTGAAAGGGAAACTCATTTGGAAAGCTTATCGTAGGGGTAAGGTAGTAACGAAAAACGGCTGCTTTGAAGATACTTATTTAGATAAAATTCACAAGACATATCACTCTAAGTTCAAGTTTATCGTTGCTCTGATACACAGATTTATTTTCCACAAAAAAGACCTACCGTACTCATATACCTATATATCAGGGCAATGGAATATATTTAGTAGATATATTTACCACATAAAAAACAGCTGTTCATAATTATATCCAAATATCAGGGCAATTAAATTATAGTCTGTTCAGCGAGTCTATGGAATGAAGTAAACAAACTTTGCATGTGTGTGAGTGAGGAATTCAGAGAATTGTACTGGCATCGGTCGGTCGGCCTATTCACATTCATTGCCAACTCCTGTTCATTCAACAGCTGATGTCGCACTTCCAGTTTGTGAAATAAATAAATTATTATTGCATTATTTCAAGAACATATTAGATTTTAAATTCAGTTATCAAGTCAGTATTTTCATTTCAAATGTATAGGTAAAAATAATTCAATCGACAAATTTATGAACAATTCTAATAATAGTGATACCAGTGATTGCTGAATGTTTGGATACATTACCTAAGCATTGAAAATAAGAAAATAGCCATCTCATTCATATAATTCATTATTCTCATGTATCTATTTCCATTTACAATAAATAATAAGTATTATCCAAGTAGGTGTTTGAAAATGATTATTGAAAGTCGTTTTCAATGGGTAGGCCTGTTACCTGTTCGATGCGTTTCGAAAACTAGGCTATGTGTGAATCGGGCTTCGTTGAGTCTCGGCTTGCACGCACGCACATGTTTGTTTACTCCATTCCGTAGTCTCGCTGAACAGACTATAGTATATTATCAGATAGAGATTCTATAAAAAACCTGATCACATTTTTATATTCACCTACAGCTGATAATAACTCAAAATATATTTTGAAATCTATTGCGAATGCCATCATATGGTAGAATCGTAGAAACAACTATTTTCTATATTATAGTGGTATATATATATATCAATGAAGGGCCTATTTGATTCGCCTCAAAAAGGATGAAGGAGTCGGTTAATTTTATTGGCCAACGAACTTGACCTGTCTAAAGATACCAAGAATCTGTGTTTCAAATTTGAAGTTGATTGATAAAGGCGTTCGAAAGTTATCGTGGAACATACCCACAAACACACAACGCCTCGAGCCTCAAGTCAAAAGGAAGAATTCGCTTCGCTCGCTCAATAATTATTTGGAGTGGTCGTATAATAATAATTACTATTATGTGCTGGCTTGCTAACCCAAAGGTATCGGGTTCGATCCCCGTCTGACCGAAAGATTTTTACTGAGGCCACTCCCGTGATTCGGAGGACACGCTTAGACAGTTGGTTCTGGCTGCCTAAAAATCGGTAGTTGTCACGTTAGAGGCCCTGAACTTTGTTCAGTTGCGACCTGAGAACTCCAGACCTGAGCGAGCCAGGTCACACGATATTATTATTATTATTATATAGTTATTTAACATTTTATTTAAGTATACATCTAAAAATATTTTTTTTTTTTGACCTTGATTATTATAATTTCTGTTATGCTTGAATCAAATTGGTCCACAACACGTTTCGTCTGTACCGTTTCTCAGTTTGTTCTATTGTTTCTCAAACTAATGAATATGTGATACCAATCGACCTTGAACTCATGATGTGCCTGACGCATGCTGAAGTAGAGCTGTCGTTTCTTTCATAAGCAGCATAAAATATAACCTTGTCGCTTTATTTACGCGACAATATTTGCTCAAGTGTTGTGCATTTACCAGATAACAATTTCGCTGCCTCTGTATTCTCCTCGGGATACACCCACTGAACTTGACATTTTTCGTGATGTGAAAAGCTTTGAAAATACAGTAAATACAGTATATAAACAATGCTACTTTCTGGAAGCTGTATAATGTTGAAAATAATTCGTTTGAATGGATGAATAACATGAATCATCAGAGTATGGGAAACATTCCTTTTTCTACATACATTCTGTTGGAAAATATTCTCAACAAAAATCTCAAGTCACTGAATGCGTAATTGATTGTTTTTTTATGTTTGGAAGTTGAATAGATACTTAATGTCTGATTTATTGATATTCATTGTGGACAGGTTCCTTGGTTTTATATAGTGATGGAAATCTCTAAATAACTTGAAGTAAATTTTAATTTTATTGTATTTCTTTTATCCAATTCCATTAGAAATTCGTCATTACAGCCTGGCGAAACCGATTGGTATGTTAGATGAGGAGATACTGTCAATTCCTTGTACCAAACGTACTGACAAGATACTTTTGGCTCAGTGAGGATCTGTGAACTACTTGCTCGTTACATGCTCGTTATCTTGTTTACTTTTGAGTCGACGTCTGGAGAGTTCCAAACAGTGTCGAAGACTTACATTGTTTCCCCCAATGTTTATCTGAACAACTTCTTTCTCGCAATGCTTCTTTCAACAACAGCTCCCTCAATGTTGGAAGCATTTATACGGAAAATAGTAAGTGGTAAATAAAGAACCCTTGGTTTTCCTTCAAAGTCCTTTCGGTGATGGATGGACTCGTGTACATAGTACAAAATAGGAACTTGAAAAAATTGATGCTGTCTGTTCCCCTGTTTTAAATCATTTCGAATGCAGCAGCGTAGATTTGGCCAAGTCAATTTAACTGCGGGTCGATTTTGTTGCGATTACGGTTTAGAGATGCAATCAGAACCGATTGAAATACGGTACAACGAAATACAATCAAGCGAAGGCGAACAATTGACCAGTAATGGCAGTGACTGTGTTGACAGCTTGTCTGTCGTCGATGTCCTGCTCTTCACTCCTCTCTCACTCCTGCTCCTTACAAGCTTTAAAATGCCCATGAGACCATAATATGCTGCATGCTATGCCCACTTCCACCGAACTAAGTGCACTGTCATCATTACACCATGCAACTGAAATCAGGTCAGAGCTCAGTGAAGCGTTTTTATTAAATGGCCTGACAGGATCTTATTGAATGCTATCATGAATCTATCAAATTCTCACTGACTAAAATCTTTAAACCATTGTTAAATTATTTTTTTAATTTGAAATAATTGTGAAATGAAGTGAATTATAAAGAATAATTAATGGTTATTTATACTTGGCCGATCTCATACTTGAGTGTGTCAAGCAGCTAATTTCACTAAAGTCCAGGCAAATAAGACTTTTGATTGAAAAATATCAGGAAAACGTTATTTGGGTTTGCGATAGTTTCTGGTCATAACTTATGATAGAAAAACGCCAAATTTCGTGCTTGCTCAGTTCTTGGCCTAAAACTCGAAAACTACCCATCGCGTTAAAAAGATTGTTCAAGGGGAAGAACGTGAATATTGATTGATTTCTAAAAATTCAATATCGGTTGAACTGTTATTTCATAATTATTATTGAAAATTCAAAAATCATGTACCGTGTACCCACTTTCCCTTGAAATAGGGGTTCGGTTCATTTGTAAATGCTCACTCCTACACATGAAATTTATAGTAAACTGAATGTATAGTAAAATTTATAGTTTAGAACTTGGCTTAAGTAAAGTCCTCGATTTAAACATTTTCCCTTTCCCTTAAAATAGGGTTTCGACACATTTGTAAATGCTCAATCCAACACATGAAATTTATAGAAAACTGAATAGTAAAGTTTGTAGTTTAGAACTTTGTTTTAGTAAAGTCCTCGATTTGAACATTTTGCCAAATCTCCGAAGATATGCTTACAACCCGAACCGATGCATAGCGCCATATCACCATATGTCTTGTCTGACGGCATTATCCTAGTTACGCAAATCGTAATATAATCGTAATTATATGCATAAAAGTAACATTTGTACAAAATTGCATGAAGAGTGAATGATTTGAAGGCAGACTGAAAAATAAAATGCAAAATGGTCGACTGGATACAGAAAAACTTACTTTAGTGAATAATCAGATTAGCGGATATCATAACATGGGCCACATACTATAAATAAGTAGTTAACAATGATATATATTATTATTTATTTTTTCCTAGATCAATGGACTGTGTCAATATTAGGTGACTTTTTTACGTTTAATCCCACTGCTGTTATCGCATTGACCTTATTTGAGTCATGCACTGTCGTGTAGGCTACCTTTATGTGCTATTGCGTGCCGACTTCTTTTCTTTCATTTCATTATAATGTCTCTCTCCCTTTTCTCACTCCCTTTTCCTCTGTCTGTCTTCATTTCCGTCTCGCACATGCGTGCAGAAAACTACTTTTCCAACTTCATTCTAAAACTGCATAACTCCCCTGGAAAGTGTTTGAGAAAAAAATCCCTATAAAACCATATTTTTAACGGGTTCAGTCATCTTTAACTCTCTTGTCAAAAATTGTCTCTCAAGGCTTCTTAAAATCCAAAATTTATTTTGCCTCTGGTTGTGGGGCTATCTATTCCCTGATTCCCCCCCATAGTTACGCCCGCTGTTAAAGCATTAAATTTTCCACTTGAACCTGTTAACAGTTTTCAATCTTTCCATCGTTTTGGCTTATTGATATTTCATTGAGTTAGTGCGACTGAGATTTGTATTCACACATCCGGTGGTTATTCCCCAGAGTGGATCAACTGTGAAGAATTTAAACTGAGTGCTGTGGTACCCGAGAGAATAATAAAAATACTTGGGGCTGTCTTACCTAAAGAAAGTGTTCGATGCAAGTTGTAGTCGTTGAAAGGGGATGCCGTACCTGGGGACTAGCTGGGGATAAACAAGAGCTCTTTCTCCTTAAAAATTTATGTCTGGAATTCTATCCAAGAAACACGTGTGGGGCTGAATGTTATCGGTGTGCATTGACAGTACTCAGTTGGTCTCACCCTCTTGGGACAATTCAGGCGCCAATACGCAACCAGGGACACAAGTGCAGGCGCTCAAGCGGCAACCGTAACTACATCTCCCGTATACATTTTGCAAGTACGGCTTTCCATTACATTGGCATATAAAAGTTATCGACTTCATTCCTTCATTCGATGGTAATTCCTCAATAATTCAATCCTCATCTCTTCCCGATGAGCTAAAAACCGTCTTCCATAATTACTCGAATCGAACCGAACAGAACTGGATAAAAGCATTAAAATAGAAACAGTATAAGAACTTAATCCATTGTAATATCCTAGTATGAATTAAATATAACCAGGAAATATAAGGATTAAATATAATAAAATATAACTTTCAAAACATGTAAATTCTATTGTTGCGAACTAATTGTTTGTCTTATGGAGTTCAACTACTACAAATAAAATATTAGAATCTTCTTATGAGTGTGCAATATGATTTTATAATTGTATTATGATCATTATTCACTTGTCAAGTGTGAATTTTACTCTTGGAGAAACTCTCTAGTTTAAAAATAAATGAGTTTTCAAGTTGTTTCTCCAGCACTTATCTGCAAAGAAATTATTCAGATCAATTGTTTGAATGCCTTTACTACATGATAAGAAATTTGAAAATGTTGTGGTTTTGCAATGAAAGCCGACACTCGTTTTTATCTCCACACTATAGAGATTCTATTGTAAAATACACAGATAAAGGCTTATTCAATCTATTGTTAGTCATCGCGATTCACTTGTCTGTTTTTCTTAGTCTGTCTTGTTTGCTTGTGTGCTACAGATTATTTGATAATTTCTATCAATTTTCCCATTCTTACGAAAAACTTACAATTACTACTATACAGTAGTAGTATACATTTCTTAGTAGTATACATTACTATTCATAATTTCCACTCTACTTCAGTAGAAGTTATTGTAAAGTATTTTATTTATTTTGTAATACTTTGATTGCTTCAATGGGCTTGAGCCTTGAGGCAATTGTCTTTAAATCAATCATGCACTCTAATAAAAATGTTTTACGTGAAATATGTCATATTAGGCTACTCTACTTAGAAAAGATTGGACAATAAATACCATCCAATATTGTGTACTTAGCACAATTGTTGTATTCCAGTTACTGTATGTATTTTCAATGTTATGCTTTAATTGTAAGCTTTCGCTTCAGAGCTGATTCTGAACACTCCTAATCGCTTTAGCTATCTTGTTGACGTTATTATTAACAGAACTCCCATTCTTCACAATTATCATGTATTGAACTATTCTCCTGAACAGCGTTCTAAGCTTTCTATGTAATATATTTCTACTGTCTAGTTTACTTTTTAATGAAATTTCTATTTTTCCCCTCACTCTTATAACATCAACAAAACCAAGCAGAGCATTATTGGCTGCATTATTAGCTTTATCGTAACAGTTGTGCAAAGTTTCTAAAGTTTAGCTTCAAGAGAACTGTATGGGAATAGGATAAGATGTTCAGACCTCAAGACAGGCAGTCATGCGCATGGAGATATCTGTCACCATAAGTTGACGTTCATTAGGGTGTTGTTGATAATGATAATAATTTGTAACTGTTATATTTGTCTTGAAGTGGTTATGCTATGATGATGATAGTCCTACCCCAGTGGTCCGGCCACTTCAGCCCTGGACGGAGCTAAAGCCGAGCTGTCTGCCTCTCTCCATCCTCTCCACCAAAACCTCTCCTCCTGACTAGTTGTATCGATCGTCGCTCGCGTGTATTCTCCGCCATTCCTCCCTCCTCTATCTCCCTCCCTCCTCTATCTCCCTCCCTCCTCAGTCCTCACACCGGCTCTTTCGGTGGGCGTGTTGTTCTTACTATTACATCAACGTTTTCTTATGACATTGGGCTGTCTTCACCCACTATCTATCTACAGCACTAGGCCTTCTAGCAGCACTTTGACAGATGATCAGCTGATCATCTTCCTTCCATCCTTCTGGGTCAAATTAAGAGTATTAACAGTGAACATCAAGTGCAGTATCAATGTAATGGCATAATTTTATCTCGCTTCAATTTGCGCGTTAAACAAAGGACGATGATATTTGTTCTGGTAGACAACTCTACAAGTCCACATTAGCCCATATAGAAATCGTTGAACCTCCGTTTAAAAGGTGTGATTTATCAATCGCTCCAATCTGTTTACTCATCTACTCTCCACTCCTTTTTTCAGTTTGCTTCCAGCACCGTATGAGCGTTAATTTTACTTTCAATTCACTTCTACCTAAGTGCTCTAATGTAATTGGAAATGAGAGAAAATATCATAACAGACTGTCATCACAAAAGATAAGCAGTCGGAAACCATTTAAAACTGTAGGCCCAACTTCTCAATCATCATCATCATCCACGCACAGGTCTCAGATCAGTATGGGCTTCATTTTCCAAAAAAAGAAAAACTGAACAATAAATAATAAATAAATATGTGCAAGCCCAAGTCAAAGGAAGCTTTGAGATGGACAAGGTAAAGAGATGTGCGCCAAACGTCATGCACTCCATCTGGAGGTCTATATGTGATTCATTCTTCTGAATTCGTAGACATCATCTTTCTACGGCTCATAGCGCATATTTAAGCGAGGTGGAATTTACGACATAACGTTGATATAAAGCTCGGTGTTCAGGTGATTGTAGTCTTCAGATGGCTTCTGTTATGCTCTTAGTTGGGTAAGTTGAAGGAAGTTGATCAGCTTGGTCTTCTTGTATTACCTGTTTCACTCCAAAACAAGTAGATTTCTTGTGAAATATACACTAGTAATGAAGGAATTCCTTGCAGGAGATTGTGGGTAGTAGAATATCTTAAATATGGGCTTTGGTGATCTATCTCCGAGCATCCAATACTCGATAATCACAAAATCAAATACATGCTGTTGAATGGTGTTTGACAGATAAGAGCAATATGAATACCACCATTCCACAGCTTGTGTTTAATATTGTGATGCCGATTATTCTCGAGTATTGGACGTTCCACAGTGCAGGCACCCTTAGTGATTTTACTACAAGTTAGTATTCAAGATTGTGGTTGATAAAGTTTAAAATTAAGCATAGTATTTAGGAATAAGTGGCTGCAGTTATCTATTGTATCTGCTCTGTGGCACCAGTTTCGTGTGATCAAATTGATAAGGAAGTTGCAGAAATAAGGGAACTCAGTATTCTGGAATAACAGTAGAATCCTAGAATCCGTTTACATTGATTTGGAACACATTTGTTCCCGGCAAGAAGTCTGTTCACTCACTGTGAGCTAGATGAATTCATAGAAAGAAACTTCAACATCTTTCAACAATGACCTTTCCATATGTTGATTTTGCACAGTATCTCAATTGATAAAGTTCAGGCTTTTCCACAATAAAATTCTAACAGCGTTCGTGTTCAAGTAATCTTCTTCCCATATTTCTTTTTTCCCATTCGTTATCTTTGTCCCTTGTGTGCCGTCAAGCACCAAACTGTCCACTCATCTTCTTTATCCTCATCGATCCGGTGACATCCTCTTCTTTCTTCTCTTCGTCATTGCTCACCGTCTTCTAAACTTTCTCTTTTCACATCATTTATTTTTCTTTCCAAATCTACCGATGTCCTGAGATGTAATCGAGTGTTTTTGGCCGTGCAAGAATCGCATCCATTCTATCCCAGACAGACTTCATGTCACCAGATGATGTCGTCATGCCACTTCTTCACAGTTTCATCTTATTAACTACTAGCATTTTAAACGGTCTTGTCCAAACTGAATCCATTTTGGTGTTTTTCTTTTCTGGTAGATAACTTATGTTAACAGTCACAAAGTTGGGAAGGGTGAGTGAAATGCCTCACAGGTCATCTGTTTGAAAAGAGAAGTTCACAAATTAACTGTTTTTTGCACTGATTATGTAGATTATGATTTTTTTTAATAAGTAAACTCCCTTTTCAGCAACTTTGCAGCTCTACATACCTACCTAGTTTTGTGTTTAGTAGTGTAACACATCCCGTTTTGACCAAGGTCAAAATGAGATGGTACAAAAAGAAGGGTGCCGCCTCTAGAGGCGGCGAATCATCATGAGGTGAACATATGTTAGTCGAGAGCATGAAATCAAAATAAAAGAAGAGTTTTGAATGACAGTCACTAGTATTCAATATATTAAATGAATTGAAAAATACAGAAATTTGAGGATTCTAAAATTAAATGTCAGTTACAATAAAAAGCTTAAAGTCATGACTTTTGGCGTAAATGATCGACGATTAGCTTAGAAGACCTACTAGCAAATAATTTAGATTTTCGGCGGTTATATTTTCGAAGCGAAGAATTCAGCTTATCAGAATTGCGGAATTATAATTGTAAAATCAGTCTATGAGTTTTGTTAATACATACTGGATCCTGTTCGGTATGGAATACTGTCATTTCATAATCTTAATTTCGATTCAAAAAATTCATCCAAAATTATGCTGTAGGACTCATAATTGTTTTGTAATTGAGTACATAAATAAACCCGTAGAAAGAACGAAATTCAATATATTATCTAAATCGACTTACAATAAAACAGTAGTTGATCTAGACGAGAATCAACTCCAATTGCCTAGGTTACATATCGAAAAAGGTTATAAAAGTCAGTTTAAGAAAGAATGGAATTATCAAGAAAGCTAAACAAGAGAGATAATTATCGCATTCGTAAAAAGGAATAAATTACGAAAGAAGAATTTATAACAAAAGTTACAAGAGATCTTGTCTATTCAGAAAGAAGTTCAACAAAATTAAATTGAGTTAGGTTAAGAAAATTTAACAATGACCAAAAGAAAATTGGATCAGAAGAATCAGAACGTTTCCAGAAATAATTAATTAAAAGAGAAGCTAAAATTAACAATTTAAAGAGCTATTCACAAAGATTCACAAAGTTGAAAAGATCTTTCAAGCCATAGGAATATGTTCAAATATGAACCAGACTAGACTAGAACCCAAATTGGTTTCTTTTAGTGGCAATATCAAAGATTTTATAAAAATTCAAAACATAATTGAGCAGTTCCCTTCCATGCTTGAAATTATTTTTCTCAAACGATGAGAAAAATTAAAAGAAGAAAATTAAAGGTACATTATTCAGAACATCCAATCGCCTCTGTCTCCATTTTAGAATAGACTAAACTGTTGTTGTGGCTGGCTTGCTCATTGCAGTCTGAACAGAACTACCAATGTGAAAAAACTAAATATTACAATTTACCACCATAAATTAATAATGAGAAAGTTAATTAAAATTACTAACGAATTTCTATAATTTTATAATGGTAAGAAAGAAAATAAAATTAGAAAGAAGTATTTATTTCATTTTTTGTACAGTAGGTACTTTAGATTAATGTATTACAGGAAAATCTCAATACTCACAAGAAGTAAGCTCGTATGACGCTGGGTAATTAGCAGCTGCGATACTGATACAGAGCTAATCTGTTGCTTTGGCTACGACTTATCGGCTTATCACCATAGTGACGTATCATGCTATCAGGTGCTCTAACATGCGCTATGCGTGTTTCCTGGATCTAGCACATTTTACAAAAACGCTGGAATTTCAACATTATTTTTGAAAAATTTAAATAGAAAATGAGAAATTCGGTTTTGAGGTACAGAGGTTTTGAGGTACTGAATTTAGTTCAGAGGAACCATATTTGCGCCATATTCTGTGTTTCCGTTTGCAAAATTCACCGTTTTTTTGAGAAAACCGCAAGACTGACACACATACACACACACACACACACATTTCTCTGAAGAACAATGATCATTTTTTCCAATTCTAGAATATTAATCTGGAATAACACTTCGTAAAAGAATCACTAACACAGTTCAATCTTCCAAAGAAAGTAGACATAATTTAGTAAACATAAATTAGTCTATTATGTAGTGCAGGTGCATTAAAAACATACAATAAAAACTCCTATTACATCGTCTGTAAGCTATTCATTTGATGTAAAAGTACTCACCTCTTTTATTATCCCTTGCTGAGATAATTGTGCTTTGCTCATTTTAAGCAGAAATTTTACCATACTTTAATATAATTATGCTAAACTTGATAAATATGAAACTCAATTTTTCAAAAATGTTATTGATATCAGAAATGAATACGATGTACAAGGTATTAATTAATTGAGATGTGGATAGAAGCTACTCATGTCATAAAAAATGATCTAGAACTCATATTTATTTTAGGTCAGCTTATGTCTCAAAGTCTCAATATTCTAATGATTGTGATTTAATTACAAGTGTATTCCAAAAGTATAAATCATTAAAAGCTTCTTAAATATTTATCCGTTACAGTTTCTCCAGTATCTGGATTTTTCAAATTCCACATGATTCCCATATTGTAATGAACTAACAAATCATAGTCTGGTTTGTATCAGAATTTTATTGGAATGGTACAACTCGCCGTGGTCATCTCGCCACAGCCAACATGCCGCCGTGCCAACTCGCCGCCAAAACAAAGATGAACACTCCAATAGGCGCACTCGTCTCCGTGTCATGAGTGATCACATATGTACACCATTTTTGTTTTGTGCGTTAAGGCGTTTATACGCGATAAAATTTTTCAACCAATTCAATAAAATAAAGTAGCTTCAAAATGCTTCGAATCCCTTCAAAGTCCATCAAATTGCTTTAAATCTTGTCCAAGATTTTTAGTGGATGTGATTATTTGCTGAAAAATTTTATTATGTACTAATGCCTTTCTTTATTCATCAATTTTGTCCAATTAAACTATTGTTTCGGCTCTTAGGTTAAAATAATTGTTACAAACATGTTTCAATGTACAATGTAACATGTATTATGCTATGTGAGGTCAAATCAAATTTGTAATCTACAAATTTAAAGATTTAAATGAGAGCCTCTATTTTTGGCTTTTATCTGCTTTTTAAATTCTGAATATAATTTTTATTTCAAGTCCATTTTGTATTTAATTGACTTGATAGCCCAGGCAATGAATGTTTTGTGTCGTAACAAATTAGGGGAAAGCTGAATTTTTGCAGAATGTTAGTATACATAGTACTCACTCAAAAAACCAAAGTCCCGACCCCCACCCCGCTTGCTTCCCCCACCACCCCCCTATCAACATTGCAAGAGCAGTACTTCAGTTAAAGGCTTATAACTCGGAAACTAATTAAGGTATCGTTGTGATTCTCATCTCATTTAATACTTAAAACTATTCCCAAAAAATATGTCATATACATTTTCTATGTAGATAGCCTAGTGTTTCAGTAAAAATATAGTTTATAGGAAAAAATGTCACCACGAACCACAAAATTCAACTTCAACTGATCATATCTTTTTTAATATCGCGTTATTGGCTGTGCCGTTCCTTACTAAACTTATAGATAATTTAATAAGCTTTAAAATGATGTGTCTATTGATTACTATAGTTCAAGTTATGGCGTCATAGTGAGCGATGAAATAGTAGCGGACACCGCGTTGCCGAACCCTACAGCACTGTGTATTGCATGGCGCTTGGCTATCCAGCCCAATCCAATAAATAATTATTGTCAGACAAGCAAGACTATATATGCCAATCAATAGTACACGTTTAAAAGTACATTTTCCGAAAAGTCCCCAAAAATCCCCCCTCAACTTTTCCCCCAAGCCCCCTCAAAGTTGAAAATGTTTCTAATTATAATTAAAATGTTTCTAATTTCTATCGAACAGAGTTGATTCTTCTTCCATAATATCAGTCATAATGTTCTGCAATAAATGTGCTGTTCACTTTGCCGGTAAACCTGATAGTTTCTTTTATAAAAATTGAAATATCTTCAAAAGAGAATTCTATCAACTAGATTTTTCATTATTTAGGGGGACATTTTTGTATGTCAATTTACAGAAAATAGCGTTAAATAGAAGTTATAGAACTTATTTTTATGAATCCAAAGATGTGTATAACAGCATACTGACCATTAGAGATGACGATTTGATAGGATGAGTGGTGAAGAGGGGGTACCCCTTCGCTAACATCTGTCGCACTCCTTACCTTTATGTTCTCAGCTCTTTGTGGCTATTTCAATTCATATGTAAAATGTAACATTTGACCGATAATTTGGAATTCTACTTGAAAGGGCAGTATAGGCTTCCCTTATACTATATTATTTTGTAAAATGATGATTTATCATTATAAATAGTTATAGCTTGTAAACTGCTGAAGAATAAATCGCAAAATTTGGCTCAAACTGTAGGTATCATCTTTTTCTTTCATACCCTCAGTAAGAGTACTGCTGAAAACACGTTTTAAATCAAGCTAAACAATTTCATATGTAGCAAAAATTTTGGTATTTTTCCAGGTTTTCCGATATTACAGCCACACCATGTGTCGAACATGAAATAAACAGGATACCTTTCTTGTGGACAATACAATTACCCAAAACTGGTTACCAACGGCAGGCTTGTAGCATGAATAGAAAGTTTCAATTTTAATTTGAAATTTAATTTTTTTCATAATCTTTCAACATTTTGAATTACAATAACTCAAAATTCATGCATGATACAAAGATGCCACTGGTATGTTTCAGGGAATTGTATTGTCTGAAATAACTGTGTCCTATACATTTTTTGTCCAACACATTGTATGACTGTACTATCGGGAAAACCTACATATAGAATGTTTAGTTTGATTTAAAATGTGTTTTCAGTGGTTCTCTTACTAAGGATATGACAGAAAAAGGTGTTAACTACAATTTGAGACGAATTTTGCAATTCGTTCTTCAGTAGTTTACGAGTTATAAACTATTTATAATGAAAATCGTCATTTTTCAAGTACACTTTAGGGCGGTAATGGGCAAACTACGGCCCGTGAGCTAGCCTGGAACATGATTTCGAGTGAAGACTTAAATCACACATGCAAATTAAGTTATAAGAAATATATGAAATATAATATAAAACATTTATTTTTCTTTGCTAAATTAGGATAACGGTTATTTATTCATTTATCTTTTCGATTTCGCAATACAATATTATCGCATCTCAGTTTGCTCTCAGTGTTTAGATATGAGTTAACTTACTAAAGAGTTGTGCTACCGCTTAAAACGTAAAATCGACAGGGAAGGAAGAAAGACTCAAATTGCAATTACTGTATTATGATGATATAGGCCTAATTCTTGTTCATTGTTTCAAGAGGTTTCCTGCCTCTGTTGTCATTGGATGAAGTTTTCATATGTTGAAACGAATAGATGCTTGAAATTGGTCATCAGTTACAAAATAAAGAAACTACTTTAGTTTCATTATTGATTATCAATGCCAAAAGGTCCACACATTAAAAAAGGTACAACTGGAATGTTTAGTCTCAATGAAATTGTGACATCACGTTTATCCAGAACAAAAAAGAAGTTGAGCTTTTAGAGTAAATAGTGAAATATATCAGACATCAGTATAACTACCGAAACATTAAAAAAAAACTTTACTTGTTTTCAAACTGAATATAAAAGTGAAATTAAATGTAAAAGGCCATCTATAAATAGCATGATTGTTAGTGAGACATTCAAATGATATGAGCACTAAATGAACTTCATACTCTAATGTGCGTCAAAATGAGTGAAATGATGTCTAGAGCTGCTGAAATTACTACTTTTAAACGCTAATTTACCAAAACCATTGTGGAGAAGTACCCCCTGACACTTTTGCTTTGATAAGATGGGCTACAAATCAGATTGCTTCTAAAGCTAATCTCAGTTGGATTACCGCATCCCTTCGTGAGTTAAACAAGAGTCTTTCTACTACATCTTTAGTTATTTTGGATAATATTCATTGAGACTTGAATTTTTAATTGATGATTGAAATGTAAAAAAATGAGTACTAATCAATTTTTTGACCCGCCCACATAATTTCTCATTTCATCTAGCCCCCTCCTTCAAAAGTGTTCCCATGTCTGATATAGGGGGGGAGCCTATACTGCCCTTTCAAGTAGAATTCCAAATTAATTGTTTGTCAAATGTGGCCTCAAAGAGCTGTGAAAATAAAGATATGGAGTGCGACAAACCGTTCCTGAGAGAAGGGCCCAACAATGTTAGCAAAGGGGCACCCCCCTCTACACCACTCATCCTATCAAATCGTCATCTCTAATCGTCAGTATGCTGATATTCACATCTTTGGATTAAAAAAATAAGTTCCATAACTTCTATTTAACGCTATTTTCTGTAAAATGACATACAAAAATGTCCCCCTAAATAATGAAAAATCTAGTTGATAGAATTCTCTTTTGAAGATATTTCAATTTTTATAAAAGAAACTATCAGGTTTACCGGCAAAGTGAACAGCACATTTATTGCAGAACATTATATGATCACATATCTTTTGTATCATGCATGAATTTTGAGTTATTGTAATTCAAAATGTTGAAAGATTATGAAAAAATTGAAATTTCAACTTTATGAATGATTATAACTTCCTATTCATGCTACAAGCCTGCCGTTGGTACCAAGTTTTGGGTAATTGTATTGTCCACAAGAAAGGTATCCTGTTTATTTCATGTACGACACATGGTGTGGCTGTAATATCGGAAAACCTGGAAAATTACCAAAATTTTTGCTACACATAAATTTTTTTATAAAATAAATTTTGTTGATAAAATAATATAGTCTTGCTTGTCTGACAATAATTATTTATTGGATTGGGCTGGATAGCCAAGCGCCATGCAATACACAGTGCTGTAGGGTTCGGCAACGCGGTGTCCGCTACTATTTCATCGCTCACTATGACGCCATAACTTGAACTATAGTAATCAATAGACACATCATTTTAAAGCTTATTAAATTATCTATAAGTTTAGTAAGGAACGGCACAGCCAATAACGCGATATTAAAAAAGATATGATCAGTTGAAGTTGAATTTTGTGGTTCGTGGTGACATTTTTTCCTATAAACTATATTTTTACTGAAACACTAGGCTATCTACATAGAAAATGTATATGACATATTTTTTGGGAATAGTTTTAAGTATTAAATGAGATGAGAATCACAACGATACCTTAATTAGTTTCCGAGTTATAAGCCTTTAACTGAAGTACTGCTCTTGCAATGTTGATAGGGGGGTGGTGGGTGAAGCAAGCGGGGTGAGGGTCGGGACTTTGGTTTTTATGAATAAGTACTATGTATACTAACATCCTGCAAAAATTCAGCTTTCCCCTAATTTGTTACGACAATTGCCACTTTTTTGCATTCATTGCCTGGGCTATGAGTTTTCTAGTTTTTTTCGGTTAGCCTATGTCCTCTCAAAAGCACTTCCCAGCGGTTCGGAATCTGAACCCACTTGAAACTGTAGGGTCATTCATATCTCATCATCGTCATCCCTCCATTACCGATGCACAAGTTTTCGTTGTGTTTTTTGTATACAGTAGTATTATATGTTCAATTGGTTAAATAAAAGTTCATTTATTTATCACGTCGAATCATTAGCTGCATCTAAATATCACTGAAAAGCTTTAACAATGAAATATTGAGGGGAAAACAGTCCTTCTTGTATGAAATGGCCGCGGCGAGTTGGTACCCGGCGGCGAGTTTTCCTAGACCCGAATTTTATTACTGTTGATCAGGTTTCTATTACATAGAGGTGGAGTCCATTTTTACTCATATTTTAACTAATTCTTTTATCTGTGCAATTAAATATGCAGACTTTTATATTGAACGACTTTTATTCCTATGAAACATGACACATTTTACAGCTAAATTTCAATTAATAAAGTTGGAATCTTCACTGATATTTCTATAAATGAAAAATACAGATTTGTCCCAATATTGGGCTTACGTTATAAGCAATTTTTCTCGATTCAATATTTTTATACTGCCGTTTCAATTGTCAGTCCTAGGTATTACCATTTCATAAGATCTTTCCATTGAAAACACTGGAACTCTAGTATGTTGCAGATGAATGCTTAACGAGCGACAAGAGGGTAGACTAGGTGCTTGTTCGAAACGGAATTTATTGCTTCAGGTCGGATAGGTGGTCTGATAACGACACTAGCAGAGCGTGAGGGCACCCGCTTGCTTCTATTTGAAGCCTATATTGGCAGGGTGGTGGCAACCGTTTACGACACTTACCTCACACTCAAACCCTCTCTTTCTTACTCTCTCTCGACTCCACCTGAATCAAGGGTGGGTCGACTTTCGGCACCCAGCAACCTACTTCATCGATACTCTTCTTTATGGGTCGACCAAAGTGCGCTATATAAAGCACAGTTGAGTTCACACGTTGTCTTCACGCATATTAACACACTATCTGCTGCATAACATTTGATGTTGCTCAATAATAAGGTTTGCAAACGGTTTCTTGAGGTTCTCATAATTTATTGTCTAACGACTTCTAGCATGACTGTGATGCGAGATTTAATTCAAATACACTATTCCAATGATAGAATATTGGAAATGATTTCAATAGTTTAGCTATGTAAATTTGTGTTCTAAATTTATTTTTACTCAAATTTAATGGTGACATATTTATGATGCATCTTTTGGTTTATGAATGAAGCCATTTATTAATCTTCAAAACAGAGAATCACTTTAATTAACAATGAAGAGACGAAACACTTTTCATCTACAGACGCTTCACATTAGATGAAATGATTATTCACTGTTCGTTCAATGTAAACAACATCAATTGTTCCATACGTGTGATGGTGTGATTAATATTTTGTGCTCTTCAATTTTCATTGTGAATAATTAAATATAAAGTATTGCATTACTGATTACTAATATTACAAGTATTAGCTGAGAAAAACGTATTCATCAGACTTATCGTAAACTAATATTGTTCAATGCCATATCAATTTTCAAGTGCAATATAAAAATAGAATATCATAGATTATAATTAATATAAATTTTCCATTATAATTCTAATTGTACGTTATCTCTCCTAAAAGGAAATCATTATTTAATTTATACACTTTCATTGTAAAGCAAGAAAAATTGAATATGTGGAAATTAGAAAAAAATTAAAATGGGATAAGATGGAGTATAAAATAGAATGCAAATAAAAAGAATTTTCAGCTGATAGGTAGTATTTGCAATGCTTAGGAAATGTTTGTATGAAACTGGTATTCTTTTGATGGTCGTTAGCCCTTCATCTTCAGAAACTGTTCGAAAGCAATGCTGGCATTCGTACACATTCCTAGAAGTAGCCTAATGTTGATGTGACTTGTGTGGGTGAAATTTTGTCCAGCTCTGGTTGTCAAGCGTACAACCATTGATTGTTAGTAATAGTAGCTGAGTTATAAAAAGTGGATTAAATTTGGATTATCTGCGTTACAAAATGCTCAGTGTCAATTGACTTCATGAACTTATAATAAAACGTAGCTTGGTCTCGGTGAGGTGCGGAGGAGGGGGGGGGGGTGCAGGACGTCAGTTCCCGCCCCTCTTTCAAGACCGTTTTTTGAATTTATAACCTGTCATGTCTACCCCAACATAGCCGCTATACAAATTAAAATTAAGCAAAATTCGGATAGTTGAAAGCTACATTGTTTTTCAAAGATTCTATTTTATAGCATGATGTGCATGATATTAAAGCATCATTCCGTCATTTTCAATCCATTGAGAGCTCTAGGAGTACTTTGTTGGAATATCGATGTTGCAATTCTATATTCTGGAGAAGATTGTGTCGGTGGGGGCGTTTTAATGGCTGGTGATGGAAATAGCAATTGCACACAGGGTCAAGAGGAAGGCGGCCACGGCGCCTTGACCCAGTTATGACGATAATATCAGAAGCTAAACTTGGAGAGCGGCTTGCGGTGGCTCAAAGGTTCATTAATCGAAAATTAAATGTGGCAACAACACTTCGGCATTGGTACAATATTATATTATTAATTTACAATAGATATTTGGATACTATATTATATATACTATATATTTATACAGTTTCATATAACTGTGATTCATTTCTGCCTAATATCATATAAGTGATAATAGACACTGTCTTTTGAACAAAACAATTATCCACAACGATCCACCCCTTTCTATATAATGTTTGTCCTTGAGAAAATGACCTCATTTACTTATTGTAACCACAATTAATGAAGAATGTGCCGTATCTGTTAGAATTGAGTATGTCAATTCATTGTGTGATCTTCCTCTATGCCCGGCGCAAATTTCTACGCAGCCTGTGCTACATAGCAATGCTTTACTTCTTGTGAAGCGCAGGTATAAATGATATTGCGCAAATACAAGCGATGAAGAGATTCAGGGCCGTATTTATGAACGTATCTCACCAAAGAAAGACTTTGTTAAGTCCTACTTAGCGGCGATAGGTCTTACACTTACAAGTTCATGAAGTGATAAGCCAGCGAGAAGCTGTATCTCTAAAATGACATCTCAGCTCCCTCAACAAAGGCCTGGCTCCTAATAATAATTTAAAACAAATAAGTTTCATTGAGCGACACTAATATAAGAATTTACACTACTTAAATACGGCAGGGACAGCTGGATCGGCTTATAGCCTGACTTATCAGCTAATAAACTCGCCCAGTATAATCAATGCCCTAGCCGTAGCCGAGTGGGTTAAGTGCTGGTTTCCTAGCCCAAAGGTCCCGGGTTCGATCCCAGTTCTGACCGAAAGTTTTTACCTCGGGCCACTCCCGTGTTTCGGAGGACACGTTAAGCTGTCGGTCCCGGCTGCCTAAAAAACAGTCGTTAAGTCACGTCAGAGGCCCTGAACTTATTCAGGTGCGACCTGATAACTCTGACACCAGACCTGAGCCAGCCAGGTCACATGATATTATTATTATTATTATCATCAATGCTTCCACTGAATTTTGTATTAATTTATGACCTTACTTGATGATATTCCTAACTTACAAGTCGAAGCTTTCTTGAAATCGATGTCTCAAGTTCGTTCTTAGCTAACCTAGGTAAAGGGTTATTTTGAAGCAGTTCTTAAGATTATTTTTTGTTTCATTTTTTGGTATAGTATCGGTTCATCAAAATCAAATGAAACTATTACCTTCAATTGTTCACTATTACAATGTAATTCACTGTATATTTCAAAATATTTTTATTTTCTGTATAAAAATCGCCTTTTAACCTATAGATTTTAAACTGAAGTAAAATCGAAGTTATTTGGCCTGTTACTAGATAGCACTCACTAGGCCTACGCTGCATCAGTCTTTCATTATTCGAAACATTGAAAACATAAAATATTAATACAAAGCATATAGACATAGTAATAATTTTGTAACATTAACTATACATTTACATACTGTGCATTATCTTTACCTTTCAATCAATGCTAAATTATGTTTTTTAGTGTCGGAAATTACGTTCCGAGGTCAGGTAAGCTTGTGACCAAGTTCAATGTTTTAATAGAACCTTTTCATGTTGTGTTTAGAAAGCCTAATATTTCGTTCATAAATGCGGAACACAATTCATTGGATGAATGGACAGAAATGAGTTTGATAACGTCATAAGTTATCTAATAACTATTCCAGAATACAACAACCAACAGAGAAGTCTATTTCTTAAATATCCACTTCTAGAGTTTAATTCAATTCAAATATATTTTGAAATCTGTAAATAAATTACTATTATCAACTGGATTCTGGAAGGATCGCTTCTAAAATATTCAATATTTGCTATAAAAATGAGTTGCATTATTAAGTTTTATTTCATACATTCAACTTGAACTAACTTCGGTGCATACGTTGAGTCGTAGAGCATTTTTAGATGCTGAAGTATTTCTGCAAATCAATGCATGCTTGATTTGATTTATCATGGCTATCAATCTGTGATTTACTGTATTCTGTTTCTGTAACTTATATTAGATTGGTTATTGATGTATCGGTATCTTTCAAACCATCCTAGTTGAACGTTAATATCAATTTATCACCCTTATCTGATATTTTTTACAAAACGGAAATCTGATTCAATTGATTTGACTAGACAAACGGAAAAACAGGGCAGATATTCGTGTGTGTGACATATTATTAACCTACTAGCTGACGTCATTCGCTGAAGGTGGCATGAGACATGTTATAGATGTTCTCCCCCGAGGAATACATTATATTGCTTTCCTACTATTGTTGCAGTTGGATTGCTTAGTGTCTGACCCCAGCTGTTGAAGTTCAGGTTATTATTCGTCTGGAATAAAAAATACTTCCAAATCGAGAAATGTCTGAACGGAAAAGCGGTTCAAACTTAAAACTTGCGATTTCCCGCTAATTTTTGTTGAATCTTTTCAAATACCCAGTTGATCATTGAAGACTAGTTTAGAAGAAACTGTGCTCGTTGTGCATACTAGTTTTTATTTTTGAAGGGCCTGAAAAATTGCATTTCAGCTTCAGACCCAAGCTGAGGACAGTTAAGCTGTCGGTCCCGGCTGCCTAAAAAACAGTTGTTAAGTCACGTCAGAGGCCCTGAACTTATTCAGGTGCGACCTGATAACTCTGACACCAGACCTGAGCCAGCCAGGTCACAAGATAATATTATTATTATTACTATTATTATTATCAATGCTTCCACTGAATTTTGTATTACCTAATTTATGACCTTACTTGATGATATTCCTAACTTACAAGTCGAAGCTTGATCATAACGGTCATTACGACACGAGGCTATTCCTACTATGTTTGTAATTGTCCTACATTGTTGTACAATGATCAGTGGAATAATACAGTCAGAATAATACAGTGGAATCACACTTCTGTAAAAGTAATTATATAAGAGAGAGTAGGGTGTGTGTGTGCGTGTGTAAAACGGCAACGATTTGGAACACTAAATTTGGTACGAAGCTTCCTCGAAACTCGATTCAGTGCACATTGAAGCCCGATTCTTGATTTTCCTCAATGAATTTATAAAAATAATGTTCGAATTTCACTTATGGGCACTATTACTGTTTTAAAGTGTGTTTAGATGCAGGAAGCTCATAGAACAACTGATGCACCATACATCACTATGATGCAAAAAAGGTTCAAGTCACACATATGTTCTGTATCAATATTCCAGCTCCGAATTCTCTTTTTGGAATTGTATTGGCACTGGTGGATGAAATTCATGTAACTTATCACATGTTTAATTGAAACATCCCGTTGCAAAGCATGGGATGTTTACTTTTCCTTAATTCCGTTGCCCGATTTCTCATTTCTATTTACCTTTTTCAAAATTAATGTCTGATTTTCTGATTTAGATGTAGGAGACTCATTGAGCAGCTGATACATGATACGTCACCATGATGTTGATATATCACAAGCCAATGATGATAGATGATATGTCACTAGCCAAAGCAACAGATTAGTTCTATATCAATATTGCAGCTGCTAATTACCCAGCGTCGACAGCTTATTTGTGATCTCTCTTAAAACAGCTGAACTATATGGCTAGCAACACTGCACTTTCACTCGCCCTTCCCGATTTCGTAATTTTGTGACCGCTTCCATAAGTTATCTACCAGAAAAGTGGAACTCCAAACTGGATTCCCGGGCAAGAAATGCTAGTTGTGAAATAATTCAGGAATAATATCCATAAATATTACGACCATAGGTGCCAATATAAAATCATAAATTACAAGATTTCCTCATAATTTATCATTTGGGTTACATTTACCTTACGTGACTAATCATAACTGTCTATTGATAGATCACTCCTATAGGGATGATCTGACTTCCTGTATTTAATACCTTCTACATGGGAAAAACTAGTTGAATTCGACGAAATATGACTCAAAATTTAATGATATCTTGAATTTGATTTTATGTATACTTTTTATTTCGAAGTAGTTATTTTCAATATTAATATATTAATAATCTTATAATTAATTAGTTACTTAAATAATTTGTCTTCAATTGACAAAATCTAAGCCTTATACTTTCACTATCACTATCCTTTCATCAGCTGAATTATTTTCCGATGATATCGTTCAAACGGGATTCATGTACTTTCGATTCGGCCTATTAATTCTGTTCTTTACATTTCAATCTCAAGTCAAATTCTCATTAAATTTATTGTCCTTGAAATTTGGAAAGTAAAAAGCATCAGCTTACCTACAATGCAGCATTAAACTGATAGACTACTAAGTTGCATAGGGAAAGATGAAGATCAACTGTCAGACAAACTGAAAATAAAAATGCAAGATACAAGTCGTGAGAGGACAGAAGTAAAGAAAGAGAGAGAATACGTAATGAGGGCGTATACCGTAGTATTTTCCCCTTTCCGTCAGCATTTTACCCAGTAAAAAGAATACAGTGACAGCAAGCAGTTTTCCCTGAATCATGAAGCAGATGATAGGGAGCACAGCTGAGGCTGGCCTGAAATGTCATGCGGCGGCCCCCTTTTCCAACTTCAATAACCATTGTTCTCCTTTTATTCAGGACCATTGTAGCTAACTAAATGATAAATGTATACATCTCCTACTCGCTTCCTATCTTCCCGCAAACACGAAACCATCTTTCCGTTTGCTCTAGTATGGTTTGCTTCAGATCAAAATTCTGCCTCCAGAAAAGTGACAGAAACAATTTGGCTTGGCGGGAAGATAACTTTCAACTTGGTACATTCAAACAGTTTACTCCTCAATAGAGAAAAAAATCGTTTTAAAAACTCTTTTTAAATCTCTTTTAAAATCGTTTTAAATTCTCAATAGAGTTGATTCTGTTGTGTTGTACTTTATACCTGTACGCTTCATGTGGTTGATGCTAAATCAGTAATACTAGCCTATGTATTCAAGGCCACAATGTATTCAAATTAGGAAAAAGAGGCAAATCTAATCTAATATTATTAGATTAAATATTCTATAGACAAAAATATCTAATTTCGAAGATAATATGCAATTTCGGCTGATGGAAATTCCTCAACTCTCCTGATATGACGCAATTCTAAGCAAAATACCCTGAAAATAATTACAAAATTCCTTAGAAATAACTACAAACATTTCCCATACTATGGTGAGTTTTTGAATTCAAATGATTTGTAGGAGGTTCGAAATAATGGAAGCGAATTAAATTCTTGCTTCAATTCAATTAACTATTACAATAAAATTTCAAATAGTAGGTGCGTTTTAAATCTAAAGAAATGATTATCCATTGTGCATAACAACATAATAATGTCAATCAGTAATAGTTTAGTTATGAAGATTTCATTATAATTTAAATCTATTGTTCAGATAATCATTTACACCTAGCATAATACTGCTCAAAGGTTTTATAGAAAAAGCAATGATCCTGCTATCCAGAGTTACTTGTGATATTACCAACTATCACAAACTTCATAGCTTCTCAGTAGGCTCTACAGGAATCTACATAAATAGGCCTAAATTGACTGAGCCTCCATATCCTCTTAGTAATAATTACATGATAATATATAAATAAATGGACTAAGCCTCCATATCCACTTTGTAAGAATAACTGGATACTATATAAACAAATTGACTAAACATTACAAAAGCTCACTTTTCTGTCATAGTACATTCGAAATTGATAAATTTTCTAGTCAAGTTTTGAAATACTTCATTTGCCCAATCCAGTAGTTTTCAATACGAGATCTATTTGTAGTTAGGTCTGCATTGTTAGAAAGTAACTTCTGATTTGGTGTGGAAAAAGAGAGTATGGCGGATAATTGGTGGAATTTCAGTAAGATCACAATCAGTCGTTCTTTGAAAACTTTCATAATCCAATAACAAAAACCTTTCTCCAATTAATCATTCACCTGATTCTATTTGTAGTAGTCTTAATGAGGCTTTACAATTTGATAATGGAGATGGAATTCAGGTTCAATTCAGACTCAGTAATATTTTAACTGATTAGCCTCAATAAAATCACGATTAAATTCTCAATAGAGTCTCAAATCTCAATAAAATTGTAGCAATATTATTTCAAGTTGATTCTGTTAGACTATTATTCAGTATAGACTATAGTTTTTTTTTTTTTTTATAGTACTTTTTTTTTTCATCTTTATTAAAATTTTCTTTATTAAAAACACCAAAAAAAAACAAATGTAATTGTACATCACAATCAGATACACAAAATTGAACTATGTGTTTGCACAGTAAGTTACATATATTACAAGAAAAATATATTCTTCAAGATTTCCATCAGCAAAGCCAAGCTTGTGCGCCGGATGAAAATAAAAAAAATAACACTTATAAACAACCTTAAATATAACTTATATCCAACATTATAAGAATACAGAGCCTATTTTAAAATATACATTTGCCTTCACCCACGTATCTATTCCAAGAGTTTTAGTTTTATTCGTGAATGGTATTAGCTGCATGGGTATCACGTTAAGAAGTTTACAGCAAATATAGAGAGTTTGATGTCTGCAAATGCGTTTATTGAGATTTGGAATCAAAACTAGATTTCTTAACGGTCTTATATTGTAATCAATCTGTCTGAATTTGAATAGTTCTCTATTGCAATTTATGTATACAATAAGTTTCTTCATAAATAATTGTCTTACAGTTAATACTTGGAATTCATCAAAGATCAGTCTACTTGTATAAAGTCTAGGTCTACCCAGTGCTGCTCGTATTATATATTTTTGAATAATGAACAACTTGTTAAAGTGTGTGTTCATTGCACCCCCCCATACCTCAATACAGTATTGCAGAATGGATTCGGCATAAGCCTTATATATTAATCTAATTATATCTAAATTATTCAACTTATTTATTCTATAGAATTGGAAAATTAAATATCTCAATCTAGAAATCAGATAATCAATATGACTCCCCCACTTGAGATGTTGATCAACAACAATTCCCAGGTATTTCAAAGCAGTTGGCCTATCCAAAGGTGCACAATTACATGTGTGAAATGCAAGACTATTAGAGTTACTGTTGAAGTTACAGGTTTCAAAATGGATTTTTAGTAATTTGTTTATAGGTGGTTGACCTTTACTATCTGGAGAAAAAGCTAGGTACTTTGTTTTCTTAGCATTAACAGTTAAAAGGTTATGTCTGAACCATAGCCCAGTTTTATGGAGAAGGACTTCAGCGATTTGAAAAGTAGACTCCCAAGTATCACTAGAGACTGTAACAGCTGTATCATCGGCAAAAGAGATAGTAGAACTATTTTGGTGCTCCATATTAAAAATATCGTTGACATATATAATATAGAGGAGAGGTGATAGTACCGTTCCTTGAGGCAATCCAAAAGCAGACAATTTCTCCAAACTATCATCCAAAACCTGGAATCTTTCTAGGAGATAGCTTTTAAATAGATTCAGAGGTGCCCCACGAATTCCATAATGTTCTAACTTAGCAATTAGTTTATGATGTGGCACAGTATCAAATGCCTTTGCAAGGTCAAGGAATATTGTAAGAGTTTTTTCATTTTTTTCAAAGCCTTTATTTACTTTATTGATAATATTAAGTATTGCATCTCTTGTGCACCTTTTTGATTGAAACCCATATTGGTTTACATTAATAAGTTTTATTTTTTCTACATAGTTAGTTAATCGTTTTTTTATTAATTTCTCCATAATTTTTGTAAAATTACTCAGTAAACTTATTGGTCTGTAGTTTTCAGGCTTTGACTTATCACCAGACTTATAAAGAGCTTTAATTTTTGCAATTTTAAAACTTTTTGGGAAGTATCCTTCTACGAAACATTTATTTATTATAGTTGCTAAAGGTTTAGAAACATATTTAGCAATTGATTTTAAAGTTATATTGTTTATTCCGTCTATCCCAGGTGCTGAATTGTTTTTCAGTTCTCTTATTGTATTTTGAATTTCAATGTGATCAGTAGGAAATAAATAGAAATTAGGGTTTTCACTTTTAGGTTTATTTATAAAATCAGGAAATGTGTCATTTGAGTTATAGTCAATTTTACTTGCGTAAAATTTACCTACGTTTGCAAAAAAATTATTAAGTCTATTGGACTCCACTTTTACTTCAGATTTTATTGCCTTAATGCTCATCATTTCTTTGACACATTCCCAAGTTTTCCTAATATTACCTTTATTCTGATTTATTTTATTTCTGAAGTAATTCAGTCTTGTATGTCTTATAATTGTATTCAGAGTATTCCTATAAGCACAGTACTCACTTTTCAATTGTGTGTTAAGAGGATTTTTTATAACTTTTTTATACATTTTATCCCTTTTCCTGATACAACTTATGAGTCCTCGGCAAATCCATGGCTTTAGAGGTTTGTACTTATGGACCGTTTTTATCGTAGTTGTGTGTTTATCAATGAGCTCTTTAATTCTATGGATGAAACTATTGGTTACATTATCAATGTCCTCGTAGGATACAATATTAGTAAAATCCCAAGTTTCTTTTTCAATTTCTTGTTTGAGTGCATTATAATTAATATTAGTTTTGTGATTCATAACAACTTTATTTATTCTATCCTTGGTATCTAAGCTGACTGCAACACAAAAGTGGTCTGTAATGGTAGTTTTCAGTACAGCGCTAATTATTGTATTATGTGATGTCGGCCTTTTTATAAAAATATGATCGATACAAGACTTGCCACTATTATGAATTCTGGTAGGTTTGTTTATGAACGATTCAAAGCCATTCAGGTTGAGCACACCTACATATTCATGAGTCAGTCCACCACCATCAAGTAAATTAATATTCATATCACCAATAAGAATAGCATACTCAGTAGAAAGATTAGACAGACAATGATCAATTTCATTTATGAATAAATTAATATCGGTAGATGGAGATCGGTATATAGCAAGAATTGTATAATCAACATTATTAAGTTTAAAATCTAATCTAATACCATTGGACTGTTCCAACTCAAATACTATTCTATTACACTCAATATTTTCATTCATGTAAATGCTTACGCCGTCACATTTTGTTTTTTTACTAGGTTGACAAAAATGATTGTAACCGTTTACGTTATACATAAATTTTTCATCATTTGAAATCCAAGTTTCTGTTAAAATAATCACATCATATCTAACACTGCTGTTTTGAAGCCAAATAATAAATTGATCAAAGTTCTTCCTAAGGCTACGTATATTGAGCTGGATAATATTGAAAAATATACCAGATTGACAAAAATGTTTCGGATGGAAAGCAAGTGTGTCATCAATTTCCAGAGTATTATGAAAATCTATTTCTTCTACATTAATTATTCTATTATTCATATTGAATTACTATTGTAGTTGGTCCTATCTATTTCTAATTGAAGTGCACTGTTTAATGAGTTCAATATTATCAGCCTAATACAAACATTTATTTTGAATGAATGAATTGCCCTCAATTTAAGGTAGTATTTTCTAATGGTCATAATCCGTTCTATCTATCAACGTTTGAATTGCTTTAATATACGTGGGACAGCTTGAATTGTTTACTTTATGTTTGTGCTCTTTTTTCTGTTTTTTGCAATTTACACATATAGGTTCTTGCAATTTGTTCGGGCAGGTTTTAAAATCATGGCCCTCCAAAGCGCAATGACCACAAATTGTTGATTTTATTTTACAAAACTTTGAAACATGACCTATACCCTGACATTTGAAACAACGAGAGATCGCAACATAGTCTTTCACTCGACAAGAGGTCCAATCTACATAAATACGTGCTTTATTTATGATTTCTCGGCGGATGTTAGACGAGCATTCAACTACCCAATGGGTGTTCTCTTTCCCTTTTTGTCCTACTTTGAATAATAAGCTAAATTCCTTGTCAAATTTTGATTTATTCATTGTGCTCGAAAAATTTCTATTATATATATCCATAACTAGTTCACTCTCATTCAACTCTACTGGGACGTTGTATATTATTACTCTTGGTTTTTTCAAAGTGGGTACGCTAATTTCAAATTCCTTATTATTAACAATACCTTTTCCCAAAACTTTATCCTTATCTTCTGATGGGTCCATCACTAAAGTTAGACTATAACAGTAATTCATTGCATTAACAGTAATTCATAGTGTTTGCAATCAAAGGAACTCATTTGATATCCCATCAACTGCATTGTATGCTAGTTAAACTCTATCATCGGTTTTAAACTGAAGTCATCAGCTTTTATAGTATTATTGAACATCTTTAGCACCTCTCTATCATTCTCATCCCGAAATGCGCGGATCCAGGGGGGGGGGGCACTAGGGGCATGTGCCCCCCCCAAAGGCTCAGACACAATACACAAATAAAAAATAAAGTGCACAGCCGAAATTCTTGTGCTGTCATGGAGAGAAAAGGTCAAGCAAAGATGGAATTAAATATTCCAATTTCGATAATATTGGTCTCAAAATATCGATGTAAAAATATCGGATATTGGAACCAAAATATCAATATTTCGATCATATCGATACCTGATACCATATCCCATCCATCCCTATTACATTTGCAAGCCAAAGTATTCTCTATAAAAAAGGTTATGTTTACTTTGAAACCGAAGCCAAACAACTCTGTTGTGTGTAAATCGTTTCTTTTGGAGATTTGGAGTCAAGATTATTGCAGTAAGAATGAGGAAGCATCGAGAGGAGTTTGTGCTTTAGTTCAACCAAGTGAGTATGTTTGTGAACATATTACTGTATGAGTATATTACTATTATATGAGTTTAATGTGATACATCATACATATTATTCATGTCATACATTAATTCAATTATCAATATTCTTCCTCAAGTATTATAGAATAGAACATCCTTTTCAAAAAGGTATTTTTCCAGCAATTCATTTTCAACCATTCACATAAACGCAATACATTTATATATAAACACACACGTGTGCGCGCGCGCGCAATATGTTAGGGTATGCAACGCGGGGATACGGAGGGCTTGCATAGTATATATACATATATACGTAGAATATATATATATATTCTATGTTGGCGTCATCCATGTGCCCCCCCCAAAACAGATCCCTGGATCCGCCCCTGCATCCCGTAGTATCTCTTTACGATTTTCAATTTGGTTCAAATTATAATTTTCTCATTTTTTTCTCTACTAAAAAGTACCTTTCCCATAACAATCGATTTTATTTTCTGTTACTAATGTATTAATTATTATTCTTGATCAATAGTATTTTTAATGGCTCACATAAATCTCCTTTCAATTTTTAGATGCACTTCCTTCTTTCTTCTGTTATTTTTTGGTCTCTGTTAGTTGTCAGATGTATTAAAGATTGTTATGTTTGTTTGTATTTGTATTTTGATGTATTGTCTGACCATCAGTAGGGAGAAGTCGTCATTTTATCTAAATTCAATATTCCACGATTGAATTTGCGTAGTGATATCTCGAAGTGAGTGCGCATAATTTGCCTATTTGCTCCCAATTATGGCAAAAAACATCTGAGCAAGTAAACGAGTAAAGATCCAGCGTCGCTTTTGCCCAGTCAGCTCCTGATTTGCGAGGTCTTTCATAACCTGCAATGAAAAAAGCCCTTTGCGGAATCCCCGAACGCTTTATTGCAGTTCGGTCGTAAACTTGGAGCTTTTCTCGGCAACCTGCATCCCAGCCAGACCTTTTCCACCCTTCTCCGCACTAACTCCCTCATCCCCCCCTCTTCGATCCTCTTCCTCCTCTCTGTGCCCATCACCACTTCTCACATCCTGCAACAATAAAACTCGAGTTGGTTCCCTTCCGCTATTCCTCTACTGTTAACATCGCTTTGGAAAAGTTTACCGTTATATTTCGGTATTTGCTACGAGTTTCTCAAGTACGATAATTTCGTTCCCTTCAATCCAAAAATCTTATATTCTGTACAAAATAAACTTAAGATATTCTGCTTTTCTGAATTTTTGCATGCAACTAATCTGAAAATCATTTTTGCTATTGTTGAATGTTGCTTTTCTCTTGTTCTAGTGCTACATATCCTAAATTTAGCCTTTGCTACTCCAATTTTTGGCATCTTCGTTTTCATCATCACGTCTGATATAACCTTTCACCTCGTTGCTGAAGTTGTGCAGACAGTAAGGTATTGAGGCACTAAACTATTTTTTTTTTTTTTAAGAAAATCAGTCGATAAGTGATGAATATCATTGCACATTTTATCTTATTAAGAAACATCAATAATTTTTATCAACAAATAAACAAATTTGTAATTTCACATGTCTAACATGAGTTTTTTGGAAGAATGAAGCCCACATAGGTCTTTAAACCTGTAATGAGTAATGGGTAATGAGTTGGATAATGATGATTGATGAGTTGGACTTACAGCTTTAGGTGGGTTCCGAACCACAGGGAAGTGATTTTACAGCAGAGAAGAGTTTTGCTGGCCAATCCAATCGGTCACCCTTACAGAGAGGGCCCAGGATAGCGTTTCTTATCTAATCTGATTGAACAGATACCTTCTACGGCTCACGGCTATCAATTCCCCCAAAGATTTCTGTCACATCCTCCCCGTTTCTTATTAATTACCGTCTGGAAGTGTGAAATACCTGTAAAACTTACCTTACAGGTTGCTATTGACACTGGCCTCAAATCATGTTTTCATGTAATGATGCAAACTAAAAGATGATACTCAATTTTGTTTTTCAAGCTCCTAAGCATGAAAGTTTCTATGCATTAGTAACTACAATATGAATCAACGATGGACAGCTGAACTCCTAACACATCAAATCTTGTTTAGACTATTTCCTTATGTCATTGGGGGGGGGGGGGGGGGGGAATAAGTAGAGTAATTTTTCCGTAAGAAGCGTTTGCGCAGCTTTGTGTGCAGACATTGCCTCAAGATATCTCAACCTAGTCATGAAGTTGTTTATTAGTTCTAAATTGGTCTGTCTTCTCATGTCCCAATTATGTCACGCTTAACGGTGTACAACAAAAGTTTCATAATTTTGAAGACATATTTCATAGATAAATGTAAGGTAATTAATAAACTCCCATAAAATGAATTTCAAAATTATTTTATACATTTTGTAATAATTTCTTTGCTACTGTAGAAAAATGCTGTTTCATTAGCGGTTGTTTTCCTCGCCAGACAAGATTTCCGCATACAAGTTAGAGCGTTTTTAGCTATGTATGATTGTGATTGTGTTACCACTCGTTTTGTAGCGAATAGTCATTCATCCATTAAGTAATAATATCAGATACAATAATAATAACGTATAATATATGAAGGTTTACTGTTTATTTGTTTAAATAAGTAGTCCAAGACTCATCTCAAACCTAAGAATGTCCAATATTTGCAACATTGGTGCTATTCAATAGTCTATTTCCTCAAAGTTCCCTTATCACCATTGTACTAGTCGAACTCTTCTGGATAGACCAGATGCTATATGAAGTTGTTTGTGTGTAGGTGTGGGCTATCAGAAGCAATAACGGTAGTTGCGATTTGGGCAGTAAAATGGTTGGGTCGTAGATGGAACTGGTGATCTGCTCTCCTTACACAAGGGTGCCTCAGTCTTCACCCTCTCCATGAAATGGCTTCGAATGAGCTCGTTACTGCTGGCACTGAGCGAGGGATGTTTACTGGTCCCTAGGGCTGCGATAACATTCTCTTCCCACTTGGGTGTGGGTGCCCCCCTCAGCCCATTGCATTCTAGGCGTTTCCATTCCCTTGGTATCGCCGTAATCATCATTGCTCACCCGCTCCTCGACGACTGGTGTTTTCAATCTTGTATGCTAACTTTCCTATTACATGATTTTTTGTAGCGATGGAAACTCAGACAGGCGTTCCAGTTAACCGAATACAAAATTTAGTTTCCCATAAAGTCAGCAGCACAACATTATCTCTAATATCAATTTGGTTACCTCACATAACGCGCAATCGCTGAAATCATCTACATTATCATTTTAACATCAATTTAGTTGCATCTAATGCCCATTGAAGCATCTGCAACCATTTCCAATATTGTCACTACCATCATTGTTTCTTGCCAACTTATTCCTTTCCTTTCCCCCCTTAACATGACTATTTCCACTGCTAAGTTCAACCACAGATTAAAGAACCAGATCGATCACGTCGCTTGCGGATTTCCTAGTTAATGATTTAATTCAGAGATAGCGCCACGCGTCAATGATTTCAACACGGGGAGCAGCACTGTTGCAGTGCGGGAATACTTGAATTGTCGGCACTCTACGGATAGAAAACTCGTCCACGGGGAGCAGCACATGTTGCAATGCGGGAATATTTGAGTTATCGCTTCATGTAAAAGTTCTTCAAAGTAATTAAATTAGCAACTCTGGAATTACTCATTCACTTATTGATATTGAAGATTCAATGATGGGGGTTCGATTGTAGGTGAGTGGTTTATTCTCGGTTGGGCTCAAAACCATAGGGAGGAATCTGCCATTTCCAAAAAGTGCCCCAAGTTACCAGGTAAAGGGGGGGTTGAAAATTTGATAAATGTTTTTTTTGAAAATAGTTTAAAATCAGAATTGGGTGATTGTTTATAAGTTGTTGTGAAACGTTTTTGGAAAATTTGGTTTTTGGGGGGTTTAGGTTGGGATAAAAATTTTTGAAAAAGCTGGACATTGATATTTTTGAAATTTTTTTTTTTTATTCTATAGTAATTTTTGTGTTAAACGAAATGATATGTGTGCGATTTGGAAAAATATATCGTTTAAGGGGATGAAAGTGGTTTAAAACTGGAAATTTGTACAAATTTGTTAATTTTTTTTAATGAAAAGCTTCTTGATTTTTCATTTTTAAGCGCAAGACAATCTATTGGGATGTGTGCGTCACAAATGGATTCTCTTCAAAAGAAATGAGGGGGTTGAAATTGTGGACTTCTTAAATATTAATATGTTTGAAAATTTGTTTCTTGTATCATATATAATGAAAAAATCTGTATTAAATGCGATGTGGAATAATTTTTAAAAGTCACCCCTAAGGCATTAGAAAGTCAGCAGAACATGCATTTGTGAAATAATCCCCTAGAAAAAGAGGGTCGCTTGAAATGGAACATGTTGAAAAAATGATTTTTTTTTGTTAAATGATTTTTCAAGGGTTTTGTAATTGGAGGTTAAAGGTAAGTTGAGGACACATTACGAACAATGCTATGCCACCCCTTGATTTGAATGCGAGGGCTATTATTGTAGGGGTGCAAAATTTAGGGAAAAATTGAAAGTTGGGATTTTTGGCGGAAATTTGTTTGAGCCTTTTAAAACTTCAAAAGGCGTATTCAACGCTGTTTGAATAAATAACCCCTTTCTGAGATATAGGCATAACTTTGAACAGTTGAGCAAAAGGCGTATTCAACTCTTGTTGAAAAAATCACCCCATTTTGAGTTGAAGTACAGAATAAAAAAGAAACAGAAAGCTTAAGCTGGCAGAGCTTGATTAGTTATTTTCAGCAGTAAGTTAGTTATATTTAACTAATATTATATTTATATTAGTTATATTTAACAGTATGTATATATATGTTTAAAATATGCTTCCACAGACGTAAGATTTTTCTTCATCAGGTTTTGATATATAGTCAGGGCCGGCTTTATAGGCTTGCGAATAAGGCTGGCTCCTGGGGCTGCCAAGTTATTACATTATAAGATTATTATTGATCAACTCTCAAATAACTCACAAAAACATTAGAAATAATCATAATAATATAAGATAATAGATTTCATAAACCTACGCTAACCCTACGCTATCACCCTGTGGTGGAACCATGATCTCTCCAAGGGGGGGGGGGCTGAAACGTCTGGGAATATGGAATACCCTACAAGCAAGAATTAAAAAAAAACATTTGTGTAAAATCAATGGCGGATAAAGTATTTTCCAAGGGGGAAAATACATACATCATAAATAACTATGGGAAGTGATACGTCCGAACGGTTAGCGCCGCTATCTGTAACTCAGATAAGATAAGTCACGGCGCTCGTTGACAGAATCTGTAGCGGTGACCGATAGAAATACAAAAGTCACTGCACAGTTACGATGTTTTTGCACAACAAAATAAAAAAAAAAATTATTTTCATCAAAAACAGCATTGCCCGTCTTAACTTCTCCAAACTTACCAACGATTTTGCTACTAAAAATAAAAGTTATATTTCACTTTATATTATTTTGATATGATGTGATGGTGATAATCATTAATCAATGTTTCTTTTGATCAGTATAATTTGTATCAATATCATTAAGGTCAGTATTATTTGTATTGAAACATATTAATCAAATAAATAAATAAATTGTTACTAAATCACAGTTGCTTCGAATATATAGCCTACTGAATACTATGACAATTTATTATATTATTTTATAATTCAATTGAATTATTTATTCATTGATATTTCATTGTAAAACATTTCATACTAGAATTTGTTTTTATTATTCAATGTAAGAAAAGCCTGTTGTGATATTTTGACAGGCTTACACCATTATTAAATTCACAATATTACAAACGGAAGGGCCGTCAAATGCGTTTTGCTTGGGGTCGCCAATTGTCTTAAGATAATTACTGATATAGTACCTACTATTTTAAAGAATATTGTAGTTAGCCTATATCTCATAAGAGGTGGAGGAGGGGTTTATTGGTCTTTGAACCTCATAGGGATGGCTTGCGAACCAGAGACAAATAAAATGTATAACCTAATATGTATTCAACATGAACCTTCTTCCACCCAATTTATTCTCTATTAAAAAGCATTAATTCGAATTGAGAAAATCTTGAATTCAGACAAAAGTGTGGAAAAATCTAGTTTGGATCAATTTACTATATACCGAGTAGTTTTGACCGGTGACAGTTAACATTGGCGGATTACTAAAAACTGAATTACAAGCTACTAGTACTGGGGTGCCCAACTGTTCTCGTAGGCGAGCAGTTCGCGAGCAAAAATCGAGATTTTTTCCCCCCGATTTCCACATTTTTTGGGGGGAAATTTTAGTTTTTTTCTATTTCAACAGGGTCAACATTTTCATTTTTTTAAATGTTAATAGTTTTGGAAAATTCTTTTTTCTATCAGATAGAAACCGACAAATTTGTACTAAATGTAATTTGAACGCTTTTTGATACCGTAATTCACTAGTGTTTGGGGGGAGGTGAAAAACAAAATTTTGTTGAAAAACGTGGGGGGGGGGCAAAGAAATTTTAAACTTTTTGTTTGTGAGTAATTTTAGCTTTTTTGATTGGAAGTGTAAGGTAAGTAGGTGCAGAAGTTCAATATGCCTTGTTACCGCTAGAAAAGTCAAAGAGGTTGGAGAAAATTTCGAAAACTTTAAGAAATGTTTTTTATTTTTAAATTATTTTGTAGAGGATAAATAAATAATATTGGCAAAAGGCATTGAAAAGTGAGCAAAATATGTATGTGAAGTTTTATCAAGAAATCATCCTCTCGTAGAGGAGAGGTGCTTAAAATAAAAAGTGACAATATGGAAAATATTCTGACTTTCTGTTGAATACATTTTATATGATGTTGAAGACCCATCTTGTTTCCACAAAAGCAGAGCGAAACGGCCGTCACGCCATAACGTGAGTCAATTTCCATTCAAAAGTGTTTTTTAAGTTTATAAATTTTATAGGTTTTTGGGATTGACGTTGGACGTAGGGGACATTAAGAAAATTTCGATGCACCGTCTTGGATAATTTTTTTAACAATTTTAAAAAATTATTTCATGTCAATTATTTCAATCAATAATCCACGGGCGGGTTTTGTAGGGGGGAAAAGTCCGTATAAATTTTCAAAATAAAAATCCATGTATTATTATTTATTTACTATAGAATAGGTATGGAATATCGGGTCCTTCAATACTCCATTGAATCGGTTTATTTGTTTCTCGAAACAGTTTAACATTTTTTTTTTTTCATTTTTTTTGTTTTTTTTTGTTCAGTCAGCCTAAACATTAACATAAAATTATTCCTAGAAAAAGTTAACGGAAGTAAACACATAGATGGAAATGAAACTTTCTCAAAATGTTAAATTACGGGAAAAACATTGTAGAAACGTATTCTATTTATTTTTCTATTTAACATTTTTACATGAATTCAAATTTATTTTTATTTTAAATAATATTTTATCACATAATCTAAATAATTTAGTTATAGAGGCTTATTAATATTTTGACAAAATGAAATGAAACGGGATTCGCAATAGCAGTATAGGTACTTTAGAGGCAGTCAACCCAATCGTCATTATTATTGTAGCCGGCAGATCTGTCACGCAGTAGCAGAGAAAAACGTAAAATGTAATGAAATCTGGCAACGCTTGATCCGGCAACAGTGCTGTAGGGTGAGCATGCATAATTATTATGCGAAGGACGCGTGTAGATGATGTTGCAGGAATGAAGAAGTGACGGATGGAGGGAGTGATGATGAGTGAGAGCGAACAGAACAGAGAAAGTAGAGAGGGAAACACTCTACTCTCTAGGCGCTATACCTACGCATTCTAGCGCATGTTTTTGGAACTTAGCGTGAGCAGTCTGGGTTTGTCTGTGGTTCAACATTGCAAATTGTGTGTATTCTAGTGTAGGAACTAAGACAAAATTACTATGCAAATAACAGTTTTTGTTACAGCAACTTGTAAAACATTGTTGTAACAAGATTTAACCGTTGATATTATTTACCACTCCCAAGTCACTGTGTAGAGGAATTTGTGAATATATATGTGTGAGTGTGATCAATAGAATTATATGAGTTATACTTAGTCATCATCATCATCATCATAATTTAGTACTGTATTGAGAAATAGTTTATGTTTCTATTATACTGTTGATCTTGAAACCTAAAAAACAAAAAAAAAAAAAATGAAACAAATATTATATACCCGAAAATACTATTTAGCACCTAAATCAATTGAACCTTACGTAGTTGCTAGTGTAATCGCATTAACTATTTTATAGGCAGTATTGGAAATCCATCGCAAAGCAAACGTTCCTGTAGATCAAAAAGAAAAGAAAATCTACTTTTTCAACTTTACTCAATAAATTTCAAAGTTTAGATTTTAACCTCCTCTGATCCTCTGGTGCTCTTGAGAAATATTCATCTATAGGTCAATCATATTTGAAGAAGAAACTTTTTGTCTCCAAGGCCCACGCCGCAGTTGGTTTCTTCTCAGAAAAGTTCTCAAAGACTAACTCATCTCGACAAAATTATGTAAACTTCTCGGTTCAGATACCCAATTGAAAATTTTGAAAAGTTCCTCGGCCCCCCTTTACTGTGGTGAAAAAGTTTTAAAGCGTCTTACTTTCCTTACAGTGATGCTTTTTTCTTCAGTAGCGCAGTAGCAATAGGTGAATAAGTAGTGCTATATTTAGCCCCGCAATGGTATTATATATAAGCACAATATGACTAACAGTGACTGTCTTTCACTGATCACCCTACTATACAATCTAATTGACAGAATTTAGAAACATGAAGCATCATATGAATGAATGCCAGACAAACTATCACTTATAAATTAATGAAATAGAATCTATTTTTCTGTTAACGTTCTATGATCAGAAACAAAAATGTATTGTTTTATACACAAATATTGTTCATTATGTTATTACATTGATTGAAATTCTGTTCTTAGCTAACAAACAGAATATTGTCGAATGCACCGCGATCAATAATAATTAATTGTGAATAGCCTATAAGAAGATGAAGTTCCATGTCTTGAAATATTAAAATTTTTATTTTCCTTTGTTATCTTCGAGTATGTTATGCTATATTATGTTATATTTGATTGAAGTTATGAATTTGGAAATGTCAATAATTTATTGCATCCTGCCTGTATAAATACAATATTGAAAAATTTATTTTATTAGTAGTTTGAAAGTACCTCTCAAAAACTTCATGCTACTTTGTACTGATCCATTAAATGTCCCATTCCATTCCAATGTTCTGTGTAAAACAATGTTCTTGCTGCGATGAAACTATGAATTTTGCAAATTCAAAATACAATAGGCTCTTTTTATTGTGAGGCTAAATCTCTCTATTGTGAAGGTAGAGATGGGCTGTTGACTTAATCCTGCGTGTGTGGTTCACTCCGCTCCGCATCATTGACAACAAATAAACTGAGGCTGTGTTGGTGTGCCGCACTTTCCCTCTGCCTCCCTCAGCTCTGAATTGGAATTTCGGATCCCAGTTGTGCGTTAGCTGCGAATATTTGCCAGCTACAATAGCTTTTTTAAACAATGCTATTATCGAAACAATGTGAGCCGGGCGGGCTACCACGAACTTTTTGGGCTTTTTTGTGTCACTGACCCAATTTCTGCGTTAAAGAATGGATTTAACACTGTCATAATAATTATAATTCAACCTGATTGTTTTCTTGCATGCTTGAGGAAGTTTGATTTTTGTAGAACAACTAGTGTTCAGTTTTTCATTTCTGTTGAGAAAGAATTAGTCTTAGATATAAGAAAGATTGGTTTAAGAGTATGCATTTTTGAAGTAGGAACTTATCAATATTGATGATGTTTGACATTAAAGATATAAATAGAGCATTATGTATTATAAACTCATGTAAGGTTCATGCTAAAAAGAAAAATGAATGAAAAAATTCAGAAAATTGACATTCACATGTTGTATTCAATTATTCGCTATCAAATATGGCAAATCATTATTAATAATATAATCAGCTCGCTTCTTAATAATCCTATTGCCGCTATGGATCAAATTAGAGAGTTTCAATACTACGATTATAAAATTAATTTTATTTTGTTTCAATACAACAAAAAATAGTGCATGTGTTTTGTAATGTAAATTTATTATTTTTATCATTCTAAAAATTATAAGTGTAGGTTTAACAAATTCATTTTTCCAAAAACTCACATTATCTTTAATGAAACATAACCTTTTTATCAATCAACAATTTTTGTAGTTTTCTGTTATATGTCTTTCAACATTTTCTTCTTATTTCCAGGAAACAGCCGAAAACGTTTGCGTTCGACCACTGTTTCAACTCAGTGGATCCGAAGAACCCAAGATTCGCCAGCCAAGATGTCGTATTCGACTGTCTTGGTCGTGATATACTCGATAACGCCTTTCAAGGCTACAACGCCTGCATTTTCGCATATGGACAAACAGGTAAGAAGAAGCCAAACCCATATTAGTTAATAATAGTATCACCTCATACTTGACTTTAGAATACCACAAAAATATTTGTTTAAATTCTTAGACTGTATGACAAAGCTCGATTTTCGTTTTTCTATTTGAAAAGCCCTTCAATGAATCTGATGATTTGAATAAATGAATTAATGTCGAAATCATTTGGTGGGAACAAAAGTTGACTTGAATTCCAGTTACATCTTCAGTACTTAAACTCATGAATGTAGATGAGAGAGGCTGTGGATTCGAGGTGTGGCAAGTAAGGTCCTGAAATTTAGAATGTGATCTTCTTACAAAAGGATTGTGAAAATATGAACGCAACATAATAATGAGGTTTTGAAATGGGAACATTCTGCGCCGTACTCTGCAGAACTGCAGTAAGGGATATACTGGAGAGTGTAATGGAATGTAATGTAATGGAAAGATATGTGGAAATTGGTAGTAACGCAGCACTAGCGTGTCCGGCTCAGCGAATCGGGCTCGGAAGAAAATCACCACTAACGTGTTGTGAACTTCCCGAGGAGAGAAAGATTGAGATAAGATGTAAGGAAAGAGTATCCTTATTTGCGAAGTAATCGAACGTGGATGAGACTCTAAAAATTGTAACATCGACGCTATATAAAATGAAAAGTTGTGAAAAATAGTTACATCAGTACTGTATATTGTCAGATACAGGTCAACTGCACTTTTGGTTTTTTCTTATAATATAGACATCAGTTTTAAAACTGATAACTGTTAAAAGAGATCAGCATTGTTTTATTTGATGAACGGATTGACCAGCATGTTATTAAATCCAAATTTCTCTCAAATCGATTGAGAATTTGATCACATGATACTATTATCAGGTGTCTGTTGCATAACAAACTACAATTACTATATTTCAATTGAAATGAAAACTTATATTTATTTTTTTTTTAAAGGTTGAATGGTGAGTAATTAATGAAGTAGTATGTGGATGAAGAAAATAAGTTCACGGTTCTTGAGATTTTGCATTAACTGCAAATACAAGCACAGTACTGATAAAACTTGATTGTAAATTGTTATGCAACCAGTTCCAGAACGTATTCAACACATATTGTCAAAATACCCATTCTATACACATTCTATGCAATTGCGAAATTAATTGATTCCAGTGATGATATTTTCATGGTATCAATGAACTCTATTGTGCTTCTGCTTTCACAGTTCAGATACGGATTTCAACGTTTCTATTCAACTAGAATGCAAAATGGATATGTAACATGATGGAGGCAAACACTATTGATTTGGTGGAATTAGAGAAAATACTAATTTAATTAGTCATTAAACGGAGTGGTTGGTTACTGAACGAAGTGAGTTGTGGATGAAGAAAATAGAAAAGTTCATGGTGTGAATGGAATTGATCTTCTGGCTCAGTTATCTTCTGGCTTGATCTAAGCATGTGATGGACACATTTCCTAGAATGAATGGAAAGTTAGAATAGTCAGAGATATGACGCCATCACTATCCTATTTCATGCTAATTTATTTCTGTAATAATGTTATTGTGATACACTTACAAGATCCATTCATGAAACATTCAAATAGTTTCGCTAAAATTATAACTTTGACTCACGGTAGCTAGGAATTTATTGTTCTCCAATAATTATTGCTTGCGCGTAGTAGGGAATGGAGAGAAACTATGTTTCCAAATACGAGGCCTAGACAGGAACCTAAAATGACATGATGTGATCTATTTTCAAAAATGAATTTCTTGATGCAGTTTCATCATGAAGATAAATTCTTATTCAAATAATATCGCCAGTCTAAAGAAGAATAGGGGTACAGAGCAATGTTCTTTTAAAATTTTTGTGGAAACGTTGAAATGTCAATTTTGAAGTTTGAAGATTTTCTTCCACGTATCTTCCAGGTTTCAAGAAGCGCTGCAATCTGAGAGATTACAGAGAATGATAAATGTCAGATGATTTGATAAAAGGAGATGCACAAGTAGTGATAGATCACTGAGCAAATTGCAAGGCTCTGAGATTATAACAAGAAAGAAAACTGAAAGCAAATGATCTCCTATTATTAACACACTCCACTCTAACAATTTCATCACGCTACTACATTGATGGAACTATGCTGAAAGAAATAGACTGTAAACATGCAATATCTAAGACAGTGCTCTTTACGTATGGTGCTCTATCTATCATACTGCGCTATCTTCTAAACTTTATTTGCTCCAACCGAGTTGAAGCCCAAATAAGACTCATTTTAATTGAAAACTACTGTCAAATCAATGTTGGCTGATTAATTGAACCACAGATCAGCTTGAATTTGAATTCAGCTCATGCTATTGAAAAAGTTAAATACAGTAGTTGAAGAATCCCTCATTAGCTTGAAGGTTGTGATAAGTATTTTAAGTTTAAAAATATAGGTCTGATTGTAGAACGAACACAATACCAATACAACGGGACAGTTGTCAGCTATTCAAATCAATACACCACAGTGGGTCTTGATACCTTGATTTTCAGATATGCCTGGGAACCTGTCTGACTTTTCCAAATAAATGCTGCGTTTTGCTAAAATTTTCTAGAGCATTCAACAACAGTTTACCGTTTTATACTTATAGAATAAATTAATGTATTCAAGGCTAGATTTTGGCTGTTTGTCGATGATTAATATAAGATGATGTTTATTCTCACCAACAAAATAAAATCGTTCATAAATGTGGCACATCATATCTGGCACAATAATGCAAAAAAAACATGATTACTATCCAGTAAAGGGTTGATTACATTGGGATAGTTACTCGCTAAGCGAGTAGCGAGTAGGACGTTACTGACCGACCGTGCTACAGCAGCTCAGCATACCAAGCCAAATTATATTAAAGAAAAATTATTTCTAGAATCACCCCCATACTATGGAATTTCTAAGACAATATTGCAACACAAAATTAAAATATGAAGTTTACCAACAATTATTCAATGAAATTTCATCAAAACAATATACAATATATCTCGTCTGAAGTGTTATGCTGGCAGCCTGCGTGATTAAGTGTCGGCTTTGGCCACAATAATATTGTATTTTGGTGTTGACTACTCTGCCAGCGAGTATAAATGTGACCAAATTCAAAGTAGAAAGGCTCTCAACTTACGTCCTACTCGCTACTCGCTTAGCGAGTAACTATCCCAATGTAATCAACCCTTTAGTTTGGTAATTCAAAAATTAATTTGCTTTTGATAAATAAATTTGGATTTATTTTAGTTTATTTAATTATTAAATAAAAATTTGAAATATCGAGTTTATTTTATTGTCGCATTGGTTCAAAAGAGCAGCAATGAAGTTTGCTCAGTTTGTGTTTTTAAATTAAATTACAAGGAATGAGAAAGATTCAACTCTTCATTCCAGAAAGTTTTTGTGACTTGATCTATGGACGTAGACATTTTAGACAATTCTAAGTTGAATTTTGAACTTTTCATTCCATAGTTCTAATAGATTTCGGAGAATAGTAATCTGAAAAATCAATACTAGGAGAATTTACGTTCTATTCTATTCCAAGTTCCATTAATTGTAGCAACTGTCATTAATTCGGGTATCTGAGTTACCAGATGCTTTCTATCGGCCCAAGTCAAGCCCCAATTCCAACTTTGTAACAATTGGATGAATTTTCTTGAATTTCAATGCATGTATTGGAACCAAAGCTTGTGAAATTGGAATAAATATTTTGTTTTGGTTAATCTATTCATGGAATTTTCATGTTCCAGGGTCTGGAAAATCATATACAATGATGGGCAGTCAAGATAAAGGGATTATTCCAAGGCTGTGTGATTCCCTGTTTGACTTGATTGCGAAAAAGCAGAGCAGTGAACTATCATATAAAGTAGAAGTCAGTTACATGGAAATTTATAATGAGAAGGTAATTAATTACGTATTTTTACATCATTTGTAATGGGAATTTTAAATGTGCATGGAAAAATGTGTTTATTGCTTCAGTTTAGTTGGAGTATATTAAGAATTATTGTCGATTCTTAAGGGGTGCATTATTTACATTTTTTTAATACTGCATTTGATATTTCCCCATAATAATTGTTTAGTGTTGGAACTGTTTGTGAGTACATTTAGTGTCCTGTTACTGGTTAAGAATCTTTAACACCTTTGCATTTTATTTCGTCAGAGTTAGATTTAACCGCGCGCGGGTGATGAGGGAGGAACGCAACCTTGAAAACGAGCGATTGCAATTTACGGTTTCGGACGGTATTTTTCATCCTATGAATACTGTATGAGAATTGTACCAAAATTTGCAGTGAGATCTGAAGAATGGCTCTCCTGACTCCAAAATTCTTTTTCATCTTCATAATGGCCATATAGGTCGATAATCATAGAGTGACTGATGACTGTTGAGTTTCACCTAAAGTTTTAGGTGGATTCCGAACCACCGAGAAGTAATTTTACAACAAAAACCCGTCTTTTTTCCGGCCAAACCAATCGGTTACCCTTACAAACAGAGCGCAGGCACTCGTGACCTATCTTATCTGGCTGAATAGATTCTTGCCTCGACTTGTGGCTATCACTGCCCTATTGATAAGTTATAGTCAAATTTCAAGGTTAGGCCATTCCGGCTATGTTTATCTATAATTTAAAATCATTATTACATCTTTAAATTTAAAAGTTGATTGAAACCGTGACAACATTCAAAAATATACTACGAAGTCACCAGATAGAATGTCAATTAATGAAAATATATTTATAGATTAATTAATTAATTATTATTATACAATTAATTGAATATGAATTAGCTAAAATAGTTATGTTTTGGATTTGTGCAGGAAGTTATTATTCAAACTTAGCAAGACGCTAAGCGAGTGCTCTGAAAGTGGTTTATACAACTTTACTCTTCTTAACAGTTACTAGTTAATCAGCAGAAAGAGCAACAAGTCGATTTAAAATTTTCAAAAACAGACTCAGATCAGCTATGGGAGACTCATGGTTGTCCAATCTAATGGTTCTAGCTGCAGAAAAAGATGTACTTAAGTCTATTTCTAACGAAGAAATAATTGAAAGGTTTTCTGTTTCCTCATCCCAAAGACAAAAACTTCTATGTAGGGTTTAAAGAGATAGATTAACAAGCTTAGAAGGTGCCTAGCTAACTTGTAGATGGTCACAGCCTACAAATTTAAAATGTTTGATTTCAAACTGTTGATGTTTTTCATGTATTTTACGATAACTACTTACTAATAAGTAAGACCTGCTATAGCAAAACTTACTAAATACTAAAAATTCAGTAATTTTTCACAACTATGTCTTTATTTTGTTTTTGAAAGACACTTCGATTGTGTGTTGTAAATAACTATACATGAAATGTGTGCCTTTTATGTACTTCATCCATACATAAATTCTCCCAAGATACTACACTAAGTAAATAACCTGTTGTTTAACTACTGTCCAATAAATGACTTAGTATTTTGAATTTTTGTGTTTTACAAATGAAGTTATTAACTCATTGTTTTCACTTCCTTTAAAGGAACAACTTTGTAGAATTATTTAACCTTAATTTAATTGGTACACCGAACATAAACTTTTAGGTATTTCATTTTTATTGAACATTGTGTATTTGTAATAATATTTTATTGTTTAAAAACCATTTAGGTTCAAATTCTTATTTAGCTATTTTGCAATTAAGTTTATTGAGCAGAAAAGTTCATATATTCATTTAATTGATATTTCTTCTTTACCTTTACAAAAAAATGTTACCAAGGGAAAAATCTCAAGAAATATACATACATTTTGTATATTATCGACTGGGTTTGAATTTCTTCAATAGTTATAAAAATCTTCTTTTAGTTTTAAAAAGAATACGAGGGCTTTTTCCGCATTTTTTTTGGGGGGGGGGGCTAATTTATTGTGGGGGGGGGGGTTGGTGCTAAATTTAGGGGGGGTGCGTCATGAGGCTTAGGGGGGGTGGGCACCCCTGCCTAAGAGCAGACCTTCATATTACCTTTTATTGACTATTGCTGCTTAGCCTACATTGATCTCACTGCTGACCAGAATAAAAGATTGCAGAGGTCCTTAAATTAAGCATTTCGCTTTTTATTTGATGCTAGGTGTGATGATCACACCGTTTTTTGAGGAGTTAAAGTGGCTGAAGCTAATTGATCTTAGGAGATACTTTCTTCTGGTCTTGTGCTATAAGCTGATTGTGAGAAACGAGGGACCTGAATAACTGCGCGATTTCTTTACCCTTCTCTCAGACACACGAGGTACCAGATCTCACGAGCTTACCCTTCAAATACCCCTCCATCGTACAGATATTCTCAGTTCATCATTCCTCACTTCTGCCTGTGGTGAATGGAATTCCTTGCCCTACTACCTCGTTCAATCCCCATCTGTAGCTATTTTTAAGAGGCCGTTTGAGTATCTGCTTGGAGGTTGATAATGCATTTGGAATTAACTGCCTAAGTGCCCTGTTTTTTTCTCATCCGTTATTTCAACATTTCATTCCATATTAATTTTATTCTCTCACGCTGTTATTTATCTGTTCCTATATAATATTCCATATATATTTTTTCTTATTTTTCTGTTTTGTAGCTTTTTTAAAATTAGTTTCCTTGTAGATGTATGTTTTTATTTTAGCTTCTTATAGTAAACTATATTTTTAGTATTTTGTTCATTTTCATTTGTTATTATCTTAGGATAATAATATGTGTATTAGTGTTTGCCATAAATCTTTTAATACCCGGCAACATAAGTTGTCATTAATAAATGTCAAATATCTTATTACAAATTTCGAAATCTCTTCTTAATGTCCATGTATTCAATACGAATTTTCTAATTTCTATTAGAATTTCTTATAGTTGTTTATTATAATTTACATAATATCTAATTCCAATTTTAATTTTCCAGGTACATGATCTGCTGGATCCAAAAGCAAGCAAAACAACACTCAAGGTTCGTGAACATAACGTACTTGGCCCCTACGTTGATGGCCTGTCCCAGCTTGCTGTTACATCTTTCGAGGTAAAAAAGTTATTAAAATCAGTAATTGTTTTATTTTGTGAAATAAACATTGAAAATTGCATTACAATTATAATTTAACAGACAAATATTGCATTAAAATATTATAAACTAATTACTTTGGAATTTTGAGAATTAATTAGATAAATATATTTTGCAATTTAATAATATTGTGATACCTAATCACTATATCAGAAATACTATCGGAAATTATTGCATTATTTTCAAAATTATGCTGAGTTTGTTTCATGGAAAAAAATGAAATCTCTCAAGTGCTTGATTAGAAATTGAAGTATTATATGTTTGATCGTTGTAATTAATGTCATTATGTAATTTATTGACAAAATACAGATCAAAGACAAAATATATGCTCTCGGAATTGTGAACTGCTATAACTAGAAAAATATGTGTTTCGCAGAGGATATTTGCAGACAAACGTTGTACAGCATTTCATTAGGAATATTTCGGTGGACATTTCAATCAAACATGTTGAATGGGGCGGAACTAAATTCGATTCCGTTAAACTCTGCATATTTTGGACGCATATTATTTTGTAGGCCTCCCAATGAAATAAGGACTTTTCATCCTCGCTATTCAAATTTCTTTTCAAGTATGTCATAGCAAATGGTAATTCTGTAGGTAGTTTCTTGTTTATCTTGTAGTCTTTGTATTTAGTTTTAGATTTTGATTGGAAGCAAACTATTTATTCTATTATACTTTTAATAATGAAGATATTAACATAACTTCCATTATTGTATCATCAAGGAGACCACAAAAAATCGTACAAAATCCACAAAGGTTGTATAATTTATTGTTGGGTGTGATTTGGGTTAACAGCTGCGAAAAGGAGTGAACATGTTTCATCCTAGTTAATATCCGCTCTTTCCTTTCCGTACGCTATAGGTGTAACCTGTTGTTGCATTACTAATAAAATAATATTTTTATTTCGCCAAAATACAAAAATACAAATATAAGAAAATTCACAATATAAAGTGTATAACACATTTTTGGCACAGTCAGCAAAGTAAATACTTGAGCGCTGGCTGTGAGTTCATTCAATAATATTACTAGTAAACAAAGAATCTTTAAAAAGAATCTTCAATTATTTTCTAATCAACATGTGAATGTTATTAATAAATATGTATAATGCGATTGTGTAAATCATAAATATAATCTTTTTTCTAGGACATAGACGATCTGATGGCTGAAGGTAACAAATCTCGAACAGTGGCTGCGACCAATATGAACAGCGAGTCGTCGAGGTCGCATGCGGTGTTCTCGATCCTGCTGACACAGACTCTGACCGACGAGAAGACGGGCGTGTCGGGCGAGAAGGTCAGTCGAATGTCGCTGGTCGATTTGGCCGGCAGCGAGCGCGCTGTCAAAACTGGTGCTGTCGGCGACCGGCTCAAGGAGGGCTCAAATATCAATAAGTGAGTTGTCACAATACTTTTCTAGGTTTTTTAAAACGATACATGGGTCTGAGACTTGGGCGTCATTAATGAGGCGAATTATTACACAAAATATACGAAGCTGAACGGGAATCGAACTCATGACCGCAGGAGTAGCTTTCAATCAGTTGATTCGTTAGAATAATAATATTGACTGTAAGGAACCTAAGATTGTATTTTGAACTTTCCTATCAAATGTTGCGTCTTGATGTTTTCTTCTGTTCCGTTGTTCAATCTGTTGCGGAAACAACTAGCGCCCATGTGAGAAAAAATCGAACTAGGTGCATTCGTGGACATTATTATGAATACTATATCTAATATATATTCGTTTTGATCGGGGTTCTTCAATCTAATAGCACTCATTAATTGACTAATGTTTTGGGAAAGGTTTTAAAAATATTATCCTGAAGCTTTAAGATTTTATTATGTTGTTATAAAATATAGCATTGTTGAAAAAATGTCAGATAAAGGCTTTGAATTGTTCAAGTAACAATACCTTAGAATTTGGAGTAATTGTTCACACATTTATATAGATTTCAGCTTATGGATTGGGTATTTGTATTTGTAAATGGCTTGATGACATTATTATTATTTTAAATACTTCTTGCGGCAAAAGTAAGCAGAAGGTTGTTTTGATAGTTGAGTGGGAATAGTGGATGGAATGAATAAAGCTTCAGAGCTAAGAAGTGCACCCGAGTGTGAAGTAATGTAACAGCAGTTCCACATTGAGGGTATTGCAGGTTAGACGTGGGTTTTTAGTGCGGTCGTTCTGATAACAATCCCACCTGGTAAGGCACACCTTATGAAAATTTTCCTCTTTTCACAATAAATTTGAGTGATCCTGAAAAAGTTATTTTTAAGAGCAATATAAATGTCAAAAACTTTCTTTTCCCCTTCGAACGTCCAAAAAAATTCATATTGATCTCAAAAACTACACCAGAACCTTTTCAGACACATGTTGTCATTGATCAAAGCGACTAATATAATAATATATATATTTTTTTTTATAAAGTGGGGAAAATTATTGTAAATGAGATAGTAAATAAAAATGAATTGGAATTATGTTGTCATTAGAGTTGAAACAATGCGTGAAGACTAAAGTGGATGAAGATTAACTTTAATATATCATAAGCTGAAGAGTAGTTCGTTCAGAATTGGTTAACGCTGACAACATTGCATGTCAGTGGAACTTATCAAGATTCATCAACACGGCTCTTCATGGATGAAAATCACAATTTATTCATGTGTGTATTCATTCGTGTGTGTGATTCATGGAAAAAATTAAGCCAATTTTATTTACACTTTTCTTCTAACTACTCATCATAATTGAGGTTATTTAACATGAAATTCTTTGAATAACTTCAACAGATAACTATAATAAATCCTTTTTCTTAGTCGGTAGAAAATTGAATTTTAACGGTTTTGAAAATGAAGCGTTGAAATATATAATGGCTTAGCAAAAAAAGTTTTTTTTTTTAATGAGTTTTTTTCTAGGAAACTGGTAAATCAATGAACAAATAATGACAAAAATATTTATTGTACAGCTTATAACTAGTTTTACACATCTATCGTTTTAAAAATTGAATTATCATCCCCACAAAATAAAAAATATATATAAAATTAGAATTAGCTATATACTCATCGTGTTCATATAAAGCGGCTAATGTGATTTTCATTTAAATGTCTATAAAACAAATGTTAACTTTCCTTTAGGCCTAGTATTGCTCAATTAAGATTGTCTTTAATGCACTTATTCTCATAATACATTTTAATTGCAAGAATCAGTTACTTGAGAATAAAAAATGCAGAGTTTGATTTTTATTATAAAAATGTTTCTGAAGGCTTATTGCTGAGTTATTGCTGAAGGCTTTGATTTAAATGTCTGTGAAACAGTGCATTAGTATTGATTAATTGAGATTGTCTTTAATGCATTTATTCTCATAATATATAATTAGAATTGGAAGAATCAGTTGCTTAAAAATAATAAAAGTGGAAAAGTTTTATTTTTATTATAAAAATGTTACTTGAAGCTATTGCAGAAGGCTTTGATAGAATGCTTTATTTTATTCTTTCAAGCTAGATTATTTAATCTGCGTTTCAAGTAACTGATCATTTCTTGCAAGTCCTTTTTTATCAGCTGAAAGTCTACTAACACAGTTGAGAGGCTGAAGAAAGAAGGCAATATTGATCAGAGTCACATTCTTCCTAAAAATATTTATTTCTGACCAAGGCTCTAGATCATTGAAAGTCCTGCAAGTCTTATCTATCCCAGTTTTTTCTTTAGTTATTAGAATCCATGATGCTTTTGAAATCTGAAGTTTGGTCAATAAAATTATTTCTTTGGAAGCAGCCCTGAAATCATAAAACTCATCTGATTGGATTGTGCTAACTGAAATAAATGAAATAATGATTTATTCATCAGAAACAAACAATACAACTTATAATTCAATAAAACATAATCCATTAAAAAAAAACAGTGCATTATAATAAATGTTATTAAATAATTGAAAAAAAATCTGATGGAATTACGCATATGCTGCAAGCTCTAGTTGAGTACGTCCGCATATGGGAGTATATATATTTATTATAATTCAAGACATTCCATGATAACAGTACCTAAAAGAAAAAAATAATAAAATAATAATTCTAATTTTTGACAAAATTAAACTCAATGGTTAAGGAACCTGAACAATATGCTTTATAATTAAAATACATGGATGTAAACTCATTCCTGATCTGATGTTGACACTATAATCTAAACAATCCTAAGGAGAGTCCACTAACGTTGGAGAAGCTTAGAGAAGGGATTACACAATGATATTGTACATGTCTTCTAAATCCTGTTCATGCATATCAATTAGAAAAGCCCTTCAATTTATGTTTGAACAGATGTGGTGATCCTATATGCAAAATCACTAATGGCAATTTGTTGAAGAATTTTCCTTCTAAGAAGAGAAAAGATTTACGAAAAAAAGTTGAGTTTGGTCTTGGCACTCTAACCTGACCAGCCCCTCGAGTCAGTCGCCCCCATTCAGCAGAATCAATTGTGTTGCCCAGATTACCACTAGCCCAATAAAATTGTAAAAGTACTTTCTTTGTATATGAATAAGGATCATAGGCTTAGAATCTTCAAATTGCTGAACAGGCTGGCACGAGCAACAGGTTCCTCTTGTAAAAAGCGAAGCAAGGATCGTTGTAAACTCATTAATGGTTTCAAGTGAGTTATGTAAGTACATCCCCAGCATGAAATACCATATGAAATTCTGGAATGTGCAAGGGAGAAATATATGTTTTTCAGAACGGAAATTGGACATAAATTTCTTATGTGATAAAATCGATGGAGAAGTAAGCATAAACTATTTTTTAGTATCTGTATGTGGCCCCTCCACAGAAGATTGTCTTCCATTGATAGACCCAAATATTTCACCTTACTAGATTGTAATATCTCACAGCAGTTACAATTCTCTTGATTGAGGCAGTGAATATTGTGGTATTTTAGTGGTTTGTCAAAAACAAAAGATTCAGAAAGTGAAAAATTCATGTAAGTAGTGTTATCAGCATTAAGTTTCAATTTATTAAATGAAAACCACAGAGCCAACAGATTGAGATCTGATTGCATTTTGACATAAAGATTTTGTAAGCTATCTGCACCATAGTTAAGAGCATTATTGTCTGCAAAAGCAGTTATGGTTCCACTGAAAGGTCCATGATACAGATCATTTATAAATATCAAAAATAAAATGGGCCCCAAAACTGAACCTTGTGGAACGCCAGCGCAAATAAATTTTGTTGAGCTTGTAGCCTGATTGACACACACAGACTGACTCCTGCCTGAAAGATATGACTCAAGGCTACAAGCTATAAATTGTACCCCATACACCTGTCAATTCCAATTTCTCAAGTAAAATATTGTGATTAATTGTATCGAATGCCTTGCGAATACCAAGAAACAGTGCTGAAACTTTGGAAACCTGCTTATTATTTATGTTTGAGTGAATTTCAGATAGAAACTTGCGCAAGGCCAATTCAGTACTCAACCCCTCTCTGAAGCCAAATTGATTAGGGACAAAACAATCTAATGAGTTGAGAAATGAAATTAAACGAACCCTAACTAGTTTTTCAAATATTTTTGAGAAAATGGATAACAAAGAAATGGGACGGTTACAGTCAATTGTATTGCCTTGGAATAGGTATCACCTTTGCAACTTTAAGTTTAGATGGAAATTTGCCATCACTGAGACTTCTATTAAATAAATATGATAGGTATTTGTATTTTACATATTTTTGGTGCTATTTTCTTGATGAGAAATGGTGAGAATGTGTCTACACCAGGAGATTTATTTCATCTGCACTTATATGCCTCCAGAAAAGTGATCTGAGACTACGGTCAGTCTTGAAGGACCTGTAAAAGGCGTTCCTGGCCTCTGTTGGGGGTGGAGGTGTGTGTGTATCCGTTTTTGCTACAGCAACAAAATAATTGTTTAGCTCCTCCGCTACTTCCACTTCATCTGTCACAAGTTCACCTCCTCTGACAAAATTTATAGCTGATTTCTTATTTTTCTGCCTTCCTACTAATTCATTAATAATTGTCCATTGTTTCTTACTAATACCGCTAGCATTATGAAAAAGTGTTGAATAGTATTTCTCCTTTGCTTCCCTAATCCAAACTTGCACTTTATCCCTAAACTTTCGGAAATTTTGTTCTGCTCGAATGTTGTTCCGGTCCCTTTTCATTATTTTATAGAGTTTATTCCTTGTTTCAATAGCCTGAACTAGGCCACCTGTCATCCAAGGCTTGAGTGCCCTTGAACGGTGACTGTTCGATCTCCAGTCTACTTCAATACTTACACTAGATGAATGTATATGTGTTTGCAAAGTATTTTCAAAATGTGAATAAGCTGAGTCCATATCTACACTATTGTAGACAGAAATCCAATTCTCCATCTCAAGCAACCCATTTAACATGACATAATCTATTTTGGAAGTTTCGGTGACTCTTTGATTATTATTAATTTTCTTATATGGTATTGCAATACATATTGCTCTATGATCGGCCAATCCCGCATCGATCACAGCTGCTAACACATTAGATAAGGGCCTACCTCTAAACAGTATGTGATCAATACATGATGAACTGGTATTTGTTACTCTAGTATCCATATTTATCAAGGAATCCAAGCCATTTAGTGCCAAGATTTCAAAGTACTTGTCGACATTAGAATATACAGTGTTTATATTGATATTGAAATCTCCCACACAGACAACTACTTCCTGCTTCACATTTCCTATCAACCTACCAAATGAATCCAAAAACCTCCTGTATGCCATCTGTAAATACCAATTAAAGAAAAAACTAAATTTCCACAGGTGAAATTCAGCAATATACTATCAGCCCCCTCAACCAGACTGTCCAATAAAATACATTTAAAATCTTCTTTATAAAAAACTGCAAGACCACCACATCTGTTATCATTACAAGAAAAATTTGATTTGTAACCTGGTATAATGTACAAGTTCATATTAAAATCACTTTTTATCCATGCCTCTGATAAAACAATGACATCCGGTTTTCTCTCCATTTTATTCAAATATAAAAGAAAGACATCAAAATTTTTCCTTATACTCTGGATATTCATATGAAAAATTGTAAGATTATCATTGTCAAAAATATCATTATATTCTAGAATTGAAGATATAAAAACTGGTACACATTCGTTATTATTATCCATTTAACTGTACCAAAAAAAGTTGTCTTAAAAAAAATAAAAGAAAAACAAGAAAAAACAGTAAAAAGAATAACCAACCAACAACAAGCCGGTTAGGCAGCCCTAGCCCTGTACAAGAAAATAACTTATCAATAGAGACTTGATTCAGATTCATTAATTAATCTCTAAAATGATACCAATCTTTTCTCTTATCTTATCATTACGTCAACCTGCGTATGATCCACCTGTGTGGCACAACTACAACTCAAATTTATTATCAACTCCACTTAACACCGAAGAAGCGTGTGTTAATGAAAAAATAATTCTTTCAAATAATTAAAATAGATGAATTAAATCATAGAAAAGACCCATCAAAACGCCGACTAAAAAAAAGTAAAATATAAAAAAAGTTTTATGAGATGAAATTTAGAGAAAATCATTAGAAATACTTGGTATCATAATCACATTGAAAAATCGACAAATGCTGCTTCATAAATGACTCCATAAGAATGACAGAGGATAATAAGAATCATTTTAAATTCCAAACTTTTCAAAAAATTAATAAAATCAATTCAAAAAATTCAAAAATTTATAAAAATCATAAAATTAATTTAAATCAATAAAAATTAAATGCGCTAGCACTTTCTCGAATTCGAAAATTGAAAAAATAAAAATAAACAAACTATCAAGAACTCTGTGATGTTTTCCATGACGAAATACTTCATGAACAATCTAATATTGAAACTGACACTGTATTTCACTTCTGAAAAGAAGCTTCGTCAGCCTGCCGCCAGGGGTCATGCTTTGTTTAGGTTAGGATGAGCAGCCATTATGTAGTTAAAAATTGCGTTTGATTTGAATTGTATTTGGTCATTGAGTATGTTGGTTCTATCTTGTTTATGGTGTTTGAATATTTCATATTGCTCCAGTGTATTTAGTTTGTGGCTTTTTTGGAATGTGTGTAGAATTTCTAAGTCAGCTTGGATGTTATTGTGTGAGTGTCCAGTGTTGATTAAGTGATCTGCAAATGTTGAGTCAGTGTTGGAATGTAGTGCTTTGATGTGTTCTTTGTATCTTGTGTTGAATGATCTGCCTGTTTGTCCTATGTAGTACTTGGGGCATGTGTTGCATTTGAGCTTATATATTCCTGGTTTGTTGAATTTGTGAATTGTGCTGTTTGTTAGGTGAGCTGGATTTTGTTGGATCTGGTGTTTTAGGTTGTTTGTTGTTCTGAATGTTGTGTTAAATCCGGACTTTTGAAAGATGTAAGCTATTTTGTGTGATTTTTTACACACTACACCTTAAACTTCTTAGACCTAACTATCAAAAAGCTAAATAACATGCACAATTTCAAAATCTACAGAAAACCAACTCTCACAGACACACTCATTCACAACTCATCCAACCATCCAAATCAACACAAACTTGCTGCTTTCAACTCCATGATCCATAGACTCCTAAATGTTTCACTATCACAAGCTGACCACCAAGAAGAAATCATTACAATCAAATATTTAGCACAACAAAACGGATACAACACCAATCTAGTAGACAAAATCCTGAATAAAATGAAAAGTAAAAATCCAAAACCTGCAAACCAAAACAGATTTATCACACTCACATATTTCAACAAAAAATCACACAAAATAGCTTACGTCTTTCAAAAATCCGGATTTAACACAGCATTCAGAACAACAAACAACCTAAATCATCAGATCCAACAAGAACCAGCTCACCTAACAAACAGCACAATTCACAAATTCAACAAACCAGGAATATATAAGCTCAAATGCAACACATGCCCCAAGTACTACATAGGACAAACAGGCAGATCATTCAACACAAGATACAAAGAACACATCAAAGCACTACATTCCAACACTGACTCAACATTTGCAGATCACTTAATCAACACTGGACACTCACACAATAACATCCAAACTGACTTAGAAATTCTACACACATTCCAAAAAAGCCACAAACTAAATACACTGGAGCAATATGAAATATTCAAACACCATAAACAAGATAGAACCAACATACTCAATGACCAAATACAATTCAAATCAAACGCAATTTTTAACTACATAATGGCTGCTCATCCTAACCTAAACAAAGCATGACCCCTGGCGGCAGGCTGACGAAGCTTCTTTTCAGAAGTGAAATGCATTCCTCAAGCATCTCCAATATATGTGAGTAAAACATTATTTAAAAGTGAAATACAGTGTCAGTTTCAATATTAGATTTATCAAGAACTGTTACGGTAATATTTTCTATTATAAAAATTTCAATAATCATACTTCCCAAAACCATCTCCCCCTTGACTCACCCTGGAAATCCACCAATTCGTCTCATTACACCCTATAAAATGTATTATGCAAAAAAAATTTCCTATAATAATAATTATTATTATTATTATTGTAAAGTGAAGGCAGAAAAATGTCATCTAATAAACAATTGTATGAACTCCTCATAGTGAAAACTCTACTTGGGTGAGTGCTCGGCCTAAGGTACCGGTACAGTCTTCTCAACTGGGTATGGATGATCCAGTCTTGCTGACACTATAACTTTTATCAAGTCAAAGGTTACTTGACAGTCAGTTTTACGCTTGCGTTTTTCGATTTGGGCGAAGTCGTGATTACGGGATAAGAATGAGTGACCTGAAAATAGAAATTTCTGCTGTAATTCATCTATCCACCCTTCTGATATTAAGTAGTACCCCAGAAACATCAACATTTGATTTTTATTTTGTGCTCCACAATTATCGCTCCAGATTATCAATTTTCTCTGTGTTTTTATGTGTTATTTGGCAATGTATTGTTTTTAATAACGCTGAAGCAATCTTATTTCCACATCTCCCAGTAATGCCTCATGCCGCATCATTGTATATGCATTGTTGTTATCTTTGACATGTATACCAAAATTGTAAACTGACAGTTGTTGAGAGTACTACATTTTTCTGTAAGTGCAGGCAAATATAAACCTTGTTTTAAATCCATCCTGCACTTGTAGGCATCTGTGAACTTGTATGGTCTCCATCCATTAATTTCCTTACCTTTTCAGCTCTGCGATGGTAAATTTCAAGTTTCTGCTTTATTGGGTTGCTAGGATCATTTTTTGATTCAGCATTGAGAAAATCGCATGTATTACACGTGTCTGTTCTTGGAGTATGGAATGAAAGATTTGGGAATTTTGAATTGAAAGTTTCATAATAAAACCTATAAGAAACCTTATTTCCCTTATGCATTTCATTGAATGCTCTATGTTGCCTGCTTCTATTGAGATCTTGGCTCAAGTACTCCCTACCTGTCTTGGCCCTACAGCAATGGCTTTCTTTGTGTTAATGTGACCTATTATACGTTGAATATCTCCAACTGTATATTTTTTGTTGTGCCCTTTCATTGGGAAGGCGGGAAAATAGCCCATTATATTATTATCTGGAAACAGTTTCTGTGTTTGGCACATATGCCATTTGTTGGATTTTATTGTAAGTATTTCCAAAGCATCTGTTACTTAGTCAAATCATTTAACTTAGTACTCTGTACTAAATCATAGCTTTATGTGGGTTGTTTCATAAAACGTTTTTAAATTGAAAAAAAAAATATTTTTTTTGTCACAGGCCATTATATTTATATTTCAACTCTACTCATAATGTTCATGATTCAAGTGAAAATCACTGGGTAGGAGTTCACACAATTCTCCATCTGCAACTGTAGATGCTAATCTAATATGACTTTCTTCTTTGCAGATCCCTAACAACGTTAGGACTAGTCATTTCAAAGCTTGCCGATCAGTCGTCGTCGAATAGGAGTAAAGATAAGTTTGTCCCTTATAGGGACTCTGTATTAACGTGGTTACTTAAGGTAAGACGTTTTCAATGTCTAGATTTGTCTTATTATTTATAATTTAGTAACTTCAGCCAGTTAACAAGCTCGAATAAAGTTAAATCTAGTTCTCTTGGTCACATGAGGTACTTTGAAACTAAAAAATCCGTTTTTAGCATATTCAAATTCAAAGTTTATAGCTCCACGCCCTCCACCAATTGAGACCCCGTCAGGGCGATTAAGATGAAAATGAATCAATTTGGTTATAACTCGAATTTAATCATAAGTAGCTGAAGCTCAAATTACTATTTGGCTCTAATGGCGTTCAGTGTGAATGAATCTTTGCACTTCTGTGAAAACTTCACTAACTAATCAGCCATCATTTATTTTGTTTGTTTAGTATCAATTTATTGCCTTTTGCGTTTCGAATGTATGGGTTGTTTTCTTTTCAAATGCAATATCTTATTGTAGATATTTGAATGTAATTGTCATTTCGACAAAATCAAGCGGATAAAAAAAGCTGTATCTATGAATACTTATGAGGAAATCTTTAAAAGCGTATTTTTTGTCACGTGTTGTTTGCTATTTGTTCTTTGTTGATGGAAGCTATTTTTTTAGATATAATAATTTCAAATTACTCTTCAATTTAATGAAGAATATAATGAATAATGGCTGAATGTAAGCCAGTTGACATGTGAAAAAAGCTGTTACTCTTCCTGAAGAGATATCAAATTTAGATAATTTCAACTTCGTCATGAGCAATTGAATTTTTTTAGTTTTCTAATCTTATTTTTGTAATAAATTCTGTTAATAGCAATTTCCTTGAAATAAAGAGTTTTAAATAAAAATTATTGAAGAGTAATAATTTCTTAAATCAATCATTTTTTATTTATACATTCTTAAGTAGAGGTCTGCATGATTAAAACTTGTTTCCTATCTATGTTTACGTCATTGAAATAGCTATCACTATGCTTTATCGATACAACATCTATGTTTATTGACTTTGCAGGATAATTTAGGAGGTAATAGCAAAACTGTGATGGTAGCAACATTATCACCGGCAGCTGATAATTACGAAGAAACGTTATCAACTCTAAGGTATGCTGACAGAGCGAAACGAATAGTCAATCACGCCGTTATCAATGAAGATCCGAATGCCAGAATCATCAGAGAGCTACGTCAAGAAGTCGAAGCATTGAAAGAAATGCTCAAACATGCCACTGGTTCAACTGGCTCCACTCCGGTCACGTTCATGGTCAGAACACGCTTTTCTTATTAACTCTGTTGATTGTGGTAAACTCTATTTTTGTAAAATATTATTAAATTTTAATCACAAATTTTGTCTCAACTCTTCCCTTGAAAAAGTACTTAGGTGCAGTTTCTCTACATTGACGCCGTATTTTTTACACTGACACTGATCACTGTTTTCAGTATTGTTCTGCCTGAGAAAGCAGGAGAATATTATTTTTCATGTAATTAAGGATTGAAAAATGTAAATTTTATAATTTGGAAGTAATGCTAGGATGTCGATGATATTATAATATTTTTAATTATTATTATAATTGTCCAATATTAAGCTTGTATTAATAATAGTTATTAGTGATGGCAGAATCACACGAATACTTCATTTTCATTGATTTATTTTTCATAATTTTATTGTGCTTTATAAGATACCAAATAGTGTGAGGGTTATTAATAATTATTCTTCCTCTACTACTAATATAATAATGCTCACTTAATCCCTCATAAATGATATAATCTATCTAATCAAATGACGTGAAAGTGAAACTATTCGCATTGAAGATTACTAGATACATCAGCAGTTATTTCACTGTTAACTTGTCTCCATATTGGGAAATTCAGTTGAAAATATTGGGGTTCCTTAAGACTTCAAAAGATGCTTGAAACGGTTCATGAAATTTTAAGACTTAACGTTTTTATAAACAATATTTATTCATATTCTTGAAAATCGTAGTTCAGGAAAATTTGTACTCCAAGGCTAATACTATTTTTTCTGTTTCCATGTCTATGCAGGGATCACAGCTAATGGTAAGTTTCTACCTTTTTTGTAATTTTCTTATTTTTAATTGCTTCGTTAAATTTTGTTCCACATTATCTATGTTTTCATAACATTTAATTATTGCCGACTGAGTACTCACATTTAGTCCTTCACCTCATTTTGGAACTTGTTGAGAAGAATGAGAATTATTGTTGAATGCAGAAAATTGAAAGAATAAACATTTCAAAAATGTCAGATCCTGATCATAAACATAGTTCAATAATATTTTAGCTTCATATTCAGTGCTTTCTCTAAACAGCTGATATAATTTTCAATATTTGTTTTCCAGCAAAGGAAAGATATCCATGAAAAGTTGAGTGAAAGTGAAAAACTTATGCAGAAAATGTCACAAACTTGGGAGGAGAAACTACAAAAAACTGGTATGTGTGTGTTCATGTACTTTCATTTTGTATACTTAATAATTTCAAATTCATCAGTATAAAATAATTGACAAATCTTCAGTGTGGCCTTTCTCAAGAAGCTGTCTCTGATGCGACTTCATTATCCAACATCCCATTACAGATGTATTGAACATCTCTTGATTCAAAATCATCATATTAATGGATCAATATTCTGATTAGTATCATAGACGGATAAGATAAATAAATGATTGTGATTTTAGAGAATGTAGCATGGAATTTATTAGGAAGTGACTACCGCGAGTCGTGCCAGGTATCTGTCAGATAAGATGAGACACTAGCTCTTGAGTTGCCCTGGAAAGGGTGGCCGATTTAGTTTTTCCAGTAAAAATGACTGTTGCTCGGTTCGGAACACAAAACTGTAGGTCCAAATTCATTCATTTCAATCATTCATCATGTCCAACTCATTACCCTCACATAGCTCTCAGGCCTGTGTGGTTTACAAGAAAATGAGTATGTGTAAGATTGAGGACAAAGATTGTAAGATTGAGAGAAATAAATGATAGATTTTCTGTTTTAACTTGAGTACCAAGGACGTGAAGCTTATTACAAAAAGTAGCTTCATATTGATTAAGTATCAAACATAAATAGTATCATCAAATATTGGACGTATTTAGACTACCACTTATATTGACTACAACAATTACTATAAAAAAATTATAAAACATCATGTTTTCGCTGAATATTTTAGTAAAGATTTATCATGCCGGCCATGCCGGCAGATGCATAGGCTGTATTTTATTGTCAATTATTGTGTTGAAAGTTGAAACTAATTTGCTTTTCCTGTTTTACAGAACGGTTACAACATGAAAGACAAGAAGCCCTAGAGAATATGGGAATCAGTGTTCAAGCTTCTGGAATAAAAGTGGAGAAAAATAAATACTATCTGGTGAATTTGAACGCTGATCCATCTCTCAATGAACTGCTGGTTTATTATCTGAAAGAAAAGACTTTCGTAGGTGGGAGGGGGACAAATCCCCCTCAGGATATCCAGCTGTCAGGTCTGGGAATCCAGCCAGAGCACTGTATTGTTACAATAGAAGAAGGTGGTCTCTTTCTTGAGCCCATAGATAATGCTAGATCGTTCATCAATGGTGCTCCAGTAGTTGAGAAAACTCCATTGCATCATGGTGACAGAATATTGTGGGGAAATCATCACTTCTTCAGAGTCAATTGTCCTAAATCTTCAGGTTTGTACATCAATATATAATTCATAATGCTGTATTTAAATGTCATATTCATTAATTCTCTCATTGATGAATTATATTAATTTTTTAATTATATTATAAAACATTTCCCTTTCAATCCTCTACAAAAATTTACAGTTTTTCAAAAAAAATAAAATGTATCTTATGGCGGCATAAATCTTTTTCAAAATCAATTTTTAATGCATGATTATAAAAAATTTTATCAAATAAAAGTAATGAATGATAACAAAACGAGGAGAACCTAATGCAGTAGTTTGGTCAGAAGCTTGTTGAACCGCCGTAATTCCAGGTCGTTATGCGTTAGGGCCGTTTCATACGCACATCGATTTCAGCCATTTGCTAAAATATTGTCACATTCCAATATTGATGTGAAGAAATAAATTATGCTCTTTCACCCACATCAATATATCATGCTGAACGGAAATTACTTGGTCCAGCTGCCATGAAGCTGGCCATCCACGACCTCCGTACAAAAGGCCATGGGTTGAGGTGTATGTAATCTTATGGGGCTATTTCAGACCCATCAAATGTGGCCATACAAAAACTTGCATTCCGCAACTGGTTGCTCAGCAACATTCTGTCATAAAAGGTCATAAACCTTACCCCCTCATTGCTAGACATGTGCCTTGAAACGTGTCTGTCTCTCTGTCTTTTGTCTCTGTCTATTCCCATAAAACCGTTTGGAGCTTTATCATTCAAAATTTGTTCACTTTTGTTCATTCCATTCGAGATTTTACTGTCCGAAGTTTTATCGAACGGCTGAAATCAATGTGTGTGAAACGAGCCTTACATACGCAAGGTGCACCTAGGAGGTACCTATTACAATGTTGTGTTGCTGAATGATAAGAATGAATAGGCATATAAGAAGAGGGAAATATTAAATGAATGACAATTGTCAGAGGCTTTTAAACTTATCTGAATAATTTATTATCGATGATGTAGAGAAAAATAAATAAGTTCCATCAATTATAAGGAAGATTTCATGTTGATGCATTAAAATCAAAAATTTTAAATAAAGCACAAGTACCGTAATGTTAAAATGAATCTTAATCTGTGTAACATTGTCCATTGTCTTATATTATAGACTTGATTTGATGTGACTGACTGAATTGCACTCATTGATGTATGCACTAAATTGTATAATTTTATCACAAGATGCTACTATTCAAGTGAATTTTTCTGTATCCAATGTTAAATAATTAAAACTCCATATTTCAGTATTGAGTATTCTAATAACTTTTTTAATGTCCGTTTTGCTTGTAGTGACGGCCGCATCTGAACCTCAGACTCCAGCGCAGACGATAGATTACAATTTTGCTAGAGAAGAGCTGATGCTGAATGAGCTGAGTAACGATCCTATTCAGACAGCTATTGCTAAAATTGAACGACAGCATGAAGAAGATAAACAAGGTTGGTGATGATGAAATTGTGTTTCTATTACATCTACTTGGCTTCTATAAACCAACTAAATTCTTGACTAGCTTCACAACCTCCCTGTCCCGTGGATTGTTTCTTGTTAGTTTATCTCAACATTAGTCAATTTCCTTTTTGCTTTCCTTGTATTCTAATAAATTATATCTTGTTTAAAGTACAATCAAACTGCAGCCTATTATTCTCTCAGTACTCAGTAGGTATTTTACATTATTATTTTATCCTAATTATTTGTTGCGATCTCAACCTTCAACCGCTTACACATTTTATGGCCAGTGAAAGGGAATTCTTCCACTTACAGGTTCTGGTTCATGTATATATTGATAGTGATCAATACCTATTTTTAATTATTATTTTTTTTATCAATAGTGTTACGAAACTTGAAAGGAAGGGGAGAATGTCAACAGTACCAACACTATGTCAACAGTGCTTACGGTTTCACTGATAACATGTACTTGTTTTTCTGTCTTCATTTCTTCTCCTCTCTTCGTCTCCCTCACTTTCATGTGAGTAATGCGTTTCTAGGGGTTTCGAGAATTATGCCAGAATGTTCTAGATTCGAGATTATGTTATCTGTTTCTAGAACTTCCCAGAATACTACAAATAGAATATAAATTGTTGTCCTTGTAAGCAATCAGTTCAATTGTTGTTCAGACTACCTTTACATTCGTATCAAGTGACAGTTTGTGGTGGCAGTATACAAGTACACATATATAGTTCTATTGCTATATATATGGTGATTACGTACAGTTACAGACTGTGCTTTGTAGGGTTCATTTATTTATTAAATTATTGATCAGCCGATTGACAGTTTGTAATTAGTTGTTGTACAGTGATATAGTAAATTCATTATTAGTTGAATGTTATTGAACTGTGTGTTTCTTATTGGTTTTTCTTGTGAGATATAACTGATTAGTGCGTGTTGTAAGTAATTTGTGTAAATAAAGTTCGAGTGATACTTTCAAGTGTTGCCAGCATTATTTTAGTGATAGAATCCGTAACAATATTATCGATAGAGCCACAATAATATTATTAAAGTGTGCTCCTTGAGCACTCCGTATCGCTTGAGATGTTGTAAATAATTCAGTAGCAAGAAAGATGTTCTTTTAGTAGAGCCAGGGCTTAATGCACAGCAATTTGCAAACTAGTCTCAATTGAACTTGTATGTTTAATCAATCCAAAATCTGTAGAAGTTTTTATTTTCAATGAAAATTTGTAAATTGCTGCAACAGGACCCTGGAAAGAACGTTCATCACGTTCTGAATAAATTTACGATACACATTTTTTACTGGTAATTTACATAGAGCGCTTTTAAAGATTTGCAAGTAAGCATACTGTATGAAACTTATTGAAACTTTATGAATGTAATTCCAATCATTGTATTGTTTATAATCTGCTTATATATATAAAACTAACATTCCGTTGTAAAACATAACATTGGAACATTGTAAAGCTTAACTGTACTATTAGCTCATCGCATCCACAATATTGTGAAATATGAGCTGATGGCATTGGCATTTCTATTTGTAATGGTAATGACAAATGTGTTTTTTCAGTTGCATTGGAAAAACAGAGGCAAGAGTATGAACGACAATTCCAGCATTTGAGAAATATTCTTTCCCCTTCCACTCCTTATTCACCTTATGTGCCATTTGATCCATTTAGAATTGGAAAAATAACGCCTTGCACTCCCACAACGCAGATGAGAGTTGAAAAATGGGCCCAAGAAAGGTAACTACAGTTGTTTAAAAAATCGAATTACTTTTTACATTAATTAATTTGAAAACGAAATACATAATTTCCTGCAAAAAAATGATTAGTTTATTCGTTATTGCATCGTTTATTGAAAGACGATGTGTGTTAAGCCTTTCAAAATAGGAATTTTTATCGTGGTGTCACAAAAATGTGATATTGTGCGTTGTCTGAAAACAGATTTACTCTCAGTCACCAAATATTTCTGTTTGAAAATACTTGAGTTTTCAGGATTGAATGCTCTTGTGTCATGATGGTTCGATAGTAAAAATATTGCAGTATTAGACCTAACAAATTATTCATTTAATATATTAGATTACGAACAGATTCATGTACAAATATAGGAAATTTTGATTTTGCTATCCACTCTGGGTGCATTATAAGATACTTTTGGTCGTTCTTATAGGCAAACTCAATTTATTATCGAAAGTTTCTTATGAAATAAGTCATTTTTCCTTCATATTCATAAATTTCAAAAGAAGTCTCCTCATTATCTCTATAGTAGGAAAATTCAGTATACGGAATTAGAAATTAACAATAATCCATTATCCAATAATTTACTATATAGGTATTCATGTATTTATTTTGCTCATTCCCTAATATTACTTGACGTTTTTCAGAGATGAAATGTTCCGACGTAGCTTGGTTGAATTGAAAGCTGATATTGTAAGGGCGAATGTTCTTGTTCAAGAAGCCAACTTCCTAGCGGAAGAATTAGAAAAACAAACCAAATTTAGTGTCACTCTTCAAATTCCACCGTGTAATCTTAGTCCCAATAGACGGGTAAGTTATAGCAGCTACTTTGATTTTTAATGTAGAAATTAGAAATGTTTATCAATCTAGTTGAATTGGGGTCTGCCTACACGAGCGAACCGGCGCTATTCGATAATACATCTTTTATTGATGAATTGATGCTGTTACTCTATCACTCCACTACTCTGGTGGTTTTTATCAATGGTTTTCAGCACATCACATAAATTTTAAAGTAATTCTTGCATTTCTGAACTACTGTACTAAAATATCTAGAATCATTGAATTGAACGCATAATAGTGGTTTATGCAACGATTGTACTATGATGGTCTTTAAGCAACGAGTGAGATATAAGTTAGAACACGAGTTGAAAAACGTCTACGCTCAAAAACGGTTGACTCATATCTCATACAGTCTGATTAGTTCTGATCAGTTTCTTTTTACACTTTATTGCAATATATTTCAGAATAATCGAAATACAAAACCATCACTTTGACGGTTTGTAATAATTTTGGTAACTTATGCCTGGTTTGCTGATTTAAAAGAATTCGTAATGTGAGTAAACTAAATTAATTGCGTGTTACCTGGCTATCTCAGGGGCCGGTTGCGTATCAATTAACAGACTAAATCCAATTTTACTGGTACTTGTAGTTTCTGCAAAGTCTTGTAGGATTTTTTGTAGACTGTAAATTATAACTCATAAATTGTCATGCAACTGGCTTTACAGCTCGTGGATAGTTCACGATAATCTTCTGTAAACCATGAAATTAATTTCGTTTTGAAACCACTTTGTAATTTCTTGTGATTAATAATCAATTTCTTATCTATGTGATCCTGTTGATAATGAAGATTTGTTTGTCTGGTGTCTTTTTACAGAGGGGAGCGTTTGTTAGTGAACCGGCAATATTAGTAAAGCGTAAAGGTTTAGGTAGTCAAGTTTGGTCAATGGAGAAATTGGAAAATAAGCTTGTAGATATGCGTGAAATGTACAATGAATGCAAAGATAGAAACTGTCCTTTAATTCCCACGGTAAGTTAATCTACTGTATTTATAATTGTTATGGCATTGATACTTTCCATTTTCATCGGAAATCGTTGTTTCCTTTATCCGGTATGAAATGGTAATGTGAAAATACTCGTTTATGTACTCAATCCTAAATCCTGATAGCTTACAGAAGAGTAGATGTATGTAAAGTTTCTATAGCCAGTTTATGACTGCCAGTGGATGACTCTTCAGACCTCAACAATTGATATGACTCGGTTCAAAGAGCAGACTACGCGAACGAGGAATGAGATAATTTTCGATTTATTTCCAAAGTTGACGAATTGTATCAGTAGTTGATCCCACTGGAAACAATGCTAAAGATGTATGCTTGACAGTCTGCTCTCACCACAGGGTCTGGCTATAGTGGTGAGAATTGATACAATCTTACACACATCTGGGCTACTTCCATCGACAAAGTCATTAATCGACAGAGAAGTTAGTAGAGCAATGCAATTCGATGTAGACTTATTATTTCTATCTGAGATTAATAAAACTGTAATTCACCTCAAGCTACATAAGACTTGGGGCGCCCGGCCATTGAAATCAGTGCTGTGCTGGGACAACTTTCCAACCGAACCAATGGTTTTCAATGAACGGTCAGCCACTGATTGCGATAATTTTCAAACCAAATCAATGGTTTTTAATAAAGACCCGGTGCCGGGTGTTTATTAAAAACCATTGATTTGGTTTGAAAAGCTGTCGCAGCACAGCACAGCTTTCGGTGGCTGGGCGCCTTTAAGCAGAGTATATAAGAAATGACCAAAACAAAAAACTAATTTGTTTCAATAATCTTCAAAAATATACGCAATGCTGTGCTTTAAATTGAATATATATTTTACTTTCATTTTCTTTTACTTTTACCCATGTTTAATTTAAATTGTGTGTTAAAACTTTATTATGATGTGAATAGATTTTATAAGATATTTTATTCATTATAAGTTGTGAGTCATATGGCCTTGTTAGTCGATTACAAAGTATCAAATTATTAATTATATTTAATGAATTCTCGTGGATTGAGACATGGTGTATCGTCTTTAGTGCGTAATGATTTAATTTCAATTCACTAATAACGCCCTTCATATTAGTTGAAACTGTTGTTCATTCATGCTTCTGTCTTAATAACCGCTGATTTTCATGTAAATGATTTCGTGAATCCGATTTCATAGAAAGCAATTTAATTTGATTGACATCTTTGTTTCAGATTGATAATCCTGCAAAGATTAACGATCCATTCTATGAAACACAGGAGAATCATAACCTTATAGGAGTAGCTAATGTTTTTCTAGAAGTTCTTTATCATGATGTGACTCTCAATTATCACACACCCATCATTAGTCAGCAGGGAGAAGTAGCAGGTAGATTACAGGTAAGATTGCAATTGAAGTTGTTTTTTCTAGGATGAAGCCCACATACGTCTTAGACCTGTGCGTGGATGATGAGTTGGACCGTTTTAGGTGGGTTCCGAACCACCGGGAAGTGATACAGCAGAGAACAGTGTCTTTTTTGCTGGCCAATCTAATCGGTCGCCGTTACAAACAGGACCTACGAGAACGCAGCTTATCTCTATCTGATTGAACAGATACCTGCAAATACAATCAGCCCAAGTATATTAGGTCAAGTCAGTACTTAATTCTAGATTTCTTCAACTTTATTGATCTAGATATTTTAATTACTATATCCAATTAATCAACTTATGATTTTAATAATAAAATTATACAAATAACACACACTATTTCCATTTATTGCTTGAATTTAGAGGTAACTCAGTATCTCAATAAAAAATCAAATCAAGTTTAAATTGAACACTCGGTTGAGACTCGAATATCCTATCTCGCGTATTTTCTATGATATTCAGTCATAATGTTCTATTCTCAGTAAATAATAGTCATTAGGTGGTGTGAATAAAGTTGAATAAGCACCCATGAGTTGAGTAAGTGAGTTGACTGGTGTCTGTTGAGTCGACTGGAGTCTGATCGGAAGGTATGGGAACGGCTTTGATTGACTCGAATAACCACATCAAATGTTTACCCTCATCAAATAACAAGAATCCCAAGCTCTGAGTCAAAAGTATGAGTTACTTAACAGACTCAACTTTATTCACAGAACCAATTTACTTGAAATTTTCACCTTATAGAATTAATGCATAATTTATTGAAGGTTTTTAAATAAGGCGTTTGATGAAAAAACTTCTAATAACTGCCCGAAATGTTATTGTATCAATTGGTTATTGGGTATTGTATCAATGTTATTGTTTTTCAGGTTGAACTTAGTAGGGTTAGTGGAACATTTCCACAAGATAGGGTATGTGAAGCTGCTTCTGAGAGCTCATCGGACAGCAATCCAGACGAGGAAATTCCTACTCACACACAAGTCACTGTCAGGGTAAGTAATTCCAAATGCCTAATATTACTCCCCATTTCTCTAAACTTTAGATCAATTCTTTCTTATGTGGAATCGAGTATTTCGAGCTATTTATCTCTTGAAATTCCTCTGTTCTAGTTTCAAAATAGTTATTGTGGTTTATAGCATAAAATAGATGTTAAACTATCTTGGTAATGAAAAATATTGACCCATAAAAGATATCATTATTTCAATGTAAAAACGTAGCTTGGAAATCTAAATTTCTCTCCCATCTGTGACTTGTCATTAGTTATTGAACTAATCGCAGTTATTAAAATGAGAGCCTAAGTGAACTAATAAAATCTCTTCATAAGACATACTATAATATGCATATTATATTGCAGAATTTCGTGACAAAGAGTACTGACTAAATTTTATCTGTCAGTAATTCAGTGATTTGGAATTTACTTGAAAATGGTGATTTCTATCTACCTCTTACTTTCAAAGCATACTTATTCTTCCTGATATTTTGAAGAAATACTATGTCAAGATGGAGGAAAAATATTTATTTTCACCACCAAGGATAATTTTTCATGACCTTTTTTGGTTGTCTTTTCGTCTTGCATGGATTCATAACAAGGATGACTCTTTATTGTTTTCCAGGTAAGCATAAAGCAAGCATCGGGTCTACCATTATCTCTTTCAAATTTTGTCTTTTGTCAATATTCATTCTGGAATCACCCAGATACGATCGCTGTTCCTCCGATAGTCAATCCTGACCATCACATTTCTACTCACCGAGATTCAGTTACGTTTAGGTTCGATCATACAAGAGACTTCGAAATTCCCATCACCGAGGAGTTCATCGAACATTGCGCAGGTAAAAAACATTATTTTTCGTGACAATTGAAGCTTCTATTTGTTTTAAACCTAACACAAATTCAATTCCACTGATAGTCATACAGTGACATTGAAAATATTTTTGAATGATAACTCATATTAACTTCTCTTAGAGTTGATGTATACTACAAGCTTTACTTCACTGAATGACTAAAGAAATCCTAAATATTTATTTATGTTAAAGTGGAAATTATTGTACATTTTCTGGAGATTAATAGATCGGAGCATGAAGTAGATTAAAATTTATGTTCAAAGTTGAAACGTAATTGCAATAACTGTATACATCGTATACATTGCAGAAACTTTGAACTTTGGTTGATTGTTGACTATACTCGTCAAAGTACAGATTCCAAGAACTCTTCTGTCTCTTACCTCTATAAAACATCTAAAATGTTATTCTCTCGAGTCATTGAAGTATGATTTTTCATGTTCATAAGTTGATATTTCATCGAACAAAAATAAATGTTATTTCAGTGAAACCTCGCTAACCCGGCCTAATTTGGGCTGATCACATTTTCCGAAGTGGAAAATTCAGACTATTCAGAAAAAATAGTAAAATTAATTAAATATACCAATTGAAGAAGTGGGTATAATTATAAAACTTGATATATTCATTATTAAACGAATAGAATTTATGTTGAAGTTCGAAATAAATGTTGATTATTAATTTTGTTTCACCTTGATCTTCTAGAGTCGATCTTTGTGAGTTTTTTGCAAAATCTGTGTTTGGAATTTCGTATTGTTGAGATTCGTATTTCCAGGGTTCCACTGTTGTTTAAAATACAATTAAATCCTTATACATTTTATAAAAATCTTTCTTTCAATATAAACATGTACTATAAGTATCTCATTTTCTTTCAATATTTCAGAGGGTGCATTATCAATTGAGGTTTGGGGACACAGAAGTGCTGGCTTTACAAGATCAATACCAGGCTGGGAGGTGGAACAGCAGTTGGCTAAAGCTAGGTCATTAGCTGACAGGTCAGTCCATATGTATGTCTCTTACATTATTGAAAAATGCAAAATTTGTTCAAAAGCACTTCCATTTCCAAATCCATGATGATCCAAAGCTTCACTTTTGTCTAGAATTGCAGAATTTTCTCAATAGTTGTTTTGTCATATCTTAGACTAATCAGAAGACTTGAGCCCATATTTATACACCGACCTTGAGTCATCCTTACATGAAGGCAAACTAGAGAGGACTTCTTTCAATGGTCTTTTAAGTCTCCCTTGAGCTGAGGAAGCCTCCAGGTAAGTTTATTAATAAAGGTCTAAACCTAAGTATACTGCACCCACTACTATAAGTGCAAATAAAAATCTAGAGGAATTGAAACTACGGAAGTGCTCTTTCAACTATTAGTGTTAATCGTGATGTTAAAGTCAGGAGCTTGCAAGGCTGCTCTTGAATGGGTGACCGAGCAGCTGTAACTTGACGTTATTTTCTCTATCATCACTTACCTTGTGGTTTGTTACCCACCTAAAATCGTAAATCTTCTATGTTGTTCGTGTAATGGTGTATACAGATTGGAGCAGCATGAGTACCGAAATTCCACAGGATGTGTTTGATTTTGATGCTCCAATGTGCAAGCAGTCTGGAAAAATCACGAAAAATAATTTTAAATTTAAAAATTTTTAATCAATTATTTTTGGTTGCTCACAAGTCATTTTCCGAGGCTCTCTTTTACTATAGCTCTAATCAAGCATTTAGTATCGATTGGTACAGATCAGATTACACTCAATAATTGTGTGCTATTGTATAGCAGGCTGCCCAATTCCGTTGAATTGGGATATCTAGAACCTGACATAACCTATTCAAAAATTTAATTTCATAGTCTCTTTTTTTTTATCCTAACTATTTGCAAATTTAAGTAAATAGCTTCTTTTTCTTGTCCTTCTTCATTATCATCATCATTATCATTTTTCTCCTCATTCTTCTTCCTCTCCTCCTTCAAACCCTTATTTTCCAGTGCTAAAGGACCTTATTTTCGACAGAGGACAGCATGAATACGTTAATATAAAATTTTTCATTTTCATTCCAGGTGGAGTGAGTTAACAAGAAAAATCGAGTTGTGGGTGGAAGTTCAAGAACTGACAGATGCCGGTGAGTATGCAGCCGTGGAAGTCACTTCAAGACGAGACGTGCTCACGGGAGGCGTCTACCAGCTGCGCCAGGGCCAGCAGAGGAGGATTCAGGTTCGAGTCAAGCCTGTTCAACAGTCTGGAACGCTACCCATCATCTGCCAAGCGATTGGCAGTATAGCTGTGGGAAGTGTTTGCGTAAGGTAAGATAAACATATTTGTTCAATTTCATTTTTTCTCACTGATGAAGCCCACATGAGTCTTGGACTTGTGCTTAGATAATTAATTAAATGGTTATACAATGATGTTTTGAATGGCAGACCTTCAGTTTCAGGTAGGTTCCGAACCACCAGGTAAGTCATAATAAAGGAGATAATTTCATGTTTTCCTGCCCGTCCAAGCGCAGTCCCGTGCGTTCGTGACTAGATCGCCCTGATGCCACGCTCAGCGAGCGCGAATCCTCTCGAGAATACTCACTCAAAAGGAATTAATGAAATAAAAATGATGATTAATAATGATGATTTTCAAATTAAATAAAAATGTATATGGCTAATCATTAATAAGGATCTCATTACATGCCTCATTTGTCTATCCAAGATTGATGAAAAATAATTCACGTTGTAAAGTAATGTTGACTTGTGTAACTACGATATGTTTCTATTTCTGCGTAGATCTCAGCTACAGAAACCTTTGGACTCTTACCAAGAAGAAGACCTGGCATTGTTGAGAGAGAAGTGGAGCGATGCTCTGATGAGGAGACGGCAGTATCTTGACCAGCAAATTCAACGACTATTTAACAAGCAAGGTAAGTAAATTTCTCAAATGAATGGGTTGTAAACAGTAGCTCACTGGTGTGCTTCAAAGTAATTTCTTCACAAATTTTTGTGCATACAAAAGCAAGAAAGTCATAGAATGCTTGAAATGCTGAGAAATATAACATGATTATTTGATAAATTGTATTATTACTATTAAGATCAAGGATTCGATATACTAGTATGTGCTAACGATGTGGTGAGTCTATGCTGTTCCTTAAAAATTATTATAATATCCATTTATCTATCTAAGTCCATCTATCTAATAAGTCCATCTATGATTTTGAATTAATCCTAATGTTTACCACCAAATGCATCAAAATCGTCGACAATTAGGTTGCGCGGCCATAAAAAAAATTAAACAAATCATTTTCATTAAACCCCCAGCCACCGCACAATGCATTACAGTACAGCACAGTACAGCATCGCTTTTGGTGGCCTGCCATTTATTGAAAACCATTTATTCGGTTTAAACAGCTGTCCCAGCGTAGCTTTTGGTGGCTGGCCTGCCTTATCAATTTTCTATTCGGTGTTGACTATCTCTTTAGTCACAGATTGTGTTAAGGAATTGTATAAAAAATTCACACTTCAATTATCATGACCATATGAGTCAACACATGTGCGACATTTCGCGCATGCGCAGAAGCGTAGTCTGCGTGAATGGAACGAAGTGGAATGGAAACTGGAATGGAACTTTGGAGCCGATTCCACTAGCTGGAGCAGGTAGCTCCGTTGCTCTGTAGCAGGAGCAGTTACTTCGTATATTCAGATTCAGAACTCTTCCATGCGTCCACGTGTTGTAATGAAACAAATTTCAAATGACGCTATCGGTATGCATTCCTAAATTTCACTCACCAATAGTTAATGAATAACATTTTATGAGGTGGTTCAGTCACATCTAGCCAGGTTAGGTTAGGTTTTGTTAGCTAGCAGTACGTCAATCAAACTGTTAGGTCGTCCTAACAGTATATTCTTATTCTTATTCGTATATTCTTATTCTTCAACAGCAACCGTTCTTTTTGGAACGGTTACTAGTAGCTAGTAGTATATTCACAGTTCCTGTTTCAGTTTTTATTTCAGTTTCCGTTTCAAACAAATTTTGTTTCTGCGCATGCGCGAAAATGTTCGCACATGTGTTGACTCATATGGTCGTCAGTTATCTATCCATGAGTAATTGTTGTACAGTATCACTGTATGTTTGTGACAGCCAAAATTGTAGTATATTGCAAAACCTTCGGTATGATTTGGAACAAAGAAATGTTTCATTAATTTCAGATTTCTCATTTGTCAGTTGTTACGAGATATACTCTACAGAGCATGTTGCATAATTCCATTTAAAATTCTATTTAAACTAATTAATACTTTCATTATAAACTTAAAAAACATTTTTAATGGAAATCGACTCACGTTATGGCGTGACGGCCGTTTCGCTCTGTTGTCTAGAGCATCATCAGACGACCCACAGTACACTCAGTGAGTGTACTGTGGGTCGTCTAAAACTTGAAAAACACTTTTAAATGGAAATTGACTCACGTTATGGCGTGACGGCCGTTTCGCTCTGTTGTCTAGAGCATCATCAGACGACCCACAGTACACTCAACTGTGGGTCGTCTGATGATGCTCTAGACAACAGAGAAGTTTATAATACATATTAGTGGAAACAAGATGGATCTTCAACAGCATAATACTTTCACATTGTGAAATCACATTTCTTGTGATTTAAATATTCTCCCCTGCTTGATTGCAGATAAAACTGAACAGGACAGTGAAAGGGAGCAGAGTCTAGTCGACCAGTGGGTAAGTCTAACTGAGGAGAGGAACGCTGTTCTGGTCCCGACGTCTGGATCTGGTATTCCTGGAGCACCAGCTGATTGGGACCCTCCACCAGGAATGGAACCGCATATTCCTGTTCTCTTCCTGGATTTGAATGGTATATATAATTAATGTTTATGCAATTTCCATACACCCCAATGTTTGCATCCAATAGTTTGATGCTAAATGATTGTTATGTATACAATTTCAAGTTCAAAAGTTAAACATGAGCATGATTTATATACAGCTGTATTCAATATCACTATTGCTGTTTTTATGAATAACATTCATTGGCTTGGAATCTTTGGGCAGTCTCAAGGTACATTGGGGAGTTTGATCTCATTGAGCGTCAAATCTGCAAGAAAATAGAAAAAACAATCTGTCAAAATCCTCTACTTCAAAAGTTCTTACAAAAATTTGAATTTTCACCGCCATCGTTCAACAGCTCAATCAATGTTTTTTCAGTGTTTTAAACTTCAACCTTGGTAATTCTCTATAAAATATATTTTTTGCCATAATTAATTGGTATTCGAAAAATTCGAGCGCATTTTTAAGGTCGAATTAGAATATAACTTTCTACGTCTCAGACTGTTGTCAGTCTGAATTGAGTGATGAACTCAAGGATGTGAATCAAGAAATATTCTAAACATCTAAGCTTGCTTTTGGGATATCAATAATAGGATTTTTCAGTATGTTCATAGCTATAATTAACATTCGTATTCATTGCAGGAATCTATGTAATTTATCAACAATTTTTTAAGTTCTAGTCATTTTCGATCGTCCATACTCCTGAGCTTACTTGTCTAGCTTGAAAAAAATTACCGATAAATCTCACTCATATTTACTTAACTTACTTGAACAGGGTGTCTACTGGTCGGGAAAAGTCGGGAAGTCGGGAATTCTGATAGGTCGGGAAAACCCGGGAAAAGGTCGGGATTTTTGGAATTTGGTCGGGAAAATAAGAAAATTGATTGTAACACATATTTTGACATACTTTTGTTACGAGCGCATAGTTAAATTGGCTAACAAGGAAACACAAGAATAATTCGACGTTGCTGGGAACAATTAGTCAATAATGTTTTGCAATAAAATAATCAAATGCCATTTTGTACATAGTGCGTGTTTTGCTATTGTACTGTGATTCTCCATACCATTATTTCAATTTATTTGACCTTATATATTTTTGTCCAAGGTTGTAAAAACTTGAATTAGGTAATTTAAAAAAGTATAACGCATTTTGCAATCAACTGTTCAGTCTCAAGCTATCTTTAATTTTTTCTAAACATGAATATGATTGCAAAGCCAATTATGCCTTTTTTAATATAAGTAAACCTCAAATTGTGTGAAATAGCCCTTCAACACCTTCGATTACTGCAATTATTCCAGATGATAATGATGATGACTTACCAAAGAGACTTATAGAAAGGGCTCAGAACTCCTTGGGTTTAAAAATAATATTATTTAGAAGATAAAATTTTAAACGATTTTCTCAAGTACCGGTAAAATGGGGTGAAGGCGTTCACTTTTGGATGTTTTTTCCCAGAAACACCATAAAATGTATTTTTTAAATGATAAAAAAATCAGAGTACATATTCCTTGATACTTTTTCTTCTTAGCCTCAGTCATAAAAAACGTTTCAAAAATCCATGCTAGTTCTAAAAAAAATAAAAAAAGTGTACGACTTCACCCCATAGGTTGGACTCAATACGCATATACACGTATTTACTTCACACTGTGTATGACTCTGGGCTAACAAAAGGTTGAAGTCGTAATTGTGTTTTTAAAAAGAAGAATCATAGTTTTCACAAAAAATCAAATATCAGAACATATAAACTTTTATTAAGGCACTTGATCATTGATGTTAACCTAATTTAGTAGAAAAATTTAAAAATTAGTTTTGCATTGAAAATAATATTTATGCTTCTGGAAATATGACTGTAATATAAATCTAACCAAATTTCTATGTAAATATATAGATATTTCCTAACTAACACAACACATTGAAAATTATCTAATTACTTCGACAATAATTTCGAAGTAGTGGTGTTAGGTATTTACAGGTCACCAAATGGGGAATGGAACAATTTTTGTGAACTATTCAATAGGCTTTTAGAGATTACTACTACGCGTTTTACAAACGTTATTGTAGCGGGAGATTTCAATCAGACTTTGCAACACAGAATAAAATGACAAGATTTAAGGGATATTGTATACATGAATAACTTGGAAATAAAAGTTCATGAATATACCAGAGTCACAAGAACATCACAAACAATAATTGATAACATCCTTACTAATATAGATTACTCTAAAACAAGATTAGGCGGCTCGGAACTATCTGATCATGACTATCAAATCTTAGAGGTGGGGTTGCAAGGTCATAAATCAATTAAAAAGAGTAGAGTAATGAAAGAAATTCAACAATGTGAACAGGGGAATATCGATTGTTTGAAGCAGAATCTGCTACAAGAAAACTGGAGTAGGGTTTACAATAGGAATAGTTTGAATGACAAATATGATAGTTTCATTAATATTTTAAGGTTTCATATTACTATGAGTTGTCCATCTAAAAAAGTCCCTGTAAAAAAACAAATTAGACAAGATTGAAGAGTGGATAACTGATGATATCCTTGCAGAAAGAAATAGGGTTAAAGATGCATATGATGAATTCAAACTATCTAGAAATATGTTAAGTGAAGATAATTACAAAGCTCTAAAGACAAATTATACGAAAGAAGTGAAAAGAGCGAAATGCAAGAAAACGGCTGAAATTTTGAATAATAGTGTGTACTTTAACCCAGCAGTGTGGGATGTAATAAACAAAAATAGGCAAGTAGCAGCTTATGTAGATGCTTATACTAGTGTCCCCAGAATAATGAACGAAAATGACAAATATATTGATGATAGTGTAGACATTTGTAATTTCTTTAACAGATATTATCAACTGGTTGCTGAGAATCTTCAAAAATCTCTTAATACAGGTATTAGTGACATGAGGAATACTGAGGGGATTCAGAACGAATTAAAATTCCACCCAGTATCCCAAGACGAGTTGTCAAATATCATTGATAGTTTAAATAATAAAAAAACTGTAGGAATGGATGGGGTATCCAGTAAAATTCTGAAAGAATGTAAAGATCAATTGTTAGACCCTTTGATTCATCTGATCAATCATTCATTAGAACAAGGTGTTTTTCCAGATAATTTAAAAGAGGGGAAGATCTTGCCAATCTTCAAAAGTGGTGATAGAGAAAAGGTAGAAAACTATAGGCCCATTAGTATTTTAAATGTAATAAGTAAAATTTTTGAAAGAGTAGTTCTAAATAGGTTACTTCTGCACCTTCAAAAAGCTAACTTTATCTGTGATGAACAGCATGGCTTCCAGAAAGGGAGATCAACAAAGACAGTCATAGTTTCTCTAGTTGAAAAACTAATAGATATAATAGATTCAGGTGATAAAGCTACTGCAACATTCTTAGATCTGTCAAAGGCATTTGATTGTGTTAATCATAGAACTTTATTGGAAATACTGCAAAATGTAAGTGTAAATGGGGTTGAACTGAAATGGTTTGAATCATATCTTATTGGGAGAAAACAATGTGTAGAACTAACTACAGTAGTTGGTAATAGTATAGTAAAGAATAAATCTAATTAATTAGAGGTGCAAGCTGGAGTGCCTCAGGGGTCAATACTAGGTCCATTGCTTTTTTTGTTATATATGTCAACCGTTTACCTAAAGAATTAATTAGTGGTAGAGCCCTCTTATTTGCTGACGATAAATCACTCATTTTCAGCAATTCCATTCTAGATAATTTAGAAATAAGTGCCCATATAGGTGTGCAGTCCATTGTCCAATTTTTAAATCAGTTGAATTTAACTATAAATAGTAAGAAATTCCAATACCTTCAATTCAAAAACAAACATAATTTAAATGAAGATAGGGCTATAAACGTGTTTGTAAACGATAATCAATTAGACCAGGAAGAAAAAATTGCATTTCTAGGAGTTTAGTTGGATAGACGATTGACCTGGGCTCCATACATTGAGAAAATATGTTGTAAAATTTCAACTGGGGTATTTGTCCTGCGACAGCTCGCTAGATTGAATGACAAAAAGTTACTTTTTACAGCTTACCATGGGCTCTTACTGTCACATATTAGGTATGCTATCTTAGTATGGGGTAATTCATCAAAACAAAATCTTGATAGGGTGTTCAAGATCCAAAAGAAAGCGGTTAGGTGTATAGAAAGAGTAAATAGATTAGATTCATGTAGGCCGTTGTTCAAGAGACTTGGTCTCCTAACTGTACCCTGCTTATATGTGTATGAAGCTACTTTATATGTAAAAACGAATGATATTAACCAAAATCTTGATGTACATGATTATAATACAAGAAGCCGAGGAGATTATCACTTGGTGAGTCACAATAGTAGCTTATTCAAACAAAAACCTAGTGTTATTGGTAGGAAATTCTACAACAAGCTACCGCAGTTTTTAAAGAGTCTTGAAAATATAGAAGTATTTAAAAAACAATTGAAAAAATATTTAGTTGATAAAGCTTTTTATAGTGTACAAGAGTTCCTTTCACATCAAAATTGAGCCTCACCTCAACTAATTGAAGTAATTATGGTATCTAGTGTATAATATTGTTGATCTGACTTGTCTTATACTCCTTAACTGGAGTCTCCAAGACGTAATATACAAAAAAAAAACTTCAAGGTCAAGTCTTTCTGTTTTTTAAGAAAATGCAGAATCCAGTCTGTGCCTGGACTATTATTTTTAAATCTTTTTTTCACTCTGCCTAATCTATTAAGAAGATATTCCTGAACAACAATCTTAATATCCAAACTATGAAGAGGCTGGCCTCATTCTGCACACGTTAAAAGCACTTTTTTAAGTCTCTCTTCTTCCTCGGGTTTCAAAGCACTGACCGTCGTATTCACCTCAGGATGTTTTCCCCTTTTGTGCTCGCTAATCGTCATTACAAGAACTTTATATTTTTCTGAAGCTGCTCGTAGATATAGTTTTACATTTTTAACTTCAGCAACAGCTTAACGAAGGTTTTCTTCAGAGTACTGAAGATTCCTCCGGCATCCACTTGGTTTATATTGTCAAGTCATTATGTATGACTTCACCCCACAAAAGTGCGATTTTGCAAATTAATATTCATAAAGAACACAAATGAGCCACAAATTGTTTGTAAACACACACAGAGCATCACAACACATCAAAGAACAACAATAATGAAGTTTGGTTAGGTTAGTCAAGTACGATTATTTGCATCAGAGAGGTTTAATTAGTTTTTCAGAATTCCACCAAAATAGCAAAAAAATAATAATTCTATAATTTACATTTTTACTTTTTATCTATTATTTTTAAATGTGTAACTTATTTAAAAAATATAAATCCAGTTTAATTAAAAAAAATAGATTTTTCTGGATCGCCCTAGGTGGCATGTAGCGCAAAATTTAACATGTGATGTCCTAGTGTATGACTTCACCCCAGGTGTACGACTTCGCCCCATTTTACGGTACAAGGTCTAAGTAAATTATTTAATGGCTTGAATTTCTAAACTGCCCTCTACTAATGGTCGAACAACATTCCTTAACAACTTGCAATATGTAGCTACTTGCTACTTTGATGGAGTCATCAGCCTACATTGCCCTGAAGTGGGTGGTTTTCTTTTAATTGGCAGGTCAATTCCCCCGAAGGGTGGCTGTTACATTATTTTTTGTTGTGCTTTATTAGATTTTACTATTTTTTATGTGAAAAAAGAACGAAGATGAAATGTTCCAATCATCTAATTATTAGTGACCTCTTGTATACGCAGTGGCGAATCCTCGGGGGGAAGGGGAAATCCCCCCCCCCCCCAAACGCAGAAGAAAAAGAAAAGGAAGGAAAAGAGAGAAAAGTAGAAAAAAGGTAGAATTCTTGAAGAATGGAAATAATAAAAAACAGTAAAGAAGTGGAAAATAGATGGCAATATGTTAAAGGATAGAAATTGGTAGGACAGAAATGAAATTTAAAAAATACAAATAAGGGTAAAAAGTGAAAAAATAATATAAAGTAGAAGAAAATAAAGGAGAGTTTTCAAAGTTGCTGACAAGGGAGGAAAATGAGACAGCAATGCCTAACCAACAATTGATTTTCTATTGCAAATTATTGTGTACTTCAGTACTTGGTCTAAAATGATGCCAGTTCTGAAAAGTTTTTCAGGATTCTGCAGCTTATCAATACATGGCTGAGGACTCTCATGGCAGAAAAAGCAGACTTGTTTTATGAGCACTACTTTGCATTCACTCAGATAATCACCCTAGAACCTAGATCCTGGATCCTCAAAAAGTTGTTGGGAGATTTTGGCTGATTACAGAATAATTTTTCAATTGCGAATAATATACGTAATTTTTCTTGTGAATTTCATTTTTCATTGTACAGTGGCGTAACTACGGGAAGGAATCAGGGGGATATTACCCGCCCTCAGACAAAAAAAAATGAATTTTTGAAGGCCATTGTGTGACAATTTTTGGCAAGATTCAAAGAAGATGTCAGGAATCGCTAAAATGTGGTTTTGTATGAATTGTTATTTTAAAAACGTTTTCAAGGAGTACACCTCAATTTCTTGGAAATAAATTTTCAAGTATCCTACTCTACGGTACCCCAATCAGGATCAGTATACAATTAAGTATAGAAAAGTAGAAGCTTCAAGTAATTTCCGACAATAATACAAGAACTAGATAAAATTTGCATTGACCCATAACGTGAGTTGAAGTGTTAAGTTAGAAGAATTAATCCCTAGAACCACTTAAAATGTGGCTTTAGAGAGGTATTTTTTCAAAAAAATTCTGGTTACCTCCCAGGATTCATATTATCTATTCATAGAATATCATCTTTCATATTATCATATTATGAACATTTCATTTTGATATTTCCACTTAATGTTTATGTGAGATACAAACATTTAATTATGCGTTGAACTTGAAATTTTTGCTACATATTGATTGCTTTATTTACTCTCAGAAATTAACTTATATTATATTTACACCCATTAGTTAACGTTTCTGGTTTTTTTTTGACAGTATAGGACGTTGTAAAGGCATTTAATCATTTTAATACACCCTGGGCCACCTGATGGATCCACTCCTGTGTAATGTAAGCAATCAACATTGCAGAGACTAATTCACGCTATCGGTGTTGCATCTGCCTCCGCTGTTCTTAGGTTCTCATTTTCGTAAGCCCGAGGAGTCCCTTACAATGTCTAGGTAAATGAGTCTTAGTTACTACCGCCGTTTATGGAATATATTACCTGAAGTAAAATTGGTTTTATAGAACTTAGGAGGTCGGGAATTTTGGAAATGTGGTCGGGAAAAAGTCGGGAATTTTACAATTAGGAACTAGTAGACACCCTGTTGAAGCCTCACAAAACCTTTTTAACTGTTTAAACTTTGAGCTCTTCTAGATACAAGATTCAGAATGTTGAAAATCACATTTGAATATTTGAGTTCTCTCAGATATTTCCCATAGAAGCTTATGATTGATGTTTGTGATTTCAGCTGATGACTTGTCCAGTCATGGCAACCAATGGCAAAATGATATGGAAGAGCTTCCTGTCACCGGTCTCAATTCAATACTGCCAAAAGAACATGGAAATAAGTTCTACAACCTGCCAATAATCCGTCACTGTGAAAAAGATGTCTCTGCTGTTGCTGCCTGGGACTCATCTGTCCATGACACTGTCCACTTGAATAAAGCCACAGACAGTAAGTTCAGCTTACTCGAATAATAACTTATTTTTAATTCAAAATACAGTAATAATGAATTATATAATGTATTTAAGACATTAGCTGGGTCATAAATTTAAATCATAAGTTTGAACTGTGATGCTTTGTAGTCTACTAACATTATTTCTCTGGCTATTCAAACATTCTGGTTAAGTAACCAATATGCTGTACTTTCCCCTTTAACAAAATTGATCATTTAAAAATATGTATATTTTGTGATTATCAAAAAATATTGTAATGTTTTACTAAGTAAATATTTTTAAGAGCCTTATTATACAGTCACTCCAGTCGCGGACGCGCGCCACAATTGAGGCTTAATTACACCAGCTGCGCGAGAGACCGTGTTCAACAATGTCAAAGTACAAAAAGTTGAACAAATAATTAGAATCTGTGATGTTTTCCTTGGCGAAATACTTGATGAGCAATCTAATATCAAAACTGACACTGTATTTCTATTTTATTTATGATTTTTACTCGCTTTACTGGAGGGATACATTTCGCTTCTAAAGAAAAGCTTCATCAGCCTGCCACCAGGGTCATGTTTTGTTGAGGTTAGGATTTGCGGCCATTATTTAATTGAAAATCGGATGCAATTTTCAATTTCATGATGGCCGCTTATCCATCATCTTATACCGCAACAAAACATGAACAGCGTCTGTTGGCCTGATGAAACGTCTCTTTAGAAGTGTGTTATATTCTCCAGTGACTTATTCTCCAGTATAAGTGAGTTAAAATCTACTGTAATTAGAGCCCTCAACAGTTAATCAGCTGTTTCTTTTTAATAATATTTACCCGGTTGGTGTAATTTAGCCTAAATTGTGGAATGCATCTGCCACTGGTGTGGCTCAGTATCATAAGGCTCTTACATAATACAAGCAGTAAAATAGTTTTTATTTTCATTCATTGTAATGAACATTTCATATCATATTGGTACAATTCATGAGTAATACATAAAACGCACCATAAGAAGTAAGGTTGTCAATAAAATTGACAATTTAAATAAATAGCAATAATCATAATGATAAGACTTTAAATTGCTATTCAAATATAGTTGGCAAACTTTTCTAAGTAAACTACACTTACTGAACCCTTTGTAAACCAATCTTGTTCCCGTTTGTATCTAGGCAATGAGCGAGTCTATCTGATTCTGAAAACCACTGTCAGACTGTCCCACCCCGCACCAAGAGAACTTGTGCTGCGCAAAAGACTCAGTCTCAACATTTACAAACGTCAAAGTCTCACTGACAGAATCCGGAGAAAGATTGTGCGCACTGACTGCTTCACAAGTACTGGTGTCACCTATGAAGTGGTCTCTAACATTCCTAAGGTACCTTAGAATTTAATTACCAAGCCTCATTTCATGTTTCTCAGCGAATTGGTAAACTGGAAAGATTTTCTTCTCTTTAGTTGCTTATTCTATACTTTCAACCGTAGATTCTTAAAAATTATTATGTAATTGTTTTTGGACGTGGAACCTTTCTATTATGAAACTAAAGAAAAACAAGTATCACAAAAATGACTATTCATTCACTGACAAATTGCATGGTTAATACATCTTAATACATCTTCAATAGGTTTAATAATGTAGCCTTTTATTACTTATTTGAATTTGGAAGAAGTAAATTATTTGATTTAGCAAGTCGTTGCCTTTTATCTTCAAAATCCAAGAATACTTATTTTCCTTGTTAGTGCTTCAACAATTTAGAACTGTTATATTGAATCTTATTGAATGGTGTTTTGAAATATCACATTTGATGAAATGGTTGAATGGATTGTAATTGCAGTAATTTTGACTTGTTAAATAGAAATATTCTCGTAATTCTTCATATATTTATTGAATAGAAATTGAAAGTCAATAGTTGGCGCATTCTTATAGATGTAAAATGGGCTTTTGTTTAGAAAAGAAATGCCTCATTAATACTAACATTCATAGTAGTTATTAATTTTAGCTTTGTAATTGTCACTTACCTAATAACATTCGATTCATTTCATATTTTGGTAATCAGTAAATTTGATCTATTTATTATTATTTCTTGCAAAAAATTTACATAAAATTCCAACACTAAAAAGTAGACACAAAGAACTGGACTCATTTATCTACAACCACACTCATTATGTGCAGTTATTTGTGTCTTCTTTTTGGGTTGGTATTCTGTGTAAATTTTTGGCAAGATATTGATACGTTTTGGTGTATAATTTAATTTCAGTGATGTCACGTGCATTTTTATGACGGTCAATAAAATTCCATGCATTTCCAAGATAAATTCTTTGTCAATAAAGATTACATAATTCGATATAAAACTTTGATTGTTTTAGCATTTTTTTCATGATTACAGGCTAGTGAAGAACTAGAAGATAGAGAATCGTTAGCCCAAATTGCTGCATCTGGTGAAGAAACATCTCTCAGTGATGGAGAAACCTACATAGGTATTGTAAAGTTGAAATAGTTTTTAGAACATGAGTGATCGCATTCTTATAATGATCTCAAGCCTTGATTTTCACTGAAAAAATGCAATTGAAATATATTATAAAATTGAAAATGCGTGAGCTATTGATGCATTTGATGCCAGAATAATAATTCGTGAAATCGATAACTTGATAAATCGATTATTTGAATAAGGTCCCATTAAAACAAAGCTTTTTTATGCATGAGATTCCTACTTTTCTAAGACTGATACGCTTATCTTAATGGTAGTCAATATTTTATGAATATAATATTTCATGAGTCATTGGTGAAGTTCATTCTGTTTTATATATATTATTTTCTGATGTTGTTTTTTCTGTGTTACTTTGGTGTCGCGTCAGTGTTCAGTGTTTTTTATGTTTCGTCCTCGTGTACTCTCTGATCTATCGCAACGTACAAAAATTGAAACAGAGCTAAGCCAATCCAAAAATGTATTACACGGAATTCCACAAGAATGAGTATTATCTGGGCCCCATTTATAATTTATTTTATCAACCTATGTAATGGAGTGTTTGAGTGTAAATTGTCATCATTTTCCGATGATACAGCCCTGTTTTACAAGGCCATGTCACTGAATGAGTTGAGAGAGAAAATAATCTGACATTAAGCTGTTAAGGGATTGGTCCTCCTTGAATTCTATGGTAATGAGTCCCAAATCGAAATATATTATTTTTAATGCAGGGAAAACCCGCACATTTTGTACACACTTGAAATACTATGAAGTGTCACGTGGGGAAATTGGTTGCGATTGTCCTACAATTGAACAAGTAAATGAAATTGAATACTTAGGACTATTGTTGCACTGGAACTTGAATTGGAAAGAGCATGTTATGCATACGAAAAGAAGTTGACTGGACAATCCAACCAGTTCTTTGAATCTGTAACATAAAATAGTTCCCCTAAATTAACAAAGAATGTGTATACTTTCGTTGTGTAGCCTATATTTATGAAGAATGTGTATATTTAAATCTATCTGCCTTTTCACGTAAATTCTTTTCTATCTTATAATTTTTAACTAATGATAGTCTCTGCAGTCTCTCTCCTATTATTCATTAAAAAAATAGAACCACTGATACCCATCCCGCACTTGTCTTACTTGGTTTTATTCATTATTATATTAATAGACTATTTAGTATTAATGTATTGATTGAGACTGATATTGTTTCAAAATGTTGTATACATTTTTTTAATAATTTTGTGAATAAAAGCTATATTTAATTCATTTCTTCATTTTCTGTAATATGATATGTTTGTTGAACTATATATCCTTTGAATAGTATATTATTGTATTATAGTGTATTGTATTGCAGTTATAACTTTATAGATGTGAACGGTAAAGGAATGTGGAAATTATAGATTGCTTTTCGATTTTAATTTTGAGAAATTATATTAATTCTGAGGTTGTGTGGAAGAAAAGCTAAACTCAGCAGTTTCAGCTCCGCCTAATAAATAAATTGCTATTTTCATTTCAATTTTTTCATGTAAGATAGAAAAATGATCAATTTATATCACTTGAATATCTCTTGTTTGAAGAATCAATCGTTCAAAGAACGGACATGAAATTAATTATGCGGTTGGCTAGAATTTAGGTGTTGCTAGCAACACAACTCTTTTTAAAAGCAATCAATACTACAGTGCACACATAGACAGTATTCAACGTGGATATTATACGTTGTGGTATTAAACATACGGTGTTGAAGATTCTTACACTCCTTATGCATTTCAGCTACGTGCTTAGCAACACTGCAATTATATACTGTATAATTCCATGGCCGTTTCTTTGATCTAAACTGCTACACTCTTACTGATGAAATTGCGTTTGTTCAATAAATTGAAATAGAAAAAATGCGGATGATTCTCACAAAATCCTGAAGCTTGTGTGTGGGTAATGGGGTGAAATGATATTACCAAATAAGATTTTTATTTAGGATAGTAATTGGAGTAATCATTTGATTCATCACATTAGTTATTTTACATGTTGCTTCATCGCCAATGCTCGTTTCCTTATGCTACGGATGGTTATGTTGATTATCGCTTCTTTGCAGAGAAATACACAAGAGGTGTGAGTGCTGTGGAAAGCATTCTGACATTGGACAGGCTGCGACAGAGTGTGGCTGTGAAAGAACTACTCCAGGGTCAGGGCCAGGTACTTATTAGGAAGACTGCCAGTGTTCCAAACTTCTCACAGGTACTGACCGTCACTCCAAATGGTTTATTTAATAGTTATTATTCTTTTTCCTTGAACGAATGATTCTCCCAAAAATTAATAGTTCAGCTTGAACGATACTCACATAAATTATTTATAAAATCCTAAAATGAATTTAAAAATGGCAATTGAAGATAGGGTGCTTTGCATAGTGTTATCAATACTTCCTGGACTTTCTGTAATCATGAAAATGATAAACGTTCATATAAACATAGGTCCAGAAATGCAGGATTAAATATAAATCAGAAACTAAATTTTTCAACTTATTTTTTATGCAGGGTTGATGCAGAATTACTGGATTAAATATGGCGGAAGTTTGCAGCTAACTAACATCAATCATTCAGAATTTGTTTGAACTAATTTAAACTAGTACTGTGGTACAGTTACTTGGATGGCAATAATTCAATTATAAAAGAGTAGATAATCTGTAATTTTAATATAAAGTCTAAGATCAGATTTCAATGTTAATAAGTTAATTAATGTTAAATAAATATATGTTAATAAGTTATTTCAGATTTATATTTTTATTATTTGCAGCTAATGAGGTGTGACAGCAGTTTAGAAAGTCTCAGTCTCTCTCCGGGAGTGCCTCGTTCGGAGAGTGTGTCTGATTTGAAAAACGAACACCACCATGAGAGCCGCACCCTTCGAAAGCCTACCGAATCTGAACTCAGCCAATCATCACCAAAACCTTTCGGAATCGGTAAGATTCCCACTATTTACTATTTATTTCCAACTAAAACTTTTTTATTACAGTGTCTCATTCGTCTTTTTGAATGGTTCCAATTGCTACACAATCCCCTTTAAAAGGAATTGAGAGTCAATATTTCTCTGTATTAAAATTAATGTCTGCAAATCTTTCAATTTGCTGTATCTAGATCTCACCTGGGAATTTTTATTGGGGATATTGTAGAAAGCCAATGCAGTTGTAAATTAATCATTCATTGACTCTCAAATCATTAAACAAGTTTACTAGTGCTTCAACATCACTACAAAATATAACAATATAAACACCATCGTTTAACGTGCGGTTTAAAAGCCAAATGCTGTAGTCGCTTTGTGCACAGTTTGAGCGTTTTTTAGCCTAAGAAAATTTGCAATTTAGTAACACAGCTATGTAAATCATCTTCACGTTTCAATAGCTGACAATATTTTGTGATGTTTGTTCAAAGATTGGCTTTCGTCTATTTTATTTTACATTTAAATGTTTTTATTGCGTAGATGTCACTTGACTTCTCACATTATAAAAATGTAAAGTTGATTACTAAAACCCGTCACTCATAGAAGACTCATTCAAAGATCTTCACACATTATTCTCAACCTTTCAACAAAAATACTGTAGTATTCATATAACTTGGCAGCGTGTAGCAGATGGGACAGCATACATCTGAACCCAGCATACTGCTGCCAAGTTATATGAAAACTACTATAGATGATTGAAAACTATTATTTGATGGCATTCTCATTCAATTATCTTATTTCACAGAAGAAATTATTATCCAGTCATTGAAATGTTGATTCAAGACTTTGCTTCTCTCTAAGCAAAAATGGACTATCATATTCTAAAAGTAAATTTTTATCTAAAAGTTTATGAATAAAAATTCATATTGTATTTATTAATCTAATATTAAAACTGACACTGTATTTCACTTTTAAATAATGTTTTACTCACATATATTGGAGATGCTTGAGGAATGCATTTCACTTCTCAAATGAAGCTTCGTTTCAGAAGTGAAATGCATTCCTCAAGCATCTCCAATATATGTGAGTAAAACATTATTTAAAAGTGAAATACAGTGACAGTTTTAGTATTAGATTGTTCATTAAGTATTTCGTCATGGAAAACATCACAGATTGTATTTATTACTCACAATCATTGAAATCAATTATATTAAGATAGTATTTTCAATTATTAGTATATTTATAAGTTTAAAAGTACTTCAATAATTGAAAAAAGCAAAAAACAGTGTTAATAAATTGGTACTGAATGCTATTCCTCCAATTAAAAATAAGGGTTTTCATATCAAGACTATGAATAATTGTTGTGGTGTGATGGGGGGGGGGGGCAGATCTACGTTGATATGGTGAGACAATAGTGGAAACAGTTTTACTGTTTTGTTATATTATTAGCTTCAAGTATTTTGTGAGATTCTATGGGGTTTAAAACTACCATTCAAACTGATTGAATTTTTATTTTGCTGCCTTATTCTTCATAATATCTTGTAGAAAAAACTGTTATCTATTTTCTATCTTCTTTTCACAATCTCTAAACTCCGGTACGGAATGCTTTTTTCCCTAACAAATAATTATATTGTTTTTTCTACTTCATTCTAATTGTGCCGTTTTTATTGTCATGCAAGTATCTGTCACATTTTATGAATAACCTTTTTCTAAAGGGTGTCTGCACGTGGACTTTGTTCAAGAAAATTCTGCTCTCGTTTCATGTGGTCAATTAAAACTGAAAAGTGCTAATCTGTTGGTTGGAATTTCAATATCATTCTATTAATTAGTTCAAACGTAGCAGACAAATTATATTCGATATTCGTAAAACTACATTCAGTGAATGTCATTAAGAAATTTTTATAATATATAACCTGTTATCCAGTTTGTTGGTTAGTCATTTATCATATTTCAATTAGTTACGCGCTTACCTTAATTTATTACAATAAATAGTAATGAGCTGCAGTAGTAGCAGAAGATTAGTTAGCTCTATAGGTAATAATGTTGATGAAAACTTTACAAAGTTTGGATGTATTGGTGCAATAGCTCTCAGTAACTGTAGACCTATTAGCTAGTCCAAACCAAAATACATATTCAATACAAATTAATTCTCATGATACCAATTACACAAAGAGAAAGTCGTCCAATAATGCAATTCAAACGAGAAATTTGTATATTTGCATTACACTATTAACACATGAAAATTGAATTCCCAAAACTTATTAAATTCATTTCACATCTATTCAGATGCAAATATTGAAACCAGTCCATTGCCATGATTTGAAACCGTCATTTGCGTATCTAATACAATCAATATGACAATAGTCCTTTTTGATAAACTATTTGTAATCTCATGACAGATAGTTGATTGGATTTCCGCTCCGTGTACAGTTGCATTTCGTTACACATAAGCTAAAAAATGAAATCGTCTGGCCTTCTATCATAGGATTCGTGAAAGATGCTTTTGATTTGCATTACAAGTTCATATCGTTTTTTGATTTTGCTCAACTTTTGATGAGTTGATTAGTGTAATTTAGAAAATGGTAATTCTTCTTTATGTTCTTCAAATTGTTCTATAATAATGCATTGAATTCAGTCGAGTTCTATGATCATTTGTGAAAATCCAGTTATAGAAATTTGTATTGATAAATTTTGTAAATATTGTATAAAGTATGTATACAATTTAATGGAACTTGGCTTAACTCTAAAATAAAATTGATTCTTTATAATGTGGTTCTTTGTTCCGCTGCTGTATGATACTTCCAGCTTATGGTCAGTGTCGGAAGCTAATATATTTTGACTATTCGATAATACATAATAACAGCAATATAACTAATTGTCGAGTCGTATCATATTGCATGTTTCATTGAAATTAACAAGTTGAAAGTGTTAAGTTCGGTTATTAGATGCATTATAATTTTGTTTCTTTTAATGAAAGTGGAATTAAATTGAAGGGTGGATTAGAAGTGCTTGGTGTCTCATCAAGGAATGTATTCAAATATCTTTTATAATCCAATTTCATTTGGAGCATACCATTCCAATAAAGCATTCGGTCAGAAATACTCAACGTTATGTTCTTGAATAGATATCTTATGTTGCTATCAGCTAGTTGCAGAGATCACAATACATGACTTGATCTAAATCAACAATCTATAACTGCTTTTCCCCTTGAAAACAAGATAAACATTCTTCACACAGCCTTGAAAACTTTGACTACATTTTTGAACAATTTTCCCTTATGCACCTCAATTCATCGAAAATCGTAAATTTTACCGTTGTCATTTCTCAAAATGGCATTTATATTTTAACTTTCAACCCATATCTAATAGATAGTGAACACCAGAACTAGTCAGGTGATGTCAAATGTATTAAATTACGCGTACTCCAGAATACAGTATTTTAAAGAATAGAGCACAATACATTTTTAGAACAGAACACAAATCAATAGTCCTCCAAGTCCTATAATATTGAGACACTTCTAGAAAATTACCCTAGAATTCATAATTAATTTAACAGTTCTCCATAATTAATGAATACTGTCACATCTACATTTTTAATATAAAAACAAGATACTGCAGTTCCCGCACCGCCATTATTCTCAATCGCCCACAAACTGCAGTGTGTAATTGGGTAGAGCGCTTATTTCTAACTGACTGCTACTCCTGTGGTCTTGGGTTTGATTCTCATTTGTGTTTGGCACCTTTGTATCATAATTTTCCTCGTTACCCACACACTACTCTCAGACTCAAATGGGCATCATAACAAATAATAAATAATCCTTTGTCTCTTATTGTTGGTAGTTCCACCTCGCCGTATAAACCATGTTCTGGGTAACATGATAGACCTACAATTTGTAGGTGGGTTCCGAACCGCCTGGTAAAGTGGTATTAAGCTGATAACATCAAGTCAGAGCAGCTCCTTCACTCATCCAAGTGCAGTCTTGAGCGCTCGTGAGTGAATAAAATGTTAACCGGGTGACAAATCTCTGCCTTTTTAGGCAACATAATACAAATTATTTAATGATCATCCTTTGTAATCTAACATCAGATTTTTCATTGAGGTTTAGATAGGGGCGACCGTTGAAGCTATAGATCATGCTTTTTGTAATAAATTTGGTGGTGATAACATCGATTCTTGCTTGATATGGGTATCTACCCATCATCACTGTACAAATTCAATTTATTGAGTCAAAGCAATTAGATTCAAGTTTATAAAGAATATTTGACAGTTCTCTTATGAGTCACCCTGCACGCGACTATGTTAGAACTGGTTAGTACTGGCCTGATTGGTCGAATTTTTACATTAGAAATTATTTATAGATGATAGAGAGAGAGCGAGAGAGAGTGACAGAGAATGAGTGAGTGAAGGGTGTGAGCGAGTGAGTGTGCAGACACCCTTGTGCTGTTCTGTTTGTGCAGCAAGCGTCAGCTTCATTCCTGTCACCGATCTCTGAATCTGTGCAACCTTTGGCTCGTTTATTACCATAATATTATCATTATTATAAACTGCCTCCATTATTTTTTAACTGGTGGTTTGCTTTTAACGTGTTCTACAACGTTGAACATTTATTTTTATTAAATTCCGTTTTTGTTCAAATGCCCCAGTCTGCTGCCTCTAGCTCAGAAAAGTTTGCGCTTTATTTTTTCAATTTCATCTTCTAAATGCACTATCTTTTATGACTAAGCAACTGGATTGTGCCTGATGGTTAAATTTCGCTGGCAGCTACATTTTATTTGTTGATTATTTTGATGAAAGGTTTTTATTTTTGGCTAAGTCTGTATTTTTCCCAACTTTTGTATTTAAAGTCGAATTTCTTTGATCTGGATATGTGCCGCTCAAACCATGAGCTCTGCTGCCCTGCATTCATCCTATTACTCGCCAATTTATTCTTGCTGTTTGCATTTCTCCTGTTGCAAGTGAAACTTTCCCCCCGTTTTTTTGTCACGTACTTTCTGCAAGTTTTCCCCTGAAAATGGTTTCGTGACGATATTTATAATACTTGAAGTATTCACTAGAAAAATATTCGTCTTGTTATTTGCATAAATATGTTATGCTGTTTTGGTTCTAAAAATAACTTACCTTCAAGCCTTTGTTATATTAATCATTATTGCTGTTATTCACGTTTTTTTTTTTTTTTTTTTGTACACATAATTGAAGTGATGAATATTTGCCTTTAAATTGCATCTTTAACGTTCCATTCTCGATTACTTCATAATTGAGACTACTGAATTTGCATTATTCATTACATTTTTCATCATCTCATCTAGGGTTTTATTCCTGTAGTTTATTTATTTCATTTGTTGAAGGGCAAAAAAGTAGTAAAATAAACTACGTTATCATATTTTCTATAATTTTTCATTATTGTAATCCTGCTAATAATGATACTAAACAAACTGTGCTCACTCGTCTGGCAGACTCCAGAATACGACCACTCTCCTCTCATTAGTTGTTCGTTAGTTAGTCCAATAGTTGATTAGTGAAGAGTCTAATACTGGTATTACATTATGAAATTGCATGTTGATTTTAAAATAGTTATTTTATAGCAACAGTAATAGTCGTTTAGTATAATATTTGATCAATACTATATAACATTTGGACATGTTCTTGAAAAATAATTTATTACAGCTCTTGAAGCAATCTGAAACTGTTCTCATCAAACTATTAAACAATTTAACTGATTATTTTTGGAATCTATTAGAAATTTCTTGTAGTATACTGTTATCAATAAAATCTGATGCGAGAGTGTTAATTCATTGACAATTGATGTGCCAATCTCTATAGATTTCTTCTGCATCTCAGGATATCACGCTTTAAAAAAGAATTTGCTCAGGTATTTTCTGCTCCATCGTTAAAATCTAAAGAATAGAAAACATAAAAGGATATATTTAGTTTATATTCATTCTTCTGAGCATGATTGTTGACTATTCAAGCAGCAATGTAATACATTCCAACGCAATCAATAAAATAAGAATTCTGTAAACTATAGAAACATCAAGGAGTTTTGTGACACGTTGTCCCAATATCATAAGGAACCGCTATTGGCTCTACGCATGCGTAGAAATACACATGAGCTATGTATGGGTTTTACGCATTAGCGAAACATTAATAGTGTCACGTTATGATATGTAGTTTATATTCCACCAATTCCACTCAATCTATTGAAATGAAACAAGGTTTCTATGATGATGGCTAATAGTCAAAGCTCATCTGATGATGATAATAATCATCAAAATTATGGCTCTGTTCTAGCAAAGAGGAACTGACTAAACTTAAATAAAAACATATATTCTATTATTAAATAGGAAGACTCATACGTATTTCAGGACAAAAATGTATATTCTTAAACATTCCAAATTTCTTTCCCTAAATGGAAAGCTTCTTGATAATAGAAATGCCTACCTCGACTAAGAAGTGATTCTTTTCAGATAATTCACATTACTGCAATCTTCGATGTCTAATAATTTACGTTAATTCAGTTTATCTAATGAAGTCGTAGCTTAAATTTTGTACGCTTTTAGATTTTTGCTTCGGTGTGATTCATCATTAGCTTTAGTCAATTTAGCTAATGTTTCATTCATAAAGTGATGGTGTAAAATAACAATCACCATCAATTAGGTATTGAAAATATTCACTCATTTATTTCATTTCATCTGTTTCAAAGTGAATCAGAACATTAGATTTTTCTTCTCATTTTTTCTGGTCAAGTTCATTAATGTTTGTGAATGTTTTTATTTCTGTTTCTTTTCGTTGTCACGTGATCACCTTTTTTAGTAAACTTTTCGCTAATGTAACATTTTTTCTGACAATTTGCTATATGTTTTTGTTCATTTCATTTTGCGCTCGAACAGGCTCCATTTTGTCAGGTAATAGGCTTCTTCGGACACATTCTTTGCACTGATTGTTGCATGCTTGTTCTTCGGGCTATGTGCTTGCTGCCTCTATTAGGAAATGACAATTTATTTGATTTATGTGTTGAAGCATTCTGAAAATATTATGTTTATAGTTTATCTCGAGCATTATTCATCAGTTAATATTAGTAGAATACCTTACCCACTAACATTGATCGATGAAAAATCATATTTCAAATGTTGATTGTAATATTATAATAATTTTCTGTTAATCAATTAATACTTGCAAAAATTTCTATAAATGAATCTTGGGCTCTCATAAACCAATCAGAAACTGTAAGTGTATGTCATTATCAATCTAAACCCCTAATACCCTTGACTTTCTTAACTTCCCTCAAATCACCCGGGATCTGAGAGTAAAAACATTCATCTTCCCAATTGAAAAATCAAATGAAATCAAGCTTAGAAGGTCTCTAGTTTACACCACTCGACTTGTGCGTAAAATCGCAGAACATTTTCAGAATATTATCTGTTAACCTCGACAAAAAATTAATTGTTGTGAATAGTTGAATGACTGTTAGAATTTGACTAGAATTTTACACAAGTAAATTTTAAGGGGTAAATTGGATTAATTACTGAAAAATGAGTAAAGGATGCTAAGCTATTGAATACTGGAAGAATTTCAACAAAATTTGATGTTTCAGTGTATGGTTTGCTTGTACCTTCTCTGGTTTCTGATAGTTGGTAATCCGTAAAGCATGTTAGGCTACATCTATTCCTTCAATAAAAAGTTCTACCTACTGTATTTCACCCACAACACAGAAATATTCCATCAGTATTTAATCTAATAATGTTTCCAGAGAAATCAATTATAGAATAAGGCATCAATAATCCATGTGTAAATATTAATAATTGTTTATTTCTGTTATGTTTGTGCAGTAAGAGTAAATTACCCTTTGTGTTGAATTTCATGCGGTTTGAAACACCCCGATTTTATGACTCTTAGATTGATTGCATACTCATTCTTAACAGATGACAATCCAAACAACGTTATTCTTTAAAATAAATTTTCGACTTTGTCAAACATTTTCTACAATTTCATTTATTGCTTTATTTAAACAAGTGTTTTGGTGATTTTTCTTTGCCTTTGTAATTGATAAGTTGAGGTATTTTATCCAAGTTGGAGCGATGCTTGTCTTCGAAATCTCAATTTATTGACAGACCTCTCTGAAAGAAATGTATGCATATTTTAATTATAAGTTTGTGGATTCTAGTGTAATATAGGTTATATTATTTTGTTGGAGAAATTAAGGATGAGTTATCGGTTACTAATTCACAAAATATTTGTTCTGTAAAAATAATAAATTGCTACTGTTTTTATTGTGAACGAAGATATTATTTTATTATTATGCCAAAGTCAATTATCACCATGATCTTTGATTATAAAAGCACAAATGACTAATTATTGGTTTTTATAGATAATCGCTAATGAAATTCCATACAAAATTGGAATGAATTCTTAATCATTTCAAAAAGTGAATAGAAGAGAACTCTAAGAAGAATTGATATAATTCTTGTGGTATTTGAAAGGTTTCTTGCTCTTGGTGGTACTTAATGTGTTTGTTTTACCACTGAATCATCTAACTTTATACAAGGAATGGCCATAAATTGTGAGTTCTCTAAGAAAATTCAGCCATGAGAATTTTTCACATAATTGTATTAGGTGCATGCTTGAACCTTGTAAATATATCTCCAAATATGCCTCTTTTAATGTCAGTAGTTTCAGTGTGAAAAGTAAAAGTTGTAGTTTGCTTCCTTAAGGAACCAACATCTCATCTATTTTATTATTTGCAAAATTGTTGAATCGATTCATTGCAGATTCTTATTTGGGACAATCAACTATACTGTGAGCAATAATCCAAATTCAAATTGTTTTCATGAATATGTTCAACCAAGTAGAAAATAATTGGATCAATAACTCTGTTGTTCACTTGGGTTATTAATTTTCACTCCATGTATTTTTGGGAAAAGTTTTATAAATAAGTTCTATAAATAAGCCGTGTGCAATAAAATTGAATCATTTGCTATAATCTTTAACTATTTGAATCAATTCAGTAATCTGACAAATGTTGCATAAATTGAGAATTTATATTAATAAGCATCGGAGAGCCAAGATATGATTCAAATTCTTAAATCAACATCGAATTTTAAAATTTAATTTAATTTTAAATTTAAATCAACATCATCATTCTCTAATATCGGACATTATTTTTCGGAAATTAATTTACTAATTTCGGTAATTGAACTCATAATATTTTGATTAGTTTTCCTCGATGAAAATGAACAGCTCAGGAAAAGCAGTCTTTCTCCAAGATACAAATATCGGTTTCTCTTTTGTGATGTTTTTCCTGTCTTATAATTTTGGATCCATAAATGGTAAAAATTGTTGTAACTCGTCTTTTGAGAAGACAGTAGATTTATTGGATTGAAAAGCATGAAAATATTATTGTGCATGTCACTGATTGTTCTCTTACATGACAACAAGAATTTGTGAATTGGAAGACTGACTTTCTCAATACTTTTCGTGGAATTTGTTAGGTAATATTTCCAATGAGAATATTCGTTGTCTCTCTGTTCAATGAGTTTGTTTTTATTTTTTGAAAGTAAAAATTATACTTGATCAATTATAATCGACTCTGTGAAATTGTTGCAATTTCCTGAATATTGCTTCCGGGTTTATTTTATCAATAAATTCTGATGAAGATGTGATGTTGGAAATATTTATTTATAAATATGCTTATAGCATACACTACGTTGCGCAATTATTTGTTTAGACAGTTCTCTAAAAAATCATAACTATTTCATTTTTCCAACTGTAATGAACCAGACTCTCGAAAAGTAAATTTATTTTCATTCTAAATCTTGAGAAAATACTTGGAGTCTAGCTTAATAATTTATTGGTTGGTACGAAGTAATATTAATTTACTTTTAATGGATGGATAATAATATAAATTGTTGATTATTACAACATTTTCTTATAAAAGTACAATTAAACTTCAGGTTTAAAATTCAAGGAAGTTCACTGTTTTTTCTCCGAGTTGTATTTTCTGAAATACCGTAGAATAAATAACTTATGGGCATTAAAATTGCATTGCGGCGATTACACTTGCGGCGGTTGAGTTTACAAACTAAAAAGCCTGCGAGTAGCAAGCCGACCCAGCTCCCCCAACAAAGGCCTAACTCCTGACTCGACTCTTGCGACTTTACACTATGCTCGCAGCGTGGCCTTTAGTGGGGGGGAGGGGGGGGGGGCGAATCTGTTGTTTTGTTATTCGCTGGCTTATTGGCTAATAAACTAGTTTAATGTAATCGAGGATTTACTAAACTTGCAGTTGTAAATCGTCGAGGATTACTAAACTTGCAGTTGTAAATCCCCATACTGATGGTATAGTGCGGATGGGACAGAAGGGTAAACATGATCTATCTTATGTTGGAGAATTGGTGAAAATATTAATTTTTATATGCACATCTGGTAGTAAATTAATACTGGTGCACAAAAATACGGATTTGGGTTATAATCTTATGTTTTATGCTTTTTTAACGTGCATACTGGCCATTGACATTATTAACACTGTAATGTGTGCTTTTTGTCCTATTTAAATGTTGGTGATGGTTTCCACAGCTAATATTTTTCGTCAATTTCTTACAGCTCGCCCAACTTTCCTCAATCTCAACTTGAACCTCAACTCGCTGCGGCTTCAGCCAGGGTCTAAACGTACGTGCCTCCGCTTATCGGCTTGCCTTTATCCTTTATTTATCTCTCACTATCCTACTTCCATTTTACTCACTTTTATTTGTTTTGTGTTACATGGATTCTCTATTCCAGTGGTTCAAGTAGAATAAATTATTTGATTTCAATTAGCAACACAATAATATGATTTATTTTCACATGCTGTAGAGTTACGATTACATGGGATTGTTGGGGCTAGTTCGTTGACTTGCAAAAGCGTCAAGCTGTAAAGTTGTAAAATTGGTTGATTTGTCCTTTAAAAAAAGTAGTTCAACTAAACTTCGAATTCATAGTGAATTGTCAAACTAAATAGTTAATGCAGTCAACATAAATTTCTAAAATGTGAAATTTACTTATACATAGTTGACATCCGCTGTCGTACACCAGGGTGAATTACTTGGAGAACATAGTTATTATTGTTATTTTTAATACACTTTCACTTTGTTCATAGGTTAAACTTACGTGATGTATTAATTTAAAAAAATTAATTCATATTACAACTCACGCAAGTATCATGTGTGATTTACCCGCAAAAAAAGTAAAAGTAAATTACGTTAAAATACGTTAGGAACTTAAAAATCTGAACTCTCGTCCAGTTGTACTTAGATTTATTTTACTATGTTATAACCTTTTTTTGAACTGTCAATCTAATTAACCCTGTAACCGTGTGTCCCTTGAACTGCTGTAACTGTGTGTTCCGCTTTACTTCATTAATCAATTTGCGCATGCTTATTTAACTAATAAAAGAACCTCCAGCACTGGTGAACGCTTATTAATTCCTGGGCTGTAGACTAACTACATCAATCTTTTCATTAAAGAGGTAAACTTTGGTTATTCCTTTAAAAGATTTCCTGGTTCGTTCATTCTAAAATCTTTCCGCTGTTTCATGTATTTTTGTATTTTCCTCAGTATATTTTCTATATTTAATTCCTCCTTATCAAATGTAACATTATAAATCAGAACATAGAACAAATTTACATTAGTTTATAAAATCGTCGAAATAATCTTGTATACTTATAAACATATTTCCCCGTATAGACAAGTCTATTACTACTGTTTCCCAATTTTTTAAATGAAATATTCATCAGCTTTTTCTTAAGAGCAATATTGAAGAATGTTATAATGAAACATTTTTCTTTTATTTTTAAATTGATTGTTCATTCCTTATGAGTACAATCTAACTCTGTTTAATATACTTTTTTTAAAGAATTGAATAAGGAGCATTGTAACCACACAAAATCGAAATCAATTTGATGATGATTATATACTTTTCCTTATAAATATACTTGCTTGTGCTCTATCTACTACCTGCATTGGTCCTGTCCAATCAGACCTCTCAACTACATGAATTAAAAAAAATATCATTCCCCGGAATTTTGTAAGCTTTTTTATTTGAAAGACGCTTTGGCATAGCTCATTTATGAGGGCTTGGCGTACTCAGTCTTCCTCAGTAGCATTACATGAAAAATCTAAAAAGCAAATCCAAATATTTTGGCGGCATGGCTTATTATATTTATACAGTGATGATAATTTTTTATCCAAATAAAAGATAGTTTCTTTAAATTCCAGAATTTTTGAAAATCATGTCTCACAATTGCTGACTCACTATTCCTTTTCCAGCATCACCCAATACAAAACTAGGTCTGCGGATGACCACGCTGCATGAAGAACATAGTCTCAGCTTGAGGCTGGGAGCAAGTCCTGCCGTTCAGGAGGTAGAGGAAGAAGATGAAGAAGAGGACGAGGAAGAAGAAGAGGATGAAGTAGAAGATGAGAAGAAGAGCAACTCGGAACAAGGTGGTAAAAGTGAACCAGCAAAGGAAGAGCAGACTATCAAGAATGTTTCAGCTGAAAAGAAAAATGAACAGCCACCAGCTGTTACAACAAGACCTTCAAAAATGGAGTTTACCGAATTTGAATCACATGAGGTAAATGTTTTGGTTTTTTACAACTTGATTATAGATTTTTTCAAATGAATTATTCATTACAGGTGTTTATTTCTCTTGCAATCAGTCAGAATCGATTGGAAATTGTTTCACCAATAAATACAGTACCTAATGGTTCCACTTGAAATTTTCCCGCCTATAATCATGAATTTTTCTCGATAACTATAGATATCGCTTAAAATTGTAACATTCTTTCAATTTTAGATGTATTTTAATTTATATTTCAGATTGTATTTATTTTATTTTTCATTTATTCATTTATTGCAATTACACGAAACACTATCAAGTAAAGATACAACAAGCATAGCCCACTACTGCTTTCTTTACAAATTAATTTATTCTGAAAAATCCTACTACTTTGGAAATTTTGTCTATTATCAAATTATATTCTATCATATAAAAATTAGACATTATTATCCATGTATAGCACGTTAAGCACTTTGGGTTGACCACGGGATCACGTTAAGCACTTTGGTTCTTCTTGCGGAATTTCCAGGCTGCTTTCATTTTTTCACCCATGTTCTTCTGTCCATTTTGATCGAGCCTTCTTCGGTTTGATCTCTGACGTCACTTCGCATCTATTTATTGCTTGCCTAAATTCGTCCCGGTTTTGTTGTGTAGTAAGTTTAATTTCTGCCAAGTCTATGTGAATATTTTCGCCCATTTCATTCCCTTCAAGTTCTCTGTTGCCAGTAGAATTTGTTTTGTTAGCCTGTTTATTAGACATATTATCATTTATTACAGAAAAATTTAACTCCAATCTGTCTCCAGAATGGAATTATGAAAATTACAGCTCTTGAAAAAATCAAGATAAAATCACATTCTCAGCTATTGTTTCAAATTATTTTGATCTTTTAATTTATAGGTGGATACCGTCAAGAGTACTCAGATGGCGAGATCTGTCATCCCAAACTCTAGAACTCTCGATTCATTGACTGAGTTTCAGGCTCCGAAAACAGGCACACCAAGCACTTCTTCCAGGTAAATTCAATTGCGAATCCATGAATAATGTTGAACAGAATAGTTGAATAACTTGTTTTATTTACAGAATCTATATTTCTGCCAGTGAGGCATTATTTATATTGAGGTTCTTAAACCTTCCAAAGGTACAACATAATAATACATAACAATTTTGATATAAGACCTTAAAAGAACTAGTTCTTCATCTTGTCATCTGAATTGCTAACCAGAAATCCTTTCCAACTTTCTAATTCTGTTTATCAGACGTACTTTGTAAAATTCCTCAATAATTACGGTAATTACAGATTTTTAACTTGCTTTATCTGATTTTGATTTTGCTACTCCTTTTGCATACAATCTATTCAATTTAACACCCAAATGAAAGGTCAAGATGTCTGAAGATTTCTGAATGAGTAAATTGATAGGGATAGCTGCCAGCATCAGCCATGTTTATTTCTATGACGAAGCGTTTCCGGACGTTTGGAATTGATATGAACGTTCTTCTTTATTTTGATGAAAGGAATCAGGTAGAGCAGTACGGCAGATTTATCTTGAAACATCCTGTTCATTATATTAATTGTTTTAGTAACATAATGTGCGTTTCTTACAATTTCAGTGGATATGGCTCTCAAGCAGTTTCATCGTCGAACTTGACAAACGAAGACGCACTGTCACTGAGAAGTATAAGCGTAGATGAAACACCTGACACCGAATGTCGGACTGGCTTGCCATCAGAGCAGCTTCGACCTGTCAAAGAAACAGAGCCGCCGTATTGCGAGACGACTAGCGAACCGGTCACTGAGAACACAGACAGCAGTAACACGGACAGTGTGGCCAGCACTGTCATTGCCGAGCCTCTCGAAACTAGTCAACAATCAGCTGACTCCTCTGACACCAATCACCGACTAATCAGCCAATCGTCCAATCTCGAAGTGGACAAATCACAGCCGGTCACACATTCGGCCGATGATGAGTCAGCCAGTGACGGCACGTCTGTCGTTCCTACCGGACTAGCTCCTGGCAAAGTAAGTACAGTACATCCGAATGCGTATCAACTGGAGTATTATTTCAAATCATTCTTTGGATTTCTCTAGAATTTTCTTCTAGATGAGAGATATAAGGTTGAAGTAAAGCCTATGAAACCGTAATATTTGGCAATTTATTCTTAGGCCTGGGCCAAGGTATGTCAACTACTCTACTAGTAGTTCTGTGAACAGTAGACCACACGCCCAAGAATAAGGGTGCTTGCACAGAGGAACATACTCTATGTACTCAATGATAATAACCATCGCAAAATTAAACACAGTCATCAGACCTAACCCTTGATTCAATTCGCGTAGTCCATTTTTCCATATCTGGTTTTCTCAAAAGGTCACTCTGTATCACATCAACAAGGCTGTGTTTTCTATTTGCGAGACAGCTGATTACACAAAAATTAGATTTCAGTTATGTGATGAATGAGTTTATAAAACAATATTAATTAAATTTGTATATAATTTACTTAATTAAAATATTAGAAATAAAACAAACAAATATGAATGATATCTTTATTGATATGAATAAGGCTCAACGAGATGACAACCAGATGTTACGGCCCGAGGGCTATCTATGGATCTGATTCCAATAATTTCATTATGATGGAGCTCATTTTAACAGGATCATATGTTCCTGTAGAAGAAGGCTTGGAGACAGAAAATTTCGCGTTGTCATGTTAGAAGCAGGCGGCAAGCAACTGGCTCTTCAGTTTTGCCGCTCGTTTTACTGTAGAGACCTTATTTAGTCAAATTCAATTTTACGGAAGTATAATATTTTTATCATAGAAAATAATAATCTACAAAAATGATTATGACTCCACTCACAGATTATTTACTATTACAGCTTTTCAATGGATGACTGCGTTTTACTTCTCTGTGTAATGTCGGACTACATAAATCATCCGTTATTGTTCGTAGACTTTTCCAACAATGTGTTTCATTGATAAAAAACTACCAGAGTAGCCGAGTGAGAGTACAAATATCAATCTATCATTGAAATTAGCGTAATCATTCGTATAGTCCGACCCTTGAATATTGCATCACCTTAGTTGTAAAAAAGTTTGTAGCACTGTAAAATTATCAGAACTAACACACAACTAATTTATCATATTATGCCAGTCTGTACATCAATCTACTACTAGTATATCGATGCTAGTGCAATCTAGAATCATCAACTTTTATCATTAGGTCATGTGTGCTAATAAGGTTAGTCTTCCTTTTTATAATTTAAATGAAGTATTTGAACGTCAACGAATGTAATTTTTAATATAGATTAGACCGTCACGTGTTTCACGCAAATCTTGAGTAGAAGCCGAATTATTTATTCGTCATTGAAGTGGAACCAGTATAGAATTTTAAAATTATTTTAAAAAGCACACATGAAAAAAATAAACCATTACAATAAAGTATCCAAGGACCCGACAATTAAATAATTATTATAATTTGTGCTGATAGGCAAGGTGCATACTAACCTCTCTACTAACGTTGCCATTCAACTGCTTCGGTTTCTATGAACATCATAATTATGCTTCCCAATTCACATTGGTGGTTCTTGAAAAAGTGTTTTGTTTCTTCTTCTTTTTTTTCTTGTTCAACAGATCTCATAATATATCAAGCCTCAATAATTTCTCTTTTTTCCTCTTAAATTTAACAATTTAAAAAAATTCACGAATAGATTTCAACACAATCAAAAATGAAAACGTCATCGCTTGCACTGTAAAAAAATTAAGTGGATCATTTGTCCAACATCAGCCTTTGTTATGTCCAATGTTTTCATTTTCAAATGTAAACATCGACAGCCCCATATGACAGCTTCCCAATTAAAAAAAAAATGCACATCGGCAATTCTTGAAAAAGTGTTTTTTCTTCTTCTTTTTCAACAGATCTCATAATCATATGTCATTCCTCAATATTTTCTCTGTGTTTTTTTCAATTGGATGATTTAAAATGATTTAAGAAAAGTATTCAACACAATCAAAAATGAAAACGTCAACGTGGGCACTGTAAAAATAAAGTGGATAATTGGGCTAAGCCTCAGCCTTCGTAATATCTTCAAATTATGATTGTATTCTAAATGAACCTGCTGCCCAATGTTTTGATTTCCTCTAGCCAAAACTAGCCTAGAGCCTATAGTGGAAACTCTATTTACATCATAATTATTTCTATATTCGACCCTCAAACGCCAAAATCAATAAGCGATCTCACTTGGACTTTGAGGAAGCTGTATGCCAAGTTTCAAGAGTGTACAATCTTTCTTCGAAGCGCTAAAGCACAGGCGGATGGATGGACGAACGTACAACGGCAGGATTTCAATTACGCCGTTGAGTCGGGTCCTTAATAAATGAAATGAGAATACCAATCTATAGGTAAGCTATAATATAACATTACAGTGTAATGTAACATTACATTATATATACATTGTGAGGGAACATTTTGGGTCAACCTCTACGTCTTATAATTTGAAGACTGCGCTCCAGTCGATCATTTCATCTGTGATGATGGCATCTGTTGGAGCGAAAATTCAAACCCGTTCTGACAGATATGATCTTGGTCTAAATAGTGAAAAATTTCTACTCTGAATAAGAACACCAAACATATGTTATTCTACAAATTGTTATTAAGTTTCAAGCTCTATATAAACCGGCAAATATCCAAAATTTATGTCAAATAATAAATCATCACTTCAAGCCGTGACAATGTAGGCTGAACTTGTTATCACAAGCAAAGTACAAAGTACTGTTTGGATATTTGTTTGAAAAAAGTTCTAGGACTTACCACTACAAGACTGAAGGAGACGGACGCAGGATTCGCGTGTCCCATAATTTGCTTTAATTTTATAAATGTAGCACAGTCGTTTTCAAGTTCCTAATTCACGTTAAATGTCCATCTTATGTTAAATGTTTTTGACCGCACGTTTTTTATATTGTAAAAAGTCAAGCTGCATTAAACCTGGCGATTAAAACCACCACCAGCGACTCCAAAAAATACTGATTTCCACGAGGCTGACAAAAACCAAGTGCATCGAAAAAGGGGGCTGAATACAAGAAGCGTGCGTGAGTTAAATCCTAATCAGGTATAATCATTATTATAAAAGCTTTTCGAGTGCGAAATTCATGGTCAATAGTTCAAATCTCGCCGCATATATCAGTACTCTAACCCAAGTTAAATTCATGTAATATCTAGTAAAGACGTTCAACATTATAATAGTGACCCTTAGGTCTAATTCCTCACACAGGAAAATTATTCGTAATTCATTTAAAAGCGAAAATTCATTCAAGAACTCTCAAATAACGTTTTGGAAATTAAATGTCTCAATTGGAGATCTATTTTATCCTTGTTCATATAATTTCTGAGTCACATGATTTATTTGATCTGCATTGATAAATTATACTGTTGTTAATTTTTCTCTTGGAGTTTCTTGCTTGGTATTAGACTAAATACACGTTCTCGCACACATAGCCCAGGGTCCATTTGCCTGTGGCACTTCATGAAAAGGCCCACTTGTGGTTTCAAGGACACCTTGACTGACCTTAGCATAAAAGGTTCAGTTGCTTCAGTGAGATACAGTCTACCAGAGAAATCCTCCCTTTTCCAGTCACACAACAGAACACAGTGTTAGTATTTTTGCTTTTCAGATATTTGATTGTACTCAGCACGAAAGCTATCTGATTAGTGGTAATTTCTAAATTATCATTTGTTTGAGGAATAGTGGACGTTTATTCGTTATGGGGTATTTTCAGGAGGCGAAATTTCAATACAGCCAAGCCTTGCTTGAGTTTGTATGTTATATCAATGTTATATTATCCAGACACAGCTGATGGAACATCACATTTTATTTCCACTTCAGTTTTCAAATAGAGAAATTGGAGCCCAACCTGAGAATATGGCCTAATAACATACATATATACATTAATTTAAAATATGCTCAAAGGTTTTATAAAATTTGTGTAGGTTGTTAGACGAAGGAAAACAAGCCGTGTGAATAGCAGCACGCAATCGAGGGCGTCATTTCCCATTGCTCGGCAACAGATGTCTGAGAGCAAGGCGGCCATGCGCCTAGAACAGCGCATCGTTGACATGTCAGCCTCCATGAACGGAGAAGGATCTTCCGATGAAAAAAACCATACTGAAGGTGATCAATAATTACTGATTTAAAGTTTGAACTGACCACTCCGGTAATGCTTGATTAATAGGAAGCCAATAAAAAAGAAATTGTTATAATAAAATTATGATCATATCTTACTGCGTTTTCAAAGTTCACATTCAAACTAATAATATTCCATCGCATTCCTTGCATGTTCAGATGCCAATTTCACAATTAAATGCAATTTTAATGTGTATCATTTTCTTAACGCTCTTCAAACCTCAGATAATTGTGGAAGCTCAATTATTAGCAAGAAATGACAAAAATTATTTGCTGCTATTATTCCATTCATCTTACATTATAGCTTTTTATTAAAGTAGCTGTGTCAGGTTTATTAAAATAGTGACTTCTGTACATTTTTGACTGTTCAATCATTCTGTAGTAGTAGTAGTAGTAATAATGTTTTATTTTCAATTTCATGTTAACAATACAATCATTATATTATTTATAAACATCCTAAGCTTGGCTTTCGCCGTCAGCTAACACAATCATTCTGTATTCAGCCACAGTTACTAACTTTGAAACCTGAGTGAATAAAATAATCACGGGAACTTATCAGGAGGTTTATATAAAGCCTTTAGTAAATATAATCCGAATAATTACCCACGCACAGGTCTCAGACCTATGTGGGCTTCATCCTAAAAAAAAATAATTATGTGCATGTTGCAAATAAATGAATAAAACATTTATTCTGTAATGAAAGCAATTCTTCAGAATCAATTCACTCGTTCAAGCAATAGTTTGCTTCACAATTCTTCTTTCGAAACCTCGATAGAACCTTTCAATAGATACTCCATTTTTGACACTTGAAATGTGGTTTGTTTAGCTACGTTTTTGGGCTGAATAAAAAATGCGATCTGTGAATGTAAAGAGTGTATTTTATTTTGGTTTTTTTCTGCTTAAAACCGTCGCTAGGAGTCCTCAAACCTTGAATTAAGTTCGGCGAGTTCATACTATGAATTGTCAAATGTGTTTCACTTCTTAGGACTTAGTTAATCACATTTGACCCGATCAGCACCATAATAGTATGTCATTGTAAGTACAGGCTTGAATAAATTCAATATACGATTTTCGATGATTTCAGATGAAGCCGAATCCACGCAAAGAGTAGAAGACCCGATTCCGGATTGGGTGTGCTTAGGTGAGAGTGTTCTCATAAGACCGTCCAATGCATCTGGAGTTGTAGCGTTTGTTGGTCCCACCGAATTCGCAGCTGGTACATGGATTGGCGTTGATTTGGATGCCCCTACCGGTGAGAAATTCCATCTTCTTTCTCTATATAAATTAGTGATGAGCGTTGATTCAACGAACTAGTTGAATTAACTGTTTATTGGTTATTAACGATTCAACTGTTTTGTATCCTTAACTAAGCCAGTTGATGCTTCAACTACATTTCCATCAACGGGCTCAACGCACTCATTTCCAACACAACTGGAAGTCTTTGTTAAATCCAAGTGTGAATAGCAAACTAGTTGATCATTCAAAATAAAAATAAATCACATACAGGAGAGAAAAAGGAGTTGGAGTAGCCTAACTGTGCGAGTGAGAAATGCAATAACACTGCACTTCTGTCTCATTGTATCCTGTTACAAAAAACGAACGCCTTGTGCATGCAATCTAAATCTTAATCGCGTAAAAATAGAGATAGAAAAATTCTGATTTCAGATTTGAATCCAGCGCCCTCAAATTGATAAAATGCTTCGCGAAGACTAAAAAATAATCAAAACTGAGCAAGTTTTCTAATGTGTCTAGAAAGTAGAAGTTTTTCAATTTTTTATTCAATAAAAATCAACTTCCATTATTATAATTATTATTGCGAATCATTTTATTACTTTGAGGGCACTGAATTCAAATCTGCAATTTGAATTTCTCTATCTCTATTTTTATGCGATTTAGATTGGATATGGCGTTCGTTTTTTGTTACCGGACACGTTCTTTCTTATCTTGTTTGCACATGTTGAAAACGATTATCGGGAGACAGTAGAGACGTACACAGCTCGTTATTCTTCGTTAAATTCAACATTCAACTAGTTTATCAACTAGTTAACGTTTATTCATAACTAGTTGCGTTTCGTTGACGAGTATATCAACGAGCGAGCGACCAAGACTAATATAAATACAAGAAAATAAATTTATAAAAAGTATAATTGCAGATTTTAGTTTTACATTTCTGTTTGATAGAATAATGAATGAATGTACATATTCTCTCAATTCTCTTAATTGTTATTATTTCAATTTTGCCTCATGTTGAAATTCTACACACAATGGGTACTTCTGTAATCTTTCATATTGTTCAGTGTAGTAAGTTAAGGGTATTGTAAAATCGAATCAATCGCTTAAAATGATTATGTACTTTTGAAGTATCTTTGAGTTGGGTGATCTTCATGTCATATTTTTTGAAAGTGAAGCCTTGCATGGAACAGAATCCAGAAAGTAAAAATTATTATCAGTATCATATCTTTTTTTGGAAACCTACGGTGCTATACACCTCTATTATTTATAATTTTTGGGGATATAATTCATGATTTCATTATGCTTAGTCTAGCATTAGAGGGTGAATAGCTACAAATATTTATATATTTTATATTTATAAATTATAATGAGCTTAAAAAGGATGCTTAAAATTATTTTATTAATTCATTCTACTTTATACAACTGAATAGTAACATCCCAAAATAGCAGTACGAGATTCAATTCAACACTGACGATTTCAAATGAATAAAGGCATCTTTGTATATTAATAAAATTATTCATCCTATCTCTTTCATATTCTTTTGCAGGTAAAAATGACGGTGTAGTGAAAGGAGTGAAGTATTTTGAAGCTCGACCGAAACACGGTATTTTTGTGCGAGTCAATAAGTTGATTCTGGATAAGCGAGGAAGAGCGATGCGAAGTCACGGCCAAGAATCATCTTCAATGAGGCGCAGCTCAAGTAAAAGTATGCGTTAATGTTATACAACTTGCATGCAATTCTTATTTCGTTTACAAGTTATAGTGAATCTTTTTTTTAGTTTCAATTTTGTGTAGTTTTTTATGAATCCTTTACAATTTTGTCTCTTGGAAGTAATTTCATTTTCGAAACCCATCATTTTCTGTTTATTCCACCATTCCTTCATTTCCAATATTATGAAGAAATAAAATCTCACGTCTTTAACTATGATCCTCTTTTTAAACAGAATATATTATTGTAAATCACATGTTTGGTACTTTAATCGTTCAGTGATCTTTTTTCTCCAATCTTTATTATGCCAATGGTCAAAATATTGCAGCTCATAGCTTATCTCGTAATGTAAACTTTCACATTTTCACATTTCTGCAGCATGAACAACACATTTTAATAATTGCCGTTGCAAACAAGCAAGCGATTTTCATCAACCAACTATTAAAAAAAATCTTGAAGTAAAAATTCTGTTACTCATCAAAACAACAGCTGAATTTGGACCTCAAAAGAACCAATAAAAAACAGGTCTAGTGTTTCTGGAAAAAAACATTATAATTTTTTTCGCTGATTGTATTCTATTAAACGAGGTTATTCTATTAAAAGAAGGAACAGATTGCAAACATTCATTTCTTTTGAACTAAATAAGATTGAAACATTATTTTAAAGTCCACAGAAAGATGAAAATAAAAAATGTTAGAACACTTTAATTTTTCTCAACAAGATAATGCATGTTGGAAAGATGAGGAAAAAGCCATACAACTTACTCTGGAAGGAAAGCAAATGAAACAGGTGAATGAATATGAGTATCTAGGAATTGAAATAAGAAGAAATGGTAGAATTGATTGTGAGGCATTGAATAGGATCAGAAAAGCAAATACTATTCTATTAACTTTCTTTGTAGTGGTGAAAGTGATGTTGTGGATGTGGAAGATATCCATAATGAATAATAAGACGAAGTTGTCACGATCACATTTATTAAAAATATAGAGATTCTAGTTTCGAATGTTTACATTATGTCTACATTATTAATCTCAAACAAACTAAAACTAAAGTACAGAGCAGCTTAATATATACTAAACAGGGAATGATACTATTTGCTAAGGGATAGGCTGGTCTTCATTGACGGTTTCTGATTGGCTGATTGGCAAGTCACGCCCACTAGTGGGAGGAGCAGCAAGCAAAAATAAAAATCAAATCAAGAACTAAACACCGGTAGAAGTTTCAAATGTAGAATTAACGAACATAGGGATTGGAAAACTCAAAAGAGACTCAAATTTTGCAGAGCATCTCATTAATAAAGGACACAAATTGAAGGCTAAAGAAAATGTTGAATTTCTGCGTTTGATTGGCAGAGGCAGACAATTGAACATTTTAGAAGCTTTGGAAATAACTAGGTTGGTAAAAAACGACTCCAATACTAGTTAAAATGATCAAATTTATTTTAACCAATTCAATACAACTAACTTGGTTTCATCATAATTCTGACCTACATTTTAATAATGGAACTTTCGTGTATTTCTCGGTTGACCTTGACTGTATTTCAGTGAGCTTCAATTTTCTAATTTAAAAAATGATTCAATTCTAGCCCAATTTACTTGTGTATTGTTTGTTCTTCTTTGTTACTTTCTTGATGATCACGGTTTTTAGTTCTTGATTTGATTTGATTCTTATTTTTTGATCACTACCTTGTAATCGCTTAAGAAAAACTTACAAAAGCCACTACTATCAGCAAATAATATTATTCAATAGGCTACCACAAGAAATTAGAGTTCTTCCAGTTAGAAGTTTTAAGACTGTAGATGACAGATTACATCCAAATCCCTCTACTCAATAGAGGAATTTTTTGGATGTTATATGACTGGTTTAGGGTTAATATAATTGTGACGACGGAATATTGTGCAATTGTATTTTCTATATTGTATTATTATACATATTATGTTTTTATGTATTGTGACTACATTTTGACTTTGCCTATTACTGTTGAAAGTTTATTGGCAATAAAGATATCTTATCTTATCTCTCTTATTGTTTGACACTGAACGGCCATGAATGGGACTTCTACCGTTCTACCTGATTCATTTAAATTTTAAGCATTCCTCTTTTCATGAACTTTCGAATTATGATTCTATCTTTTGTCACTATTCTTCACCTTGTCCCATTTCAAGTGGGGAATGAATCCCATACAGAATAAGCATTGATTTTTAAGGCCGGATGCCTTTCCTGACGCCAACCCTCAGACACTAGGCTGATAAGGGTGTAGTAGGCAAATTACAACGTCGTGCCCAGGTTATGGTTTTCCTTTTTTTATGTAAAAAATATATATGATTTGTTTTGTATTTGAAGGTGAAGGCTTGTCGACTCTGCACCGTTCGCGGAGCCGAGGTGAAGGCTTAGGAGTAATCGGCACTCTCAGACATTCTTCACTTCGTCTCAACAAATAGCAGTCGGTTGCCACATCCTCATCCAGGTGGAACTATTAGCCAGCAAGGCGGCTGTGCATCTGCAATAGCAACTTTGTTAATCGACTGCGTTAATCGACAATGCAACTGCGTTAATCGAACTCAATCTACAAAGCAGTTGCCAAAGCAGTCATACTATCCGTAATCGCATTGTGGTAAACTCTCAACTCCAATCAAGCTTTCAGTCTGTAAACGAATTTATTAAACCTCTGTTACTCAATTTTCAATTAAATTCATTTGCGCCTTGCTTTATTGATTAGCTATCGTAGCTTATTCTATTTATTCTCATGCATTGGCAAGCTTTACGTTCCAACTGTACAAGGTACAACTTTTTTCGCATAAAATGTTGTCTCATAGATAAACTACCTGATAAATATATAAATATGAACTTATCTACTTATCTTACTCTAAGCTGTGAGGATATGTGACTAGATTTTGCAGTGTGTTATCCTCGAATGTGATCCATCAACAGCATTGCCGCATTCCATTGATCGACTTGTTTAGACTGACTTATGCATTCCATTATTAGGAATAATATTATTACCAGAAAAATGTGCACGTAAAATAGTAATGTCAAGGTATTGATTTTATTTACCTTCTCTTGCCGATCCATTTGGACGTGTCAATTTTAATCTCTGTTTTTATTAAATTTAATGTTACATAATCATTCATTTTTGAATTTCATCTCTGTTAGTTTAGAGTAATGTTTGTCAGAATATGAGAGAATATTTTTCAGCCGTGTAAGTTTATTCGATCATAATACTAATGAATTATACATTTTAAATCATTTTAACGGTAAATTTGAAAAATAAAATCTATGTAAATAAAGTACATTCTATTGATGTATTTATTTATAATGTTCAACTTTTTTCATCTGGAAGTTGAAAGGAGACTCTTAAGGAGAATTTTAGAGACGTAATCTATTCCATCCCTATAATAATCAGTGCAATAATTCACATGTTATTTTGTTTGTTGTTTTTATTGTGTTGACAAGATTGTATGAATATAATAATTTATGTGTACTTATTGCTTTATCAATGCAAAAAGCCATGTAAAAAGAAGTATTTTTCCGTGAAAAATAATATTTCTTATGCCAATAAATCTAATAATGTATATTTTTTAGATACAATGATGAATTATATTGAGGTGGATAATCTTTTAGTTACTTGTTAAATAATGATATAAACGTGATAATAAAAAACTATTTCATAGATATTCTATCAACTACTTTTCCATTGATTGAAATTGAGTAATATTCCTATCAATCATCATAAATGTAAATCAGCCTGAGGCTGAGATGATTTTGGAAAGTATTGTAATTTAAGTGAAAATAATTTTACGCCCAACTTAACTTCTACAAGCACTGTTGAAAAACATCATAGACTAGTTTTTACACGATCAGAAATGAATCCATCGTACGTGATACGGTATAATACTCTTCAACTTAACAACTAATTGTACAAATTCTCATTTACTCTCATATCACTGAACAGCAATGTATTCTTGTATTTGACCATACATTTTTTCTACAATGAAAAACTCCAATTTTTTATAATATGAATTTCATCGTCTTTCACTCATGCTCACCAAGAATAACGAGGAACCGACCACATTATTATTATTATTATTATTATTATTAAAAACATCTGAACCATGTCGTATTAATTTATTGATGGAATCATTCTACTCTTCTCATAAATAGTCAAAATGAGATAAAACTATCTACTAATAAAATTTGAAGAAAACTAACTTGAATAAAATTTATTTCATTCTTGCTCCTGACTATTAGCCTGTTGGTCGCAGGTTCGACTCCCGGCTGAATCTAGTAATTCACTTACAAGATTATTCCTTGGATTCATCGATAGTTTTCTATAAACTGAATTTCATTATTTTTCCAGTATGATAAACATTCCAAACTTCAAAATTGAACACCAAATTTAAATCCCACATTATTATTGTTGATAAGCTTAATTTTTATATGTTTATAGATTATTTTTCTTATTCGTGTTGTATATTTTATACAATACCATACGATGTCATTTTCATTTCCAAGTTCCTTGATTGGTGAAAGTATCAAAATAAATTTATAAATGTTTTAATGCATTGGTTCATTAAAAATGTTCATCACTTGTATTTTAGAATAGTTTTACAAATAATATTCCTGCTATACATTCCATTTTTCATTCCAAGTATACTTCATGTGGAACCTATGTGGCAGCTGTTTTTCATTAATACTGTATCACAAAACTATGAGAATAGATTAGGGAAGTAGAAGTTGAGAATAATGTGTTTCAGCCAATATTTTTTAATAATAGTAATTATTACTGTGTAAGAAAACAACTTGATACTAAAACAGCAACGAATATGAGATACCAGTATGATTTGTGATTGTAATAAAATTCGCCATTTATGCAATTTGATATAATTAGGTACATTCATTTTACCTAGCTGTAAAGTATAAAAACTTTTTCTCAAAACTTTTTGGTGACATCACGGATTAGGATTCTATTCCATTCAAAGTTAAGCATTTTTTATTGCATATTCATCTTATTGCCTACGCACAAGCTATCAGCTCATGTAGGGATTTCTGCAATGAGAAATGCATTAAATACAACTTTAAAATATAGTAGCCTGATCCAGCAGGATTATTAAACAAGTGTTGTTCTGTCTTGATGAATAAAAATATATTTTCAAGTACCAATTCACTTGTAAATAATTATAACTCTTCTTTATTGATCTTGGAACATTCAACTATTTTGCGAGATGGTTAATTATTGATATAGAAAGGATATTCCAATATTATTGAATAATATAATAATTTTCTTCATAGTAAATTAATTATGGACGTGTATAAATAGAAGATAGACTGTTGAATGACTTTAAGGATGCGAATATAATTTTTTTATAAATGAGAGTACAAATAGTCATGCACAGTAGATAGAGGGCAATTGTCAATGTAGGTGAATCATAAATTTCTGTCAGGTTCTTTGAATTTTGTTTTGGAGAAAACTTGTTCTTTTTTGAGCCATTGCTTTTCTTCCAAGATATTTTCTATATTTTTCCATTTTAAACCTCATCTTCATGTGTCTTTTTATTTTTAAAGTGCATTACACAGTCACAAGCTATTGAATCGTCTTTGTTGTAATTCAGATTAATTTTCTTAAAAAATATTTGATAAATATACAATGCTCATCATCTATTGAATCATGCAAAATATTTACCAAATCAGTTTGTTCGAATCATAGAATTAAAGGTTAATTTAAATTTCAGTATTCAATGTTAAATATTATGCTGGTACTGTAAATTCAATTTCTGAAGTCCCTATTTCGTATTCAATATCAATAGGATTTAATGCAACTTACATTTACTAATATTAATTTTTGTTTTACTGGAGATCTGGAGATCTATAGTTTCACTACTTTTTGGTGCTATTGATCATTGTGTCGGCTGTGTTTGAATGGAGATTGTATCATATAATGCAATGTATCTTATTTGTTTTTTTTTTTTTTTAATTATTTGTTGTTTTAATAATTATTATATTACACTAGTAATTTCAACAATTTATCGAAACCACATGAACCGCTATTGAAGGTTGAATAAGAAGATCTCAATTTAATTGAAAACGGGAAGATTTAATTATAAAACTTCATCATCACTTTATCATTCTCAAATCATTGATACGCTAGTATTATCTCTGTTTGAATTCTCTTGAAAAATTTCACATTTTTTTTCAAATGAGATGTGACACTGCAGATGCTGGGTTTTGTGAGGGTATTCCAAATAGTGAATAAACGTACTTTTAATCATAACATTGTTGTAAACATTAAACCTACTATTTTCGTTGGCTGATATTTACAATTATAATGATCATTTGCAAAATCATGAACTGGGAAAATTTTGATGAATAGTAATTGATTCCTTCCTTTGAGCCATCCGTCCATCAATTTGTTCTGTCCTATACTTATTTCTATACGTAATATCATAAGGAGATTTTATGAGCATTTTTACTGATTTTTTCACTTTAGTAAAACATTTCCCACTTTACAAATTCCATTAATTCAAAATTTGTTCAGTTCTACGGGAAATGTTTTTTTTATTTTGAAGATACATAAGAGTTTCAGTTGTTCTGTCAATGTTTGTATGACAGCTACCGATTTAATCAAAGTGTCACATATTTTTCACAATCTGTCAAATTTTCTAGTTTTTCAATTTATGTGCACCTTATATTACCTCCTGAGAATTCAATAAAAATAAGTTTCTTTTTCACTAGATTGAATACAACTTAATAACAGCATTTTTTTTATGTTGTTAATTTTGTTATTTAACTTTGATTTCTTTTCATCAGATCTAACTTTTCCGAGTCAAACTATTTGTTGGATTTAGTTTTATTTAAATAAAGCTTTGGGAAAATGCTCCTTCAATGCTTGTAAAGTCATTTGTTTGGAAGGAATCCACCTTGTTAAATTACATTATTGTTTATAATAAATAATCATAATAATTTTGAACATTTTTCATATCATGAATTCGATGAGAAATTTTTAATTGGCAGAACTTGTTAATCACTATTGGTATTAAACCTCTTGATTTAATAATTTTTATATTTTCCATGTAAGACATCACACTACAAATTATCAAATTTAATAATTAAATTTTTCAAAAGTTTGTCAATATATCAACTACTCCTCAAGCAGAAGCCATGAAAAATATGAGAATTATTTCCCTTTGGAAAATTATGTAGTATTCCATCATTTATTTAAACTTTGTGATGATGGAAGGCCGGATAAAGAGTCTTCCCAACCCATCTTTAAGTGTTCAGATGAAGAAATAGAACAGTTTTCATTTCTATTATTTTAATAAGGAAGCAAATTAATTGATACTTATGTCATAATTGTGTAAAATGTCGATATTTTTAGTTGGTTTTTTGCTTTCAAGGTTCCAGAGTTTGCTTTCAATGTTGTTGTATTTCTATGATTCATTCCGGTGCAATATTGTTTTTATTAATTTCCTGTTGTGTAAAATAAGTTACTTGATATCTGTAAATTTAGCAGATTTAAATGGCACATCGTATGTCAAGCAACAAAACTTCCTTTCAAGTTTGGTTTGAGCACCCACATTTCAAATTAAATTTCAATTTTTTCCCCTTATATTTTAAATATTGGTAATATTGATTAAGCCTTGAAAGAAGACGGCGACGATATTTTAAATATTTTCAAAACCTCCACTACATAAATTATATCAACAGAGCGTGTAATGGACATGAGTTATTAAACTGTCCTGAAAGTGACCTTAAAATAGAATATTTCTGTAAACTCTTTTCGATTTAAAATTTTGTGAATTATAAATCTATACTTTATGATTTTGTAATCTGTAAAATATTCTATTAATTATTGTTATGTAATTAAATGTATTAAAGTCCTGTAAACTTGAAAAATAAAAACTATTAATTTATTATTGTTTTGTTTAATAAATATGTAAAAAATGATACTAGGTTGTGAGCAGCAGTAGTGTAATTGAATTGTTAATTGTGGCTTCTGTCTCCATTTTTGTTTTTGTCTTGATTATGCATCATGTCCTCTACTTCTATAAGAAACTACTATAGAGCATAAAAATTTGATCATGTGAATTTAATAAAAAGATAATTTATTGTCAGTCAATTTATTGATTTTGTGATCTAGATTAGTATAAGAATTTGAAAAATGTTTGGCAGTCAAAAATGATCCCATTTTGTGCTACAGTGTTATATCATTAATATTGTATAATTTACATTTCAAAGCCATAAAATACTGTATAACATTTTTAAATGTCAGTATAAAATAAATTTGAGAAATTTTTTAGTAGTTTTATTGGGTATTGCCTGTCTCATGAATTTTCCACCTAGAATGATAGGCACCTTAGCCAGACAAGCAATAATTACTTAAAATTATTATATTTGTCAGTCTCAGCCCTTCTGTCAGTATTTTTTTTTTTTTTTTTGTTTTGGCTGCCCGCTATCAAATACCGATATCTATGGAAATGTCTTTCAAATCTTTCAAAAATATGAGTTCACTACTGTACTGTAGTTCAGAACCCACCTAAAATGTTGGTCCAACTCATCACCCACGCACAAGACCCGTCATGTGGACATCATACTCCTCATCACCAAAACCATCCCACAATCAAATACTATAAATAAAATAAATAAATCAAATACTAAATAACATAAAACATAAAATTTCAGGTATTTGAATTGTTCACAAGCATATGTTATTCTGCTTGACCTTATGATTCTAAAATAACTTGTTTTTTACTATCATCAAGATTAGCAACAAAAAATTCAACTATAAATTTTGTTCAAATTATGATATTTTTCAAATTAGGTTCATTTTCACTCATTCCCAACATAGGAACTGTAATCTTTCTTGAACTTTTTTGTGGCTAATTTTTATGATAAAGAAAAAATCAATTTATTTCAGCCAGGAGCTCAAGCAGAATAATATATCATTTTTTTAAAATTCTAATATATGAAATCTTTATCTTTTTGCGTTTGACTGGGGAAAGTAAGTCATCTTTTTTGTAGATTAGGTCTTGGATACTCCAGTTATGAAGTGTAAGACAAGTCAGGGTGGGGCTCCACTGGCTGTTATTTATCGCGCTGCAAATTGTGGTTGATAAGTCAGGTAAATGAGAAGGTAGCAAATAAATGGAGGCGGCTCCACTAGCGACAGTCTGCAGTGTGAAACATTTTACAGCGCGCTGCAGAATGAAGCGTCGCGCGGAAATGGAACCTGTCCCATTTTCACGCCACACTTTGCCGCCATTAGATGGCTCTACTAGCTGTAGACTGTAGTAACGCGTCAGTCTGCAGCTGACCAGCATCCAAGGCGCAAGCCACATCGACGCTATTCTGTTTAAAGTTGTATTATGAATTGTTTCAATTAAAGTGAATTCTATTGAGAACAATGGAGTTTGAACTTGATTGCGAGGTTATTATATTAGAAACAGAGAAATACCCCATTTTATACAATAAAAGTGATGAGTATTATAAAAAAAGAAATGCTAGAGTTGTAACAAGTAATCAAAGGAGTTTTGAGACATGCAATAGAATTCAAAAAACTTGTCTGAATACTTTCTTAATTTGCGATGCAACGTATGGAACAAGAATCAGACTTCCTGTTGCTTATTATTGGGTGAATTCACCATTTTCTCTTGTGTAACCGGCGTCGTAAATCAACTAAAAGTATACTGAGTACAACACTACGAATATCAACTTGCAGCATGATCGGTCCCGGGTCACATCTACCGCTACTACAATGCAGTTCGTTTTCTGTTGCCTGTGAAGCCACCCAACTGTCGCGTGTAGCGCCCGAAAATTGCAGCGCAGTAAGCTACGGCCAGTGGTGCCCCAGCCTCAGATCAACAATTATACAATAGTTGCCATAATTACTATATCAATCAGCTGAGGTGAGGCTCAATTTTGATGTGAAAGGAACTGTTGTACACTATAAAAAGCCTTATCAGCTAAATATTTTTTCAATTGCTTTTTAAAAATATTTCTATAACTTATCTTCAAGACTAAAAACGGTGGTAGCTTGTTGTAGTTTCCTAACAATATAACTAGTTTTTTGTTTGAATAAGCAACTATATTGTGACTCACCAAGTGATAATCTCCTCGGCTTCTTCTTTATAATCGTGTACGTGTCAAGATTTTATTTATTTCAAATACATGCATAAAAATTACAAATAATAGAGGCTTACAGCTAATGCAAAAACAAACCTCATTGAATGCATTAGATTGTCTCAAAAAAAAATTAAAACGAAGAAATAAAGTCAAAATACATACAATAAGAAACCGGCATGAAATAACAGCATAAAAAAATAATCCTAAACATTAGTTAAATTTAAACTATGAAATACCAAAATAGCTAGAAAATGGCATGAAATAACAGTATAAAGAAAAATAACCCTAAATTAGTTAACTCTAAACAAAGAAATAATAGAATAGCTAGAAACAAAATAGAAGGTAGATATATATAGAAGTAGAGGAAAAACGAAAACATACCATTCATGGTCTGCAAAATGATGTTAACATCTAAAATTCCAGAGCTTGAGAACATTTTCTACTAAAACTGCACAAGTTATCTGAGAAGGGGTCTAGAACTGGGTTAAATCTATTGTACAATCGCACAGTTCTTTGAATGAAGCAATTCGCATGGTGAACAGTGATTCTGGTTAATATCACTCTTTTTTACATATAAAGTAGTTTCATACACATATAAGCAGGATACAGATAGGAAACCAAATCTCTTGAACAACGTTCTACATGAATCTAATCTACTCTTTCCTAAAAGCTTTCTTTTGGATCTTAAACACCCTATCACGGTTTTGTTTTGATGAATTACCCCATACTAAGATAGCGTACTTAATATATGACAGTACCTACGAGCCCATGGTATGCTATAAAAAGTAGGTAACTTTTTGTCATTTAATCTAGCGAGCTGTCGCAGGACAAATACCCCAGATGAAATTTTACAACGTATTTTCTCAATGTATAGAGTCCAGGTCAATCGTTTATCCAACAAAACTCCTAGAAACCTCTTCCTGTCTAGTTGATTATCATTTACAAACACGTTTATGGCCCTATTTTCATTTGAATTATTAAGAGGGCTCTAGCACTGATTAATTCTTTAGGTAAACGGTTGACATATAACAAAAAAAGCAATGGACCTAGTATTGAACCTGAGGCACACCAGCTTGGCAATCCAATTTAGCATATTTATTCTTTACTATACTTGAAGATATGATTACTATACTTAAGATATGATTCGACCCCATTTACGCCTACATTTTGCAGTATTTCAAATAAAGTTTTATGATTAACACAATCAAATGCCTTAGGTCAGGGGCGTATCCAAGGGGGGTTTCCGAGTCCGGAACCATTTAACCCCCATTTGAAATCACTAAGCACTAGATAGGTTGCTTTTTTGCTGTAGGAAAGGTTGTTGAGAATAATTATATACTAGTGATATTAGTACTAGTGAACAAAATTTATTCTAGACGGAATTAATATTACAATATTGGAGAACTGAGCATGGCGGCTCTGTTACTGTAGTATATGTGCCAAGTTTATATATACGCGATAGAGAAGAGATGAACTTTAATGTATAGTACATTGTCAAGAAAGAGTTGGTTAGAATTTCATAACAAAATTGAGAGAAGGATCATTAGTCTAGACTAGACAGACAAAACCTATAATAGTAGCATAGCTTGCAAATTTTGACATTAATCAAAATCAAATTTATTTATCAAAAACATTTACAATACAATGAATGGATAATATTATATACAATACAACGATAATAATTATTTTTATGCCTCAAGTCTTTTTAAATATAAAAATGTAATTAATAAATTAATATACCCCACTATAATACTATGTGTTGGGGTTTTTCTACTTCAAATGTCTTCTGTATTACTCAAGATATTAGTGTGTAAGTTTTAAAAGTGAATAATTACAATGCATTAAATAAAAGTGAAAAAGAAAATTAGTTGAAAAGTTTAAAATAAGTCATGAAAAAGAACGAAAAAAGTAGTTGCTCAACTATTTACAGTCTTACTAAGTTCCCACTAATGTCTACTCGTCATCTCTATTAGCCAATGACTAAACTTTTTTTTAAAATGATATGTGTTAATTTCTTCTTTAATGTTTGCAGGTATTATGTTGTAAATTTTCGGTCCTAGGTAAATGTAATTTCGTTGTCCAAAAGTTGTGTGCATCCTTGGTACTATTGAATTTGTGTTTCTTTGCCTTCTTTTTGGTGGATGTGATTTACCAGTCTTAATTCTTCGGTGTTTTTCTTCATTCTTGTGATAATAGCCTGGATGTAGAGTTGCCTCACACTGCATGAGTACTTTACTGTCCTTGAAGAGAATGCTCGTGGGGAATTGATTCTCCTTGAAACCAATTATTTTTAAAATACGTTTTTGAATTTTATAAAGTGGTTCAATATGGATATGGATGAAATGTGTAGCTCCCCAGACAATTATGACGTATCTTAAGATTGATTGGATTAATGAAAAGTAAACGGTTTTTATTGTATCATAGTTTAGGATTTTACGCAGTTGATAAAATTTATATAGAAGTTTCCTAATCCTGGCTACTATTTGATTGATGTGCTTGTCCCACTTGAGTTTGTTATCCACTATTGTGCCTAAATATTTCATCTCGTTGACCTGTTGAATTGAGGGGCAATCACATGTGTTCTTGATCTTTCCATAGTGATGCAATTTGATTGAAGAGTCAGGTGGTCGCGTACCCTCTGTCAGAGAAAAGGCCAAGAATTTTGTTTTGGTTGCATTTATTGTGAGCAAATTCTCTCTCAACCATTTGTTAGCTTTCAACAATTCTTCCTCTGCCAAACGAAAAACCTCCTCCCAGTTTGTTTCCCTCGAACAGTAATGCTGTGTCGTCAGCAAAGGCAATGACTCTCCCTTCTATCTGCAACAAACATAGCTCATTTGCATATGACAAATACAAAATTGGCACCAGTACCATTCCTTGAGGAATTCTGAATTTCATTGTAGTTTCTGAGTTGAGGTGGTGTTCTATCTTGACTTTCTGATGACGGTCACTGAGGTATGATTTGAACCATTCCAAAGTTACTCCTCTAATTTCCATGGCTTCTAATTTTTTCAGCAGCAAACAGTGATTTACAGTATCGAAAGCCTTTGCCAACTCCAGGAACACTGCTGCACATTTTTCATTGTTATTTTCTAGCTTATCTATGACAAATTTTGACAATTCTAATACCGCATCCTCTGTACTCTTACCCTCACGAAATCCAAATTGATTTGTGGAAAGTAAATTATTTTTTTCTAAGTAATTCACCAGACTTTTTTTAACAATTTTTCCCAAAATCTTAGAAATGTTGCTAATTAGTGAAATAGGTCTGTAATTGGTGGTATTTGTTTTATCCTCTCCCTTATGCAATGGTCTAACACATATCTCTTTCATAGCATTTGGGAAAATTCCTTTTGTCAGACTTAAATCGAATACGTGTGTTAGTGGCTTAGCAATATAATCCTTTATGCACTTCAATGTCCTATTATTGAAACCATCAAGTCCTGGGGCACTGTCATTACGCAAAGTACCAATAGCTTCAAGAAGCTCTTCTTCATTTATTGGATGAAAATACATGGACTTTAAAGTTCTTGTAATGGGTTTATATTGTGTTATGATTTAATCCAGTGGTTTATTCAAAGAATTTATTATTTTCTCAGCCATATTTTCTCGAATATTAGTGAAAAAATTATTCATGTGGTTGAGCACAGCTTCTGGATTTTCCTTCAATGTTACAACTGTATCATCTATTTTTATAGCATCCAAATTCATTTTTGTTTTCTGGTTGGAGTCATTAGCGTCTCTGATTAACTTCCACATTTTTTTATTGTCCTTTCCAGCTTCATCTAATTTTTCTTTATAATATTGTTTCTTTGTTTCATTAATTAAGGATGTGAATCCTATATCGGCGATAGTAGTTGGATAAGTTAATGTCATTTGGATTTTCCTTTCTTATTTTGCAAGTTTCTGGTTCTTATTGCTGTTATACTATAGCCCTCTCTGGTGATCCATGGTTTAATAGGTTTGTCCTTCTTCCGCTGCCGATGTTGTTTAGTATTATTTTGTAGATGCTGTTTTAAAGTTGATATGAAGGTGTTGTAAGATGTATCCGGATTGTTATTTTCAAAAACATCAATCCATTCCTCATTTCGTAATTCATTTTTCAGGCTATTGATGTCTATTATTTTCATATATGTGCTATTTATTTTCTGCATTTCCATTTCATTCACACTAATTCTTGATCAATGTTGTAATCCTAGTATTGTGGTGAAGTGATCGGTTATTGTTGATTCATAAATTATTGGAAACAGGTTATCCCTAGAGTTGGTAATAATGTGATCTATACATGAAGATGTTTCTGTTGTAATTCTGGTTGCTCGTTTGATGCAGTGCCTAAGCCCATGTTCACCTAGTAGATTGCAGCAGTGGCGGCCGGTGACTTTTCAAATTGGAGGGGCGAAAGATTGGTAGTAGATGATATGAAATTTTTTCTAGTCTATAAGGAATGTAAAATCCAAATGATAATTTTCTCATGATTTGAGTCAAGTCATGAGAAAAATTCATGTCAAATCGTAGAATTAAATACAGGCCTGTACTTGGAAAATAATAAAGGAGGTAAATCAAGTAAATCACTAGCCCACCATCAACAATAAGATTAAATAAAAAACTTACCAGTTCAGTTTGAAAGCTCAATTGATGGTCTTGTAAATGAAATCCATCTGCCACTCTTTCTGCTCGGCAAAATGGTCGATTACAAATTTGTTGAAATTCAGCGTTTTCAACAATCAATTTTCAATAGATCCTTGGTGGGCCTAGATTCAAAGTCAAATCTGTTTGTGGTAGTAGCTAATAATGTCAAAATATATTGTCTACAGCTTTTCATGATGCCGCCACTGCTAAATAAGAATACAGTATGAGGCCGCACCCGCAGTTACATTGGATAGGTTGGAACTTGTATGAGTAGAATTTCACTCATGCCTACTAATACGAGTAAAACAATATCGAAAAGAATAACACCTATTAGGCTTATTACAAAGCATGCATGTTGAAAGAGCACAGACGTTCATGAACAAAAGGTTTTTCAGAATTTCAACTCATCCATTCACTTTCATTATTGAAATCAACCACTTGCACAAACTATGGTCAGAGCTTCATAACTGAATTCCAATTAAACTATATTATACAATAATCCACTATTACACTTCAACAATTGATAAATACCATATTGTTTACGAACTATTTAACCTCAATTGGATGGTACAATTTGACACGACGGTACAATTCGAATGATAGAGGCAAGTTGGTAATAGTTTCATAGCATTGTGGTAAATTTCAATACGTAATGTTTGCAAGCCTTGCAAGGACGGCGCCCAAGTGAAGCTATATGGCACTAATATGTATAGATATATCAGTGCTATCTGGTTCTACCCATCATCCTCACAAAACCCCTCTAAAGTCAGTTTTCCCTCTCCTAACGCTCAGGACGGAATCAAAATCACCCGAGCCATGAGCTATCAACTTATTCAGTCTTGGCTGGCCGCTAGGCGCAGTTGGTTGGGGTGTCGCAACTTCAGATTGCAGTTGTGGGTTCGAATCCCGCTCCTCCATCTGGCATCTATGTGTAATAATTCACCTCATTACCCACGCACAAGTCTTCATTCATTCACTTATGGATGACATAATATTTAAACTGCTTAGAAAAGAGTATTCATCACAGAATATTATAATGCTCATTTTCATATTAAATTAAATTTTTACTTTTATTATTTATCTGGGAGGGCGTCGTCCGAGCGCCCAAATGGAGAAGCCGCCACTGGATTGCAGTAGTCATTATATTGATGATGTGGCCGAGGTTGAAGGGTGTTGATATTCATCCTGCACATATGATCTGCTGACCTCTTAATCCGTTAAGGACTGATTCCAAGCCCATTAAAAAATCGGAAATATCATTGAAAGAGGGTGATCTGTAGATCATTGCAAATTATTTTTCCATGATAAAATAACAAAATAATTTTATAGACTTCCGTTTGAGCTATTCAGTGAAACTGTCCAGAAGCTCAGTTTCTCCATGGATGTTGGTCGTTGTTCAGAGCCATCTATAATTTTTCCGTTTACATCCAGATCATCTCGTCTCCCTCCAGCCACCAAGTAATTGGTTTTGTCATAGTTCATTTTGAGACCCCATTTTTCATAGGTCTCTGTCAATTTCCTCAACATATACTGGATGTCAAACTCGTCAGATCCTATTACTACTTGATCATCAGCAAACAGAAGCGTGTGTAGATGTTTGTCTCCAATCTGTATCCCCATCTTTGAGCATTTACTTTGCCACTCTTTCAATGCTTCATTGATGTAGATCTTGAACAAAGTTGGAGACATGCAGCATCCTTGCCTTAGACCTTTTGAGACACCAAATGCAGCAGATATGGTATTTCTCTTTTTGATCACACTCTTCTGGTTGATGTACAAATCTCCAATTGCATGTATATATTTTTGATGCACATATTTTCTGAGTACCTGGAAAAGCTTCACAACCGGTACATTGTCGTATGCCTTTTCCAGATCAACCAATACTATATGTGTGTCTCCATGTTTCGGGAAACTCTCTTCTCCACCAGCTGTTTTAGCATGAAGATATTGTCTACGCATGATCTTCCTGCAGTGAATCCACTCTGCTCTTCTCCAAGTTTTATGTCTACTTCCAATCTATTTTTTATAATACGGCCATACAGTCTTCCAATAGATGAGGTGACACTTATAGCCCTATAGTTTTTGAGGTCTTTCCTTGATCCTTTTTTGAATATAGGTGTGATATAAGCCAATTTCCACTCTTCAGGGCAATTTTCTCCATCTATCAAGCACTTGTTGAAAAGCGTCACCAGTGATTCTTTTACACAGTCTGGACTGTTTTTAATCAACTCTATTGGAATACCTCCAGGCCCAGGTGCTTTTCCATTTTTTGTTTTCTGCAGAGCATCCTCTAGTTCTTTCATTGTCACTTTGGAGATGATCTCTGTTTGATCCATTGCATCACCAACATCTTCTCGCGCTTCATTATTCTTGAACTGGTTCCTTGTTTCTTCAAACATGTTCTTATAGTGTTCCTTCCATTCATTCAAGGATATCATATCAATATTTGCTCTATATTTGGCGTTATTCCTCATTCCTTTTATGACTTTCCACGCACATCTACTTCTCTCCCCTATCATGCATCTGTTTACTTCGTCACATTTTTCCCTCCATGCTTCATCCTTTGCTTTTTTCACTTTTTTCACTTCTTTCTCTACTTCAACTCTTACTCGGCAGTAGTTCTTTCTGTCTTCTGGCTCTTGTGTTGTTAACCACTTGTGGTATAAGGCTCTCTTTATTTTTATCAATTCCTCTATATTGCTTTTCCACCAGTAAGTTCGCTTCTCTCCTGACTTTGTATCCACTCCAAGAGCTTCTTTTGCAGCCTCATGTAGAACTATTTTCAATTGATCATACATTTCCTCTGTAGATCCTGTTATTCCATCTTTTGCTTTCTCTGCCACCCTCCACTTGAATAACAGTCTTGTTGATGGATCTCTTAGTGCTTGCACCTTGTATCTAACTGGTAAATACATATAAATGTAAAAACTTAACACCATTTTCTGCAAATAATAAATTAAATACCGTACGGTATTGTTTTCCCCACATTGGATGGTTCACACACAATAGACATCTTACACTATTTGGAAAAAGTGCACTGTGTCTCATTTGTTGCTTTCTGTTCTTCTCATTTAAATGCTTCAATGTTGATCAGAAGCAGCTTTGATCTGTGCTGTTTCAACTTCATTTAAAAAAAAAAGACAATATATTATTTCAGACAACACTATTATTATCAATACATGAATTGTATTTCGAATCAAAGCCCAACCATTTCACATACAATTTGTACCTACACATCAGGTTACTTTTGGTTTACGGTACTTCATTTCATACTCATAGAATGCACCCTTAATAATTGATGTCTTCACCTATTCCCTTCAACTTTCATCTCACACGGGAGATGGATGTCAAAAAATAGTTTGTCTTTTTAAAAACATGGAGTTTGGTAATTGCAACCACCACTTTTGAAGATCGGCAAGATCTTACCCTCTTTCAAATTATCTGGAAAACACCTTGTTCTAATGAATGATGAATCAAAGCATAGCCTAAGCATCTTCATGAGCTACATGCCTATTCAGGGCTTAATTTCAGCCGGAGCACACAGGAGCTAAGGAATGTTGTTCTAACATGTTCAATGTAGTTGTATTAGTAGAGGCCAGTTTAGAAATTCAAGCCATTAAATTTTACTTAGACCTTGTACTTGAGAAAATCGTTTAAAACATTATTTTTACACCCAGGGAGTTCTGAGCACCTTCTATAAGTCTCTTTGGTAAGCTTTCATCATTATCATCTGGAATAATTGCAGTTATCGAAGGTGGAAAGGCATATTTCACACAATTTGAGGTTTAATTAAACTATATTTAAAAAAGGCATACATTAGTTGATACAACTTTTCACATCTTCAGTTGATACTCAATTGTAGTAGTTGGCTTAAATTAAATTAAATAATATTAATTTTTGTTAATTCGTTCGATAAGGGCACCAGGATAATCCAATAATTGCTCTTGTGACACAAACTGTAGTGTATAGTACAAATCATCGAAATTGTCATGAGAAAAAAGTAAAGTAAGAAATGAATGTAAGACTGAAAAGAGCAACAAATGTAAACCTATGCTATTGCTACGGCCAGGTGACAAGTTGTTTATGTAAAAATCAGCTGGTAATAGCAAATATAATGTTTGCAATGTTTGAAAGCTCCAGAAGGTTTTCCAAGAGAAGTATAAATAGAGAGTTCGTGTTAAGCAGTTCAAGTGTTAATTTGCCAAAAGTTATTCTTTAATAAAATCCATGTTTAAAACGCCTCTGACTGTTTTATTTACGTAAATTCATAACAATTGGTGTCAGAAGTGGGATAAGTGCATTTGAGGTGGGTTTATCTATTCGAAAAGTGATTTTATTAGTGTTTTTCAACTATTCATTTGTTCATCCATTTTTTTGTGTTTACTTTTAACAGTTATACTGGTTTGAGATTTAAAATGGCTGGAAAAGGTTTAAAACTTTCATGTTTGAAAGTGAGTGAATTAAAACAAGAATTAGAAGAACGAGATCTTGAAATAAGTGGTAATAAAGCTATTCTGCAAGAACGACTTCGTGTGGCATTGGTTGAGGAAGGTTTGGATCCGGACATATTCCTCTTTGAAACCCCATATGGTGAGTTAAAGTCAGCTTTGGAAAGAAAATTAGAAGAGAACAGAGATATATTTGAGGAAAAATTGCAGGAAAATCATAATTTCTTAAGAAATGAAATAAAAAACATGGAAGATAAATTTGAGAAAAATCATAATTTTGTAAGAAATGAAATGAAAGACATGGAAGAGAAAATGAAAAACATGGAAGATAAATTTGAAAAGAAGTTTGAAAAACTACAGGAACACAATAATGGCATTGAAAGATCAATCTCTATGGTTGATGTTGCCTCTGTTAATCAAATTAGAGAAGACACTTCTGTAAGTTATCAAAAAGCACCTATCATCCTGCCAAGTCATCCAATTGGGCTACCCACTTTTGATGGAAAGATGCCATGGGAAGATTACCGTTCCTTGCTTGAGACAGCTGCTGACATACATGGCTGGACACCTGCAGTGAAAGCTGCAATGCTTAGCCTGTCACTCCGTGGAGATGCATTAGCAGTTCTCCAAACAATCCCTATGGCTGATAGGCAGAACTTCGATGTGCTTCTGAGACACATAGAAATGAGGTTTGGCCATCAACACATGGATCAACTTTACCGTTCACAACTCAAGAATAGGATCCAGAAGCCAAACGAATCACTCCAAGAGTTCGAAAGTGATATTGCCCACCTGGTAAGAAAAGCCTACCCATCTGTGGATGATAGAGTATATGAGATTCTAGCCATTGAGAGGTTCCTGGATGGTCTTTGGGAACCTGAAACTCAACAAGCTATTAAATTGGCTCGCCCTCAGACACTCAGTGAGGCCCTCACCCAGGCTTTGGAATTCGAAGCAGTACGACAATCAGTGAAGGGTAATGCCCGAGTCCGGGCTGTTGAAGCAAAGGATAGTAGTGATGAGTCTCTGGAAGAATTGGTGAAGAAAGTCATAGAAAAGTTAAGAACAGGAAGGAGGGAGATACGTTGCTGGCGCTGTGGAGAGAGAGGGCACCTGCGTAATAAGTGCCCAAATAAATCAACCACTGAGAAGAATCAGGAAAACTAAAGAGGGTTGATGTAAAGGGGCAACCATCAACCTGTAGACAGAAGACCCTCTCCCCATGTACAAAACCAGTCATTGCAATGTTATCTGATAAACCCCACAGTCTTTACATTAATGGAATGGTGAATGGAAGCTCCTATAAATTACTTATAGATACTGGAGCCACTAAGACAATAATAAACTCCAAAACAGTAGCTAACCAGCAAGATATCTCACCAACAACCTGGAAGCTGAAAACTGCTACAGGTGGGCCTGTGAGTGTCTGTGGAGAGATGATTGCCACCTTCAAGATTGGTAAGGCCTGTTTTAAACATTGTGTACTTGTGGCAGAGATTAGTGAAGAAGTCATACTAGGCTTGGATTTTCTTTCTACTTTTGGCCTAGAGTTGGATCTTAGAAGGAAGACATTGACCATTGGTGGAGATGAAGTTGTTCTACACTCTGGAAAAGACTGTACAGCCCAAATACAACTGCTGAAAGAAATCACAATACCAGCAAGGAGCCAGATTGTGACTCATGCTACGACAAAGGAGGATGTCCCTGTGGGGATTAATGTGTTGCTAGAGCCAGAAATCCATGAGGAGGAGCTTGGTCATGGTGTCCTAGTGGCTAGGACACTTTTTCTTACTAGCCAAGAATTCCCTGTCCTCTTGATGAATGTGAATGATTATGAAGTTACTTTGAAGAGAAGTAGTACTTTGGGACATTGCTCACCAGTCACATCTGTCATACAACAAATGCAGACAACTCAACCACAGAAGAAGTGTCTCCCAGAGAAGCTGAAGGCCTTTGTTGAAGTATCCTGTCAAGATCTAGTCAAAGAACAACAAAATGAAGTAAGGGACCTCATAACTAATTATCAGGATATTTTTGATATAGGAGAGGGCCCAAAAGGCAGAACCAACATAGTTGAGCATGCAATAGATACTGGAAATGCCAAACCCATCCGCCAGAACCCTAGAAGGTTACCTCTGGCTAAAAGAGAGGAAGCTAGAAAAATAATTAAGGAAATGGAAAATGAAGGTATAATTGAACCATCCAATAGCCCTTGGATTTCACCAGTGGTGCTTGTAAAAAAAAAGGATAATACACTCCGGTTCTGTGTGGACTATCGTCTTCTGAATGACGTCACCAAAAAAGACAGTTACCCTCTACCTCGAATTGATGACACACTGGATAGCCTGGAAGGTTGCAAGTTGTTTTCGACTCTGGACCTGAAAAGTGGATACTGGCAAGTTGGACTTGAACCTAAGGACAAAGAAAAGACTGCATTTTCAATCGGAGAAGGTCTTTGGCAATTCACTGTGATGCCATTTGGCTTGTGTAATGCTCCAGCAACCTTTGAAAGATTAATGGAGAATGTGTTGAGGGGACTGTCATGGGAAACTTGCCTGGTCTACCTGGATGACATCATTGTCTTGGGAAAGTCTTTCCAACATCAGCTGGAAAACTTGAAGCAAGTATTTGAAAGACTAAGACAAGCTAACCTGAAGCTCAACCCAAAGAAGTGCCATCTGTTTAAAAGACAGGTTAATTACCTAGGGCATGTGGTATCTGATAAAGGTGTGTCTATGGATCCTGAGAAGGTAACAGCCATAACCAAGTGGCCAGTGCCCAAAGACAAATCAGAAGTGCGGAGTTTCCTTGGCCTTTGCACATATTATCGACGGTTTGTGATGGGATTCTCTGGTATAGCAAAACCCCTCATCAAGCTGACAGAGGAGAAACAGAGTTTTCTCTGGGACAAAAATTGCCAGCAGGCCTTCAACAGACTAAAGGAGACACTTTGCCAAGCACCTATATTGGCTTACCCAAGAGTTGAAGGCAAGTTCATTCTTGACACTGATGCCAGCAACACAGCAATTGGTGGAGTACTTTCACAAGAGCAAGATGGGGAGGAAAAGGTCATTGGATATTTTAACAAGGTGCTGTCAAAACCTGAGCGTAACTACTGTGTCACTAGAAGAGAACTGCTAGCAGTAGTGAAATCAATCAGCCACTTCCACAAATACTTATATGGACGTCAATTCCTGCTGAGAACTGATCATGCATCCTTGACATGGCTTCTCCGGTTCAAGTCTCCTGAAGGACAAGTGGCAAGATGGATCCAGCACTTACAAGAATATGACTTTAAATTTGTACACCGAGCTGGAAATAGTCACCTGAATGCTGATGCCCTTTCTCGAAGACCCTGTGAGGAGGACTGCAAACACTGCTCACGCCAGGATGGGAAGGAAGTTTTGGTACATAGGACAACTATTGCCAATGACCACTGGCAAGGTGCTGAGTTACTTAAGGATCAGGAAGAAGACCCTGATCTGAAGCACCTTTGGTTGTGGAAACGTTCTGCAAGACGACCTAGTTGGCAAGAAATAGCACCTTTTCCACCACATGTCAAGTCCCTCTGGGCACAATGGGACTCTATTGTGGAAGACAGAGGAATCCTGAAAAGGAAGCTAGAGAATGCAGCTGGTGATCAGCATAAGCTGCAAATTATTGTTCCCAGGAAAAGGATTCCTGAAGTGCTGAGACAAATACATGATGGAGTCTCTGGGGGCCATTTTGGAGTTCATAAGACACTGGGGAAAGTATGAGAGAGGTTTTACTGGCCAAATTCAAGCAAAGATGTCAAGAACTGGTGTCGCAATTGCACTGTTTGTGCATCTGCAAATGGCCCCTTGCATAGAAAGAAGGCCCCCATGAAACAATACAATGTTGGAGCACCTTTTGAGCGAATAGCCATTGACATAGCTGGACCATTTCCATTGTCTGACAGTGGGAATAAGTATATCCTGGTAGTGATGGATTATTTCAGCAAATGGGTCGAAGCCTATGCCTTGCCAAATCAAGAAGCAGTCAGTGTTGCTGATGTAATAATCAAGGAATTTGTCAGTCGGTTTGGTGTCCCATTAGAGTTACATTCTGATCAAGGAAGGAACTTTGAGTCTTCAGTGTTTTCCCGTATATGTGAGGTGCTGGGAATCCATAAGACAAGGACTACACCCCTTCACCCTCAGTCAGATGGAATGGTGGAGCGTATGAACAGGACCATGGGAAAATACCTGTCAAAAGTTGTATCCAAGCATCAACGAGACTGGGATCAATATCTTCACCTATTCCTGATGGCATACCGAAGCTCTGTCAATGAGTCTACAAAACTTTCACCAGCCAAGGTAGTGTTTGGGCGAGATATTAGACTGCCTTGTGACTTAAAGTTTGGATGTACACCTGGAGAGGATTTGGTAGGAGAGGACTATGTCACCCAGTTTCGGAAACAGATGGATGAGATTCATGAGATTGTTCGAACCAACATCCAAGGAACCAGTGACAAGATGAAAGAACGCTATGATATCAAGGCAGATCATGGTGGATACCAGCCTGGAGACTTAGTTTGGTTCTACAACCCACAGCGACGTCAAGGGTACTCCCCCAAATTACAGACTTCCTGGGATGGACCTTTTGAAGTGGTTACTAGAATCAATGATGTAGTCTACCGGATCAAGAAACCTAGAGGAAAACCAAGAGTTGTCCACTTCAATCGACTGGCACCATTCCAGGGAGACAATACTGCAGGTAATGCCCAAGATGTGAGAACTATTCAACCAGTTGATCCCAACTTTGAAGAATTTATGGCCAATTTGGACATGTTCCAGAAAGCTGAGGTTACAAAAGTCTGTTATCAAGATTTGTTCACCCTACCAAAAGACTATGCTCTGGCTCACTGTGTAGCTAAAAATCTTGGAGCTTCTCGGGGTATTGCTACAGTATTTAGGAAAAAGTTTGGAGGACTGAATGATCTGGAACTTCAGAGACCAGCTGTTGGAAGAACACTACACCTTCAGAGGCAAGGAAAACAGCTCTTCTGCTTGGTGACAAAAGATCAACCTCAGCAGGAGTCCACCTATCAAGCCTTGTGGGAGAGCCTAAATCATCTGCGGAATTGTCTTCAAACTCTGGGAGTGAAGCAGCTTGGAATTCCCCGATTAGGTTGTGGCTATGATGGGTTGGACTGGAAAATCGTGAGGCCAATGATTGAAACAATCTTCAAAGAAACTGGGATTACCATCTCAGTTTGCATGTTTGCTCCATGGGCAGCTAGTCAGTTGTATCCAGTAAGGCCACCCCCAATCTGCAGACCTGTAACTGTTCTGGGACAGAACAGTCTTAAGGAGGGAGCAGTGCTACGGCCAGGTGACAAGTTGTTTATGTAAAAATCAGCTGGTAATAGCAAATATAATGTTTGCAATGTTTGAAAGCTCCAGAAGGTTTTCCAAGAGAAGTATAAATAGAGAGTTCGTGTTAAGCAGTTCAAGTGTTAATTTGCCAAAAGTTATTCTTTAATAAAATCCATGTTTAAAACGCCTCTGACTGTTTTATTTACGTAAATTCATAACACTATAATTAAAACTAAAGAGAATGAAACAACGAAATATTCGTTTGATTTCTATTTCAAGACTTTTTCGTGAAAAATAACTATATTCATGTTTAGAAAAAATCAAAGATAGCTTGAGACTGAACAGTTGCTTGCAAAAATGCGTTATACTTGTTTAGATTACCTAATTCAAGTTTTTAAAACCATGGACAAAAAATATATAAGGTCAAATAAATTGAACTAATGGTATGGAGAATCACAGTACTATAGCAAATCACACACTATGTACCAAATGGCATTTGATTATTTTATTGCAAAAATGTATTCACTAATTGTTCTCAGCTACACATCGAATTATTCTTTGTTTCCTTGTTAGCCAATTCAATTATGCGCTCGTAACAAAAGTATGTCAAAACACGTGTTACAATCAATTTTCTCATTTTCCCGACCAAATTCAAAAGCATTTCAAAATTCCCGACCTTTTCCCGACTTATTAGAATTCCCGACCTTTTCCCGACCAGTAGACACCCCGAATTTCTCATTTTCTATTTAATTTTTTTTTTAAATAAAATAATTGAAATTCTAGCTTTTTTGTAAAGATGTGTTAGATGCAGAAAACTCAGAGCAACTGATAACACAATATGTCACTATGGTGCTAATATAGATGATACGCCAAAATGTCGTAAGTCAAAGCAACATATTAGTTGTGTATCAATATTGCAGCTGCTAATTACCCAGTCATGCGAGCTTACTTATTGTGTTTATTGACATTTTTTGTGATAAATCAATCTCAAGAACTAAAAACAAAACTAGGCAGATGTTAGAGCTGCAAAGTTGCTGAAATGGTAGTTTACGGTACTTACAAAAACACTAACAATTCACATCATCAGTGCAAAAAAATAACAGTACATTTGTGAACTTCTCTTTTCGAACAGATAGATGAACTGTAATTTTCTTTGTAGTGGCGAAGGTGATATTGTGGAAGATATCCATAGCCTCCTGAGACCTGAAGCTGAATATGGTTTAAATTAATTAGAGACCGGAGTGACTAATACTAGTACATCGGCAAACACCAGCTTGAGACCCAACATTCATTGTCACCAGACTAGAAGTAAGACCGAAGTGACTTGTATTAGTCACTCAACTTCAAGATTCATTGACACATGTAATGTTTGGAGGAGTGAGCGCTAGGTCACTATCATAAAAACACGCCAAATAAATGTTCAGGTCTCAAGTGTAATTTTTGCTAGTGACTAGTATTAGGCACTTCGGTCTTAATTCCTAAATATCCGAAAAAAAATTCAGGTCTCAAGCAGTATAAGCCATAGTGGCTAGTATTAGGCTCTTGGGTCTCAGGAGGATAATGAATATACAAATCAAATAGTCAGGTTGAGGCATGAAAGATGGTTGTAAGTTGTTGATAGTCTAAGTTACGGTTAGTTATGTTTAGGTCGGCATTTCAGTAGGAGCGTCGGTGCCATTACCGATGTGAATGCAGATGCCACACGGGGTGATGGCAACAGCATCAACACAAGCAACATCCAGGTTCATTACATAGCGCATACCTCCTGTCGGCCGAGTGAATCCTCTGGTCTGTGCGTCCAGACGGAAAAAACCGTAACGTAATTTCACTCGGTTGCGCAGAATCAGCTGTTCGTAAAACATAGTCGAGTATCATTGTGTGCTGTTGCGGGATGATGTTACGATCAGCTGTTACGTTTCGGGGGGTTGTTCACTGTCTGGACGCACCTTTAGATTATAATAAGTGTATGGCTTTTGACCTCGCCATTTGAGCCATGTCACTACCACATAATACAGGTAGTTAATATATAATAGAGTTTGTATTAATTTAGTTGTATACTCAAAATTGGTTATCCTAATTTAAAATTTCGATTTTTAAACTTCATAGCAAGTGTATTAATACAGATCAATTAACTTGAACAACTTTGATAAGAGACAGTCAAATTTTAAGGCAGGAGAACTTGTAAGACGATGCTTATTTAACGTACAATATTTTTAAATCATTTCCACAAATTGACTTCTTAAATGTCTTTTGAAACAGTGGAAAACAAAGCACATGCTTTTGTATTATTTTCAAATGTATTAATGCCTCTTGAATCCTTTCCAAGAAATGCATAATTCTTTCACAAATTGGAAAATAATTATTGTATGCTTCAACTTCGAGATTGGAGTTGTAAAGAATGTAATAAAACACTCAATTTTTTAATGTGGAGTGTATTTATTCGAACAAAATATATTTTTGAGACGACCTACTCTCTAAGATATACACAATTTATAAAAAGTAGAAAATTATAATAAACTTTGAAACAAGTGTTGTGGTCTAATCCACTCAACTGTACAAGAATGTACAAATACGAATTTGAGGTGCTTGTGAAGACTAAATACTACTCAGTTTACTCCACAGCAGAGTGTTGATCATCTAGATCTTCTACGTGCAGAACCAACGACGTTCGAGAGTTTTCGCTTTTTTGGTGGCTCGTTATCTGAAACAAGGAAAGAAGCAATGCACAGTTAATATTTTCATATTAAATCAATCATTTACTTGTAATGGTCACGATACAAAAAATACATTTCTTTAAAATATTTAGATGATAACTTAAGTCGCTATAATAAATCTTTTGTGTTACAAACATGTGCAAACTTAAAAAACTCCAATATTTTTCAAATGTTTATTAAAGTTGTGTACTTCACACTAAAACCTCAAACATGGAATGCAAAAGCGATTTAAATAATATAATTGTAACTGGAGAAATGATGACAGTGCAACAAAATGTGGCTGTATGCATAGTTTCTTAGTCGATTCCAGCTGTGAGTGACTTTTCAGACCTAAACATTTAAAATGTGGATAACACACAATATTTTTTGTCATATTTTTCATGACGAAATACTTATTGAACAACGCTTTATAGAAACTGAAACACTTTAAGAAACTGCTTATGAAGTATATTTACTTATTTTCGATGACAGATCATTTTATGCCGTATTACATTAGCTGATTAAACAGAAGCCTCATAAACGGCGGCTATAGCCTCGTCTATAACCAACACTACTGCATCCATACTATCTGAAAATAAGACATTTTAAATTGCTCATAACACGACAGTGCGCTTGACTACTGAGCATTAAGATGCCAGTGACCAAGAATGATAGGCCGACCTCTAGCAGAATGCATCGAAATAGTCAAGCTCAATATAAATTTGTTAAAAGAAAACGACAATTTTAATTAGGTATTACTGCAGTGGAAACCCATGTTTTTACTTTGTGGTCAACTGGAAACCATTGCATGATGATTTATTGTAGGGATGTTTCTATTTGAGTACATGAAGACATGGAAAATCGAAGTGGTCATTCCATTAATAATTAATATGATGATAAATTATAATACTCACTCTTTCATTTGAAAGTTTAGAAATTCTTCAATTTCTGTTGAAGAATTCATTCAAAAATACTATTCAAGAGACGTAATTACTGGGACTATTATTCACAATATTAATGCTAATGTTTGTAAGGTTGTATTAATTATCTCAACGATTTACCGTGATATTTTCATTCCTCCCCCTCCCCCATTAATGGTATTCTTTGTACGCTTTCAATATGATAATGACATCTAAAGCAAATGCTAAAAACAAACAAACTCAGTGCAACCACACACGTTAATTAGCGGGCAGTAATACAATCTTACCTTCAAACACCTCCACATTTTGATTTTTCTCACATCATAGCAAATGCACAAATTGAACACATATGTTAAAAGCTTGAATGAGTTTAGCGACTTAAGAATAATCATAGATTTTGACAAAATTTGCTAAAAATACAGTTGAACTTCACATCCCAAGTGTTTTAGTAAACGCATAATATTCAAATGTTTTCTTACATCTAAGAAAGGTTTTTAAACACAGCATAGCAGTAGTAGCGATAATCACTTCTAATTTGATAATGAAGTGACAAATCAAACCGGAAGTTTTTAAGCGCAAAGAATGTATATTTTTAATAGAATCATTTCTCCAACAGTTTGGATAAAAGAGAACTGCATGTTTACAACATCTTAGCATGAAAACTTGCAGAAAATCTAACCAGTAAAAAGTAGTGTGAAATGTTGTGGGAATGGAGAAAGATGAAGAAGTGGATCAAAAGAAAAAGGTAAGAACGTTTGGTAGAGGATAAAGAAAGAATTACAATATTATTAGAAGTACAGTAGAAATTTCCATGGATACACTTAATTTTATAATTTAGTGTTTCAATGTAATTATTAAATATTGGTCAGAGCAAAAACTCCATAACAGAAGAATAAGTTGGAAATAACATCACAATACAACATAGATGATTGGTTGCATGATAAAGCACAAAAAGTATGATATATGAGAACACAATGATAAGTCTGGAAAACTATTTTAAAAGCGCTTTACAGAAAATAGAGGAGTAAATGGAAAGCGTAAAATAATAAGCATGAATGATAATAGAAAAACATGAATAGATAACAAAATGTTCTAAACTTAGTGCTTCATCGTTAAAAGATATTTTAATTAAATTCTATTGATAAAGAATACTATATTCAAAGCTTAAAATGAAGAATAACCATGACAGATTGAGAAAATACATGATTACAAACATGAGTGGGTAATAATGTGTTCTAAAATGATTGCTTTATCGTATTTTGCGTTATATGTAATGAAAAAATATGTAATGAAATATATCTTCCAAATGAGTAGCTCTCCCTGAAAATTATCAAGTGTAAACAAAATTAACAAGAATGAGTAATTAATGTATTATTATTACTATTATTATCATTATTACATTAATATATTCCTATATTTTTATTTAGTAAAGATTTTCAGAGATAACCAACAAATATCCTGGGAAAAATAAATAGTAATGAATACAATAATACGGAAAACATTTGAAATAAAGCAATTTTTCAGTCATAAATTTGTTAAGGATTTTCCTCACAATAACAGTAATAAATTCAAAATATTGCGCAAAATTTTTAATTTTCTGTAAAAATATCACTAAAAGCTCATTTCAGCTACAAGGAAGACAAAAAATATGAGGAAGAAATTGTTTATATGGCTTGATATGTGCTATTTGAATACTTTTCAATATCAGCTCTGGTTCATTGAACTCCGTTAAAATCAGATGGAGAATCTAATTTACAGAACACCCTTTCTGTAATTTTTATCTCTCGTGAAAAGATGATAAATAATAAGAATGTGAATGAATTTACTAAAAATTTAAATAGATTTCCTTCGAATCTACAAGTAATCATCAACAAACGGCTATCTTTCTCCATAAAAACTAAGCTCTTGTCTTCAAAATAATAGGCGGCTCTAGTGGCGCAGTTGGTTGGAATGCTCTGTTATAAGAGACTCTGACTGGCTTTGTTTCCGACACCCTTGGGTTCGAATCTCATTCAGCCGTGGATGTTTCTCATCAATCACCAATTCACCTCATCACCCACGCACAAGTCTCCCGACTCATGTGGGCATCATCCGCAATAAATAAATTAAAAATAAATAAATGAATAATCTCGGTAGTTCGGAACCCACCTAAAACTGTAGGTCTCAATCATCAATCTCCATCATTTAATTCATTACTCACGCACAGATCTTACACCTATGTGGGCTTCATCCTCCGAAAAAAAATAATGAATTTAATAATACAAAATTAAACTTGTAATATTTCAGTAGCTCAGACTGTCATTTCAGGTGCTAATCCGCTCCTTGAAAACATTTAAAAATGCTAATAGATTGTTAAAAATAAATAACATCATCAAATTATAAATCAATCTCTTGATTTATTGAAAGCGTATGGTTATACTACTTGAACCTAATAGGGTAAATTCTTTAGCAGAATCAAACAGACTCATATTTTTTCAATATTCTTTGGATCGAATTGGAAGTAATGCACATGAGCATTTTAAAACTCAACTAAGAAGACAGTACACTTATAACTAATATTCTGTACTGGAAATTCAAATTCAAAATATGTTAGAATAACATTGGGCCTGAAAACATTGATGAAAATGAGTAACTCCAAATTAAAACATAATATGCATAGCAAAGCGAATTATACAACATAATTGAATGTACGATTAGGAAAAATTCGGATTTATGGTGATAATATTATACTGTATCAATAAAAAAGTAGAAACGAAATGATAAATACGCGTGAATGTTAGAATGAAAAAGTTATACATAAGAGGAGTGACCTCAAAAGCAGCTAAACTACGAGCTAAACTTATGTTTGAAATTGTATTCTAACAGTTGAGTGCTTCAATAAAAAATCTATAATAATAGTTTAGTTGGTGGAATTTATTCAAATATTGTTCTTAAATTCAATGCAATTGGATTAATTAATCTGTGTTTGTGCGTTTCAATCTAGGAGATTCAAGGAAGATGAAAATTTATTTTTGAAGCCTTAATAAATAACATTTCAAGAAAGAAAACGTTATTATGTTTGTGACTAAATATAATGAACGTCAGACTTGTCAATCCACAGAAACTGGCTCTGAATACTTCATTGATTGACAAAAAAAAAATTATTTTCGGCTATTACATTATTGTCCATTAACGAAAACTATTAGTTCATATTGATAATGGTGTGATAGCCGGAACTATGGATTCTCATTGGGACATTATTATTATGGCAACATTTACTCATATTCATTATGTATTCACCATTGAAAAATCCAAATTATTATTATGTGAATGTTTATTGAATATAGAAGGGAATATTGCAAATTCCAGTCATAACGACTCTCTCTCTCTCTCTATATATATATATATATATATTAATAATGTATTGCCCTGTCCAGTAAATGAAAATGACATACAAAATAAGTTTTAGCCATTCAACGTACAATAATTTTCCTAGAGCAATCGCTATCTAAAATAAACATTAGATACTGACCAACCAAAGAGTCGAGAACGGGTTCATCTGGCTTCCGCTTTCGCCGATTGTCTTGTCCGTGATCTAAGCGCGGTTTGTAAAAGTCTGTATTTTCATAGCGCCTTGGCAGTTTCACACCAGCAGATAGTCTCTCACTGGAAACATAATAGTTATTTATGTATTAAGAGCGTGAAGCGCGACTTTATCGCTCGAGCCAAAACATTTACTGCGCGACGCATAGCGGAGCGCAGTAATTTTGCGAGAGCGATAAAGAAGCTTCACGCGCGAATTGCATACAATATTTTTCCTACAACTGCAGTTCTGGATTACAACACAATAAAAACTTGTAATTTGTAACATCACAGACCGTGCGCGGATTTGGTTAGCGTGCGCCATTTTGAGGTTATGTGAATTCACGGATTCCGCGATCCACCAATGAGAAGACATCAAAATCAAAACAGAAGCGTAAAGAAAACAGCTGGCGAGCGTAAAGTACTTTACCGCTTGCTGAGCAGTAAAGAGGCATTTTACAATTAGTTTTCAGTACGTAAAGAACTACTTTACGAGCAGTTGTAGGAAAAATATATTATTATACTTTAACCGAACATCATTGCAAAACTTTATTTTCATAGCTGAATGTCACATTTAACAAGCTTATTATGTGAAACAGAATGATCAATCTCATTCTGCTATTTATAAAATAGGCTTCATTTATAAATTCTACTAAATTAAGAAACAAAAGAAGTAAAGTAATAAGAAAATCAGAAGCATGGAGATGACAGAACTACTACGTTTTTAATCTGATAACTACATTAACAATGACAGAATCAATAGAATTTTCTTTTCTTTATTCAATTAATGAACTGCTAGACAGTGGAACTGAGTTCAAAGACTTCACCAGAACACATTAAATCGGTCATAATAATAATTCATGGGATTTCAATACTTCACATTTTTCATAGCTGAATGCCATGCTCAACAATTTTATCAAGTAAAATAAAATTAATAGGGAAGTGATGGCCGTTTGCTGAGCGCGGTGTCAGGAGTGATAAGGTGATAATGTTGTCGCGAGTGCTCCTCGGGACTGGGCTTGGAAAAGTGACGGCAGAAATGACACGACGTATCTGCTATATTATCTTATCACTTACCCTGAGGTTCGGAACCCACCTAAAACTACAGGTCCACCATTCATAACATCATTCACCTCATCACCTACGCCCAAATCTCAAACTCATCAGCAAAAAATATGATCAACCCACTTTTGCTTCCCATATCTACTTCATTTAATAAGTATGAAGATATCGTATCATAGAAATAAAACATTTCTCAATCTGCAAAATAGTTAAAATGTCAAAAAAATATTCATTTTGTAAACTATTCATATATTGCGATTTTAATTTGCTTTTCATGAGGGAAGCAACTTTTATAATTTACTGGTTGCGTCTCATGAGTTCCTTGAAAAATGGTGATTTTCTGATGGACTATCAAGATTGGAGTTTATAGAAAAACATAAATGTTAGATTTGTTTTGACAAAAAAAAAAAAAAAAAAACGATAAAGTTTATTCTCATTTCTACAATAAATACTGTAATTGAAAAAGTGAGTAATTTTGGTTGCATTTTGCGTATGAATAAAACATCACGTTCAATGAACGATTCACATTTATTTAGACCGTCAAAAATGTTGTCTGGTACACCATCTTTCAGTTGAAATCCTCTTTTGATGATTTTGATTAATGACGGGTCTATAAATGACGAGTTCTTAAAATTCTATTTTTAGTAACCTGCATTTAATTTTAGACATGTGTTTCAACCTCTACTAACTGTCTACTCTATCTTCTAACTACTACCTGAATCTCTCATTATTTTTGGTTTTATTGACCTTCCTGCTGAAAATAAACAATTCCTTGGAAATGGCTTTGTGGGCTTCCTATAAACACTATATTTCGTAAGTTGAAGTGAAGAGAAAACTTCGTTGTTAAGAGGTCCGAAATTCGTTACATAGAGGTAAATAAGCAGTACAAATTCTAAAATGTCATGGGACAAGGTAAAAATTTGTTATGAAGAGGATTTCGTTATTTGGAGGTTCGTTATACAGAGGTTCGACTGTATTTATTGTAGAAATGAGAATACATTTTATCGATTTTTTTTGTCAAAACAAATCTAGCATTAATGTTTTCCTGTAAACTCCTGTGTACTTCTACTGGCACATCCCCAGAGCTGGATCACATACATCCAAATTGGTTTTAAAATCTGGTTGTATAAGATGATCTTATTTTTCAAGAAGATTTGATTGGCGACCTAGCAACCAATATATTTGCCTGTATTTGATGTAGTTGTTTTCTTTTGATTTTGATGTGTTCCTTCCATTTCAATTTAATATCCAACGTTATCCCCAGATATTTTGCAGTATTTACACAAGAAATTTTATGCCCATTAAGACTGATGTTAATTCGTTCTGTAATCTAAATTGACACCAGCAAATAAATCATGTTTTCAAATGAGAAATTCAAACGGATACTATTACAATTTGCAATGTAAGTTCATGAACAAAGACAAACAGACCATCACATTTGGTGAAGTTACTCTTCTCATCAAATTGTTTCTTTTCATACTAAAATTATAATCTGAATCATCAACTAGCCATGTCTCAGTCAAAACAATTACGTGAAATTTAATATTGCTATTTCCCACATAATTCACAAATTGGTCAAAATCCTTGCGAATACATCTTATATTCATATGGAATTTATATATTCATTCAATGAATTAGGTTCATCAGATTCAAATTGTCAGTGTTCAGGTAAACGTTTAAAAAAGTCATCCACATCGATATTATAGTAAATCATGTCACCATTAAGAACTTCGAAGACAAAATGTAGTGGCATGGCAGGAAATAACAAAATTCAAGGAGTATTAAATTAAAGTCTAAGATGCTTCGCTAACCCAGTCAACCCTCCCAGCCTGCTCATAAGAAATATATTCAACTTGATTTGTGAATTGTAATTGCCACACAAATTTCTATATTGATAGAGAAGAAAAATTAAAAGTTCGTTTCCAATCCAATACTTACTGGACAACTATTTAGTGAATACACAAACACCGTTAAAATAATAGATACATTTTTAACAGATGGGTTACAATGAAAATAACACAATATAGTATTAAATGAAAGGTAAAAATAGCGCAACTAATGAATTTCCATGAAAAAATAATATTCTTTCAATAGATCAGGCTCTTGAAAATTAATGTTGATCTTAGAAACAATAAAAAAGCTTGACTATTGATCAAGTTATTACAGTAGTGGGAAAATGCTATCTATTCACTTCTAAGTTTATTTTTACTTATATTCACTTAGATATTTATGCGCTTCTAAGCTGAATCCACAAATTATCGTAGACTAAATCTAAACTAAACTAAATCTATTTCAGTAGGGCTAGCGAAAAGCTAGAAAGCAATATCTGGTAGAAACACAATATCTGTTAGTAGACACACAAACAGCAATATTGTTATGTGTTTGTTCAAAACAACGAAACCCATTTTCGTACAAACTTGATTACAACTCTTTTATGAATAAAAATTTTGAAATCAAAATATCTACATACGATTAAATAATAATAAATAGGCTGATCATAAAATAAACAAACCTGTTTCTGATCTTTTTCGGCGGACTAACAGTGTCTTCGGGTTCATTACTCATCTTTTGATTTCGCTGTTGTCTTGTTACTCTAGCAGGAACTTTGGTCTCATGGTAACCAGATGTTTGGGATGCTAAAACATATAATTTTGCCATGAAACACGACTTCCAAAAGGAAACTAGGGTTTTTAGCTAAGAAAAAAATGAGTTATCGATTAATCAATCATTCCTTTTCCAATTGTGTTCCTTAGTCCAATTTGCCACAGATTCCTAGTTGATTTTATCGTTATAACTTTAGTTTTATCTTTATGAATTATCAAAAAAAGCAAGAAACATTGAATCCCCATTAAAGGTAAAATTAATTTTTTATGAGAACCTGAAAAATTATTCTATTCCTTCGAACATACTGTTATATTCATCTAATGGTCTTTCTATTGGAAGTTATAGATAAATACCAGTTAGGTACCCAACAAGTCTTATTTACAAAGAGTTCAATGTGTTAAGCCCTGTAGAAATTTATAAGTTGAATCTGTTAAAATACATATTTAAAAGACCTTTAGATTTCCCAGTTGCTCCTGTCCATGGTCATTCAACTCGTGGTCAAGTCAGAGAAAATGTGGAGGAGCCTCGATGTTTGACAGCTGCTGCTGCCAATCATTCTGCCTTTAGGGGTCCCCGGCTATTTAATGCTCTGCCATTTGACATCTCTAGGCAGTCTTCTGGTCATGTATTTGTCAAAAGACTACAGCAGTACCTCCTAACAACTTAATGTAATGTATATCCTTCCAAGTTATCAAAATCCAAATTAATGTAATGTCTATTTTTTTTTCAATGTATTCTAAGTATATAATAATATCACTAATGTTTCAAATATGTTTTTCTTTATAATTATATTTTTGTATAATATGTATAACTGTCAATAATTCATAGCAGCAGTATTTTAGTTTCATTTTATAATATATTGTTATTGTCTTTTCTTATTTACTGTATAATTTCTGATGTTAGAGAGACAAACCATTCCTCCACACAGGCTATAGCCTAATGAGGAATGCACTTAAAATTGTTATTGTATTCTATGTTTTTATTATTTTCATTCAAGTGAATAAAGTATTTGAATTTGGAATGAATATTCAACCATTATATCAATAATTTAAACCGTTCAATAAATATACATTTATAACCTTTCTATTGGAAATTAGAGATGAATTTCCCAACCATTCAAATTCGTTCTTCAACTCGATTATCGCTTTCCGTTTAATGCTCAATCTATTAGAATTAATAAGCTGAATTGAGTCAATCACTACTATAGCTAGAGACACACATATCCGCACCGCGTCCGCACAGTGCCACGGCCGTGTGTAGGCCATCGCACGGCCTCGGATTTGAACAAATCAAATCAAATCAAATCAAATCATTTATTGCCAAAAAACATTAGAAATGTTACAACAACGTCAAGATATTATGTCCTAAATATATAATGAAAACTACAATAACCATGTCATAAATAGCCTATATGACCAATACCAAAAAATATTAATACAAAAACATATAACACACGAATTAAAATTCAATTTCAAAAAACTCTTCTATCGCATACAGACATTTTTTGATTAACAAGTCTTTTAAATATGTTTTGTAGGATTTGATATCCATTACTCTTACTGATTCAGGTAGGCAATTGAATAATTTTATGGCCATTTGCTGCCAGCTCTTTTGAGAAACTTTGTAGCGGCAGTGTCTGACTCTCACTTTGCATTTGTTTCGTGTGTTATGACTATGGAAGTCAGAGTTAATTTCAAAATCTTGAATGTTTCTCCTAATGTACAGCAAGCATTCAAATACATATAAAGATGGCAATGTTAAGACACCCCTTTCTATAAATAAATTCCTACATGGTGTGCGAGGGGGCTTTCTACATAAAATTCTTAATGATTTTTTCTGTAACCTAAAAAGAATGATTGCAGTAGAGCAATTTCCCCATAAGCGGATACCATACACAAGATGACTTTGTATGTAAGAAAAATACACATTCATTAGTACAGGCAAACCCACAATTCTATCAAGTCTTCGCAGAAGGAATATACCTTTATTTACTTTTTTGGCAATGTAACTGGTATGGCACTTCCAATTTAAATTTGTGTCAATATTCACTCCAAGGAATTTCATTGACTCTTTATCTACTAACTTAGTGTCACAACTGAATATCATATGTTTTGTTTTCTTAATGTTTAGACTGAGGTTATTGGCTGCACACCAATCTTCTATAGTTGAATTATTTTCACAGATGATTGAATGTATATCTTCCTTAACGCTGCTACTTACTTTAAGACCTAAATCGTCTGCATATAAATAAGGACTACCGCCTCTTTCCCATACTTTGATTATATTTGGCAGATCATTTATGTATATAATGAATAAAAGAGGACCAAGAATTGAACCCTGCGGTACACCAAACCTGATTATTCCACCCCTTGAATACTTTCCATTCTCGAAAACGAATTGTTCCCTCCCCGAAAGATAGGAAAAAATAAAATTAACAGCCGAATGATCCAAACCATAATAATACAGTTTCTGACCCAATTTAATATGCTCAATAGTTTCGAAAGCCTTGGTCATGTCGTAACTAGTAAAATTTACATATTTTTTGTTCTCAAGATCATCCATTACTTCTTGTATAAGCCTTGAGACATTGTCACATGTACAACGATTCTTCCTGAAACCATATTGTTCACTTGAGAACAAATTATTCTGTTCAAAATAGGCTGTCAACTGCAATGAAATAAGCTTTTCGAAGATTTTAGATATTATATTTATTATACAAATCGGTCTGTAATTCTCTATATCTGCTTTATCACCATTCTTGTATACAGGCAACACCTTGACCCTCTTCAATTCATCTGGAAAAATCTCCAAGTCCAAGCACTTATTGAATAAGTCAGTCAAAACTTCTGATATGTATGGAGCCGCTAATTTAATAATTGAAGAATTCAATCCATGTATATCTAAACAATTACTATTGCTTAGTTTAAGCAATTGAACCTGCTAGTCCCCACTACTCCGCACCGTCAGCGCAACTACATCACCGCACCGAGCCCGACTAGTTCAGTTTACTTTTTGACGGGCACGGTGCGGTGTCAGTGACAATTATCTAACCTTTTTCTAGCCTGTTTCTAATCTCTTTCTACATGGGTATAGGGAAGTTGATTGAATCAGTTAGCTATAACATTTTTTTTTGGAGGATGAAGCCCACATAGGTCGGAGACCTGTGCGTGGGTAATGAGTTGGATGATGGTGATTGATGAGTTGGACCTACAGTTTTAGGTGGGTTCCGAACCACCGGGAAGTGATTTTACAGCAGAGAACAGTGTCTTTTTTGCTGGCCAATCTAATCGGTCACCGTTACGAACAGGACCTACGAGAACGCAGCTTATCTCTATCTGATTGAACAGATACCTGCTACGGCTCGCGGCTATCACTTCCCTTTGCAATTAAAAAGTACATCATGTTTCTCTTTTAAATTCATTAGTAAAGAAACATGACCAGTCCACAAACTGTACCAACTACACAAAATGATAGTACAACTCCACAAAAATGACCTATTGCAATCGCTTCAAATTGCATATTGAACTGAACAGTATGCATCACGGCCGATGCACGGTAGTGTGTTGGATATGTGTGGTTTGGCATCACCTTCACCGACACTAGGCCAACATACGGTGCGCTTGCGGTGCGGATATGTGTGTCTCTAGCTTACTAATATCCATGATTTAATAAGAACTACACTTAGTCTGTTCTTAAAGTTGAAAAATTTTCTTCAAGTCTGAACAGTCACAGTCGAAGTCGACTTTTTCTGTATATGATCTACATAAATGAATTTCAATTAACAACTTACTTGTAGTGACTAGCCCACTTTCAGCAATTAAATTCTTCAACGCTTCTCCAATCATGTTTGATGTCATGTTTTCGTCAAGGCTGACGTCAGCTTCATCCTCGAAGCTATTATTCAGACTGTCTGTTACTGTTTCGATGGCCTGTGAAAAGTAGCCTAGAATTAATAAACTGTCTCAAACGAAAAACAAGTACAGTAATTCTTAAGAAATTCTGAATTGTACAAATAAGGTCAAAAGGATTTGAAAAGGAAAGGACGCTATCTCTTCTAACATGGTAGTAACTAACAGTAGTAAAAGCAAAAACTTCCCAACGTTAAGAGTTTTCCATTTCTTGATAGGCGCTCATTTAATGTTTTTCTTCAAACTTTAGTTCAAGTTGATGAAGAATATGCTTCAACGACAGACATCCTATGCAACGATACGAGTTTAAACTACCTAACGACATGAAATGGTTGCTGCTGCTATCCATTATCGTTATCTGCATACTAACAAGCCCAACCTTGAAATCCAATCTTGATTCCAAGAGTGAGTTTTTTCTGTGAGCTATCATGTGAATGAAAAATATGTTTTTGATCCATGACTGCGAAACTTGTAGAAGGAGGTATAATGAAGATGATCAATTTATTATTGGTACTAAAACAAATGTCATGTATAATCAATAAACGAAAAGCATATATTAATATTTAAGGCAGGGCTTACAACTCAACTCATGTTGAAGGGGAATAAAACTGAAATTACATTCACTAACCTGATCCATATTCTTGAAGTCAGTGTCGGAAAACGCTGAGTCACACTTCTTCTTAGGAGGACGCACGCTGTCATCGAACGAGTCCGTTTTACTGCAGTGCCTTTTGCCAACCACTAATCTGCTTTCACTTTCACTAGGTACAGCTGCATCCGCCGAGCTTAAAACTTTGTTAACCAATAAGTTATTGCTTTGACTAGAAGGCGACTGGGGCGCAATGACTCGAGGAAGGTTCGAGTTGTTCCTTGAAAAAGTTATTTTGAACGAGCTCAAATGAGCAGCACCTTCAGCTGACGGAAGATTATTGTTTTCATTTTCGGGAGAGTTCTTGATTTTGAAATCTTGATGACAAGTTTCTGTGTGAGTGGAATTGGAGCTTCTCTTTCGACGACTATGGCCACGTTTCTTTTTTATGTTCTTGAAAGAGTTTTCTGATTGGGTCACTTCACCAGAAATGAGCTGAACTGTTTCAGATTCAGCTATTATGAATGGTTTATCATCGTGCAGTGGTGTGGACACACGCACTGGTTCGTTGCAGTGGTTCGGCTCATTTTCTTCAACACTTTTCCTAGAATCAATAGAAATTCGTCCAGCAGAGCCATCAGTTGAAGATTCAACATCCGAAGTGTATGGCACATTGATTTCTTCCGTTTCAATCACTGAACTATTCGGGTTCCGAATCGATATACGAAGTTTCACGGGTGACTTCCGTTGTTCCCGAAATATTGACTTACCACGGATTGATTGTTTCTCCTCAACACATTCACTATTTTGATCTGATCGCAAAACATTTCTATTCTTACCTGAAGTTTTCTGTAGACGTACGTCATGGTTCTCCTTGGACATTTGACAACTATCAACAAGTCTATTCTTCAAGTAATAACAGCTTCTCTCTTTATCAAAATAATAGTTTTCATCGTTAAGAGAAGGGAGAAGAATGCAATCCTTGCGCAAGACTTGAAAACCACACTCTTTCTCCAAATAAGAATCAAATTTCCTATCTAAAGCAAAGTCAGATGTAACAAGATCAGTTTTCTCAATATCTTTCATGTATTTGTAGTCCTTTTCGTAGGTGTTCAAGAACAATTTGAATTTTGTAAGTTTTTCTACAGAATTATCAGTTTCATTCTGTTCAAAATAATAGAAACCATCATTAATAGAAGAATCTTTGTTGAGAAATTCAATATGGTCATTATTCTCATTCTCAAAATTCTTATTAGCGGCGATTATTTCACAATATTTGAGAGCTTGAACAGGTGATTTTGATCCCCCACGTGAACGTATTTCAATTCCATTATCCTGAAACTCAATTAACTTTGTTAGACTGGAACTTTCAACTTCAGGAGAATTGAAAGAGGTTGATTGTTCACAAGTATGACTTTCACTTAAATCAACATCCAAGCCAATTGTTTTCAATGAACTCAAATTTTCACCTTCAGTGACTTCTTCAGCCGATTTCAATCGCTCACTAGAATGGATTTCAGTAATGCCATCTACCTTGATGATCGTCTCTGATGTATCAAAATTATCAAGTTCTTCAACTGATTTTGATTTTTCACGTTCAGTTATATGATCTACCTTGTTGTTTGTTTCTGATGAATCCGAACTTTCAACTTCTTCAAATGATTTTGATTTTTCACTTTCAGTAACGTCATCTACTGAGTTAATTGTTTCAGATGAATTCAAACATTCAATTTTTTCAAATGATTTTGATTTTTTACTTTCAGTCATATCAACTGCCTTGTTAATTGTTTCTGATGAATCCAAACTTTCAACTTTTTCAAATGACTTTGGTTTTTCACTTCCAGCTATATAATCCACACTGTTAATTGTTTCCAATGTATCAAAGCTTCCAACATCTTCAGCTAATTTTGATTTTTCACTTGAATGATTTTCAGTTATTTTATCTACCTTGGTAATGGTCTCTGGTGTACCAACATCAGGAGTATTGTCATCATATTCTGATTCTTCACAAGACGATACAGTCACATCATCAGCCAAGCATGTCGTTTCTAATGTACTAGAATTTTCAACTTTGGTAACTTTGATGTCATCACTTGACGGGCATGGATTAGCATAAATTAAAACTTCATCAGAACGTTTCGAATCTTTGTAAAGATGGCTGTTCTCATCTTGTGTGGTAATCGGGTTTGCCGAACTAGAAACTTCATTTTCTAATTGGCATTCATGAGTTGACAAGTCAGCCTCTTTTACTTGCTTCACTTCCAAATCATTTAGTTCATCTTCGCTCGTTTTTCTTCCATTTGTAATTGAAGAACTGCAATCTTCAATGGTATCACAGTTGTTATCAATTTGAACAATATTTTCATTGTTGTTATCTTGAATCATTGATTTTTCCAGATCATCAGACAAATTTAATGCTTTGGTGTTGCTGCTAATTTCATTAGCAACTTTCATAGAATTATCCTCATCAAGTTTTTTGATTTTCACTAAAAGACATTTTGAAGCCAGCTGATTTATATCCTGATAACTCAATGATGATTTGCATTCAAAATTCTCAGATCCACTTTCGACACAATCCTGGGATTCTATTTTTAATGTGATTAAATTTTCAGTCTTTTTTTCTGTTTTATTATCAGTTGAATCACATTCCAGCTTATTCAAAACAATTTTTGCAACTCTTCTTTCCAACTGACTTCTAGTGTTTGTAGGAATAGATTCCAAACTTCCATCATCATGCTTATTTTGACAAGTATCTCTAAATGAATTGGGTTCATTTTCTTCTATGTATGCTTTTGATTCATATTCCGCTGTTGACCGATTCAATTCATCACGTTTGGCTGTATTGAATCGCTTCTTCTCCATTCTTCTGAGCCTCCTTCGGGCTTTGATTATTTTACGAACTTCATATATGTTGGCGGCAAATTTTGGACGTTTATATTTGAAGTTATTCACGTTATTTTCAGATGCAGGTGGGTCATCTTGATTTTGTACGATTTCATCAGTACATTCGGCTCTTACTTCAACACTAGACTCATTTAGCATCATTGCTGAAATTAGTTTATTACACTCATGACTATTCTCAACTTGATTGTCGGTCTCAACAAGTCTGTTTTTGTCCATCGCAGTCTGATTGTCAACCTTCTGATCTTTCATGGAAGAATGATCATTAGCAACTGAATCATTCAAACGTAAACGCTTCTTTTGAATTCTCTCATTCCTTCTTCGCTCTCTCATTATTTTTCGTACTTCAGCTATATTGGCAGCAAATCTCTTCTTTCGGAATTCGTTCAAAGGAAGCTGAGTTTCAACATTTTGTGTTGGGACAACTGTCTCTAAATTGACATTTGCAGGAAAGATTGCTTCATTTTCATGAAGACTATTAGATTCTCCATATTCTTTAGCATCTGCATCACTTACCAGCACATCAAAATCTTTTTCTTCAACCTGATCGTTGAGGTTTAATTTTTCTTGGCCTTCAAAGTTTTCCATCTTTTCACTGCTATCCAGGTTTTCTTGCAAGTTCGTGAGTGCACTAATGGTAGGATGTTCTGATACTTCTTGGAATCCCAATTCATTGCTAGAAGTTTGTAACCTTTCAGATTCCAGAGTAATTTTCATCTCATTATTGTTTCCTAATTTTTCCATATCATACTTTTCTTTTTCTTGTTCTTTAGGACCGTCACAATCAACTTTCTCTCCTTCTTCTCTTTTCTCTTGGAAGATTTGCGTATCTTCATCTCCTCGAGAAACACAAACTTTATTAGACTTTAGATTATTTTCATTATTACTAACTCCATTCTGAACATGACAAACTACATTGCCATCCATTATCGAATCTATGGTTGGAAAAATTATAACAGTTTCGTCTACATAATTCTGTTCAAAATAGTCTTGAGAATCTTCCAGCATGACAGAAGTCGAAATTGCATCACTAGTCGAGCTGCTTGAGCCTTTTCCTCCAGATCTGGGTCCAGATTTTTCTTTGTTTTGACTTCTTTCTGATCTTGTAACTCCTGAAGAGGCTGCACTACCCAAACCCCTGCTATCTCCTGTACCACTGCTGTCTCCATCAGCAGAACGCCTGTGCACTCTACTTTTATCGGCCGGTTTACAATTGTCCCTGTTCTTCTTACTTTTATCCTTATCTTTCCTTCTTTCCTTGTCATCATTTTTTACACCAAGTTTCTTTTCTCCTTCGCCATAATTTTTCAATTCTTTTTCTTCGTGCTTGTCTCTGTTGTCTCTGTTTGACCTGTGATGGGAGGATCTATGTTCTCTGGTGCTACTCTTGTGGCTTCTATCCTCCTTTACATCATTTTGATTTGCGCTATGTTTATGCTTGCTGCTAGAATCATTCTTCTTTCTATCTGGATTACTTCTGCGATGCTGGTGTTCTTCTTTTATATATTTGTCGTCATTATCATGACATTTTTCTTTGGACACATTTTTATCGGCTCTAGAACGGCCACTATGTTTTTCTTTGTAAAAGTATTCAACTTTTTCTTGATATTTATAATTCACCTCTGATTCGTTTTTACTTGCTTCTTCTTGAACAAACGCTGTTTCTTCATATTCATCACCATGCGTTTTTTTATGATCTTTTGAACGACTATGCTTTCCTTTATGATAATTTTTCATCTTCTCATCAGATTCACTTTTACTTGCCTCATCACCTTCATAATTAGAATTTTCTTCACTTACATGTGTATGCTTTCTTAAACGAGTAGGCCTTTCGTTATGATATTTATTTTTCTCATCCGATTCGTCTTTACCTGCTTCTTCTTGATCACATGTATTTGTTTCTTCGTATATATCAACGTCCTTTTCTTTGGACGCTTTTTTATGGTCTCTTGAACGACTATGCTTTTCTTTATGAGAATATGCCACTTTTTCTTGATATTTAATTTTCTCGTCAGATTCGCTTTTATTTGCCTCTTCATCTTCATCATTAGCATTTTCTTCGGTCACATGTTTATGCTCTCTTGAACGTCTAGGCCTTTCCTTATATTTATTTTTCTCATTGGATTCACTTTTGCTTACTTCTTCTTGGTCAAACGTTGTTTCTTCATATTCATCACCATGAGTCTTTTCTTTAGTAGCACGTTTATGGTCCCATGAACGACTATGTCTTTCTTTGTAATGGATATTTTTCTCATCTGATTCGCTTTTGCTTGTTTCTTCTTGATCAAACATTGATTCTTCGCCACGTTTTGATCTTCTGTGTTTATCCAAACTGTCATATGTTTTTCTGGATTTGTCCTCGACACTAGAACTGTGACTGTCATCATCTCTCATATGTAAGGGTTTATCTTTCAAATGCGATGACTTTCTATGTTTACGATCCTCTCTCGATTCTCCACTGCTACTATTATAATGATAATCTTTACTATGTTTGTGTTTTGAATGATGTTTCCTCTCTTTTTCTTTTCTATAATTTCTTTCTGTCTCTAATGTTCTCGCCAACTCTTCTTTCACTTTATATTTATGTCTTTCCGAACTTTCATCATCGCTGCTCTTTTGCAATGTTTCATCATCAAAGCAGTTGGTGTTCTCGGAGAATTTCATTTCATTTGAGGTGCTGTCAAATCTTTCTACATCAGTTTCCGACTGAGTTTCTTCAAAATGGCTTCCTTCTTTGTGATCAGAATTTAAGCCTCTTGAAATCTCATCATAAGTATTTTCATCCTCATCATTATTATCGTCATTGTATTCATACTCAATGTCTGTGGATTGCTGAAGCTCAATTTCTTTTCTGTATTTTTCATTGCTATCCGAATCGTAGTTAAGTTCAATATTTTTAGTGATGTCTCTGCCATTCCCATCTTCTTCGTTATTTTCAGATGTGGTAACACATTCAACTACCGATGTACCAATCTGATCGGTATCAATCTCCACACTTTCCACCTGAGTAGTAAATTCTGATAAGAAACTGAAATTGGTGTATGATTTTTCATAATTATCATTGGAAGGCTGTTGAATTTTATCCTGCGAATCCTCAACGTCATCTCCATTGACGCTAGGCATGGACTTATCAATATTATCTTCATCGCCTTGATCTTCTTTCTGCCCATCATCGTCGGTATTTACAGACTTGCCAAAATTATTATCGTCATCAGAAGCATTGAGATCTTTTGAAGAGTTTGTGGACTTGACACTGGTCAAATCTGAGATACCAGAAATGCGACTGTCAAATGAGTCATTGCTCCTTGATTCAGTTTGAGTCTCCAAATGGTTGGTGGCTTCTTCAGTTTTTATCACAGGTTCCAATTCCATTTCCAATGTAACAATCTCCTCATTGTCCTGTATTATTTCTGATTCGTCATCTTCTTTTTTCACCCCACAATCGCCAGCTGACATAGGTTCTTTTTCCAATGCAGCATTTTCTTTTGAGACCTCTATTTGATTGGGAATGCTAGCCGTTGTATATGTTGATGATGATGGCGGCATATAACTGGTACTTGCTGGAATAAATAATACGATTCAATATGAATAAATTACAATAGAAATAGATTGTTGTGAAATCTGCTGAATATCAACCCTGAAAATTATTAAAATAAAGAATTTCTTCTTTAACGATAACAAGTTCATTTACTATGTGTTCTTAAAGGAATAGAATGAATAGATCACAGGTGAGAGCTTGAAATTGGAGGAAATATTTCAGGTTACCTATGGTCACAAATAGTGACACACCTCCGGTTCTTAAAGCGCTCATTAGGCGAATGATGAACCATTAAATACTTGAAATTTTCATTCAATCTCCCATTCGACTATCTAATGTTATATGGGTTTTAATGGTCCTTTAATGCTCCGCTTTATTCAACAGCTCAATAAACGTTATATAAACCAGTAGATAATCACGTAAGACTCCATACAAATATATTCTTTTGATAGAGGGAACCGAACAACACCAAACTGGGTGTGTAGAAACCATGAAAAGAGAAAATTATCCAACTTAAATCTAACTAGATTAAAAGGATAATGTGATACTTTCCTATACGAAACCCAGAATTGCATCATACATCATCATGAAAGCAATAAATGAATATTGACAGGAATTCTCTAATGCATTAAAGTTCTGACTTCATTCCTATTGTTTGTTTGGGATAGTATTTAGTATTCTAAATGTCCTGTCTTTTGCCAAATGGCTGATTGAATGAGAAAGATTTTATAAAAATCATTCAGTACTGTTGGTGAAAAATAATGCTTACTTTCATTATGATCACTCACCTGGTCTATCAGAGACATTGCTGTTATTTTCTTCCTTCAATCCCAAGCCTTCAAATACCACATCTCTGACTCTAGGTAAGAAAACTTGACCAATTTTTGGATTAACAACTTGATCAACAATCCTTTCTACACCGACTTCCAAGAAACCTCCACTAGAATTTAAGTCATTGACAAATTCATAGTTTTATTATTTTACACTAAGCATAGTATATATACAATTAAAATACATAAATATAAAAATAATAGAAGCAATGATGAAATAATAATAAAAGAGTATGATACATTGGGAAAAAGCAATATTTTGATATTTTGATAGCAAGAAATTAGAAAAAAATTATATCAATACATAGACTTTTCAATCTCATCTATTAGAGAAATTCCATGTGAGTGGCTGATTTGGGCGCATCCACGAACAACCAAACCAGATCTACTGCACTTATGAGTCACATTCTGATATTGTTCTTGCGCATTGTACACAGGAGAAGATACAGAAAACTAGAAGAGGATATTAGTTATACCCAATTTAATTTATTGGGTTAGAAGTAAATTAATAATAAATAATATATACATATAATAAATTTGAAATTGATAAATTATGAATACGAAATTAAACAATTATGCTCTGCATATTTGGCAGTTTGCAAAATTGTCAGTTCCTTCAAATCCAACCTGTGATATACGAGCCGATATGGCCAAGTCTAAAATGAACGCTGCTGACAAAGAAGGGTCACTTTGGTCTAGTGATTAAGACGCCTGACCGGCAATTGGGAGGTCCGTGGTTCGATTCCCGGCAGTGACTGAATATTTTTATGAAGTAGTATTCATCAATTTCCATCAGCTATTCAATGCTGCTGTCAATATCGGCAATTGCGGAAGTCTTCAGCATAAATTCAGTTAATAAATTAAATCAGCAGATATTGTAATAAATGATGAAGTTATCAATAATATTCGATATGCTGATGACACTGTTTTGTTGGCCAGTAATTTAGACGACATGCAGCATCTTACGGAAAAATTGCATAACAAGTGTGTTGTGCTGAGAATGGTTTAAATATAAACCCAAATAAGACCAAATTGATTGAAGTTACAAAATATCTACAGATCAATGGACGTTTCAACTTGACGGCGGACACAATCATAGAGGAGAGGAGGTGCAGAAATACAGGACACCATGTTCCTGAGAACATGGATGAAACAAACAGGAGACTTGACTGGTGAGATAAGAGTTACAGTAGAACAGAGATTGCCAGAGCTTTATTCCTCAAAAAGAAAAAGCTGTTCACTTGTAGAGATTTGAATATAAAGCTAAGAATGAGGATGCTGCGTTTTGTGTTTAGAAAAATTACTTCCTATGGCATGAAATCATGGTCCCTCAAGAAAAGTAATATGAATAAGCTGAAAGCCATTTAAATGTGGTGCTATCGTAGATAAGAATGAGGATTCCTTGTATTGGACAGATGCCGAAGTATTGATAAGAAAGCTGAATGTGACTCAAATTATTAGTAGCATAAAAGGAGAGAATCACATTATTTGGGGCATGAGGGGTAACAAATGTAGACTTCTGCAACTGATAGTACAGAGTAAATCGGCAGTAATAATGAATTGTTCCGAGCGGCAGCCATTAAAGTTAGGATAGCAGTAATGATAGCAAACATCCGATAGGAGATGCACTACAAGAAGATATCAATATACATCCGGAAACTCATCAGATACAGATGATGGGAGATTATTATTATTTTTATTTATTATTTTTTTTTTTTTGACAGACTGGTTTCTACTTTCTTGCAGGATACATAGTCCAGATGAGGTTAATAATTCCGATTTTATTTCAACCTGATTAATGGTATGGATTGGAGACGTTCAACATAAAATAAGTTAAAATCAAAAAGCATGTTACAAGCATTCCAACTGCAGTAATGATCAAGAATCACGCAAATCTCAAGTCTTTATTATTTTAGGTATAGAGTGGAGAACACGTCAATGTTTAATGAACTGGTAGGTAAGCATTAATAGTTGAGCTTAGTGATGTAAAATACCCGGGTATTTAAAACTCGGGGTGAATACCCAAAATTCATAAATACCCGGGTATTTTGGGTATTTATGAAATCGAGCATGATTAATTGATGTTAACCTCTGAATATGTTATTATTATCATTGTATGATATATTGAGTTGGTCTACAACAACTTATTCACAATTTTTTCAATGACTTAGTAATTATTTTTCAAGTATTACCCAAAGCTTGTAAATAAACAGGATTTTTTCGTGTCTAAAATCGCCATAAAGAGAAGAAAATAGGTAAATAAGAGTAATTCTACTGGTGAGACTGTGACGCACAAGACTTGTTGGTTGGTAGTGGGGAGGGGGGAGGCAGGTGTAAAGTGATGCCTGGGGTAGTAAATACCTAATTTATAAATACCTACCCACTGGGTATTTACCCGGCCCACATCACTTATTATTTTTGAACTCTTTTTTATCCAGGAGATTGTGATATGTTACAGCAAGACTACGCCTTGATGGGTACATTATTGAGGACTTGATGACTTTCCATTATTATCTGCTTTATTATAATTTAACCAGTGTTTCGGAATTTATCTTAAATTGTAGGTCAATCATGTTTCTCATGGGCTCTCATGTGGAACTATTTGTAATGGCCTCCCTGCCCTAAATAATTTATAATTGTCAGAGTTTTCTAATTTTCATAAAATTTCATCAGTATCAATGATCTATTGTCATTTCGAATTTCTACTATTTCCTACTTATTAATCACTGTAAAATTAAACTTACTTTTGAATATACTTTCTTAAACTCTCCCTCAGCTGATTTTTGTTGAGATCAGGCTTCCATTTGTGCCCGGCAAGGTAACCAGCAACAGAGCCATCAACTCGCTGTCGTAGATTCTGATAAGCAGGCTGAAACAAAGATTACAAAATTTATAACTCCAGAAAATTATACAATGCACAATTACACAAAGTGAGCCGTAGCAGGTATCTGTTCAATCAGACAGAGATAAGCTGCGTTCTCCTAGGCACTTTTTGTAAGGGTGACCGTTTAGATTGGCCAGAAAAAAAAACACTGTTCTCTGCTGTAAAATCACTTCCCGGTGGTGGTTCGGAACCCACCTAAAACTGTAAGTCCAGCTTATCAATCACCATCATCCAACTCATTACCCACGCACAGGTCTCTGACCTATGTGGGCTTCATCCTCAAAAATAAGAATAAAAAATTACAAATTATATATTTTGATAGGTACACATTTAGTCATAAACTCGTACTTTAGAAAGAAATTGCCTGCCAGCCAAACCAATAAATTCGTCTATGACAAAAATTTACTTCACACTGTTCACAATGAATTATGAATAATTTTTCAACTTTCTTTTCTACTCTTTAAAGACGCTTTAATTTTGAATCTATCATATAGGCCTAATTTGGGACTTTTATTGAGTTACTATAGTACTTATGTATTATACGGAGGCTAATGTTAGTGTAAAAAAGTGCCTTTATTTACAATCATGACTACACGGTAAATTCTAGCTACAACATTAGACGAATAGAAATATATGGCATATACATAAGTTAGGCATATTATATAAAAGTAATACACTTTATACTGTATCAAGAATTACTAATATTATTTACTGTCAAATGCTATGACTAGGGATTAATTTATCTGTGGTTTCCTACCACAAGCTAGGCTTCTGTGAGTTAATTCGTCCCATTGTCATTTTAAGTAGAGTAATTCCTATAACTTTCTGAATTCAGAGCTGAGAGTTAAGCACAATCTGCATAATTAAATGTTTTTAACCGTAGACCTATGGTCGCTATGAAGTTTTTCTCACAATGAAATCGTAACCTCAAAGGTGCTCTTAGGTACCTATAAAGTAATATGAAATTGAAGGTGTGACAGTATCTGAGTTTTGTATTACCGTGAAGAAGGATCCTCATAAGGACACATTTTGATGGAATAAAACCATATAATAATAATAATAAATCCAAGAAATATCATAACCTAGCAAGGTTACCCTACATCATTAAAAATTACATTGTAAAGCCTTCACTTTATTAACATCTTCCAATATTTAGGTACGATACGGAATAAGCAATCACGAGAAATAGATAAATAATTTTTGTAGACATTGAATTATTGAGACGTGATAATTAGCTGTAGATATGTAACGAAAGTTAAAATAGGATGTACGATCGAATAGAAATTTCGTAGGGAAGACATGGAACTGCCACCAGAAGACATAATAATAATAATAATAATGATAATAAAACAATGAAATACTTGGTTAAGTTACTTACCTTTGTATCAACATCAGACAAACACTCTTTACGAAAGTTGTCAAATATTCCTTGAGCTTTCAAATGGCAAACAATTTTATCAACTAGAATAGGATCACCTGGAGGGTACTTGTGGTACAGTTCGAAATCCATTCCGATACAATTCACGATTTTGAGATTGATAAACACGATGAACAGAATGGCATTTCAAAATCGTGGGGTATTTCAGCCGTAGATCAAAGACCACTAGAATTGGACCTTGCGTGGGGTTAACTAACAACTAAAAATCAATCAACAGAACAATAAATAAATAGTTTGGAAGATCGAACACAGAATAGATAGAAGACAGGACAAGTGGTCGTAGTCCTGTCTCCTCAATTCATAATGTGTCACGCTACGTTTGAACTCCGTACTGACAATCTGACATTTGATTACCTGCCTCTACCTTGCTATTGCATGCTAAATAATAAATTATTAATGGTACAAAAATCGACTTCCATGCATTGCATTCGACGACCCCGCGTTGCCTAAAAACAGACCACAAGCGTTGAAAACACTGGGCTAGAGGTTCGATGATATGGGGCGAGTTCGATTACATTGGGATAGTTAAGGGTCGATTACATTGGGATAGTTACTCGCTAAGCGAGTAGCGAGTAGGACGTTACTAATCGACCGTGCTACAGCAGCTCAGCATACCAAGCCAAATTATATTAAAAATTTAATTTCCAGAATCACCCCCATACTATGGAATTTCAAAGACAATAAATAATATTGTAACACAAAATTAAAATATGAATTCTTTAGCCTCCGGATACCAGTATAAATATAAATAAAGGTTTAAATACCTGCGTTTTGATATCCAATAACTACTTGTTCACTACCGGTTTCAACCCTCCTATGGGGTCATCATCAGGTGGTTGTGGAAGTTATTATATCATTGCCGATTTGGCAATTCGTCGTAATGTAAAACGTTGGAAAATAAAAAACACACACACATCACATAACACGAAACGAATATGAGGATGACAGGATGGACAACACGCTCGCGCTGACTGACAGGTCAGTTCGGACAAGTCTGGACCCGGACCTGTCAGTCAGCGCGAGCGTGTTGTCCGTCCTGTCATCCTCATATTCGTTTCATGTTATGTGATATGTGTGTTTTTTATTTTCCGACGTTTTACATTACGACGAATTGCCAAATCGGCAATGATATAATAACGTCCACAACCACCTGATGATGACTCCATAGGAGGGTTGAAACCGGTAGTGAACAAGTAGTTATTGGATATCAAAACGCAGGTATTTAAACCTTTATTTATAAAATATGAAGTTTACCAACAATTATTCAATAAAATTTCATCAAAGCAATCTACAATATATCTCATCTGAACTGTTATGCTGGCAGCCTGCATGATTAAATGGCGGCTTTGGCCATAATAATATTGTATTTTGGCAGGGGTGCCCACCCCCCCTAAGCCTCATGACGCACCCCCCCTAAATTTAGCACCAAACCCCCCCCCCCATAAATTAGGCCCCCCCAAAAAATGCGAAAATAGCCCCCCGTATTCTTTCTAAAACTAAAAGAAGATTTTTATAACTATTGAAAAAATTCAAACCCAGTCGATAATATACAAAATGTATGTATATTTCTTGAGATTCTTTACATAGGTAACATTTTTTTGTAAAGGTAAAAAAGAAATATCAATGAAATGAATATATGAACTTCTGCTCAATAAACTTAATTGCAAAATAGCTAAATAAGAATTTGAACCTAAATGGTTTTTAAACAATAAAATATTATTACAAATACACAATGTTCAATAAAAATGAAATACCTATAAGTTTATGTTCGGTGTACCAATTAGATTAAGGTTAAATAATTCTACAAAGTTGTTCCTTTAAAGGAAGTGAAAACAATGAGTTAATAACTTCATTTGTAAAACACAAAAATTCAAAATACTAAGTCATTTATTGGACAGTAGTTAAACAACAGGTTATTTACTTAGTGTAGTATCTTGGGAGAATTTATGTATGGATGAAGTACATAAAAGGCACACATTTCATGTATAGTTATTTACAACACACAATCGAAAGAAGTGTCTTTCAAAAACAAAATAAAGACATAGTTATGAAAAATTACTGAATTTTTAGTATTTAGTAAGTTTTTCAAAAGCAGTTCTTACTTATTAGTAAGTAGTTATCGTAAAATACATGAAAAACATCAACAGTTTGAAGACAAACATTTTAAATTTGTAGACTGTGACCATCTACAAGTTAGCTAGGCACCTTCTAAGTTTTTTTTTTTTTTTTTTTTTTTTGAGGATGAAGCCCACATGGGTCTGAGACCTGTGCGTGGGTAATGAGTTGGATGATGGTGATTGATGAGTTGGACCTACAGTTTTAGGTGGGTTCCGAACCACCGGGAAGTGATTTTCAGCAGAGAACATTGTCTTTTTTGCTGGCCAATCTAATCGGTCACCGTTACAAACAGGACCTACGAGAACGCAGCTTATCTATCTGATTGAACAGATACCTGCTACGGCTCGCGGCTATCACTTCCCTCTAAAATCTATTGTTAAATCTATCTCTCTAAACCCCACATAGAAGTTTTTGGGATGAGGAAACAGAAAACCTTTCAATTATTTCTTCGTTAGAAATAGACTCAAGTACATCTGCACAAGTTCCTGCACAAATCCTAAACATTATTATTTTAGCTAATTCATATTCAATTGTATAATAATAATAATAATAATTATAAATATATTTTCCTACAACTGCTCGTAAAGTAGTTCTTTATGTACTGAAAACTAATTGTAAAATACCTCTTTACTGCTCAGCAAGCGGTAAAGTACTTTACGCTCGCCAGCTGTTTTCTTTACGCTTCTGTTTTGATTTTGGTGCCTTCTCATTGGTGGATCACAGAATCCGTGAAATTGACATAACCTCAACAATGGCGAACGCTAACCAAATCCGCGCATGGTCTCTGATGTTACAAACTACAAGCTTTTATTGTGTTGGAATCCAGAACTTCAGTTGTAGGAAAAATATTGTATGTAATTCGCGCATGAAGCTTCTTTATTGCTCTCGCAAAATTACTTAAATGTTTTGGCTCGAGCAATAAAGTCGCGCTTCACGCTCTTAATACATAAATAACTATTTCATTAATTGACATTCTATCTGGTGACTTCTTAGTATATTTTTTAATGTTGTCACGTTAAACACGGTTTCAATCAACTTTACGACCCCCCCCCAAAACGTTTTTTGGAAACCCCCCCCCCCCCAAGAATTTCAATGACGCAGTCTGCGTCATAGCCCCCCCCTGTGGGCACCCCTGATTTTGGTGTTGGCTACTCTGCCAGCGAGTATCAAATGTGACCAAATTCAAAGTAGCCAGGCTCTCAACTTTGAATTTGGTCACTTTGATACTCGCTGGCAGAGTAGCCAACACCAAAATACAATATTATTGTGGCCAAAGCCGCCATTTAATCATGCAGGCTGCCAGCATAACAGTTCAGATGAGATATATTGTAGATTGTTTTGATGAAATTTATTGAATAATTGTTGGTAAACTTCATATTTTAATTTTGTGTTGCAATATTATTTATTGTCTTTGAAATTTTATAGTATAGGGGTGATTCTGGAAATTAAATTTTTAATATAATTTGGCTTGATATGCTGAGCTGCTGTAGCACGGTCGGTCAGTAACGTCCTACTCGCTACTCGCTTAGCGAGTAACTATCCCAATGTAATCAGCCCTCTACTAGAGTAGCGAGTAGAAACGTTACAGATCTACCGTGCTACAGCAGCTAAGGTCCGAGAGAAAATTCTTCAGACGACAGGCAAAACAGAGTGGGAGGTCCGATGCTCTATCACCTACTATTCACTGTTCCACTCCCGCCATAACGCCTTTAGCATTCCCCTCTGCTAAACGGGTGTACAATACTTCAATAGAGGCAATAGAGCTATTCTCAAGAATGTCCCCCAACCTTGTCAATTGTAAGCCTGCCAGTGTCCTTTTAATATTTTTTGTGGCTCATCACAAGATCACAACAGTTCGTTTCGTTATTCGGTGTAAGTGAAGTAAAACCTCTGTGCTGTGAGTTGTAATTTCGAGTGTTTTCTTCAATTTGATAATCATGTCTGGATGTAAGCGTACTGCTGCAAAACTGTGACAAGAAAAAGTATTGAATTCTCAATCACGTATGCTTGTGAAAAGACTCTGAGATTATTTTAAAAGAGAAGCTGATAGTGATGGCTCTCTTATTCCTCTCCTTCAAGTCACACAGAGAGTGGCTCAAAACCGGGAAGGGAAACTAGTTTCAGATGATAAATTCATATCTTCAATTGTATTAAAAGACATTAATCGATCAAAAAATCAGGATAGCATTAGTGGAAGGAACTCTTGTAGCAATCTGATAGGCTCTCAAGATTCTAAGAGATTAAGTAAATCTACTTCAATATGCAAAAGCAACGATAAAGTAATAAGGGATGATAGGGAAGTACCGGTACTCACTGTGTTCCATCAGAATATTCAATACATTCGTAACAAAATAGATAGAATCGAAGTATTTTTTAAAGAAGAGGCTCCTGATATAGCTATTTTCACAGAGCATGGTTTAAAAGAAGATGAATTGTCACAACTTAATATTCCAAACTATTCATTGAAAACGTCGTATTGCAGGGCATCTCATCGAAGTGGGGGAGTAGCTATCTTCACTAAAAATGCTAAGAATATGCAAATATTTAATTTAGAATATGTAGAGAAATTTGCTGTGGAAATGGATTTAGAAGTTACTGGTTTGAGAGTAAAAATCGACAATAATTTCGAAGTAGCGGTGTTAGGTATTTACAGGTCACCAAATGGGGAATGGAACAATTTTTGTGAACTATTCAATAGGCTTTTAGAGATTACTACTACTCGTTTTACAAACGTTATTGTAGCGGGAGATTTCAATACAGACTTTGCAACACAGAATAAAATGACAGAAGATTTAAAGGATATTATATGCATGAATAACTTGGAAATAAAAGTTCATGAATATACCAGAGTCACAAGAACATCACAAACAATAATTGATAACATCCTTACTAATATAAATTACTCTTAAAACAAGATAAGGCGGCTCGGAACTATCTGATCATGACTATCAAATCTTAGAGGTGGGGTTGCAAGGTCATAAATCAATTAAAAAGAGTAGAGTAATGAAAGAAATTCAACAATGTGAACAGGGGAATATCGATTGTTTGAAGCAGAATCTGCTACAAGAAAACTGGAGTAGGGTTTACAATAGCAATAGTTTAAATGACAAATATGATAGTATCATTAATATTTTAAGGTATCATATTACTATGAGTTGTCCAGTTAAAAAAGTCCCTGTAAAGAACAAATTAGACAAGATTGAAGAGTGGATAACTGATGATATCCTTGCAGAAAGAAATAGGGTTAAAGATGCATATGATGAATTCAAACTATCTAGAAATATGTTAAGTGAAGATAATTACAAAGCTCTAAAGAAAAATTATACAAGAGAAGTGAAAAGAGCGAAATGTAAGAAAACAGCTGAAATTTTGAATAATAGTGTGTACTTTAACACAGCAGTGTGGGATGTAATAAACAAAAATAGGCAAGTAGCTCATGTAGATGCTTATACTAGTGTCTCCAGAATAATTAACGAAAATAACAAATATATTGATGATAGTGTAGACATTTGTAATTTCTTTAACAGATATTATCAACTGGTTGCTAAGGATCTTCAAAAATCTCTTAATACAGGTATTAGTGATGCAAACATGAGGAATACTGAGGGGATTCAGAACGAATTAAAATTCCACCCAGTATGCCAAGACGAGTTGTCAAATATCATTGATAGTTTAAATAATAAAAAAACTGTAGGAATGGATGGGGTATCCAGTAAAATTCTGAAAGAATGTAAAGATCAATTGTTAGACCCTTTGATTCATCTGATCAATCATTCATTAGAACAAGGTGTTTTTCCAGATAACTTAAAAGAGGGGAAGATCTTGCCAATCTTCAAAAGTGGTGATAGAGAAAAGGTAGAAAACTATAGGCCCATTAGTATTTTAAATGTAATAAGTAAAATTTTTGAAAGAGTAGTTCTAAATAGGTTACTTCTGCACCTTCAAGAAGCTAACTTTATCTGTGATGAACAGCATGGCTTTCAGAAAGGGAGATCAACAAAGACAGCCATAGTTTCTCTAGTTGAAAAACTAATAGATATAATAGATTCAGGTGATAAAGCTACTGCAATCTTCTTAGATCTGTCAAAGGCATTTGATTGTGTTAATCATAGAACTTTATTGGAAATACTGCAAAATGTAGGTGTAAATGGGGTTGAACTGAAATGGTTTGAATCATATCTTATTGGGAGAAAACAATGTGTAGAACTAACTACAGTAGTTGGTAATAGTATAGTAAAGAATAAATCTAATAAATTAGAGGTGCAAGCTGGAGTGCCTCAGGGGTCAATACTAAATCCATTGCTTTTTTTGTTATATGTCAACCGTTTACCTAAAGAATTAATTAGTGGTAGAGCCCTCTTATTTGCTGATGATACATCACTCATTTTCAGCAATTCCATTCTAGATAATTTAGAAATAAGTGCCCATATAGGTGTGCAGTCCATTGTCCAATTTTTAAATCAGTTGAAATTAACTATAAATAGTAAAAAATGCCAATACCTTCAATTCAAAAACAAACATAATTTAAATGAAGATAGGGCTATAAACGTGTTTGTAAACGATAATCAATTAGACCAGGAAGAAAAAATTGCATTTCTAGGAGTTATGTTGGATAGACGATTGACCTGGACTCCATACATTGAGAAAATATGTAGTAAAATTTCATCTGGGGTATTTGTCCTGCGACAGCTCGCTAGATTGAATGACAAAAAGTTACTTTTTACAGCTTACCATGGGCTCTTACTGTCACATATTAGGTATGCTATCTTAGTATGGGGTAATTCATCAAAACAAAATCTTGATAGGGTGTTTAAGATCCAAAAGAAAGCGGTTAGGTGTATAGAAAGAGTAAATAGATTAGATTCATGTAGGCCGTTGTTCAAGAGACTTGGTCTCCTAACTGTACCCTGCTTATATGTGTATGCAGCTACTTTATATGTAAAAACGAATGATATTAACCAAAATCTTGATGTACATGATTATAATACAAGAAGCCGAGGAGATTATCACTTGGTGAGTCACAATAGTAGCTTATTCAAACAAAAACCTAGTTATATTGGTAGGAAATTCTACAACAAGCTACCGCAGTTTTTGAAGAGTCTTGAAAATATAGAAATATTTGAAAAACAATTGAAGAAATATTTAGTTGATAAAGCTTTTTATAGTGTACAAGAGTTCCTTTCACATCAAAATTAAGCCTCACCTCAACTAATTGAAGTAATTATGGTATCTAGTGTATAATATTGTTGATCTGACTTGTCTTATACTCCTTAACTGGAGTCTCCAAGACGTAATCTACAAAAAAAAAAAAAAGTAACTGATGTACTGCAGATAAGTCGCTCTAAAGTTTCCAAAATAGTGAATGAAGGAACCGACGTAAGGCTTGGAAAAAACGCATCCTTCCAAGGCCTAAGGCCGTGGTCAGACTGCATGCGTACTCCGACGAGTAAATGGACGTGCGTGCTCGCATCTGGACGTCAGAGTAAAACAAACGTTGATAAACCCGAGCCCCTACCATCCCTATAGCACTATACAGTCTGCAATTCTGCAAATTGAGAATCGGTGTCGGCGCCATTTTAGGGGATCTTTTGAGCGGCAATTCAAAAACCGTAATGCAAGAAATGAGAAAAAGTATGGTTTGTTGATTCGAATTATAATCTTAACAACCTATAACTCATTTCAAATTCACCACTGTAATGTTCCCAAAGGTTCGCATCCCAATAAAATGGACAAATAATATCAATATTATAAATCATGGATGAGCCATTACAGGTTCCACATTGTTGCTTGTCCCATAGACTGATAGACTTTTTGAACTACAATCTTAGGTTTGTTTCAACAATCAAAATAATAATACAGTAGTTCTAGAGCCTACTTTAGGAACTCACGCCACAATTTATTATTGGATTAATTATAAAATGAATCAACACTCTTATTTGAGAAATGCTATTTCCTAGATCATTCCACATCTGAGAAAAGTACCATCTATTCAATCCGATAGAGATAAGCTGCGCTCTCGTAGGTCCTGTTTGTAATTGTGACCGATTAGATTGCCAGCAAAAAAGACACTGTTCTCTGCTGTAAAATCACTTCCCGGTGGCTCGGAACCCACCTAAAACTGTAAGTCTAACTCATCAATCATGATCATCAAACCCATTACCCACGCACAGGTCTCAGACCTATGTGGGCTTCATCCTAAAAAAAACATCGACTCACTAGATAGCTTGCTTACAACAGCAGTCTGTATCTAATAATATAACTTACTGTAGTGTTCATATAACTTGGCAGCGTGTAGCAGATGGAACATGCTACATCTGAACCCAGCATATACTGCTGCAAAGTTATATGAAAACTACAGTACTATTAATACAATTGGGTGATCAGCATGTGAAGAATGTTATCATCTGATGATAAATTTATTCTAACAGCAAGCGTATAATATATAAATATATTGATGCAGCTTGCTAGAGAAGCCCATTAAAAATATACAAGTGAAGGATTTTTGGAAACCTTTTCAAGTTCTTTCTCGACCTTTTAGCCACCTACTCAAATATTTTTTTGGTTAATAAAACAAATGATGCATTTTAACTACAAAATTTCATAACTTTACACCCACCCACTCATATTTTTCCAAGATTAATTTTACACCTGGACATATCTCAAGTCTTGGCATACTTATCTCCAGTACGATTTCTCCAAAGGTAGCACAGTATTACACTATTATCATAATTGTACAAGCCAAGTAGACTAAATGATCACTTAATGTGTCTAATTTGTAGGTTCTGCTTTGAGATCATCCTGATTACCATTAAGTTCTTATGGTTCTACCATTATGATGGAAAATTTTAACCATTGCAGTATTTCATATTGAGGTAGAAGTAGATAAACCCCATCTCTGAGATGCATGATGCATGGTACATCTATTCAGCTATTGATGTTGAGTAGTTGGAAGAGAAATAATCAGCTTTCAGTCCAAAACAGTTCCTCTTCCAAAATTCAACAAATAGTTAAAAATTAGAGAACATGTGTATCAATCTACTATTGAAATACATTTTGCATTGGAATATAATATATAATATATTTTTTGTAGATTATGTCTTGGAGACTCCAGTTATGGAGTAACTTATAAGACAAGTCAGATTAACAATTAATTATACTATCTTATACACAAGGGCGGTCCCAGGGGGGGGGGTCATGGGGGTCATGACCCCCCCCCAAAATCTGAGCCTCACTAAAAAATCATCTGGGATAAATAAAATTAATACACTGAACTAGTACAATTTTACTCAATTTTAGGTATGCTCATTAGTCATACTTTATAATAAACCATGTTGAAATCAAATTTCATAGGAAATTGCAAAATTCCTGTACAATTGTACAGATTACACTACCCAGATAATTTGAAACTCGGAGTAGGCCTACCTTATATTTTTGAAACCTATTCCAAACAGAACACTCCAATAGCCTTCTATTTAACTATCTTACTGTCACATATTAGGAATGCTATCTTAGTATGGGGTAATTCATCAAAACAAAATCTTGATAGGGTGTTTAAGATCCAAAAGAAAGCGGTTAGGTGTATAGAAAGAGTAAATAGATTAGATTCATGTAGGCCGTTGTTCAAGAGACTTGGTCTCCTAACTGTACCCTGCTTATATGTGTATTAAGCTACTCTATATGTAAAAACGAATGATATTAACCAAAATCTTGATGTACATGATTATAATACAAGAAGCCGAAGCAGTGGCGTACCGAGGTTTCAAGCGCCCTGGAGCGGAAGTGTCTTATGATGCCCCCCCCCCACAAAAAAAATCAGTCTCACACTCAACCACCCGTTTGAGCTGATATTATTACAGTGGTCATTTAATGAATCAGCCGCTTTTTTTCCCGCCTCCAACTACGCCGTATTTGTCAGAGATGCACTCCAGTGAATGATTTTTCGCCAGGCCAGATTCTACTTTTATCAATTTCCAAACAGCTTGTTGAGGATTTTTTCACTTTTCTATAAATTTATTTACAGTTATTGTTTTAGAATGCAAGTTATTCTTATAGAAATTTTCTTATATTTTGGAAATTGGATTCAAAAGTGAAGAATTTCATTCCTGTTCTTGTTAATATAAAAACCAACGAACTTCTAGAGGAATTTTTTTCCAGAATAAATTCATAGTCTTTATTTAATTACTTGGAATTGTTATACCTTCTGTCACCCAATGTAAATTGTTTTTGCTTTGCTACTTTCGACTATTTGCTATTTTTGACTCGACCGTTTTGCATTCTGTCAGTTTGTAACGCATTTACGGCTGAACCGATTTCTTTTAAATTTGACATGAATGTTCCTTTTAGTAATGCGCAGCGATGTATAAATACGGTTTTTTTAAATTGTGTTGCATTTTACCCTTTTGGCCTTCATTATAGTGATACATTTTTTGTAAGTAAAAGGCAATTTTCTCTCAAGAACGGTGCGCCCCACAGAGCCTTGCGCCCTGGAGCGACTGCTCCACTCGCTCCATTATCGGTACGCCACTGAGCCGAGGAGATTATCACTTGGTGAGTCACAATAGTAGCTTATTCAAACAAAAACCTAGTTATATTGGTCGGAAATTCTACAACAAGCTACCGCAGTTTTTGAAGTCTTGAAAATATAGAAATATTTAAAAAACAATTGAAGAAATATTTAGTTGATAAAGCTCTTTATAGTGTACAAGAGTTCCTTTCACATCATAATTAAGCCTCAACTCAACTAATTGAAGTAATTATGGTATCTAGTGTTTAATATTGTTGATCTGACTTGTCTTATACTCCTTAACTGAAGTCTCCAAGACGTAATCTACAAAAAAATCTCAAGTTCGATAGCTCTCTGTTGCCTGTCTGCAGTCAGGAAGTTTAGGTCACATTAATTTGTTGATATAGTATTCTGTTTTTCCCGAAAGTTAAGCTCATCTTAGTGACTTGAATTGTGTCGCGATTCACATTTATGAAGTTGTGAGTTACTTATGGATCATCTCACTCCAGTTTGAAATAAAGTTTTTCAACGTAATTTATTGTTGATTAGTTATCCATCTAATTTTGCTAGTTTCTTGTTTTGTACAAAATAATAAGAACTTTAAAATTAATTTTAATTTATTTGTCTCATCCCAAACAATCACACGTTTTTGTATTCAAATTGTTATAACTGTTGTTCTCGATCTAGCCTAGGGTCCCGTGAAGACTTTATCTTCACTTTTATCAGTTACTCAATTCGTTGTTAGGTGAGCAGCTCTCCATCTCGATTTTCCAGTCCTTGTTTGAAATCTATTATTTTCTATCATTTGAAAAACCGACAGGCTCGCTTCGCTCGCCTTACCCGTGCGACTAGACCCAGTGACGGGAGAGGGAATTTTATACAATATTTAAAAAAATACCAATTGTTGCACCTTCTACAAGAAAATTTCGAAAAATTTACTTGGAACTCATCTAGTTATAAATGAACCTGGATACCTAACTTTTATAGCCTTTTCTTCGGTTTCTTGAGAAGCTGTGACCAAAAAACTCATCGTTAATTTTGGACCCATATGACAGTTTTCGGCGTATTTTAGAAAGTATTTTTAAACTCTCTATCATCATGCGTCTATGGCTCAATAGAAAACGTGAATTTAATCTCAACCTCTTCGGCCCATTGTTACAGTAATCATTTTAAACAATCGTTCATTTTTGGTGTATTTTGAAAAAATAAATTCGAATCATTTCATAGTTTGTAGTTCGTATCTGGGTCCCTCAACCGAAGATGTATACCCAATTTCAATATTTCCATACACGGATTAGCCTACATGAGAAAAGCTGAAATATCATCGCATAGTTTTCAAATAAATAATGTAAATTTTGGGAGTGTTTTGAGAAATTTTTCAAAATTTCATTACCGCGTGTCTAGTTCCTAAACCTGTATATAAAATCTGAAATTTCTACATTTTCATTGTAATAGTTCTCAAGAAATGCTGAAAAAAGTAGCTCAGTTTTCAAAAAACGTTAATTAAGGTCGTAATTTTGGTCCATTTTTGGAGCTTTTTCTTGAAACACACATTTACGACGTCAACTGAACATGATTGTATACCAAATTTCAGCCATTTGAAATATCTTTTATCTCCAATTATAGAAATATTCTAATAGTTCATATTATTCGGAAGCGGAAGCTAGTCAAAATATAAGAAATCTGGAAAATTTCAACTCTGATTCAATATCCTGTGGAATAATTGACGAGAAACATTTTCCTTATTATTATTATTATTTTTAATCTTTAGCTAAATAGAAGAATGTTCATCAATTCAAAACTAGTTCTAGCCAACTTGACCAGGGATAGTCCTAGAAGAGTATAAAATTGTTCTTTTTTTTGCATGGAAGAGGCAAAGGTGAAGCCAAGGCCAGATCCCGAATCATTAGCGATGATTTGAGCACTAGGTAGAATTCATGTTGACTCATGAAGTGGGTTGAAATATACGGATTCATGTCTATAGAAACGCTCAAAATCTAGTTTCAGAGAGTTTATTTTCCAATTTTTCCCAGGGGAGGATTCCCGGACCCCCTTGAGTCACAAATTTCGTATAATTGTAAGAGGAGAGCTTTGAGACATGGGATATTGGCCTACTGTGAAGGTAGACTATAGAGTTTGCCTGCCAGAATCAAGGGTAGGCTTATTGGAACCTTTCACATATTATACTGAATACAAATTTGCTTCATTTCACGTTTGTAAATACATTCACATGATAATTTACAGCTATAATATTATTTCGATAATAGCATTAAAATTCATCAAGTAACACCTTTTTCAGAATGAATTTCAGTTGGGATATTGGAATGAAGTCAAATATAGTATCTGAGGTGGAACATTATAATTTTATGGTGGGGGGGGATGTTTTCCTGGCGGACTCACCTGTCTGACCAAGCTTATTGTCAGGGGGGGGGGGGCGAGGTGTGGTAGGAGGGAAAATCTTGCAAATAAGGTCAGCAAAAATTCATTCATGACCCCCCCCCAAAATTTGAAGCTGGGACCGCCCTTGCTTATACACTAATTCCCATAATTACTATATTAATTAATTCAGGTGAGGTTTAAATTTGATTTGAAAGGAACTCTTGTACACTATAAAAAACTTTATCAACAAATATATTTTCAGTTGTTTTTTAAATATTTCTAAAATTTCAAGACTATTTAAAAACTGTGGTAGCTTGTTGTAGAGTTTCCTACCAATATAACTAGGTTTTTGTTTGAATAAGCTACTATTGTGACTCACAAAGTGATAATCTTCTCGGCTTCTTGTATTATAACCGTGTATGGCAAGATTTTGGTTAATATCACTTTTTTTACATATAAAGTAACTTCATACACATATAAGCAGGGTACAGTTAGGAGACCAATTCTCTTGAACAACGGCCTACATGAATCTAATCTTTTTACTCTTTCCATACACCTAACCGCTTTCTTTTGGATCTTTAACACCCTATCAAGGTTTTGTTTTGATGAATTACCCCATACTACGATAGCATACACCTATGAGTCGGGAATTTGGAAAAAAGTTTTGTTACACATTTATAAATAATTTACTATGTTGAAGATCCACATTGTTTCCACTAATGTATAATAAAAACTTAAAAACAATTTTAAGTGGAAATTATGACTCACGTTATGGCGTGACGGCCGTTTCACTCTGATGTTAAGAGGATCGTCAGACGACCCACAGTACACTCATATGAGTGTACATTATTCATATGAGTGTACTGTGTGTCATCTGACGATGCTCTTAACATCAGAGTGAAACGGCTGTCACGCCATGACATAAGTTATAATTTCCTCTTGTTTTTTTTTAATTTTTATTAAATTATTTACACATTATTCTATTTGTATTATTAAAACACAAACAAATATTCAAAGCAGCTATTTTATATCAATTTTTATCAGTTTATTCATTTCTGAACAATATACATTTATTCAATATGTTTCTTATGGATAGGTCTATACTTCGTTTGCCATTTTCTGATATGGAGCATTCTAAGTCTAATATGAAGAGACCCTTGCATTTTGTAACATTATTAGTACAGTTGAATGCAGCACAAGACTTCACCATATTAATTTTGTCGGATATATAAAATTGGTAATAGCAAATACTTCATTATATTACATTATATTGTATGTTATGCAACTGGTAAAAGCAAATAATACTTCATTTAACTTTTTTTGTAGAACTTGAGTGCTTTGACCAACGTAAACCAACAGAGGATGCTCCCCGGTTATGGCGTCCAAAGTCAGCTTCAATTTGCAGAGCGATACTAGCGCTGTTGCTCCTTCTAGTGAATATTATTATAACTTCTTTGGATAAACCGGTTCGATTGGTCACAGTAGAGAAGAGTTGGTCGTACGAGGTCTTGCGCACACGCACAAGTCAATTCTGGAAGCAAGTTTGTTTGATTTTCTTTGCGTGGTCGTCAATGTGAAAATGAAAGTTGAGGAGTTGATTGTGCTTGTGTTTGACCAAAATCCATTGTGGGACCAATCCACAAAGGATTATCAAATAGAGATCTCAATGTGACCTTGATACAAGTCCAAAAATTGCTTTGTTTTTCAATTTTTGTGCTGATTCTGTTTAAAATATAATAAAACGTTTCTAGTGACATCCGAAAATTATTTTTTTCGTAGATCAGGAAAAAGTAGCTTGAATTCTCCTTGCGTCTCCCTTGTTAAATTAATATCATTCACCCAGCTTTCTTTTTCTTCATTAACAAACAAAATGCGCAATAACAGATTGTCTAACAATTGGTCAATGCCATTGGAGTATAAACTCGCAGGAGTAGGAAGTTTGCAATGTGACCACTCTGACGACCTACTCGTACGACCTGCTCGCAAAACGATCTACTCGTCAGTCGCATGCAGTCTGACCACGGCCTAAGGGTGCGATTATGTCGGAGCTGTGATTAGCGATACAAGCTGCGATCCTAGCAACGCGTAGATAATACCGACATGCTTTCTAAATGGGCCTGTTTATGTTGGAGCTGCATTGTTAATCGCTCTTGGGTCCTGACCATCGATGAGAGCAGCGATAATAGCTCAGTCCATTTTCTCAGCTAGTATCGAGGCTCCAAACATGGATGTTGACAATTTAATAACACAAGTTTTTATGAAACCAGCATTATGGGACAAGATTAATAAAAATCACCACAATTGATTTGTGTTGGACAAGTTGTGGAGTGAAATTGCTCAAGAATTGAACACAAAACGTAATTAAAATTAGTGATATTTTCATGAATACAACGTGGATTTGGATTTTTATAATGGATTTTTACATAAGTACATTTTAAACAGGTTTCGTATTTTTTTTGCTCTGTAATCTTCAGAATCACTCAGCACAAATTCGTTTTTCAAAACACAAACTAACGAATCAACCTTTGAGCGCGACTGTCTCGGCATGAACAGCCGATAGAAGCAGAGCGCTACTCCCTACTAGCATCGCTTCTCTCATCGTTGCTACGATCGTTTATCACAGCTCCGACATAAACGCACCCGACATAAGGCCGTGGTCAGACTGCATGCGACTGACGAGTAGATCGTTTTGCGAGCAGGTCGTAAGAGTGGTCACATTGCAAACTTCCTACTCCTGCAAGTTTATACTTCAATGGCATTGACCAGTTGTTAGACAATCTGTTATTGCGCATTTTGTTTGTTAATGAAGAAAACGAAAGCTGGGTGAATGATATTAATTTAACAAGGGAGATGCAAGGAGAATTCAAACTTTTTCCTGATCTACAAACAACTGATAGAAAATTTTTCGAATATTTTCGGATGTCACTAGAAACGTTTTTTATATTTTAAACAGAATCAGCACAAAAAATTAAAAACAAAGCAATTTTTGGACTTTTATCAAGCCTGTGGAAAGATTAGCGGTTACATTGAGATCTCTATTTGATAATCCTCTGTGGATTGGTCCCACAATGGATTTTGGTCAAACACAAGCGTAATCAACTCCTCAACTTTCATTTTCACACTGACGACCATGCAAAGAAAATCCAACAAACTTGCTTCCAGAATTGACTCGTGTGTGTGCGCAAGACCTCGTACGACCAACTCTTCTCTGCTATGACCAATCAAACCGGTTTATCAACGTTTGTTTTACTCTGACGTCCAGATATGAGCACGCACGTCCTTTACTCGTCGGAGTACGCATGCAGTCTGACCACAGCCTAAAAGTGGAGTAGGTAAGTTTCAAAGGACGCGATCAGAAGACATATCTACGAATTCTACAAGAAGAAGAAACTCCCAACCTTAGGAAAAATAATGTAATTACTCAAAGAGTAAAATATTTTCAGTGCGAGTAGTTTCACTTTTAGTAATATTAAATAAGCTTGTATTCTGGTGGAAAAAATTAATAATCATCTATTTTCAATAATGGATAGATCCGTTGTAATTTTTCACATTCAATCATGAAAGAGGATCTAAACAAAGTTTTATTTCTTAATGAAGCATGGGTGAATGGTACACATACTGTCAAAAATGCATGGACTGATGGTACAGTTCAATCTTCAAGGAAGGAGCCGACTGGAAAAGGAGGGAGGCTGATAATTATTTTCTTGGATTTCTTGTTCCATAACGATCTGTGTTGTTAATATTTACTTTTCGTTGTAAATTTAATAACTTGCAGTCAGTTTTAAATTGTGAATATATAATAAATGAACTCACATTTGACCAAACGTTTTCGAGTTATTGAATCTCATCTTCAAGGCATCCTAGATTGGCGATAATGGTTTGTTGTTAAGAAGAATTGTGGTTTTTGTATAATGTGGTCAAAAAGTTTGTGTAATTTAAAATTTAATTTTTCATTGAGAATGTTTTGTTTATTGTGTGTGGTGTGTTTGTAAATTTCAAATTTTTCCAAGGTGTTGAGTTCGTGTCTTTTAGATTTAATATGCAGAATGTGTAGGTTGGTTGTAATGTCAGTAAAAGTGTGTCCAGTTTGCAGGTCTGCTAAAGTAAATTCAGATTTTGTATATAAGGCTTGTAAATGTTCCTTGTAACATTGTTTGAATGCATGGCCTGTTTATCCTATTGAAAATTTGTTACAATCAGAGCAGTTTAGTTTGTAGATCCGTGAAGGTATATGGTTACACCAGAGCGGACAGGAGTGAACGAGCAGTAATGAATGAGAAATTCACTTTGCTGTGACCGGCGCCTTGAGCGGCAGCAAACATCAATCGGCCATGTTTGGCAGTGCTCGGTAGTCACATGTTCGTGTTTGTGCCTGCTCCATCCATAGTCGGTTTCAAAGCGAATGATCAAAGGAAATTCGCGTTCACTCGAGTTCGGTGCTCGCTTCAGTGTTACCACATTGGAGTGATTCCAGTCTGGTCCTTAAAGGTTGATTCACACATATAGGACTGTGCGCCGATTGTGCTGTGACATTTTGGATGGATTCGCCAAAGCAGTCTATCAATTTAAAATACATGGCAACAGTCTCAAGTGATTCACACATACAGAGTGTCGTCCCATGAGTAACCCAACAAACTTCTAAGGTGGTTTCCTCAAATCAAAATAATGAAAAAAGTTCATATAAACATATGCAAAGAGAAGCTTCAGGTGTTTCCATAGAGCCTTGAGCATTTTCGTTGAAAAGAAAAAGTTCCTTAAATTTTCCAAATCTAACATCCTTTTCATTTTTTTCTTATCTGTTATCCTTTTGTTATCATTTGTACTTCTGATTGTAAATTAAATTAAAAACATTCTGTCTTTGAAGAAAAACATTTAAAAATTAATGAAAACATATGAAAAATATATACATATAAAAAACATTTGAAATGTATGCACATTGTCTATGCTTGAGGACATCATCTCGGTACGTCTGAGTAAGCAATGCCCAACATCCATACAATGTGCGTTTTTAAGAACAGACCATGGGTTATCTTCCTATAAAATACTTACAAACTCTCATTCTATGCATGTCTTGCATTGTCTACTCAGATATGTTACAAGTTACATAGATTACATCCTCAAGTGTAGAGGCCAAGCAATGTGCATGCACTTTGAATGCATATCATATAATTTTTTTAAAGTATGTTTCTTTCATTTTTTAAAATATTTCTTGTTATTTTCTGTTTGTATCTTCCTCTTGCAAAACAATTAATGCTGAATCCATATGTGACTGTAGTAAAATTCCACTGAAATTGCATCATTGCAGAACAAAATGGTTGCAGCACAGTTGGCACACAGTCCTATATGTGTGAATGATAGCAACACAGCACAGTCGATGCATGGTCATAACACAGTCGGCGCACCCGCACAGTCCTATATGTGTGAATCAACCTTAAATGTGTCAATATTACTGCTATCAACAGAGTTGTTGAGATGGTTTGTTTAGTTGTTCTACAATTATTCCTATTGTTTTACTATGGAGTGGACTGATGACAAAGTGTTGGAGCTGATTGAAGAATACAATGCAAGGCCAGTGTTATGGGATTTTAGTAGTGCTGATTATAAACTGTTAAATAAAAAATGACAGTTGGAGATCGCTGGCGGCTATGATGAAAACTGGAGAAGGTCTGATGAAACTTGGAGTAGTTAAGAAGAAAATTAATTCATTACTTGCTTGGTTCAGGTGAGAACAGAGCAAGAAAAAGAAAAAGTCCGGCATGGCTGCAAATGAAGTCTACTTGGTTTGCCTATATTGCCACTGCAATCATCCATGATCATAGCAAAGGCAATGTATTAGACAATTATTATATTGTCTTTGATTATCAAAGACAATGTATTATTATATTGCCTTTGATTATCAAAGACAATGAATTACTATATTGCCTTTGATTATGGTCACCGTGGAGTTCTTGTGGTGGCCAGAGCACAAGCAAATGACGTGACAATCATGAATCAATTAAGACGATTCATGTGTATTCACTCTGGTGAGACTACTCCCATTCTCAGGTGTTCGCGAATGCTAGCGAACACCAGTGAACGTTCGGTTCGCTGAGGTGTAACCGTACTTGAAGAGATCGTATTTCAGTGATCGTGTTCAGTGTGGTTTTGGTGTGCAAGTTTTTTTCTTTTTTTTTTGAGGATGAAGCCCACATAGGTCTGAGACCTGTGCGTGGGTAATGAGTTGGATGATGGTGATTGATGAGTTGGACCTACAGTTTTAGGTGGGTTCCGAACCACCGGGAAGTGATTTTACAGCAGAGAACAGTGTCTTTTTTGCTGGCTAATCTAATCGGTCACCGTTACAAACGGGACCTACGAGAACGCAGCTTATCTCTCTGATTGAACAGATACCTGCTACGGCTCGCGACTATCACTTATTTTGTTTTTCTTCTGAATGCGATAGTGTGGCCGGTTTTTGATTGTGGATTAATGTATGTCATTGTGATATTTTTTCGGTAGTAAGCGGGTAATTCTGAAAGTTTAATTTGTTCTATATGGCATGCCTAGCTGCTGTAATACGGTCGGTCTGTAACGTTTCTAGTCGCTACTCTCTTAGCTGTTAACTATCCCAATGTAATCGACCCTGTAACGCGAAATAGTGGTGAAAAAGCGGGAGAGCGCCAGAAGCGGTCGACGACAAGCTTGGACGATTTTTAGACCGCATGTGACGCTGCACGCACCCGACAGAGTGGGTCTAACCAGTAATGAGGTAATTATATCGATTCTCTTCTATCGATTCATTGTAACTAATCGATATGGTATAGACTTCGGCGAGCCAGAAGATTGGTTGTATAACCTGGCTTTGCCTCGAAATTTGAATCGTATTATTCATGGTGTTAAAAAGGTGTTTCTTTTATACAATTTCTTTGTGGATGTTGTATCTCTCATAGGTTAAAATTCTTTGTGAATTTCCACATATTAGTTTGGTTGTTCCAGTTTTTACCTTCTTCGTGTCATTCATAAATGATTTTTGTTGCAGTGTTATTCCTAATATTATATTATACCTGCATTTTATTATTATTCGATAACAGTTGAAAATAATTTAAACAATTTTGATCAAAATAATAATAATCATAATTATAATACTAGAACGAACTCTGTTCTTACTCCTTATATAAGATTGTCAAAGACTCATAAAAGCCATGTATACTGTGTTTAATACTGTATTTAATAAACTTCCTCTTGAAATAAGAATGTTACCAGAAAAAAGCTTTAAATCAGTAATTAACAAATGGTTAAGAAAAAAGCAATTTTATCATTTGAATGAATACATGGTGGCTGACGAAGCTTCTTTACAGAAGTGAAATGCATTCCTCAAGCATCTCCAATATATGTGAATAGAACATTATTTAAAAATGAAATACAGTGTCAGTTTTAATATTAGATTGTTCATTAAGTATTTCGTCATGGAAAACATCACAGATGAATACATGTATTGTGATATTAGTGACTTGAAAATATGATTTTAATTTATGTTCAAACTTGGTGTATTTTAGTGTATGAAATATTTTAGTTTTAGGGAAAATGACACTATTATTCATTTGTTTTAGCTGAGAATCAACAACTTGAACTATGTTATGATTCTATTGATAAAGCCTATATTGCAATGTTTTATTTTTTAATGGCAAATAAAGATTCTTATTCTTAATTTGCTCTTCGAATTTTGGATAATATGCCACTGCGGAGTGACCATATCGAATACAACATTGAACTCTTGAAATTTAAAGAGCATAGAATACTTACTGATATATTATAATGTAAAATCGGTTTCAAAATAAAAATATATATAAAAAATTGAGTAGAATAACGTATGTAGATAAATAATAAGATTGAATGGTATCCAGCCAGAAACAGTAGTTAGCAGTCAAGAGGAGAGTAATTTCAATTCATGCACAACTTAACAAATATACTTTATTACAATTATCATAAAAACATTATTTACATCATATTATTTACATTATTATTAAAAGTCATTTAAACATCAATTCTTTTTTCACAACCATGAACACAGACAAAATAAGGCTCTTGTCTAGCTATTTTCGAATTAAACATAAATGTGGTACTTTTGATAGTAGCCATAGCAATTTCTGTAATTGGTTGTGTTATTTATAATTGTTATTACCGAAAACTCATTAAGATATTATTTCTGACATATTTTTAAACTATCAATTGTCTAAAATAAAACTACCATCAAAATAATTGCACCTTACAATGTATTGTAAGCCAATAAAGAATTACTGAGCTACTTAACAAACTCTGGCTTCAAATGTAAAAATGATAGACATGAGCAGTTGCTAAACTATTGTGTGATCACACCAAATTAAAAACAAAATTAGAATCATCACTAAAAAAATCTGAGGAAGAACGGATAGGGTTTGTGAATTTCATAAAATCACATAAAAATTGAGCCTCACCACAACTAATTTATTGATACAGTAATTTATGGTAACTATTGTAGAAGATTGTATAATTATTGTTGATGTGACTTGTCTTGTACACCTCAATAATGGCCGAGCCCCTACCATCCCTATAGACCAGGGGTGCTCAAACGGTCGATCGCGATCGACCAGTCGATCGCAAGTGCTTTTTGGGTAGATCTCGAGAAGAAAAAATTTTAATAAGTAGGTACGTAAAAAAAAAGTCAAGAGGGGTATAAGACAAAGAGGGGCTTAAAATGTGACAGAGAGAGGACTCGGCTAAGCGATCTGCAATTCCACTACCGCGCTATTCATTCCCACTCATGCCTGATAACCCCACTACCCATGCTAAAACGTTGTTTCTAGACTAGACTGTACTCAGTTCAGTACAGTCTAGTCTAGAAACAACGAGAGACAGTACAGTCTAGATTCGGGCGTTTGACGGGAACATTCGAGACTTTCGTTCACGCCGATATAAATGTTGTGCCTGCAGGAATTGGAGTCATTCTGAATTGTAACTTGAAGGCGATCCTATGTTGATACAAAGTTTATTATTAAATAGTGGAAAATGAGTGCAGTGAAGAAATCTAAAACGTATCATTTTAATAAGGATTGGGAGGAAGAATTTTTCTTTTGTATGGTGAAGGATAAGTGCATTTGTGTTATTTGTCGTGTGTCAGTTGCAATACCTAAGCGTGGTAACTTAGAGAGGCATCATAAAACGGTTCATAAAAACTATGAAAAGGATTTTCCGCCACAGAGTGAATTAAGAAAACGAAAAGTGAGTGATTTGATATCTTGTTTGAAAAAAGAACAATCCCTGTTCACAAGACCAGCCAAACAATCAAAAGCTGCTACGATCGCGTCATTTAAAATATCTCATATATTGGTGAAACACAAGAAACCATTTGAAGATGGATCGGTGGTGAAGGAAGCATTTATTGAAGCGGGTGAGACTTTATTTGGAGATTTTAAAAATAAAACAGAAATCATGTCTGCTATTAGAGAACTTCAGTTATCTCGTCCGACTGTCACAAGGCGTATTGAAGTCATGAGTCAGGACATCGCAGATAAACTAAAACATGATATCATGGAATGTACATACTTTTCTTTACAGTTCGACGAATCCACTGATATGACAGACACTGCCCAGCTGTGTATTTTTATTCGGATGGTATTCAATGACATGTTGGCTAAGGAAGAATTTTTGACAATCATTCCTCTGAAGGGGAAGACCCGTGGCGAAGATATATATGACGTTTTCTTCAATTTTGTAAAAAACTACGAGCTACCAATATATAAATTAGTGTGCATTACAACCGATGGAGCACCAGCAATGACTGGAAACAAAAACGGTTTTGTGGCATTGTGTCGAGCTAATGAAGAATTCCCTTCATTTTTTTCATTCCATTGCATTATACATCAACAAGTTTTGTGTTCAAAAGTTTTAAACACGGAGGAAATTATGGGCATTGCAACAAAAATTGTGAATTCCATCCGTGCACGTAGCTTGCAACGGCGGCTCTTTCAGTCGCAGTTGGAAGATAGGGAGTCAGCTGAACACACTGATTTAGTTCTTCACACGGACGTCAGGTGGTTGAGTCGCGGAAAATTCCTAGAAAGGTTTCAAGAATTATTGCCTGAAATAACAGCTTTTCTAGACGAAAGAGGTGATGACACTCAGATTTTGAAAAACGAAAAATGGCTAAATGATTTGGCATTTTTGACTGACATCACAATGCACTTAAACACCATTAACTTGGAGCTTCAAGGTAAAGGAAAAACTATTATTGAGATGATTAGCGCAGTAAATGCATTCAAAAGTAAATTGCAACTTATGATAGATCAACTGAAAAGAAAGGATCTGAAACATTTTCCGTCTTTGAAAGCAAGGATTCCTCAGTTGAATTATGATACATATGAGGCTGAATTATCAAATATTTTGGGACAATTCGAAATGCGTTTTTATGATTGCAGTAAATTGGAAAATATAGCATCATTTATGAGTTATCCTTTTTCATGTAAAAACATTGAGGAATTAGCTACTGAAATAGCAAGTCAGCAGTTTAATATGAACTCATGTTCTGTTGAAAATGAGTTGGTGCAGATTATATGAGATATACATCTCAAAGCTACAGCATCTGATACAAATTTCTGGTGTTTTATATCTGAAGATAAATATCCGAATTTAAGGCAAATCGCCCTTCAACTGACGCCATTTTTTGGGTCAACTTACTTGTGCAAGTCTGCATTTTCTGAAATTAAGATAATTAAGTCAAAATATCGCAATCAACTAACTGACGATCATATGTCATCATGCTTGCGGTTAGCACTCAGTGGTTATGTACCATCTTATGAAAAGTATGCTGAGGACATGCAGTGCCACGCTTCAACATCCAAAGCCACTTAACACCATATGTAAGTTAACTCTTTTGTTTTGTAACAACCAATAAACTCGCAATGTTGAATAACTATGAGTTTTTTCATTGATATTGTAGAGAAGAACCTAATTAAACCTAACCCAAACCTTGACTAAAATAATGTACCTATATTGTGCAGAAAGCTAATATCTATCTATGCTACGGTACGCCCTACCTAGTTAGGTAGGGTGTATCTGTGTATCGTGTATGTATGACAACCCTGCATCACACACACTTGCAGTCTCTCAGAGTCGATCGTAAGTAGTCTAAAAATATTGAGGTAGATCGCCAGCAGTTCAAGTTTGAGCACCCCTGCTATAGACTATACAGTCTACAATAATTGTAGGTTTTTGAATTGCCGCTCAAAAGCTCCCTTAAAATGGCGCCGATACCGATTCTCAATTTGCAGAATTAATTCTGCAAATTGAGAATCGGTATCGGCGCCATTTTAAGGGAGCTTTTGAGCGGCAATTCAAAAACCTCATTGCAAGAAATGAGAAAAAGTACGGTTTGATGATTCGAATTATAATCTTAACAACCTATAACTCATTTAAAATTCGCAACTGCAATGTTCCCAAAGGTTCGTATCCCAATAAAATTATCAATATTATAAATCATGAATTGATTTACTGGTTTCATTTTGTTGTCTGAGCCATAGACAAATTGTCAGAGTTTTTAAACTTCAATCTTAGGTTTGTTCCAATGATCAAAATAATAATAATAGTTCTAGAGCCTATTTTAGGAACTTCCGCCACAATTTATTATTTGATTAACTATAAAATGAATCAACACTCTTATTTGAGAAATTCTATTTCCTAGATCATTCCACATCTGAGAAAAGTACCAGTTCACTGAATCCAACAGCGACTCACTAGATAGCTTGCTTACAACAGCAGTCTGTATCTAATAATATAACTTACTGTTAATACAATTGGGTGATTAGGTGAAGAATGTTATCATCTGATAATAAAGTTATTTTAAATAGCAAGCATATAGTATATAAATATATTGATGCAGCTTGCTAGAGAAGCTCATTAAAAATATACATAATATAATAAAGGATTTTTGGAAACCTTTTTAGCCACCTACTCAAATATTTTTTTGGTTAGTAAAACACATGATGGTTTTTAACTACAATTTCATAACTTTATACCCACCCACTCATATATTTCTAAGATTAATTTTACACCTGGACAAGACTCAAGTTTTGGCATACTTTATTTCTAGTACGATTTCTTCAAAGGTAGCACAGTATACTATTATCATAATTATACGAGCCGAGAGCCGAGTAGACAAATAATATGAGCACTGAATGTGTCTAATTTGTAGGTTCTGCTTTGCTATGTTCATCCTGATTATCATTAAGTTATTGTTATTATGATGGAAATTTTCAACCATTGCAGTGTTAAGTAGTGAAGTAGAGTAGCAGTGAAGTAGATAAACCCCATCTTTGAGTTAGATGCATGGTACAGCTATTGATGTTGAGTAGTTAGAAGAGAAATAATAGGATTTCAGCCCAAAACTGTTCCTCTTCCAAAATCGAACAAATAGTTCAAAATTAGAGAACACGTATCACTCTATTATTGAAATACATTTTGCCTCTTTGATGTTTTCCATGACGAAATACTTAATGAACAATCTAATATCAAAACTGACACTGTATTTCACTTTTATGTATTCATATATTGTTTTACTCACTTATATTGGAGATGCAAGAGGAATGCCTGCAGGCTGACGAAGCTTCTTTTCAGAAGTGAAATGCATCCCTCTAGCATCTCCAATATAAGTGAGAGTAAAACAATATATAAAAGTGAAATACAGTGTCAGTTTTAATATTAAATTATACATTTTGCATTGGTATATGAGTTGTGAATTTGGAAAAAAGTTTTGTTACACACATTTATAAATAATTTACAATGTTGAAGATCCATCTTGTTTCCACTAATGTATAATAAAAACTTAAAAACACTTTAAGTGGAAATATTGACTCACGTTATGGCGTGATGGCCGTTTCACTCTGATGTTAGGAGCATTGTTGGACGACCCACAGTACACTCATGACTCACGTTATGGCGTGATGGCCGTTTCACTCTGATGTTAAGAGCATTGTCAGATGACCCACATATGAATAATGTACACTCATTTGAGTGTACTGTGGGTCGGCTAACGATGCTTTTAATATCAGAGTGAAACGGCCGTCATGCCATAACATGAGACATAATTTCCACTTGAGTGTTTTTCAAGTTTTTATTAAATAATTTACGCATATAAAAATCACATATAGCTTATATTTACAAATAATTTACACATATATTCACAAATAATTTACTTATTTGCTCATTAATCTATTTGTATTATTAAAACACAAACAAATATTCAAAGCAGCTATTTTATGAAAAAATGTTATCAGTTTATTCATTTCTGAACAATATACATTTATTCAATTTGTTTTGTATGGATAGGTCTACACCTCGTTTGTCATTTTCTAATTTTGTGATATGGAACATTCTAAGTCTAATATGAAGAGACCCTTGCATTTCGTAACATTATTAGTACAGTTGAACACAGCACAAGTCTTCACCATATTAATTTTGTCGGATAAATACAACTGGTAATAGCAAATACTTAATTCAACTGTTTTTGTAGAACTTGAGTGCTTTGAACAACGTTAACATACAGACGATGCTCCCCGGAAATGGCGTCTCAAGTCAGTTTCAATTTGCAGAGCGATTCTAGCGCTGTTGCTCCTTCTAGTGAATATTATTATAACTTCTTTGATAATGGCACAAACTTGAGGCTCCAAGAAGACTTCATTCATCAAATTATACTTTTCCAGTGTTTATTATAGAGCCTCAAACCTACAGTAGAAACAATTAGTCTGGGCGCGTGGCTCTGGTTTCACTACTAGCCGTCCTGTTAAAAGTTGACTAGTTGACCTTGAAGACATCTGCAGCGTCGCACAGGCCATATGTTTTTAGAAATGAGCGATAAACACTCCCCTCGTCATGGCTGACTACAAAATGGCCGTGCGCCCAGACTAATTGTTTCTACTGTACTCACAGAGGACAGAGCTGTCAATCTCATAATCAAGTTTTTGATGTTGTTGAGGTCGATTAACTGAAGTTTAACCGTCGATATTTTGTATGTATCGATATTGCGAACCCTAAAGGTCCACACTGTCGCAGGCCCACTCTGTCTAGAGGAGAAGTAATAAGAATAGACCCAGTCTGTCGCTGCATGCACCCGTCAGACTGGGACTACTCAGGAATGTGGACCACTCTGTCTTTAGCGTAAAATATAAATCGACCCACTCTGTCGTCAGCGTAAGATAGAAAAAGATCACATCTGTCTGTCGTCGACTACTATTGGCGTCGTCCCATTGTTAGATCAACTGCTTCTGCGTCGGTCTAGAAAAATTTTCGAAAAGTTTGAGATTCAATGGTGCCAAGAAATTATATTGATACTGTTTATAATGAAGAAATCATGAAGTTTGAGTGGTATTTATTTTATGTATTATCTGTTTGATATATAGTAATCCCAAAAATCAAAGAACAAAAAAATAAATAACACAACCACACTTTACAATGTTCACAATCAGTGTTTGATAAAGTAAAAAGTTGCATATAGAAAGCTATAATAACTATCTAATCTTCCAGAATCACATTTTTTCAATATTTTTGAAAAAATCAGTAATATTATTGAAGCAATCATCCAATTCACTTACATTTTTATTTCATTACAAGACTCTGCCTTCTTGATTACTGAAATCTCATTTCGAATTCGAGAGGGGAATATCGATGTTTTGAAGATTGGCAATGAAATTGTTAAGGCAAGAAGTATCAAGCAATCAAGGTTGTGAAGTGAAAAGAGTTTGCAAAATTCTTGTGTTTATGTTTATACTTTGATTTGACCTTATTTTATCCTGTCAACTGTTAATTATACATGATAAAAATTATAAGTTTAATCAGTGTATTGTTCGATGCTATTTCAACGTTCAAGTGTTCTGAATAGTGTGCTTATTCCAAATCTGGTTTTGAGGTCAGTAGAGGCGTTCATCCCTTTTAACGCGTTTCAATATGGCTGTCCTGTTATTGCAATAGTTTTGAAAATAACGTTTCAATGCTTTATATTGAAATTGTCAAAATCATTTTTAATGCTCAGTTAATCAAAATTGAATAACTATTATTTTCCCCCGATTTTATTGTGGTTGTATTATCAGTTGAATGCATCTGTTATTACCTTAGGTTATATTGAGGATAGGTCAGTTGATTTATTACAGTGTAGTAAGGTAACGTGCTTTGATTGCTGATTGTGTAGAATATTTCAAAATGATTGTTTTACGTAAGGGAGTTTGAAATTAGTTATTAGTAATTACTCTAATGATATTTACATCGAATGCTTCTTATGTGTCAATTAGGTCAGTAGTTCAGTTTTATTCTTTAGCCTAAAATAACTGCTGTTATTTTTTTCAACATAATAGTTATAGCCTAAATTATTATGTAGTATATAAGTTGATTATCGTCAGCCGCTATTCATATTAATTTCAAATGTTCTGATACAATCAATTAGTTGATTTCTTTTTCAATTGCTTCTCTTCTCCAACCATCATAGTTGTACTTAATGACCTAATTCCTTGGCTACTCACTTCTCCACTTTAATTCAGTTAGTTTCTTCACTAAAACTAATGTATATTATAACTTTCATGTCTTCGCCTCTAGACTTAATTTTAATATCATAGCTCATTCCATCGTGTGCAAAGTGAATATTGTCTAACTTAGGTACATTTAAAAAAAATTAGCTCACTTATTAGAGGATATAACATGGATAGCATGAATGAAAAATCATATTTTTCCAAGATCTCTTTCGAAAATTAAAGGGTTGGGTTTTACTAAAAGCTCTGTAGCCCTCATTGGCCTATTCAACGAATAGATCTCAGACTGTTTATTTTGAAGGAAATATGTCTAATTTTAGATCTGTTCCCAATGGAGTGCCTCAAGGTCGATATTGGGGCCTTTACTTTTTATAATTTACATCAATGACCTGCCTGACAATATTGAGGATGAATATGATGTTTCAAGTGTTAGATGTAAGCAGATGACATAATTTATTATGTTTAAATGTTAGGATGATCAAAACCTGTGTGAAACTATTTTGAAAGAAAATGTAGATATTATGTCTGACTGGTGTAATGCCCACAAACTAGCTCTAAATCTAGAGTAAACGCAAGATTTATCTGTTCATATAATTATCTGAATTCTGTCAAATTTTTAGGAATCTTCGTAGGCCTATAGAGCAATTTGAAGTAGAAATGTCATTTAGATTAAATTATTTCCAAGATCACCAGAGGTGTTTTTATGCTGAGAAAATTGAGACAGATCATATCATTGAAAATTTTATTAAATGTTTATTACAGTTTTCTTTTGCATCCACATCTTTTATATGTTGCTAGACTATGGGCGAACACCAGTCATTACCAGTCTCTGTTTTACAAAAAAGAGCTGTTGGAACTGTGTGTAATGAACCACCTTTGTCACATTGCAAAACTTTATTCATAAGTTTGGGAATAATTATGAGCTTACGTTGTACTTCTATCTTTTAATGTTTAGTATTTGTTTAGTCAAGCTTAACATCTATTTTCTAGTCATTCCAATTCTCATCCACATAATAATCGAAACAAGTTCAATTTTAGAAATAAATACTGCTATTACAATTTTAGATATGTGTAGTGAGTTTTGAGGCTAGTGCCATTAAATTTTATAACAACTTATCACTATCCATAAGTTTTACCTGACAGGAAATACAAACTTAGAGTTTAGGACTTTTTAATTATAAATTGTTTTTCAGTATCAATGAATATTTGTGTTTTTTTTTTTGAGAATTTTTAGGCCTTACAACAATTGAAGTTGATAAAACATATCTTGACTGATGATCCTTTTAACTTTGTATTAATGTGACATGACCTTTTCTTCATGCTTACACCATATTTCTTCTCTCCGTCATTGACCAGAATCCTGGATTGACTGTGTCAAGTTGTTCAGACCTGATTTGGTCCTTGTCGCCTCAAGTTGTAACAGTAATTTCACTAAATTAAAATTCGACAATAATTAGTTTTCATTTTTATATAAAAACTAAAACTTGTTCAAGATGGCTCTCAAGTGACTATGAATTGTGCTTTCTTTTCATCTTAAATCGTGCTCTTGTCAGCCTCAAAGAATTCTCCAATGGAATAGAATGGGGTATCTCTTAGCCAGGACCTTTTTCTAAAACTTCTGTCATCCAGACCGTTTGCAAATGTTAATTCTTGTACTCCGCAATAAATGGATTTGATTTGAGGTGCAGTTGCACAAGGAAGTATAAATTTTGCAAAAATTATAAATTCTTATCTTCTTATTAATGAACCAATGAATTTTTCAGGTAAATTTTGATATGAAAAAGAATGCTAAATACAAGAAGATTGAAGGTCACCGACCTGAATCCCCATTTGATATGTGTGCTGTGTGGTGGTTATTATGTCGATGCAACAACAATAATAGAATGTCTACATTCATGTAAGTACAACATTTAAATTCATCTAAAATATTAACGGATAAACTCTAGTTTAGGCCTTGACCTGCATTCAATATCATATGGTATGTTATGGTACCGTGCATCTCAATAGATCACTAAACATAACTTCGCTTTTTTGGTAAACATGTTTGATCACATTGGGTGAGTTTACATACTACATTGGATCAACAATCATCATATTTATATTTAATTTTGTTAGGCGATTCTTTGCGTCAAAGTTGTGGGCGTCTGGCAAGTCGTAGAAAGATGGGAGAGGGCTCAAATTGAAGGTTCTATTCCGTGATGGCGGGAAAACTATTGGAATTTCCAAAATCTCTTTCTCTTACATAATATAAAAGTCGATTTTTGTATGTAAGTATGTTCCCAGTAAACTCCGAAACCGCTGAACCGATTTTTATGAAAATTTCAGGCACAATGTAAAATAGTCCCGAGATGGTTCCTGTGAAGTTTGGAAGTTCAAAAGTCCTCGCTGAAAGATACAAAAAGGAGAAATATATCCTTAAAGGAACAGCTGATAGAAGTTAACAGTTTTTAATCATAAGGCAGGCCATATATCTTTTAATCATATGCAGGCCATATGTCTGGAACGCAAATACTTTGCATATACCGTGTAGTCGGAGCCTTGAAGTCATGTAGGAAACATATGACTTTATGATGAAATGTAATTATGCCGGGTTGACGACATATGTTATCCAATGCAGCTAAGGATTTGAAATGCAGCCTCAGTGGGAGTTGGCGAATAATAAAATAAAAAACCTAGCTTCTACCGTAATAGTCGTAGGAGGTTTAAATTTCAAATGTTCATTCAGAGGTGGTGAGTAAGAAAACAACGAAGAATATAACGTCAGTGATCAGCTGGAAGGACCAACTTCTTTCCCTAATAGTCCTAGAAGGTTAAAATTTTAAATGTAACCTCAGTGGGAGCTAGCGAATAGTAAAATCAAGCATAAAAAACAGTAAAACATTGAGGAAGTTAACGTTTCTAAAACTAACAAAAAATATGCGTGTCAATGCTGATGAAAAGGAATTTTGTAATTGGTTTATACAACTGGGAAATAGAACCCTAACCAGTGACAGAGGAGTTCATATAATAGATATTCCAGAAAAGTTTGTGCTCAAAAATGAATCTATTATTAGTTTTACGGTATTTTTGATACAAAAATAAATATCAACAACGTTAATATGTTTTTAAACAACGTAATAATTGTCCATTGAATGAACAGTGTCCTAATATTAACAATGAAATACTTGAAAATGTAGAGGGAGAAGCAAAGGACTACTTTAGTGCGAACGAAATTATCACTGATGAACCCGCTGAACGTCTAAATATTCCAATAGAATATCTAAACTCAAACACACCATAAGGAATGCCACCACATAAACTTACACTAAAAATTTGGGCTGTCGTGATATTGATAAGGAATATGAATCTCGGGTTAGATTGGTCAATGGCGTACGACTAATTGTGTTGTACATTTACGAAAGGTGCATCAAGTTAGAAATAATAATTGGATCTGGGAAAGGTAATGAAATATTCTTAATTAAATAAATAAAGGTAATAAGGTACAGTATTTTTACCAAGAATTAGGCTTATCTCAACATAGAACAGACCCTAATATGCCTTTCCTTATGTCAAGAAAACAATTTCCAATCAGACTAGCTTTTTGTATTACCATCAATAAGTCCCAAGGCCAAACCTTCGACAAAGCTGGGATATACCTAAGTAAACAGGTATTTACTCATGGGCAACTATATGTTGCTTTTAGGGTTAAATCTCCGGAAGGAAACATATTGTTTTATTGAAAATAACAACCAAAAAGACTGTTCTTATACAAAAAATATAGTATGCAGGGAAATTCTGCCTCATAGATAGCCTAATTTGATTGTTAGTTCGTTCGATTTATAATAGTACAAAGGTTTGTTTTATGTATTAGTGTTTTTCGTTAGGGGCTTTTGCCCCTACAAGACACTAGTTTGACTTTAAACTCGCACAGTGTAATTGGCACTAGGTAGAAACCTAGGGTACCATACTAGTACCGTGCCCGTACAAAAATGTAAAACATGTTCTCTGTATTCATATGTATTGGGGTTCGCCCACTAGACCGATAAACATGACGGTGCCATGTCCGGCAAACTCGAGAATGGTTGATTTGATTATTTTGACTGGCGTGATGCCGGCACACCCCTTTGTAGCCACGCTTGCTCCTCGTTGCCATGCAACCCCAAACAAAACGTTGTTCTTTTTTTATCATTCTTAGCTACTCGTTGCATACGGGTATAGAACGTGGTTGAAACGTTGTCGTGTCTGACTAGGTCCTAGTGTGTTTCTACCTTTAGTGTGGAAGCGGCATATCAATATCAAGATATCAACATAATATATCGAATGCAGGTCAGGGCCTAAACTAGAGAGTAGCCTACCCGTATAAACCATCGGCTTGTGTAAGCACAGTATTTATAATGTAATGTATTGCAATCTAATCAAAATTATTTATGCTCTTCTATGAGAATTTGAACTATTGTTTTCAAAAACATATTTTGAATGCTTATCTTATCAGATATCCTTTTATCCAACTCTCAAAAGGACAGCATGGCGCATAAAGCGCGAAGTTAAAGAAATGACAGCCGTAGCTATATTCTTTCTAATTTATCATCAAGTTGTTTCGGATACTACCCATAGCTGGCTCCAACATGCTCCCACTGACTTGGTTGAGTTGGTGATATGCCCGTCTTATAAATATGTAATAAGCCGATACAACGGAGTATCTATACACCCGACGAATTTACATAAAATAATTATTATTATCATCATCATTAGTTTTTCTGATGGGCATATGCACCATTCAACTGCTTTGGGTAGGGAGTGTGTTATTGCGGATCATGACTGTGTCCAGCTTGTATATTATGCTTATTCTTATAAGGGTGGAAAATGAGCTGGATACGTTAAAGTACAGATCAGAGATGCATGAGCACTTTACTAGGCAGGGTGGTCATTCGACTAAAAAAACTACAGTGTCAATCAAAAATCGTATCATTGAAAGCATTTAATAGGTTACCTATGGTCTCTAGAGCTCTTATTGCATCCTGGTAAAGTAAAAAAGATGCTTCTGGAGAATCCCCTATGTAACCTTTTTTTTGCCTACTGATGTAATAAATAGTTATTTCTAAGCTGATTGATTAAAGTATTCTGTTTTTAGTGCATATTATACATGTTGAATTTCTATGTGCTATTTTATACTATGTTAGATTTTCAGGTTACTAATGTTAGATTTTCAGGTGCTATTTAAAATTATTAGACTTGATATTGAATAAATTTGACGAGGCCTAATGTACATTATTATGTATTTGTTGGACAGTAAAATATTTCTATTTCTATTTGATAAACATTATATGCTTCACAAGTCACAAAAAATGCACATCGGCAGTTCTTAAAAAAAGTTTTGTTTGCTCTTCTTCTTCAACAGATCTCATAGTATTTCATGCCTCAATGTTTTCTCTCTGTTTTTTCAATTCAACGATTCAAAATAATTTAAGAAAAGATTTCAAACAATCAAAAATGAAAACGTCAACGCTTGCAATGTAAAGATGAAGTGTATAATTGGGCTAAGCTTCAGCCTTCGTAATATTCTTCAAATTTGTTTTGTATTCGAAATGAAACAGCTGTTCAAATTTTTTATTTTCACCTGCCAAAATTTCCCTTTTGTCAAAGTGGAAATGTGTTTTACATCATAATTGAATTATTATTTTTACTCGCTACTTTTTCTGTATTTTTGTTTGTATGTTCGACGATAACTTTCGAACGCTTTGACCAATCAACTTCAAATTTTAAACACATTATTGGAACCTTTATACAGATCAAGTTCGTTTGCCAATGAAATTGACCTACTCCTTCATCCTTTTTGAGGCGAAGCAAAAGGATAGGTTCTCATGTAAACATCACTATAGGGAATATTATGATGGAAACATCTTATACTTACTTACTTACTGCTGGGGCGTCACAAATCTCAGTCGATTTTTTGCCTCGTAGATTAGCCTCCTCCATTCTTCTCTGTCCTCTGCCATTTCAATTGTTCCTCCACACCTGACAACATCTTTCCCAACTTGGTCAAGCCACCTTAATTTAGGCCTTCCCAATGGTCGCCTTCCTGCAGGTACGGCCTTGCACACCTCCTTCAGCCTTGTTCCCTCCTCTCTACGAAGCACATGACCTAACCAGCTAATTCTTTTGGCTTTTATGAGGGCTATTATATCTGGTTCTTGGTATAGGGCACGTAATTCCCTGTTTTTTCTTATGCGCCAAACTCCATCTTCACATACTGGGCCAAAGATTTTCCGCAGAACCTTGTTCTCAAAAACTATTAATCGTCCTTCATTTCTTTTGGAAAGGACCCATGTCTCACTGCCATACAATAATACCGGCTGTATGATGGTCTTGTATAATCTTAACTTTGTACATCTTGATAGCAGTTTGGATGATAGAAGTTTTGTACAGGCTCCTAAGCTCTTATTGGCATTTGCTAGCTTACATTGTATCTCTAAGTCTTCAGAATTTGAACTATTTACCGTAACTCCTAAATATTTGAAGCTGTCTACACAATTTATTGAATAATCGGCAATGTTGAAATTTACGTTTCTATTTTGAGTGTTTCGGCCAAAGTGAATAATTTTAGTTTTATCTTCATTTAATTCTAATCCTACTTTCTTACATTCTTTTATTAGGTTTTCAGCTAACAGGCAGAGGTTTTCAGAATTTTCTGCTAGGATCACTACGTCATCGGCAAAAGCCATTATGTTTAGGTCTACTCCCAGTTTAATACCTCTTTGGAGGTTCTTTGTTTTTTGTAAGGCTTCCTCTACAGCTATATTAAAGAGAGTGGGGGAAATTCCATCTCCCTGCCTTACTCCTGTGTTTATACGGAAACTGTCAGATATTTCTCCGTCTATTTTCACTTTAGCTTTGGACTCGTTTATGCATAGTTTTGTTAATCCTATCAACTTTTCTGGTACGCCATGTTTTTCCATGTTCTTGAATAATGATTTCCTGTCTATGCTGTCATAAGCTTTCTTAAAGTCTATAAATATTCCATAAAAACTCTTATTAAATTCCCAGTATTTTGAAATTCCCTGTTTAAGTAAAAAAATTTGGTCGATTGTTGATCTGCCTTTCATAAATCCTGTTTGTTGCTCTTCAATTATGGCTTCTGTGTATGGATTTAGCCTTGATAATAAAATTTTTGAAAATATTTTATAAACTGTGTTTAGAAGGGATATACCTCTGTAGTTGGAGCACACCTGTTTATCACCTTTTTTATGAAGGGGAATTATCACTGCTTCAGTCCACTCCTCTGGTATGGTTTCTTTTTCCCATACATTCAACATTAGACTGTGGATTTCCCTTACAAGAACTTTTCCACCATTTTTGATTATCTCAGTTGTGATTTCATCTTCTCCGGGAGCCTTATTGTTTTTTTGTTGATTTATGGCTTCTTCTACTTCCTTTTCAGTAGGTGGCAGAACAAGGGGCTGTACATTGTGGTAACTTAAGTTGTCTTCCCTATCACCATTTGCTAGAATATCACAGTTTAACAGATCTCTAAAATATTCTCTCCATATCTTAATTCCTGATTCTTTGTCCATCACTAGGTTGCCATCTTTGTCTTTGACTCCATAATTCCTTGCTGAGTATCCGGTTTTGAAAAAACGAATTGTCCTGTAAAAATCTCTGGTATTATTTGTCGTTCTATCCTTCTCTGCTTTCGTCAGCTTTCCGTTTAAGAATTCTCTTTTGCACCTTCTGAGCAATAGTTTTGTATTTCTGTTGATTTCACAGTATTCTGCTCTAATTTGTTCTGACTTTCTCTGTTCTGTTTCATTTGCCGGTACTGCTTTTTTATTTGCCAACCACTTAAGTTTAGTATCTCTTCTTTTGTCCACCAAAGCCTGGCATTCGTCTGTAAACCATGGGTTCTTCCTTTTCTTTGGTTTTTGACCACATACTTCCTTTACTGTACTTTTAACAGCAGTTTGAATTCTCTTCCATTGCTTATTGACTAGATTAGGTTCTGCTTCTGGTAACTCTAAGACTTCATTTTCTAAAACTTCAAACCTATTACTGAGCTTAAGTCTAAATTCCTCTTGTACCGCTGGTAACTTCATTTTCTCAGTATCTAACTTTTCTATCCTAGCCGCTCTCTTCTTCTTCAATTCTATTCTTTGCTTTACACTAATAAGCACCAGGTAATGGTCTGTTCCAAATTCTGCTCCTCTTACTGTTCGTACATTTGTAATGCTGCTTGAATGCCTACTGTCAATTAGTACATGATCTATTTGATTAGCAGTTTTTCCATCTGGAGATGTCCAGGTCGCTTTATGAATTTGTTTTCTTGGAAACATTGTGCTGCAAATTCTCATTTCTGTTGAACTGGCTAATGTCAGAAGTCTCAGCCCATTGTCATTTGTTGATTCGTGTAAGCTCTCCTTTCCTGCTACTTCTCTCCACATCTCCTCCCTTCCTACTTTAGCATTTGCGTCACCTATCACTAGTTTCACATCGTATTGTGGTAATTTGTTTATTTCGTCTTCTAAAGCTCCATAAAAAATGTCTTTATCTTCATCTTCTGTTTCTTCTGTTGGGGCATACATACTTAATAACGATAGATTCTTAAATTTCCCTCTTATTCTAATATTGCACAGTCGTTCGTTTATTGGCGTGAATCCTATCACAGACTCCGCTATAGATTTCTTAACAGCACACCCTACTCCTCCATAATGACGACCATCATCTGTGCCACTATAATATATTACATAATCTTTGGTATTGATTTTCCCTGCATATGGCCATTTAGTTTCTTGTAATGCTACTATGTCTAATTTATACCTACTTAATTCGTCTGCCAATAAATCACTTCCCCCTGGGATTGCTAGCGTTCTAATATTCCATGTTCCTATTCTCAAGTCTTTTGGTCTGATCCTATTATTTGTCCTTTGTTCCAGTCCGTCCGAGGCATTTAATCTACGTTTCGTAACAATAGGTTTTTATAGAGCGGGTTGTTAGCCCAACGTCCAACCCCCAACCTGGAGGACCAGGGGGATTTTCTTCAGAGCTCCCTACTCCTAGGTGGACTGCTTTCTCTACAGCTTGCAGAGTTTCACCTACCCTGGATTTAGTTCGGGTTAACTCCCTAGGCTCTTCCGCCCTCTCCGCCGTTGGGATTTCTCCTCATCCGCCTTTGAGGCCGTTGACCGGTTTTCACCTAGTAATCCTAGGCAGGGGCCCTCACAGGGTGCTACCATCCGGAGCCAGATGGACCCTGGTTTTTTAACGAGGTTGTTACTCCTCCCGCTCCTCCTTCCTCATCACTTGCAAGACGAGGCCCCGGGCTGAAACATCTTATGGAATTGTAAATTTGATTTCCAATCGGAGCCTATGTAGTTTATATGTGGGGAACAGCTGATGCAAGGCAGCAATTTTTAATTAACATGCTAGGACCAGTTTAGTGATGACTAATAGTGTAGTCGGAGCCATAGAATGTGGGGAAACATACGACAAATGATTGGCAAGGTAAATATGAACAGCTGATGACACATATTCAAGCTTTAATTTTTTGATGTTTGAATAATGTTATATTAAAAACATTTTTTTGCTTTTTTAAATAATTGTGCCGTATTTGGAGTTTGGAACTAATTTATTGTTGGTTAATTATTTATTATGCAGTTGAAAAAAAGAATAATAATAATAATAATAACCATTAAAAATAATAATTTATTGTATTAATATAATAGCAACTAAAGTTACCAGCTTAATGAATCAATCAAGCGTTAGATTTTAAAATAGTATTTGGAGTTATCAGCTGTAGATAAATAAATGTGATCAGCACCTCATTAAAATTTGCAAGCAATCGAGTTCTGCAGCCCTGGGTGCTCACTAGCTATTTTTATATTTGACCTCCAAATCAATAGCGATCTCACTTGGACTATGAGGAAGCTAGCCTATATATCAAGTTTCAAGAGTCTAGAATCGCCTTTAAGGCGCTAGAGCACAGGCCGAACATTGTTTGGTGTGGACACCTCGAACATCATCGGTATGGTGGCCTGGTGGGAGTAGTGGCGGGAACCTGTTGTTGGTCGTCACTGTTCGCTCACAGACCGAACATTTCAATTGAACTCACGAACATGTTCGATGCCCTGTTAAACATGTTTAAAGTATTTAATAATTACGAAATATTAATAAATTTAACTTTTTTTCAGTTTGTAGGAGCTGTATAGTTAGATATTTAGAAAGTAACAAGTATTGTCCAATATGTGATGTTCAAGTGCATAAGACACGACCCCTCCAGAATATCAGACCAGATACAACTCTACAAACGATCGTCTATAAGTTGGTGCCAGGACTCTATCAAAGTGAGTATTTTAGCAGACAAAATTTTAAATGTCTCCTATTGTATTAAATAACATAGCCAGAATATGAACAGAAAATAATGTGGAACTATTAGGATACAAAGTTATTGTAATCCAGCCAATAGAATTGGAAAATTTGGACAATAACTATCTTTTAATTTCCTCATGAGCCTTAGGCCCGCATGGATAATGAAATGAATATTGATACCCAGTGGGCGTAACTAGAGTTGACTTATGGGTGGGGGGTTACCCCCCTCCCCCCCCAACTGGTCAACCACTTACATATTACTCCCTTCAAAAAATCTCAGAATATAGATATAACATATGTTAAGCAATATTCGTGTAGGGTAAAGGAACCAGAAGCTGATGACACCCCCCCCCCCCCGTAACTGAGACATCTTCATATTTTTCCTTATTAAGTCCACAGTGGGTAGTTTTGATATTAAAACCATTGATAATTTAACTCTGGTATTTTGTGCATAAACTGGTACCAATTGAATAATGTGCTGGGGTTAATTTTTGATGGGGGAATATACTTTGAGGATAAGCTGTCAGACAGTCTACAAGAGTCCTTTATTTCTAGGTGGAATTCTTTAGGAAATATCGAAGTATGAGCATTTGAAAATCTCCAAATACTGTCAAAATAATCATTATTTAAAATTGACTAATGCTTGGAATGCTAGAAAAAAATATATATATGTCGTTTATTATAACCCGTTTTCACTTATTAAGGGATGATTTTCATATTTTATGTTAATTGGGGGAATGTCAATTTATTGGGTATATTTTTCATCAGTAGGTGACATGGTATGTCAGCCACTGAGGGCATGTCTGAAATTTTGTTTGGGCCAGATTCAGACATGATAAAACATAATAAAGCGAAATTGAATACGCCTATTCATTTCAAGGCTCTCAATCAACTTTATCCAGTAGCTGACATCCCATGTCAGCTCATAGGTGGTATGCAGATTCATCAAAAAATTTATCTATGCATATTCTAGGTCACAATGAATGGATTACATTCTAAACTGCAAGATTTTAGCAGTTAATGATAATAATTTTATAACTGAACTTCTACAGAACTTGTGAGCCGGCCTTCCACTACAAGCAGAGCGGACTCTTCTGAGGACAAACTACACAAATACTCATACACATATTTAGGGTTCTCAGCTGTTAATCTATATATATATAAATGAATGTCTGTCAGTATGTATGTATGTATGTATGTTCCCTATAGACTTCAAAACTACTTGACAGATCGGCATGAAACTTTGGGAATATATTGTGTGAATATTGGGGATGGTTTCTGACCATAAATTGTAATAGGGGAGAATAATTATTATTAATTAATCCATTTTATAGACCTAACCTACTGAACTTGCCGGCCAAACAGCTTAAAGGAGCAGCTGATAGAAGTCAACAGTTTTTAATCATATGGCAGGCACCTTAGCGGCGTTATTTACGCTGTCTTTGAACAGCAGAAGACTTTGTTCTTTGCATGTAGGCTACTGTGCAGTCGGAGCCTTGCAATATGTAGGAAACATGCAACTGGGTATGATGAAATGTAATTATGCCAGGTTGATGACATCTGTTAACCAATGCAGCTAGAAATTTGAAATGCAGCCTCAGCGGGAAGTGGCGAATAATAAAATAAAAAACCTAGCTTCTACCCTTATAGTCGTAGGAGGTTTAAATTTGAAATGTTTCTTCATTCAGAGGTGGTGATTAAGAAAACAACGAAGCCTCTATGATCAGCTGGAAGGGCCCTAAGACTAACTTCTTTCCTAATATGAAATGTAACTTCAGCGGGAGGTGACAAATAATAAAATTAAGGAGAATTTTTATGAGAACGCTGCAATGCGCGTTGGGCCAGCTAGTAGTGCATAAAATAGCATTTTGTATTTGTAGTTTGGTCGCAAAAGAGCCTGCTCCACTTGTAGTGGAGCTCAGGCTATATCAAAACAGTCAAATTATTGTGTAATAGCCTTGATATACTGCAGTCGCGGTCGCGTGCCATAGTTTAGGCTAAATTACACCAGCCCGGTGAATTTGATTGAAAAATCAGTTGATAAACAGCTCTACATATGTGTATACCTTCTGTGCTTTGACATAGTTGAGCTCGGTCTCGCACTTGGCTAATATAATTTAGCCTGAATTGTAGAGCGCGACAAATTATTTGTTTTTTTTTTAATTATTTCTTTGACTATATTGTTAGGTCTGTTTTATTACAGAAGAAAGTAAACAAATCAGTTGATAACAATGAGGACTCTAAGCTATTACTTATTCATTTTCAAATTTCTGTACTAAGCTTATTAATATAATATTATTAATTATATAATATATTAGATATTATCATTTTTTAAATTATTGTTATCTCAATTATGTGTTGTATATGTTTTATTAGTATGATTACCATTTGATATACAGGGTGTGTCCCATGTAAGGTGTAAATCTTTCTTTTTAGTGGCGAAGGTGATATTGTGGAAGGTATCCATAATGAATAATAAGACGAAATTGTCACAACCTTATTTATTAAAACTTAGAGAAACTAGTTTCTCTAAGTTTTAATAAATGTGGTTGTGACAATTTCGTCTTATTATACATTAAGGTGTAAAAGCCGGTTACCAGAGATTCTACATCGAATTTCTGACAAAAAATGTTCAGTGACGTTTTTGAAATGGGACCTTTGTTTTCGAGATATCTCGATTTTATTATTTCTTTGAAATACACTTCCCGCCATTAAATGCACAATAACTCAAAAACTAGTGATCGGATTGGAATTATGATGACATTGTTGGAAAGAGCACAACATTTCGCTAAAGATACACGTTTTTTTTAATATGTTAATCTATCATTTAGGGTGTTTTTTGGGGGGTCAAAATACAAAAACGTGGATTTTCCGAAATCTTACTGAAATTTCAAAGCAATTTTTCTCGATTTGTTTTTAGGGTGACATAATGAAAATTTTACATGAAAAACTTACTCACTTATTAAGCTTTAAAATGAGCCTAAAATGTTTCAAATTGATGAATTGTAAATGCTTGAAAATTGTAGAAAAACTGTCACAAACACACCAGAATTAGTGTCTAAGGGAAAGAGCTGAGAGTAGAAATTTGATTTCAAAATCTTGTTGTAATCAGATGTTTTCCAACATGATTAATCTCCGTTGAATCACTGCTTCCCAATAAAGGTAGATCTGATGAGAGCACGTTCACAAGAAGTGGTGCCGTCAATTTTCATAATTCACATACTTGGGCAACTGAAAATTCTCACGTAATGAGACCAAACCGGTTTTACTTTCAGCATCAATTTTTGGATAATGTGTGGGCTGGAATAATCGATAATTATATTTTTGGGTCATATTTTTTCAACAAACATTTAAAATGTGAAGTTTTTTTTAAATTTTTATTTGATCTCAAATGAAAAATTTATCTAAAAAGAATTATTGAAATTTTATGTATAACTAGATGAATTTTTTCTAATAAATTTATATAAAAATGTATCAATAATAATTTATTTTGGAAAAACATCTGATTGCAACAAGATTTTGAAATCAAATTTCTACTCTCAGCTCTTGTCCCTTAGACACTAATTCTTGTGGGTTTGTGACAGAGTTTCTACAATTTTCAAGCATTTTCAATTGATCAATTTGAAACATTTTAGGCTCATTTTAAAGCTTAAGAAATGAGGAAGTTTTTCATGTGACATTTTCATTATGTCACCCTGAAAACAAATCGTGAAAAACCGCTTTGAAATTTCCGTAAGATTTCGGAAAATCCACTTTTTTGTACTTTGACCCACAAAAAACGCCCTCAATGGTCGGATTACATATTGAAAATACGTGTATCTTTAGCTAAACGTTGTGCTCTTTTTCTAATTGTTTTTTAATTTTTTTCCAAGCAATGGGGGGGGGGGGTTACGTTACCAATAACCCCCCCCCCCCCTCGTTACGCCTATGTTGGTACCAAAATCTGAAATAGAACTCTAGACTTCCGGAGACAGCGGTCGCCGTGTTGTCTATTAGAGTGTTAGGATACGCGAAGGAAGAGGTGAACCTATATCAACAGTGCTTCCAGTTACAATTGATAACGGAGGAGCACTTGTTTCTCTATCTTTGTCTCATTTCTCTCTTCGTCTCTTTTACTCTCTTATTTCAAATGGGCTTCTGGTATTTTCGATCACAGAAAATGAAAATGACAGAAATATCTGTGTAAATGGAAATATCGGGAACTCTCTGGAATGGAGATTTTTAGAACAAACAAACTTATAAAAGCAGCTGTGCATGTCAGAGGAAGTCAGGTTTAATCTAGCAGGGCTCTTGATGTTTATGTGGTAATTTCTTTGACAGTAGCCATTCTTCTTCCGTGGCAGAATAAACTGTTCTTTACTATTTTGATTCCGCATATATATCAAGTGTGATTGATTATGGGTGTGACAGATATTTGCTTCAAAATTGCTTAGTTTATTATTGAGTGGTTTAACAGTTTATTAGACATTTCTCATTAAGTCATTGGACAGTTATTATTAATTTATTGATCGGCCTATTGACAGTTACTAATTAGTTGTGTACAGTGATTAATCTTGTTATAGATATATTCATTACTAGTTAGACGTTATTGAACTGTTTGTTTCTTTATTGATTTTGTGTGATAATAACTGATTAGTGTGTGTTTTGAGTTAATTGTGTAAATAAATTTCGAGTGTTACTTTCAAGTGTTGCCAGCATTGTTTTAGTGATAGAATTCCTAACAGTACATTGATAAGCTGATCTTTTAGACTGCCCATATTCCGTATACCATTTTAATCATAGGAAGTTGTCCCTTCTGAACCCCAAGGTTACTAGAGGGAAGAGGGTATTTTCGTCCATGAGGAAGGTTGACCAGAGCAACAAGCACTGGTCAAGTTTTATCTGTCCGCTTATTTTCACAAACCCGTAATTCATTCCAATAATTGAAACCCCTATCGCAATTGCAATGTGTGCAAACCTTAGATTGCAATGCTTTAGAGATGCAGTGCTGTCAAGTTGCACAGAGCGAGCCTAGTCAGTCACGTTTCTAAACAGCAGCATGTGGGTGAAAAAAATGTAGGCCTAAATGAAAAATGGCAACAGCGCACTCATATGCCCATATGAAATAGCATTGCCATAATATTCCTTACTGCATTCTGAGGTTTGCACGGGCTATAGAAAATTTTAATGTGAAGAATAAATAATTATTAATCTACCAAAAAGATTTTGATGTGTTAATCGCAGAATAATAATCAAAAGCAAATTTTCCCAACAAAACTATCATTACCGTTTTGTTTCACTACTTACAGCTCTGGCTAAATTTAGATTAATTTTCTTTCTCTTATTTCAGATGAAATGCGATGTAGAAGAGAATTTTATGCCAAGCACCCAGAGGCAAAACTTCAAGTGCAAAATCCTGAAGCAAGAGGGGAGCTGACAGATCAATCTCCAATATTTCTTCCTGACGATCAAATTAGTATTTGTCTGGAATATATGGATTCTTCAGAATCACAGCAGGTAACAATTATTTTCCTTTTATATAACAAAAGTGAATGATCTCATGAGTGTTATTTTCCATTCACTTTCCTTTAAACTGGGATATTTTTGACCGAACGAAGTGAGATCCCCGTTTTAAACCGCCCGTTTTGCATTTGTCTGTAATGCATTTTCGGCTGAACTCGTTGATCAAATACCGGTACTAAGAAATTCTGCATGGATGTTCCTTTTAGAAATTCGCAGCGATTTATGTGTGAAGATTTTCAAAATTTTATTGCATTTAACGAATATTTAAGGGATGAAAAGGGAAAAGCCGTCTTCTAGGAAACATGATTTAGGATGGGCAATCCGATTATAATATGTGTTATTCACCTCACTTCCCAGGCACAAGTCTCGAACTATGTGGGCATCATCAGCAATAAAAATAAAAAATGAAATATGGGATCAGGATCGGATTTCAAGATAGTATATCTATATTAGGACTCTATAAATACTACTATACTATAAATAGAGCCTTATTTTATAGCTCTCATTCATCTGGTCGAGTCTTCATCTAGCCCAAGTTATTACTCATGAGAATAACAGTTTTTTACAAGGGAAACCAAATTATTTCCAATTGAGTAAAATAAAAAAATATTACCGAGTAAATAATTATATGGACATAATTATGAAATGATTATAGATGTCTTCGCATTTGTTAAATGACGTCACTACAGCTTTTTTGCTTAAAGAAAACAAAAATGACGTCATGAAAGTGTTTTTAATTAAAGTTATGAAGTAGACCGCACAAATTGAGTCAAGGGTTCAATTCATTTCGGTATTCCACTAAAAATTATCTTGTGTCACATCGCAATGCCCGATTGTAGATCACACTTTATGTAGACTAATGATCTGTATTTATCTATTGTGGGCTTCTTTACTGCGCAAACAACAATGCGCTGTGTCTTGTATTTTAATGAAGGCCAGATACCGTGAGGAAATATTTTTCTAGATGGTTACCTACTTCCCTGAAATATTATTATTATTATTACTATAATCACCATTTCAAAATCAATCACATGCTATAGAATAGTATGTGACAGATTGGAGCCACGTGAATATCACCATTTGTGTATTTGCACAACTTTTGCGCTGGTGACTATCATCGAGTATTGGATGCTCCACTGTGCTAGCGACCTTATTGGGCGTGAGGTACACTGTTCACAGAACTACTAGTTAAGAAATGTAATAGTTTGTATAACATTTCTAGAGGACTAAACGCACTAATATTAGCGGGAATCAAACAAGTGGGAATATAAAATCTGTCATCAAACATGAATAAAGAGACTTCTATAATTGAAAAGTGGTAAGTTTTACTGCTGTTGCTAGGAAGTAAATTACTGTTATTCATATTTACTACTTATGGAGTTTCTTCACTTCAGAAGTACCTCTATCACTCATTAATACAATTTGTAAATTAAAGTAGGGGGTTAATAAGTCATGTAATATATATATATATATTCGAAAACTGAAACTTGAGGGATTTTTTCCTACTCAGATGTAGCCGCATTCTTCAAATTTTTTAATTTATACTCTTTTCATGTCCAAACTGATGCTAGTACTTTACTAAGTTATTGTAATCTTGTACTATTATTCACAATAATATCGTTGTCTATGACTCAATTTTTCATTGTTATTTTTTTAGGGAACTTATGGAAGAAGATATCTACGGTGTCCAGCTGCAGTAACTGTGCTTCATCTTCACAAGTTGATTAGAGCCAAATTCGGGCTAACCAGCCATAAAGTAGATGTGATGTATAAGGAAGATATTCTCCTTGAAAACTGGACTCTGATGGATGTGGCCTACATCTATCAATGGAGGAGGGTATGTACATTTTTAAGGGTACAATACAGACTTTTTATATAGTACTTTTCTTTCAAATTGATTTTTCTTGTCAAAGTTATGGTATAGGAAAAAATTCATAGTCAAAATATTTATAGAATCTAAATAGAAAAATCTGAGATAGAAATCTTCAAGTTCTTGAATCACGATTTACATCTACCATACCTGGAATTTTCCATTTAGCAGCCTGTGAGTTTCCATGGTAAACCTGTGAGTAATGTAAATTATGTTATTTTTTCGTATCATAAAAAAGTATTTTTTTAGAACTACATCGGGCATATGATCTACGTCAACATCATTGCATTGTTGTAAACGTGGCTTAAAAGAGACATTTTGGGCTAAAAGTCTGTCGTTTCCTTACAATAAGTTGTAGTTTGACTGTATCAATAAATAAATCAGTCGCATAAGCACCTTTGTGGGCTATCATCAACAGCAGCAGCTTTGTCTACAATGCTTGCTTTAGTTTTTTGAAAGTCACCATTCGTTTTTTGAATTCACAATCGTTTATATATCCTAACAGGAGAATTATGGTACACTAATGTGTCAGTTATTTGTACACCACTCTGTGATTATTTCTCTAATCTTGTTATGGTTTGATAGTCCAATGAATGGAAGAAAAAATTGAAATTCCTGAGGGAATTTGTTTATTCTTTTGCAGAAGTGTCCCATTCACCTTACTTATCGTATTCTTGAGATTATAAGGAAGCGAGTCAAATTGGCAATTGAGAATACACAGCCATCTGTTTGTGAATCGACTGTAGCGAAAACACCGAGGAAAGAGAATGCTACGTCTGTCAGCACAACAACCGACTGCAGCTCGGCTATTGATCAGTCTGCTAGTGATTCTGAAAAATGTTCGACGTCTGTTGAGTTGAAGGGCGTTCAATTACGTATTAGTGAAAATGGTGTTATGAGTGTTACAGGAATTGAAAATGCACATAGATTACTGGCTCCACCGCAGCTGGTCAATGTAGATGATTTTGAATCATCAGTAGTCAAAGAAACAATCAATGATAGTAAAAATAATGATGCGAAAAATACGAATGAAATAGAAATTAACAAAACTAGTAGAACCTCTGTGAAAGATTCAACATCAATACCAACCTCAAATTCATCGTCTTTAACAACATCAACGTCTACTTCATCAAAATCATCATCTTCTACATCAACCACTACAACATCAATTTCTACATCCTGCAGAAAAGCACAAGGTGCGGCCAGTGTTGAGGTAGGTGATAATAGGACTAAAATAAGTGAACCTGTCGATTCGACACTGTCTTCTAAATCAACCACGAAACCATGTTCTGAAAAGTCGCTGGCTAAAACACAATCACCAAATGTTGAGCCAAATAAACCAAAGGATAATAACAATGTTAGTAATGTGAAAACTGCTAATAACCCTTCTGATTCTAATAATGTTAGTAAACCCATTGTCCCTGTCAAAGCTGGAACCAATCGCCGAGAAGATAACTCACAGGTTAAAATAGAAGCAGCTATTAAAACAGACTCTGTTTGCAACTCAAAGAAAAATACATCCCGTGCAATGACACCTAAAGAGGAAGCACCAACAAAATCATCCAAGGACCTAAGCTCTAATCTGGTCGATATTTTTGCTTGTGATCCACCGCGACCTCCAAATACTTACAAAGTCTACCCTGGTGTAAAGTCAACATCAACACCTATCACTGCACCCCTTGCTAAAGATGATTCGGCAAAGCAAAACTTTCAAAAAGCAAATGCTGTCACTCATCCAAAACCCACACCAATGGAAATCCTGAACGCCGCTGTCCCTAAGAAGACTTCTAACTCTACATCAAAGTACAAAACATTGAAATCTCCCACCAAATCGTGGAATCCAACTATTCCACGATCTACTATTCTTTCCATGAAGCATGCACAAGCAGTAAATCAAAGCAAAGACCCCAATTCTTTGACTGGATCAGATGGTGCTAATCCTCCTCCAGCTAAACAACCAAAGTTTTTCAAATTGAGAAATATGCCAAGGTTTTTGGGCAATCCAGCTTCAGGTGTAAAGCCAATGTATCAGGTAGCTCCTGGCTCGGAAATTGTTAGTCAAAGTCCAAGTACTTCAACAAATGCTACAGCCCTAGTGCATAAATCTGCTAAAACAACAAACTCAAGTATAACACTGATGAAAATCGATCCAAAAACGTTGTGTCCTATACCAGTCAATCCCGTTTCTCATGTACTAAGCAGTCCTCCGAAGAGCACTTCTTCGCCGCCCCCGAAAAAACTACCTCCCCCTTACACGCCAGGCTCTCCAAAGACTACAAATCATTACACGAATTCTAGGTCAGCACATTCTAATGCCAGTAGCACTAAACCGCCGGTGCCTAGGATTCCAAGTCCAGCCCATACGGGAGCACTGATGCCTTCCAATCCATTCATGCCTTCTGTAGCCCACAGCAACCCGCACCTCCTTTACAACGCTTTCACCGGGCCGTTTTCCCCCACCGATCCATCTGCTAGCAGATTGCTGCCTGGTGCGCCAAACTCCGAACTTATTCGTGCAATGTCAGCGCTTTGCTCGTCAGGCACAGCCTACCATCCTTCTTTGCCGCCATCAATCAGTATGCTCTTCAACCCGCACCATCCGCATCATCGACTCACGCAAGTTGACAGGGCCGCATTCAAAAGTCTCACCGAAGACAAACAGGCTCTTCCTTCCCCTCCTGCTGTACAAAGGATACCTCCATCTAATCCTCTTAGCGCAAAAACCTCTTCAGACACGCCTCAAAAAACGAATACAACAAATTCTTCATCATCCCCGTCTCAAACTAATTCAACACCATCCATTGTTCAATCTCAAACCAATTCAACAAAAGCAAAAAAATATAAGGTTGAAAGTGATTGTACATCAAATACACCCCAAACCACCACTGATCAACCAAAGAAAATTGAATCTGGTATTGATTGTCAGCCGTCTAATCTCCCGCCACCAGATTGTAAGCCGAAAAGTCAGGTCACAGCAGCAGATGGTAAAGCAAACAGTGAAACAAATCATCCACACAAAACAAATGTCGATAATAAAGTGGATTGTGGCGATAAGAGTTCAGGAAGCAAACCGGTAACGAATAATGAGTTAGAAAATAAAAAGCCAATTGTTAATAGTCCTGTAAATTCTATCAGTTGCAGAGCACAAATTGAAAAATCGTCAACAAATGACAAACAGGACAATTTGAAAGACAAGAAAGAAATTTCAAAAAACAATAATTACACTACTAAGGCATCATCTTTTACTGAAGGGTCTAACAGTAATATCATGATCACTTCTGAAAATTCTTTGAAGGTTTAATTTTTTAAATTATCTTGTATTACAAAATTTGATGTAAATTCCATTGTATTAGTAATTCCTAATCACTCTTGCCAACCATTTTCAACTCCTCTCTAAAAACTGGATAATGTCTTGAGTATTGCCTCGAATGATACAAAACAATTGTCTTTTTTCAACTTATAACACTGAAATCGTCAAATTTAAGTCTAATCTATTGTCTGGGAGCACTTGAGAAACAGGCATATGCTCTCATGACAATAAGATCGCATAATTATGCTATCACTGCATTCGCTCTGTACATTTGTTAAAATAATATAAAAGAGATATGAACATTTTATCACTGCAAAAATTCTCTTGAAATATCCTAGCAAAACTCCCATCTCAAATATGATGTGAAGAAGTCGAAATATTTTCAATGTCATTTTGTGCCTTGTCAATTTTGAAATGAAAATTTAAAAAAAAAATTTATACCTAGGCTGTGTTCATAAGTTCATAACGAAAGTGTCTATAACATTAAGAATCATAAAGAAGTTTAATTTTCAACTGAAATCACAAAATAGTATAGAGAAAAAATATTAAATAATTCATAGTCTCCCTTTTTGTAATCTCTAGTTTTCTACTGTAAACGTGGCGGATTGAAATATAGATCAATTCCAGGCGAGACATCAATGCTCTTACAAAAATTGCAGTTTTCAAAACTAGCGTAGAGTAATCTATACATGAAAATTTCAGTCCATTTTATTACCCAAGAATTAATGTTTTATCGCATAGTACATTTCCTCCCAAACGTTGTTGAATTGATTCCATCTTTACAGTTGAAATTCTATTATTGTTGAATATCAATTAGAAATTATTTTGATAATTATTGCAAATTTTAATAATTGTATCGTAGTTTTAAAATATTTGAACTAATAATTAGAATAACAACTTTGAAATGCCTTTAATTAGTATGATTAATATGAGCTATCAAATAACTCAAGAAAAACAATTATTTTAAAAGCATTGCATCATTACACATTACTATTCCCTATAAAAGCATGTCTTTGAAATACCTTTTTGTCAGTGCGTTGAAAACGAGTGCAGGGAATTTAATAGATACTGCTTGAGCAGTTTATTGATTATATTCTAATCGCAAGGCGAATTCAATTTATTGTGATTATAAATTATTTTTATAATCGAATATTTAAGCTCTCAAAGAACTTTTTATGATCAAATAGAATGCATGTAGAATTTAATTCTAGCAATTATCACAACTTACGTACACTGTGATTATCAACTGTGCCTCATTGTCCATCGTAATTATTATTTATTTTTTGTAAAATTTTGCCATTCTGGATTTCTATTTTTTAATTATATAATACATCTTAATAATACATTCAATTTGATAGTATTAAATCCACGAGAATGCAATAAAATAACTGCAGTATATAAAGAACAGTTCAGTATTTATCCGAAGTAAAAAGTTTATTCAATAATATTTTGAAATAACAAATAATGCGCACTATTATTAAAAAATTCATTCATCAAATTATTCTGCATATATTTTGAAACAGTATTCTTTGGTGATGGAACTTGTGAAATTGTCTAAATGAGGACTAATTCAAGTAGATCTATTTTCGAAATCGATTGTATGTTATAGTGATAGCATGCTGTGAATAAGAAATTCACAGAAATATAATAGAAATATCTAGACTGTTGTGTTTATTTCTTTCAAGGAATTATTTCCCAATTCTCTCTAAGAAAAATTATAATAATAGCGCCTTATCAGCCTTAACATAATAATAATAATAATATAGCTCTCATGAAAATATTTATTTTAAGATTTTCATCAGAGTTTAGTAAATCATGTTATATTTCTTCCAACACTTATTCATCTATATTTACGTCTGTAAATGACTGTATTTACGGGCGTGGAATATTTTTCAAGACAATCTTTTGTTGCTGAAAGTTTCAAGTCAAGATCCAACTACAGTGTAATAGGAAAATGTGTTATTTTAAGGAAATTATTTTTCAGTCTATATTTTATTGATCAATCATTGTTAGTATTCATGTTAAGGATATCATTGATATATTCTGTTGATATTGTATGAATTCATATTATTTATGAAGTTATAATTTTTTATCCAGTCTATATATTTATCAAACATTGTTAGTATAGATAACATTGATATTCAGTTACATCACATTGAATATTTATATTCAATAAAGTGATATTAGTGGTTAGTTTGTTGAAAAGCAGTATTAATATTTTTTACAACTTTGTTATCACATATCCATCACATCACAGGTTTTATTGCTATTGTAATAATATGCTAAGGATTTCAGTCGTGATGATGTCGGTGTTTAGTGGCTCATACTCAATAATTATCATTTTATTTACTGGTTTCTTATATTATTGAATGGAAAGTATTATTCTTTCGTATTCATTTTATAAGTTCAAGTTTCTGTTGTGTATTTCAAACTTAATTTTCTTTTTAATTATTTTGCCCCGATGATTTTATTCAAAGAGTTTTATAACCCGATTTATGCATTTATTGGTAGTATTCCAGAATAGAGATACATACTGAGCTCTGCTGACTCAGTAGGAGAGAGTTTTACTCTAATTTTGAGAAATCTTAACATTTCTACGGAGTCGAATTGTAAAATATGTGGGTTTCCCAAAAAGCAATATTACTTGAAATTATTTGAACGCATAATGCTGTTTATTAGACTTAATTCAATATATGGAATTTTGCTCAAAAGGCGAATAATCCTACTCTACGCAAGCAATGTTGAGATTAATTTTCGAAAAATATCTACAAGGAAAATACACTTTTTAAATATTTGGATTATCATAACGAGATAGTTATTGTCTTGTTTTTTATCATAATCCATCAGGCTGTGACAAGATCTCACCCTTTCCAGTATGTAGACAACTTATTATACGAATAATACAATTTTAGTGATTTTGATGCAGTATAAAAGGATATGCATTTCTATAAACTTGAAAGAAATGAGGTTTGTCGATTATGACCGAAACTGGGTAAATGATTGTGTTTGTCTGAAAAGTGTATTTTCTTTTTATATTTTACTCATTTTAGAATTGATTTTTGCTAGGTAGTTAAACACATTCTAGAATCTCAACATTTATTGCCGTACAGTTGACTTTTTGTCAATTTTTCAAAAGAAAAGTTCTATTTTACCGAACAAGAATATTCTGTTGCATTTTAGTAAACCTCTTGTCTGTTGAGAAGTAAATGCGCTTTTCTCTTCTAACGATAATGACCATTTTCTGGAATTTGCTGTATAATTTATTAAGTTTTCAATAGCTCTTGTTTTGTTATCTTGTAGTTGTTCGATTCTCATGTTGAAGCATGGTGTTTCATAGAGTCATTCTACATAAACATGGAGGCTACTTAGTTTTCCTCATATTTTTATTTTAAGCCTTTGACTATAGTTTTTCCTTACTGAAATTAGGTCAAAACGTATAATAATTTACTTACACTTAATTCCATAAGCGAAATCATTGTAGAAGCTCTTGGTTTTATTGTTTAATCACTCTTAATTTGTGAATCTGTTGAATTTTAAGAGTCAGAATCATATAACTATATTTTCTTGTGATTTTTCTTTAAATACCATTCTAGAATCGACAAGTTATGTTTCAACACCCATTTTACTTTTTAATGAATTATATAAAGTTCTCAGTTTTAGAAATGGATAAGAAAATTAATCGTAACCTACATTACGAGTACTAACTCACTCGTATCCATTTCAATTATTATTCATTTCAAACACAATAATGTTTAAATAATTTTGGTAGCTGCCAATTATTGCCATTGTTCAAGTAAACTTTGAACTATTTTTTATTTTATCATTTCATTTTGCAGCTGCAAGAACAATGTTTCCATTTTATTTTCATCTTTATTTTTGTTTTGGAAAGAATATTAGTAGTCATTAGTATAGTACGTACGGTTGTTTAGTGTATAAATTATAATAGATTCTTATCAACAATTTGCACCTGAATTTGTTTTGTTAATTTCAAAACTATATAATTGATACATAAGAATATGAAACATTCTTAATAATTTAATGATTGTGTGGAATTGCTGATTGTTTTATTGCATGCGCCATAGAATTTGACTGAACTGATCATTTAGTGATGTTGAAGTAAAAGCTTTTGGCATAATTATTGCAGTTTTAATATCAAGTAAAAATTGATGCGACAGTAAACTCTCTTTCTCACTCTTCTCTCTTTCTCTTTCCCACTCTTTCTCTCTAATCTGGCTATTAGGGGACAAGGCCCTTGGTCGAGCTCAATCCATTTTTTCAATATGAATATTATCAGAATAGAAACGAATTTTTTAACCATAGATATATTCATAGCATGCTACTTTTGGTTTCAACTTGATCTGCTTCCCCAAAATAGCTCTTGTAATTCAAAATTGTGAAACCTGCAGGCTCAGGCGTGCCTTTCGCTGCTGTGCCAGTGCCTGCCCTTTCCGTTGTATCAGACATCATAGAAATAAGCGTGTTCTGATCAAGCGACGGCCGACCGCTCAACTGTAAAATCACTTTCCGGTGGTTCGGAACCCACCTAAAACTGTAGGTCCAACTCATCAAATTCATTACTCACGCAAAGGTCTCAGACCTATGTGGGCTTCATCCTCTGAAAAAAAGAAAAAAACTGAGGCTGACTTGAGAGAATCTACTGTACTCTATTTCATTCTGCAACATCATCTTTGTGCTATGGCCGTTGCAATAATTGACCTCCATACTATCTAAATCCTGAAAATGAATACTTTTTATTGCACGTGAATAATGTTGGAAAATCTATTAGAAGAAAAATAAGTCGACTTAATTATTTTTACTACTCTTAGTAACTTGATACTATAAGCTAACATTCACACCGGCTCATTCTAATCATATTAAATATGATGAAATTCTCATCTTTTAATTTAAATAGAGAAATCGCTCTGGTTGAATTATGTACTTTAATAACATTATTATAAATATAATAGAAGTGCCTAAATTGGTTCTAATCAATTTTCATATTTTTAAATCGAGCTTCATTGATTAGTGGATATTTTCCTACTAAGAAGATAGATATTTCTTGTATAATTTACCTTTTCTGTGAATTAAATCATATTTCATTATAAAGTGGGGTTTTAAAAGTGACCTTAATCTATATTGATTGTTGCTGCTCTTTATAATGAATGGTCAACATTTTCTTGCACAATGATTGTACAGTTTGAAAAATTGTATTAACTTTGCTCATCACATTGTACATTATCATTTAATGATGATTACAGTAATTTAATTACTAAAAGCACATCAGTTTAAAGCCGTATACATAGTTTATAAATATATTTTTTAGGATCATTATTCCACGATACAATGCTAATCTCATTGATCTTTTATCTAAGGAAGTGGATAATTGGAATGAGGTAAAAAATACTTCTCGTCTAATGAGTTTTAAAACTCAATTAGGTAATTTAATTTGTCTTGATATTTAAAAATTGTGTGCCAAATTTAGTTCATTCATTTATTGTGGTATTGTATTAGAGAAAAAATTTTTCTGGAAAAGCGCTATATGAATAAGATGATAATAATAATTGTATAGTGTAGTTTATGAGATTTTTTCTTATTCAACGACCTGGAGTTTTGGCTTCAAAACGTTTTCGGGGAAGTAATGTACAGTTATTTTATACATTTGTCTTTATAAATCTTATTCTAAAGATTGATATTGTAAATTAGATTGTTTTGCTCAAAGAGCAGGAATGTATTAATTATTTGAATGAAAGAGTATATATTATATTTCAGGATTTTCTCATCTATCAGCAATATAAATAATATATTTTGTACATAGCTAATATTGTAAAGTATTATATTTTTTGAATTGTTGACACAAAATGTATAATTTCTCATTTTTCAGTGTAAATAAAAGTTATGTTGTGTGCTCATATTTATTTTTTATAATACAAATTTGTTGTCATTATTTCAGTTTTGAAATTTATACGTTACTGAGTGGTGCTTGCCTATTTGTCGAATAATTTATATTGTTTTCTCTGCATTCTGTCGCCGGATCTACTTTTGGAACTAGCTTTTGCGGGTTCTTAAATAGTGGAGGATCCACCTCGCGACGATGATCATCATCGCAAAGTCAACCCCATACTGTGGAATATCACCATTCGTGAAAACCACCATTCCGCACCATGTCTTTGATTTACCGATGATGATTATCCTCTAGTACTTGATGCTCCACTGTACAAACACCCTAATGCCACGATACGAGCGGCAATTGGCCTACGTCAGAGCGCCTACTCTCGACATTGAGTTTTTCTCTTGCCGCTTACCGCTCGCCACTCGTATCTTGGTCGAGGCCTAATCCTTTGCAGAATAAACAGAGGATGATCACAAAGGGCAGATATGCAAGGATTTAGAAGTACGGTATTTTTGTAGAAATTAGTTTAAAATGAATTCATGTTATTCTGTTGATTTTGCGGTCCCATTATTATACGACCCGTTCTATGCCCAATTGGTAGGGAATAGAGCGCATGTGCGAACTGTGTAGCGAAGCCATGGCCACTGTTTGTCTGCTTGAATAACAAAAAAACTGAGATAACCAACCTTTCTATACTTAATATACTTTCTATACTTAATACAGTATCCCTTATAAGTATAGAAAGGTTAGTTGGTTAGGTTTTTTGTTGTTTTATGCAGGCAAACAGTTCGCGCATGAGCTCTATTCTCTACCAATTGGACTATTAATGGGTCGTAATATTATGATCTATCAGGCTTGTTGGAAAAGACAAAACAGTTGTCCAACATAAGTTTTTCATATGCTCATACAGATGAACGACATTTACTTAATCTTGTACACTCAATTCTTGCACTTTCTACAAAACTTGATGATCAGTTGTAGTACAATGCGCTTTTTCCAGAATGATCAAATTTATCAATAAGTTTTTTTAATAAATACATCTGTGTTCATGAATTGACAACTTTAACTAGATATTTATTTGGATCTAATTGAATATAAATAAAAGTAGTAAGTGTACCCTTCTCTCATGGAAGTAAACAAAAATGTGTCTGAGATACAGAATGAATCGGCCAAAACTGAAAAGTTCTACAAATTTATTTCAGATGACGAAGCAACAGAAAATGCTATCGCACACTTCTTCCCTAAACCTTGTGGAGGCAAAAATTGTAAATCTAAGAAGATAATATGTAGGCCTTGTATTAGTGAATACAAATCTGATTCTACCGATAATACTGAACATTTATTGCAAGAGAAAGCTGAAAAAAGAATCAAGCAGAGTGTGCATCTTGACAGTATTTCGAAAATTGTGAAAATATTGAGGAAGGAAAGGTTGCAGAAACCGCCAATTGCACTAGCTCTATCAAACGGCACCTCATCAAGAGACTATGTATATGGCCATGGCTTTATATACGGATTGGGTTATACCGACGATTATGAGAATTCAGTTACAGCTCCTGGTTTCGATCAAGCACATCCACAATGTATATCTGATGCAATTTTAAAAAGTGAACAACTAGTCAGAGCATTGAGCATACAAGAGCTTTACGGGAAAATTTTTAATACTGCTGATTGAAGGAAAATGATATCGAATTGAGTTGAATGATTGTTTTTTTACTATGACGGAATTAAAAAACAATTTATTTTACTCATTCCAATAATCATATTTCTTTAATAGCTTCGGATGCTACCAATTTGAATGGGATTTTACAATAGTAGAAAATTGAAAAAAGTTTCAACGCCAAACCATTGACTTTTTATTATAAATTTTAATTTCACTTTTTAATGTTCATAACAGAGATATACATAGCCTACCGTAATAGACAATTTAAATCACAGTAATGATAAATTAATAATAAATATGACTACCTATTCTGATGAGAAAATTACTCATAATATAATATTGTGCAACAGGTCACACCTAGGCTCTGTAAATTATTTTTAAATTAAATAATTCGCAAAAGAATAATCAAATCATTTGATTTATGTCAATTTAATTTTTTGAGTACTTAACAATTAGCTTTTGCTCGTTTATTCATTATTAAATGGAATATTATCACAGAATAGATGGGTACTGTACCGTATTAATTTGCATCTCCTCTGTGCTATAAGTATATGGAATATTAGGAAATTGGCTACCGCGGTACCTAAAAATTAGGTGCGGTATCACATCTGGTTGCAAACCTGTTCTTCACTCTACCGTGCAAAAGTATTATTACTATAAATTATTTTAAGTATCTAATACGACAGTGGAGAATTAATTAACAGCAATTTTTCCTGTTGGAAGATTTTCCAACCAATTAAATTCGATTCGATTGAATCTACAAACGTTCAATCTCAATTTCTTACACTCAAAAATAGATACAAGATTATTTCAAAACAGTTAACATAAAATAAAACCATAATTTAGATCTTTATTGAAACAAATTATACAATAGATTGAATAACAGTCTACTTAAACATTCAAATTTCTGATTAAAAATAATAATTATTCTACAAACACAGCCTTCGACAACGCTTGGTCGACATTTAATTAAACTTTTGTAACGTGCTTGTTATCGTTGTCATCTTTCTGTCCATCACCTATTCTTTGCAGAGTCAGGTTTTTGGTTTCCGGTAGAAAAAAATAGACAAATACAGAGCCAGCTAGAGAGATCACAGCATAGACTAAAAACCCTTTACCGGTTCCTATTTCCGAAAACATTACTGGACCGGTTTTCACAACTGTGAAGAACATCAAGAATGCAAAACAGGTACAGCTTCCACTTCCAATCTCTCTCATAGTTGTAGGGAATATCTAGAAAAAATATTATCAATCAAATTATTGGTAGCACAGTCATGTTTACATAACTAATTACAATTTAATATACAAACAAAGCTTCCAGAAGATTTTGCAGTAGCCACAAATTCACGTTCCGTACCGTTACTAATATACGAGTAATTATTTTGTTAGAGTAATTAATATATTAGAGTAATTATTATAAGTAATAATTAGTTTGTAAATAATATTGTGCAACAGGTCACACCTTGGCTCTGTAAATTATTTTTAAATCTAAATAATTCTCAAAAGAATAATCAAATCATTTACATTTGATGAGCATCGATGCATATAAGTAACCCAGACCAAATCTTATGCAGGCTTAGATGAATTACCGTTTATTATAAATAATATAATATGGAAACGGGCGTTCGCCATGCGTCAATATCAAATGAGTGACTGACGATTCAGCCAATGACAGCCTTCAATGATTCATGACGCTTGGCGAACGAAATTTATGTTGCAATGCTCTGTCTATGGACTGCTCAAGACTATTTCCAAATCAATTTGAACATGCCCAAGTATTATTTTTACACTAATAAAGACTAAAGTGTCAACTAATGCAAAAACTAAAACTGTAGGTCCAACTCATCATTCACCATCATCCAATTCATTACCCACGCACAGGTCTCATACCTATGTGGGCTTCATCCTAAAAAATGCAGGAGTGTATTTTTCATTTTCCCAACTCTTCTACTTACATTTTTTTTCTAGAAAATATTTAACAAATTCATTATTAAATTACATTAATTAATTATTGTTACTTAGAAATGAAACCAGATAACTAAATGGAATAAAATTGGTTGTACAATACAAGTACATGTTTGGACTGAATTAGAATTTCCTTGCTGGCATAGTGTTCCCCTGTCACCGACCCTGTAAACGCTTTTCCACAATCTGCTTTACTTACCTACTTTACTAAATTTATGGCATTTTAAATACTCATGATCAGTAATACATTATACTCAAATAATATTGTATCCATCATTACACTGATAATTATTGACTTGACTATCAAAATAAATTCGCTTGGAATTTTTTATGTGACTATATAATTAACTTGATTGTTTTTCCAGTCACTGAATAGTTATTAGTGTATAGAATATTAGTGGCAGCAAATATCAGTGAATGCTTCACTTTTATCTATTAAATTCATTGATGTAATTAGTAATCCATTACATTTGATTAATTATGATTCGACTATAGTTTAATGTTTGATTAACTCCTATTTATTCATTTCAATTAATTTAAAATTAATGGGGGATTAACTTTTAAGATAAAAATTATGTTACCTCTCCAGTCAAAATCCAGGGTATTTGTACTAATCCAGAGTAGACGCAGCATATATAGAGAGCAATAATCACAAATGACACCCATGAGTAGTTTTTAGGCAGGAATTCGAAGGCTAGTGAAAACAGTAAGAGCGATATTCCAGTGGCTATTGTGGAGAATAAGGCGAGACTCCTTCGATTGAATTTTTTCATCACAATGCACATTGTGACAGACATAATAACTCTTAGAATGTCCACAATGATGGTGGCAAGATATTCGTTGACATTGGATGTTGTACTTTTTAATATAGCAACAGAGTAAAAGATAACAGCATTTATTCCACTGAACTGCTGAATGAAAAATAGTACCAGCATTATAATAAGAGGCTTCAAAAATGTGGGACTTAGTATTCGTTTAACAGTCTCTTTGCTGATTCTTGAAGATTTATCTTTGGCATTGTTAGTTCTATTTAGTAATGTATGGAGTTCATCGGATGATGACTTTGAGTATCCTCGTAGGTATCTGAACGTTTCTTCGGCTTTTTTTATGTGACCCTTGTTTGCCAGCCATAAAGGAGATTCGGGAGCAAAATAATAGAATATGTAGCTTATAAAAGGGAATATCGCACAAATTGCTGCTGATAACTTCCAGCTAAGGAATGTGCCTAGACTATGTGAAATTAATACGCCTGTAGATATAGCCAAGGGAATGGAAGCTAGGAATGTGCCTCTTATAACAGGGTCTGATACTTCTGCTATGTAAACTAGACATAGGGGACTGAGCAGTCCTGCACATAAGCCAGACACTATTCGGCCAAGGTACAAAATTTCAACTGTCACCGACGCGGCCACAATAAGCCAGCCAATCACAAGTAGAACACTGGCGAACATCTGTATTAATCTGCGTCCAAATTCCTCCATTAGATAGCCACTCAGTATACAACCAACGGCCATAGGAGGAACTGCGAGGCTAGCTGGAAAAAGGAAACAGAATCAAGAAATTAATCAATATAGAACAAAATTAAATGATTTAAACTTAAGTTACTTACATTTTACTTGCACAACTGAACTTCACATTTTCAGCTCCGGTTCATTCCAGTAAGCCAACTGTATTCACATATTTTAGTTAATGGTAAATTAACATCTTATCACATAAGCTCACCGACCAATGTTCTCACACACAAAACGTACATTTCAGAACAAAAACTGCTTGAATGATCAGGCAAGTTGAAATACAATTTATAGTAACGTTCGGTGCAGTACAAGTTGATGTACAACGAACATAGTCTATGTGTATTTTCAGAAGACTGTAAATGGTTATCTAAAATATCATTAACATTTTAAGTGAATTCAACGACTTGCAGTCAAATTTTTATTAAGAATAAGTAGAATTTACTTACTCTGTAGGCCGAGCGTTTTCGAATCTTGGAGATCCAATTTAATAAAAATTTGACTGCAAGTCGTTCAATTCACATGAAAAGTTAATATTAACAGCGCAGTTGGTCATGGAACAAGAAATCCAGGAATCTAAAATATCAGTTCAGTTGATGTGCGATGTGTATCGACTTAATACGGTAGATTGTACATTGACTGAACTGATACCTATTCTGGATAATAACCACTTCTGGAAATTCACACAGCTTATGTTTTGTGAAATGTGAAAGATGAAAATGTTCAGAGATGAATGATATAGAAAATGCTCCACAAACAGTTTAAAAGTTAACAGTTCCATGAGCAAATGCATTGCAGTTTGATGTGTTAGTCACGAAAATATTGCTAACCCAAGTAGCTGATGAGGATTAATTCAATTGGAACTTTTTCTTGCCATATTCTACTATAGGTGACTTTTTCCAACAGCCCAACGTCATATTAAATTTTATCCCTTGTTTAAAATATTTATCATTTTTCCATCGGTGACGCTCAGACATTAATATTATGGATTTTAAAATTCCATAAACAAGAAAAATCAAAAACTTATTCTTATTAAAATTTGTGGCAGATTTTGCATCATTATCATTAGCTTATAAACTGTGCAGCAACTTGTCTTTATGCTCATTTTTATAAAAATATAATGACACATGTTACTGATATTCACCTATCCAAGAAGCTTGATCTTGTGTAATTTGTATTGACGTTTCATTGCTCATGAGTTGTGGTAGGAGAACTGCTGAAAATCCTGATGTCATTCCCACGCCTAGTGTTATAACGAACGGACCTGCAACTGCCAAGCCCTGAAAAGTAATTTTGGGTACAGTGACTAAGTTATTCTAAGTAGGCTATATTAGCCATTCAACTTGAGTTGTGTAAAATAGAATGAATTACAGTAAATCCCCGTTTAAACCGCCAATCACAGGATTAGGAGCGTAGTCGAAACATAAAAAGGTCGAGTTATCAGAAAAAAGTAATTATTAATTGCACAAAACATAAAAACACATATTCACTATGCAATATTTGAACTGAAAAACTGTCGCATTTCTCTAAACAGTGATATAACTACTTATATTGCCATAAAATGCAAGAAAGCTGTGTGTATAAAAAAACGTCATAAAAGTCAGAGCTAGGGACGAATTTGCGAGCTAGGCGGGGCCGGATCACCCGGAGCTCTACTGTGATTTAATTAATTAAAACATCATGCCGATAAACTGGATAATTCATAACAAATTAATTTCAGATTAAACCTTAATTCAATTTTTGCTTTCAGGATCCTGTTACATAAAAAACGTCAAAACTCATCACTTGTGTAACACATGTAGAAATTGAGATTTTCAAAAACCGTTAATAATAATATTGTATTTCTAAGTTATTTTTAGTTTTCTGTATAAGATTTTTCAATTATTTCAAGACAATAAATTATTATACTGTATTATTTCAGTTATAACAGTGTTACTTCACTAATGATTCTATTAAGTAACGTACATCCATTTTCAAATGTTCTACTTCATTAAATTATAAGAGTTTAATAAGGCTTAAGATTAACATGTCATGTTAACGATGGGAAATTCTTCATGATTGAAATGCTTTTGCTTCAATATTAAATAAATTTTGTAGCACTTGCTTCCAACAGTCGCTATAAAAACTGCTTCTAGTTTATTTTTCTTTCTTGGCACGATGAATTCCATCTTATTCCTTTTCTTTGGCGCTTGCAGCTGGGAAATTCGGGTTTTAAATATAATATAATGTTTTATTGCCTATAAATTCTTCGGATAGTTGCATGTCTGCCAAGACGCTGTTGTTACTCATGTAGCACCACATGGAAGGCACATGTGCATTCCATGCGTCCACGGACTCGTGTAGAGACTAGACTGTTGCCCTCTATGGGTGATAAAACTGTTCATTTGTGCTTGAAGTATGTTGAATGCCCAATCGGCCGGGGCCCGATCCCCTTGAACCAGGCTGACTCTCGCCACGCACAAGTTACACATCACAAATCTTCTCAGACCGGCAGCCATTCATCAGTGGCGTCAAGCACAACGAATTAGACTTAAATGGAAAGAAATATCAAAAATTGAATTTCAACGAAGATGTCCACTCTTGTCGTCTAGTTCAAATATAAGTTTCAAGTTTACGTATGTGTGTGGATATAAAATTTATTTGTTGGCATTCAAAAAAAAAAATATATATGGTAATAGTCTACTGAATCGAGACTTTTCATAAATAAACTGAACCTGACTACAAGAAAGAGATTGACAATAAATGGTACGAGTACCAGTCTCAATTATTTTCATTACTGGTGAAAATATCAGATATTCAATTGTTATTCTATTTCACGCAAGCAGCGTTAATAATATTTGTTTGAATAATAATAATAATAAAAAATAATAATAATAATTATTATTATTATTACACAGTACATGCTTTTTGTTTCTATATAATTATGTTATAATTACTTCACAAAGCGATGTGGTTTTAAGTACCTTATTACGTTGAGACACAAGAATCAGATATATAGCCTACACTCCTTGCAACATTAATTTTGTAATAGGTCGTTTTATGACTACAGAATATCCGTAAAATGCACTTGAAGTTATTTAGGGAGATGATTTAAATCACATTAATTGTATTCACTTACCTGCTTTATTTGTAGCCGTGCTTTTTCTTTTTTGGTCTCTTCCAGTAATGGCTCTCCTTCTGCGATTTGCTTCGGTAATGTTGCAGTTTTACTCTCTTTTTTATCACCCCCAACAGCATCATTCAGCTGCAACTTTTCTTTCATATTCTACAAAAACCCTGAAAAAGGATTCAATTCATCAGTCATTTATTTTATTTGTAGGAAGATTTACCCAACTTATTAATTTCCTTACAACTATATAACTACAACTCTTCTTACCTGATATTGAAAACGTATATGTGTAAGAGAGGAGACAATCTATAATATTAAAAAAACAATACTCTAAATAATCTCTATCTATAAAAGGATGATACCCTGACTCACTCATCAACGCAGAGCCAAAACTACTAGGCCTATGAACTTGAAATTTCGTATGAACAATCCTTATAGGATTTCACCGTGCAATAAGAAAGGATTTTTCAAAATTCGCAATTTTAGGGGTGTTTTTAGGGGGTTAAAGTTTTGCCTATGCAAAGCACGGGTACATGGCTAGCTAGCTTACTGGGATCTTTTAATCATATGGAAAATGATTTGAAATTTTTCGATCTGCTGTACACGCTGTTTCGATGGTCAAGCTGTTTGTGTGTTTTGCAAATCATCATTTACCTACCCTACTGAACTTGCCGGCCAAACAGCTTAAAGGAACAGCTGATAGAAGTCAACAGTTTTTAATCATAGCGGCTTTATTTACGCTGTCTGGAACGCAAAAACTTTGCATGTAGGATACTGTGCAGTCGGAGCCTTGCAGTATGTAGGAAACATATGACTGGGTATGATGAAATGTAATTATGCCGGGTTGATGACATCTGTTAACCAATGCAGCTAGAAATTTGAAATGTATTCTCAGTAGGAGGTGGCGAATAATAAAATAAAAAACCTAGCTTCTACCCTAATTGAAATTTGAAATGTATCCTCAGTGGGAGGTGACAAATAATAAAATCAAGAATTTTTTATGAGAACGCAGCAACGCGTGTCGGGCCAGCTAGTATAATATAAATAAGGCAATCTATAACATTAAAAAACCCAGAAAAATAAATAACCTAATAACGAAATAACGAATTATTCAAATTATAGGGCCTGTAAACATAAATAGAAGAAAACGAACAAAAATATTTTGCAATTTTCAATATATAGCTACGTAGTAGTCTGAGATGAAATTTAATGATGATTCTGTAATTAGAGAGACTGTGTGATGAAGTTCGACTGGTTTAAAACGGATTGATAGAAGTGAAAGCTTACGGTAAATATTCGTTTAGTGTGGTAGATCAAGACTCGCAGAATATCCTGATCTACCTTACATATAACAACTTCTTGTATTTGGGGATTTCCAGTTATAGGCCCAACTATGTCCAAGGTCATAGCGTATTCAGGGGGGCAGGGAGGGGCGCTTGCCTCCCCCTGGCCGATATAGTCCAAGTAAAGATTTTCTGAATTGTACTAGTAAATTAGAAAAAAATGAATAGTTATTTATTCATATCAAATACAAAATACAAATTATGCACTTGAAAGTAAAAAAATAGAAAATATTAATTTTTTGGTTGCTTTTGACAGGATACGGGAGTATTCTGTTCCCTGAATCCCTGTGCAAGTACCCATTCATCAACTGTTTCACAAACAAGTGCTTCAATTGCATCATACTTCTGCGACGATTAGTAGTGGCTGCCCATATAGCACACTAAGTATTTGACACGTTTTAGATACATATTAATGGAACTTAAAAAGTACGTTCCATAGATGTGTGTCATAAATGTTTCTGATATGTATTGTTCAAGCATCAAATGATACGTATCTCTAGGTAGGTTTCGGAAATTTATTAAATACATTATCGTGAAACATACAGATCGGTTCACGGTGCATGGCGTCTCGATGGAGCATGCGCACTGAGCGCCTTCACCCACTACTGTGCCTGCTGCCTCGAGGTACAGTCAAGTTCAAATATTCCCTAATACCGCTCGCTGCCGTCTACCACTATGTTCGCGACAAATTTCTGATTATTTCTTCTACTTGTTGCATTTTAATAATTAAAACATTATATGCCATCCATCAGTAGTTAATATATTCGCCACATTACAAAGATGAATTCAGTCCAAATCCCATGTTTGTACGACAATTACTTCACGAGTTATTGATTTATAACAGTTCTCCTTTAGTGTGAATTGCTTTATTTAAGCGTGTGACATTCACAAATATTACTAAGATTACAATTATGTTTTAAGGCTGTGCGATAGGTCTTTGGAATTATTTTTCGTAGCTTTTGTATTGGCAATTATTAAGGTATTAAAATGTCATGTATTGTGGCTATGAAAAATTGGAAAAAATATTCAATGAAATATGGGCGCTCAAAATTGAAATTTCGGGTTTTTTGACAATGTTTATATCCCCTAGGATTGACTTCGAACTTCTGATAATTTTCTTATAACTAAGACACATCAGAGACTAAAAATACATCGCCTATTTTATAATATGATTGGAAAATTAGTTTTAAAAATAATAATCTAAACTTTTTTGTACTTTTTAAAATTTATTTTGAAAACCCCAACTGTTGAATGAGACAGAATGGAACAGTTGAAAAAAGATAACATTTTAATACATTAATAATCGCAGAAAATGTGTTATACACTTTATTGTATTGTGAATTTCTTATATTTGTATTTTTGTACTTTGGCAAAATAAATATCACGATCTGTAATTAGAACTTGTGTGAAAGAATATGAGTCGTGTTTTTGTTCTGCCACATACTACAACCCCAAAAATATACGTTTATATATTAAATATAGTTAGATGACAGTTTTATTCAGCGCCGGCCGCCAGCACCATTCGTCCGCTACCGCTACAAATTCCAGCAGTTGACTGTATTGGACGTGACTGTAATTGACGGAACGGCTGGAGGGGAAGCGTGGTGGGAAAGACTTTCCATCTCTCTCACACTGCCTCCCCTGCCACCAGCGAGACGCCAAGCACCGTGAAACGATCTGTACCCACAATGCTGTGCGATTGTGCTTTTGCGCATGCGCCGAAGTGCATTCTTACATTGTTTGCTCATTCTTTGTTTTACATTCTGAACTCATCAACTGGATCTGGATGATGAAGCCATATTGCAGGGGTGCCCACAGAGGGGGGGGGGGGCTATGACGCAGACTGCGTCATTGAAATTCTTGGGGGGGGGGGGTTCCAAAAGTCGTTTTGGGGCAGGCGTAAAGTTGATTGAAACCGTGTTTAACGTGACAACATTCAAAAATATACTACGAAGTCACCAGATAGAATGTCAATTAATGAAAATATATTTATAATTATTATTATACAATTGAATATGAATTCGCTAAAATAGTTATGTTTAGGATTTGTGCAGGAAGTTATTATTCAAACTTAGCAAGACGCTAAGCGAGTGCTCTGAAAGTGGTTTATACAACTTTACTCTCCTTAATAGTTACTATAGTTAATCAACAGGAAGAGCAATAAGTCGATTTAAAATTATCAAAAACAGACTCAGATCAGCTATGGGAGACTCATGGTTGTCCAATCCAATGGTTCTAGCTGCAGAAAAAGATTTACTTGAGTCTATTTCTAACGAAGAAATAATTGAAAGGTTTTCTGTTTCCTCATCTCAAAGACAAAATCTTCTATGTGGGGTTTAGAGAGATAGATTTAACAAGCTTAGAAGGTGCCTAGCTAACTTGTAGATGGTCACAGCCTACAAATTTAAAATGTTTGACTTCAAACTGCTTTTTTTTCTTGTATATTTACGATAACTACTTACTAATACGTAAGAACTGCTATAGCAAAACTTACTAAATACTAAAAATTCAGTAATTTTTCATAACTTTATCTTTATTTTGTTTTTGAAAGACACTTCTTTCGATTGTGTGTTGTAAATAACTATACATGAAATGTGTGCCTTTTATGTGCTTCATCCATACATAAATTCTCCCAAGATACTACACTAAGTAAATATAACCTGTTGTTTAGCTACTGTCCAATAAATGACTTAGTATTTTGAATTTTTGTGTTTTACAAATGAAGTTATTAACTCATTGTTTTCACTTCCTTCAAAGGAACAACTTTGTAGAATTATTTAACCTTAATGTAATTGGTACACCGAACATAAACTTATAGGTATTTCATTTTTATTGAACATTGTGTATTTGTAATAATATTTTATTGTTCAAAAACCATTTAGGTTCAAATACGGTACTTATTTAGCTATTTTGCAATTAAGCTTATTGAGCAGAAGTTCAAATATTCATTTCATTGATATTTCTTTTTCACCTTTACAAAAAAAAATGTTACCTATGTAACGAATCTCAAGAAATATACATACATTTTGTATATTATTGACTGGGTTTGAATTTTTTCAAGAGTTATTAAAATCTTCTTTTAGTTTTAGAGAGAATACGGGGGGCTTTTTTCGCATTTTTTGGGGGGGGGGGCTAATTTATGGGGGGGTTGGTGCTAAATTTAGGGGGAGGTGCGTCATGAGGCTTAGGGGGTTGGGCACTCCTGCATATTGGAATAAGCGACACGTGTCGATCACCGTGGTAATTATACTGCATTAATTTGATCTGATGTATAATTTATTTATTTATTTTTCATACATGCACAAATCATGGCAATGACTGGGAGAGAAACAACCCAAAACTGTTCTCTCCCAAATTTCAATAGATAACATAGTCCAAACAAGGTTATGTTTTCACTCCAATTAACACAAAAGTTTTCAGTCCAAAATACAAAATACTAAAAATTTTAAATTTTGAGAGATTATTTAATAGATCAAAATGAAATAAAATGCACTTGAAAATCAATTATATAATCGATAATTGTTATATATTTGATATGTATCATTTATATATATGAATCGTTATGCTAGTTGTTTATAGTGACATATTGGAAATATATTTGAGACGTACGTTTGTTATATATCCGATACGGTACGTATCATTTATATTTCAATGGAACGTTTCACAAAAGCGGACATTTTCACCGATCAGAAATGTTTCAGGGAGGTCTCAGATATATTTTGAAACGTATCTTAAACATATCGTAAGTTTCAATGAAACATATTTAAGACATTTATGGAATGTTCCTGTGCTGTATGGGTGTGGCTCCATCTCTTTTAGGGAAAATAACTAAAAGCAAACATCCAATTTCTTCATTCACTAGTTCATTTAATTTTTTAGTCTGAAATTTGAATGAATTATGATGTTTTTCGATTAAATAATGTATACATCATAATCCATTCAAATTCCAACAAATATCTACTCCATAAAATTTTCAAAAATTTTTGTCAGTGGAATAACTGTGGGGAACTAGGAGGCAGTTCCCCTCCCCTCGAGAATAGAGAAATTTTGGAATTTTATCAGGCCTTGTGAGACAAAGAATTTTTGTGGAATTATCTTTTCAACATTTTTCCAGGGGAAGTTGATTTTATTTCAATTGAAAATACCCACAATTTTAAACCTCATTTTCAAACAGCTCCAGGGTCACCGTGGTCCTCCCTCAGGTGTTCCCATCCTCCGAAAATCTGCTGCTGGATCCGCCCCAGATATTACCACATTTATTTTATTTATGACTACTGCACCGGTATAGAATTTTCGATTAGGCTACTGACACAATTTTCTTCTTCTGTGGGATATTTAAATTAATATAAAGATGTTGTTCATTTTTTCATTTGAAAAATACGTAGGCAACATTTTTAGGTTATTTTCAATCGAAAGAATTCAAATGAGGCGATAATGTAAAAATTTTATTTCACTCACAGCTATGAATTTGAAGCTATTTTACAATTTTACTCAAATATAATGTATCTAGTAGGCCCACATTCAAAACAATCAAGCTTACTCGAATTCACCTTGGAATATATTCTACTAATTAACCTAGGAGAAATCAATATAAAAAGCCGTCCCTGAACGCTTAAAGTGGAGCTACATCGTCATTAATTTGTTCCCAGATTTTTTTTTCATTATTATACTAGCCGCAAACTAGTATTTTATTAGAAGCCAATTAAACCCATCTACATTCACTTAGTTATCATGTGTGATTGGATAGTCTACTTTTCATCGAATATAAAATGATTAAGTTATGAGAAAAAGTCTGGTTCAATTGTCGGAAAACATCAGCTCATTTATTTGAGCCAGATTGCGTTATACATTTTTTACAAGTTGATTCAAGTAAAAAATAAACTTAACTTTTAAACAATAATACTATCAATGTTGTAGAAAGATTATGGTGACTGCGTAGCTTATCACCTAAAGTTCAAAATTTCTCCCATTCAAAATTTTTTTTTAGAAAGTGTCGAAATTAACAAAAATATGTTTTAAATAAGTGAATAATAAAATATATTACCTACATTGAACCTCCATGTAGTTTGGTTTGATTACAGTGACGAAAGTAGATTATCTAAAAAGGTATTTGACATACTATATAGTCATCACAATTAATTGTAATTCGATATTGTAAGATCAACCACCAAAATATTTGGCATTTTCTTTGATGTTTGGTCATTATTTATCACATTATCCACGAATGATGGTGGGATGGATTTATTTTTCAGCTATGATGACACATGTTGGAGGTATTTTATATGAATAAAGACTGAACGCTATTATAACATTTCTTCAAATGATTGCTTGAGATTAGAAGCTATTCACGCTTGATATTTACTTTTACCTTGTACCTAGTCCGGGATCTGGTGGGGGGGGGGGGGGGGTTCTGTTGAAATGTTGCGTATGGTGAATTTTTTTGCTGGAATAGGGGTCCTAGGAAGTAACTTAATTTTCACTCGGGTGTTCATTCGGTACGTTTTATTGTTATAATGGAATAAAATATGGTTGCCACTCAATCAAAAAAGTCTCCTACATATTTTTATATTCAACAATAATTTTTTTATCTACGACCATGTCACAATGTATACATTGCAGTTTCAAAATTGATGCCAAAACAGCTGTCTTTTCGAAATGCTTTTTGAAACCCGTTGTATAAAGAGCTCATTATAGTACAGGTTCTACATTATAACACGGGTTCTGGACCAATCAGAAGCATTTTTGATGGAATCAATATCGTAATTCAATATTGTGAAACTATCAGCTGATTTGATCAAACTGCTAACTAAGCTGCTAACCTAACAATCTACTATAACTTCTCATATTTGAGATGAGAGGTTAGGTATCTCTGTCACTCACAGGTAAAATGAAATTGTTTTAATTAAATGTATACTAGTGGTCGTAGATAAAATAGTGTATGCAACGATTTTACTTGGCCATTAAAGCACTCGTGAGATATTTATAACACTCGCATTCGCTCGTGTTATAACTTACATCTAACTCGTGCTTTAATAAGGGTCAAAATAAAATCGTTGCATAAACTACTATTTCTCAACGATTCTGTATGTATTCAGACGCTGAATAATTTGAATTTCAAATGCTTCACCTAGTGCAATAGTCGCTTCAGCCCTAAAAATGAGAAAAATTCCAAAATATTAGATGGCAAATTAGACGTTCACTAGTTGTTTGCTATTATCTCGAAAACTGTAAGGCTACTGAGAAAAAATATTATTTACAAACTTTTAGTCGAAAATTTTTTCTACAAAATAAAGGGTCGAATTTGTTTTTCTGATCAATGGTTTTGGAGTATGACTGTACTGTGTTCAATGAAGAAATGGGGGATGTGTATTCGGATTCAGCGTTTCAAAATACATCCATATTCGTTGAGAAAAAATTGTTTATCGGTAACTGTAGAAATAGATATGAGGGTTTCTTGATTGAGCGGCCGCCATCTTTGATTATGTTACTGCGGGAAAGCGTATACCAGGTACCGAATGAACACCCGAGCGAAAATTTCTTCTACCTTTCTTCTTTCTTCGAGCGAAAATGAAGACCTCTACAACTAACCATTCCAGCGAAAAATTCACCATACGCAAAATTCATTCAGAAACCCCCTTATATGCCGAACTTACCCGTCGGCCAATGAAAGTGAAGATATTGAAATTGCTGAACTGATTAGTAAGTAAAGAGGAAAGTTCAAGCAATCTAACAACCGTTGTCTTTTACAAGTTGCTCAAAATTTCAATAATATTTTTTCTCTAATATTCTGAATAGGATGAACAAAAATTACCAATGATGAAATCATTGCTTATCAGTTCCTATCATTCATACATCAAGAGTCAAATGTACCGACAAAATGCCTTGTAAAGCATTCTAAATGCCGTACTAATTCTACCGAGTAACGTAATATAAATTATTAGAACTTGAAACCCAGTGTTTCATTCAGTTGGTGCAAACTATAGGTTGGCTAGATACCGTATTCAGCACTAAATCATATGGTACTATAATATTACCAATAATATCCAATGATATGGTAAATCAAGAGAGTTCATGAGTGACTGCAAAAGGAACTTCTGTTCAACCTTTTATTGAAACTTGATGGAATTTCCAAATAAATACATACATAGTGACATAAAAAATATGGTTCAAATTAAAGTAAAAAGGGGAAAAAGAATGTTGTAAGTCTTTATTGATGTTAAACGTTTGTACTCCATAAAACAACGTTAAATACTGTTTTGATCGCTTCATTATAAAATTCTAGATCCGCCACTGGCTTCAATTTAATTGCAACCACCACGATTTCATTGCATTATTACCTCTAACCGATGTAGCATAACGCTGACTACTTCGTCCCGAGCTTATTTTAGTCTGGATCTGGATATTTTCGTTATTAGTTCTCTTTATCACTGATGAACTTGAAGATGAAGTATATATGAGATTTATCAGCAATAAGGATAAATATAAAACCTAAAATGTCTCGGATGATATGAATAGCTGGAATCGGGGAAGCCCCACAGCGAAATCACTCCAAGCCATGCACATAAAATAATTCAGTGAGCATTCAAGGTCAGCGAGAACCAAGGGTAAAAATAAGTCTGAAACAACCGGGGAAATATGGAATAATAATAAGACAAGTTCCAAATAAAATACTATGAAATGACTTGGAATAAATTGAAACACATCTTAGTTGTTAGCGTACTCGTCGTTACAAGAAAATAGTGTCACAATATATTGATATTGGAGAGGAAAGATGAAAGTAGACCTACTATCATTGGTTCTAATAATAAATCATTTCGAAAAATTGAATTAATTAATGAATTTATTGTAAAAGTGCATTGCATCACATAGAGGAAAAACATTGGAACATTTTATTATTATTCAAAGATAGACAGCGGCAGGGGCGTATTCAAGGGGGGGGGGTCCGCGGGTCCGGACCCCCCCCCCCCCCCATTTGAGATGACTAAGCACTAGATAGAATGCTTTTTTGCTGTAGGAAAGGTTCTTGAGAATAATATTCTATACCAGTGATAATAATTCTAGTGAACAAAATTTAATCTAGACGGAATTAATATTATTACAATATTGGAGTGTTGAGAACTGAGCATGGCGGCTGTTATTGTAGCCATTATTGTAGCATGTTTAGTCTATCTTTATACGATAGAGGAGAGAACTTTTATGTATGGTAGGCCTACATTATCGAGGAAGAGTGGGTTAGAATTTCAAAACAAAACTGGGAGAAGTCATTACTGTAGTCTAGAAAAAAACCTATTAAAGTAGCATAGCTCGCAAATGTTGACATTGTTAATTCTTTTTCCATGATAACATAAAAAAATGATTTTATAGACTTCCGTTTGAGCTTTTCAACTGTCCAGAAGCTCAGTTTCTTCGTGGATCACGGTCGGTGTTGAAGTAAAATTAATAATTACAATCGTGCATTTATACAAGTTTTAATAGTGAATAAAATAATTACTGCCGTTTAGTATTAGTTTTTAATTCTTCAATTGGATTTTTGATTTCTCGTTTTAAGTTTGTTTTGGCTGAAAAAAGAAAATATTCGCGTATAATCCATTACTTTTACGCAAAAACAGCTAAAACATTAATAATTAAAGAAACATCGACTTCATCCTCAAACAGTAGTTGTGATAGTTCAGAAATCAATCAGGCGTGGGATTTCTTTATTATGTTGAAACAAATTGAATCCAATCTCAGGGACTCGACTCATAATTTCCTGGAGAAGTTTTTTTTTTTTTTTTTTTTTTTTGAGGATGAAGCTCACATAGGTCTGAGACCTGTGCGTGGGTAATGGTTGGATGATGGTGATTGATGAGTTGGACCTACAGTTTAAGGTGGGTTCCGAACCACCAGGAAGTGATTTTACAGCAGAGAAAAGTGTCTTTTTTGGCTGGCCAATCTAATCGGTCACCGTTACAAACGGGACCTACGAGAACGCAGCTTATCTCTCTGATTGAACAGATACCTGCTACGGCTCGCGGCTATCACTTCCCACGTTCATACTAGTCTTGCTGGTGAGATTTGGTAAGTAAATAAATAAATAGTTTATTGCTGGAGACAACAGGTAGAAACCCTTTTTGCCTCCTTCACAAAATACAATTCAATACAATTCACACTCCAAAGAAGTTATATAAAACTAAAAGAAATTAAACTAAAACTAAAATTAAATTATATAGAATTTTTAATTTAACTGTCATGAAAAAATGGAATGATAAAGTACATATAAATGTAAAGATTTCACACCATTTTCTGCAAATAATAAATTAAAAACGGTATTGGTTTTTCCAACATTGGATGGTCCACACACAATAAATTAATCTTACACTATTTGGCAAAAATACACTGTGTCTCATTTGTTGCTTTCTGTTCTTCTCATTTAAATACTTATCAAAGTTGATCAGTGGTAGTTTTGATCTGTGCTGTTTCAACTTCATTTTTCAATACAGAGACAATATAATTATTTTTTCAGACAACACTATTATTATCATCAATCCATGAATTGTATTTCGAATCAAAGCCCAACCATTTCACATACAATTTGTTACCTTTCTTCTCTAGTACCCTCTCAATAAGATACACATCAGTATAAACATAAGTATATGTATTGTGTAACAAGTAGTACAGTATAATACTTTATTAATAAATTGAATTAAATTGGTGAACTACGGCTGCTGTCATACTTGCCTGTAGTTACAAAGTGAATAAAAGTTTTAGGATTTGATTGCCGCGGTAGGGGGGGGGGGGGGGGGTAGTCAAGGAGTGTTGTAAGTAGATGAGAGACAACTCTGGTAAAATGGACCCCCCCCCTTGAAAAATTTCTGGATACGCTTATGGACAGCGGGCATAAAAAATAGCCTACTGGAAGTATTTCACCATCATCCTCTTCGCCATTGTTATAAATAATACAAATTTCCCATGGACATTTCATGTTGTATCACAAACAGATTGAACATTTTTCTGGAAAATCCTTTTTAGAACACTTGAAAATACGGTACTAAATGCCAACTTAATTATATAGAAATAATTAACTTGGAAGTCCAGAGTTCAAGAAATTGATTCCAACATGCTAATTACTAGCCTGTATCACGATCTCAAGGGATGGGCAGTTCCTTTATTGGAGGTTACCGTAACTATATAGGTGGACATTTTCATGTTTATTTTCTTTCTCTTTTCAAACATGAAAGGAAATTCATAATTTAATCTACTTTTTAATCGAATAAGCTTTTACCTTCATTTATATATTTGTCTTGTATAATAGATATGTTTGTTTGTTTGCATATCCAAAATTATTTTTATGAATAATTTATTAAAAGATTCAGAGGAAGTACCTTATGTGATATTAGATACAGTAATTATTAACTCGTGCATACAAGTGTAGAGCCCCTCCCTCTTCTCAATGCTAGACTGCTAAATGATAAACTACATGGAAAGTGGATCATCTCCCTCAAACCTATGACTTGATTAGACAAATTCGCACACTTGGCGAATAAAATGATTCATTTATCGACATATTTATACAGTGTTTCTATAATATATTATATTATAGAGAATTTCATTGATACAAGATGTAGCAGGCCCCAAAGAGAACACACCTAGTGTAAGAAAAACCTACTTATTCTTTGGACACACGACTTTTCGGAAATAATACAATTATATAATTAAAAGGTATAACAAGTCTAGTGTCCTTAAACTACAAAGCAAAAAATAAATGAATACAGGACGTTTCGCACAGTGTTACCAATACTTCACGGGCTTATTGTACTCACCAAAATAATGACAAAAGTTTGTTTGTATTCACCTACATTCAGAAATGCTTCATTACAGAATTGAAGATAGCGGAAGTTGAATCTAGCAGAAATTTCTAGTGCCTCCATTTTACTTGCACAAGTAAAATGGGTTGCAAAATCTAATAAAACAATTTAGCAGTTGTTACTCTAGTAATTTTTGAGATACTCAACAGAATATGGAAAATATCCCAAAATACGGGTTTCCAATTTGAAGTAATGAAGTAATAATGAAGTAAGTTTGAAGAAATAACCTTGGCTAATTGTACAACAAACCTGTAGTTTTTCTGACAGAACTTGTGGAGAATTATATTTTGAAGAAAAAAAAACGTACTCAGATTTTATAAATTGGACTTTTATTGAATAGAAAGATATTAATTTTGCACAGTTTGTTTCAGCTTGCTGTTTTTACGAAGCTTTATTAATGAAAAAATTAACAATCTAATATTAAAACTGACACTGTGTTTCTCTTTTATATAATGTCTTACTCACATATATAGATGCTTGAGGAATGCATTTCACTTCTGAATAGAAGCTTTGTCAGCCTCTTTTCAGAAGTGAAATGCATTCCTCAAGCATCTCCAATATATGTGAGTAAAACATTATATAAAAGTGAAATACAGTGTCAGTTTTAATATTAGATTGTTCATTGAGTATTTCGTCATGGAAACACGACCATAGAGAAAAAGTTAATTTTATGAAGTTAAAGTGTGCTTTTGACATTGAATTATTTAGAATTTTTCTTAAGAATTTAATTCAAACATTTGGTAACACTATGCAAAACACTTTATATTCTATGCTCTGTGCACACATTATCTACACTTTCCATATACGCCTCTATAAACGTCAATAATAATATGCTCCTACATAAATAAAAATGGTAAAATAATAGAAATGAAGGGGCTATGACCTCCTTGAGGTTACCCAGTGAAAATTAGAATTGAACACTAATGCTTACTCACAAAATAATCAAACATACTTGTTGGATGTGATGTATACAACTGTCTAGTGACCACCTTTGGCCTCCAGGTGATCGAGAGCGTGTTGTGTGGATGGGGAACTGGACAGACGAGCTTGGTGGCTCTTGGATTCCTCGCGATGGTTCTGGTTCACATATGAGCGCTGACATGAGATTCAGATTCAGATTGAGTCCGTGCCACTGCCACTGCCGTCCTGCTTGCGACGGTCATGGGAATGCACCTTGCTCTATCCTTCATCATGCTCTATCCTCTATCCACTTGCTCTATCACTGTCTCGCTCTAGTCAGTCCCGACCGCAATCAGCTAGCCATTAGTTGGCGCTGATCTGACATTAAAATACTTGATGAAATCGTTTCCACTTACCGTCGTTCAAGCTAGTGGAACAATTTTCACCAATTGGCATGCAACAATTAGTTAAATTAAGAATTTTCTTCTTCATATTACGTGTGCTGATCATTGCAATTGAATTTAAGCTTGTTCAATTTCCATACAGGATAAAAACTAAGCTATGGAATTAATTTTGAGTCCTTGTTTGATATGCTAGTAAGTAGTAATACGATATATAGAAACCTTGTATAAATAATCAAAATCTGAATTGAAAATTGGGATGATTTCCAAATTACCATGTAGCCTACCCGAGTAGGCCTAATAGTAGCCTAAGTACTGTAGCAGCAATAGAGCTTCTCTTGAATAATGCTGAGGAACTTTCCCGTACTGAATTCAATAAACTGAAACAATGATGTATTTTTCACATGAAACTCCATAACATATTAATATATATATATTTTTTTAATTATGTTGAGGAGCTTTGGCCTACTAAATTCAATAACTAAACTGCCGGATAGTGTAGAAAACATATATACTGATTTATATACGAAAGCCAAAAACTTTCTGACTCGTCACCGTTTTCGAAAATTGACCAAGCTTGGGCCTATATAGTTTTCAGGCATAGTACCATAAAACAACATAGTTAAAATTCATATTATGATACAACTATTGCAGGAAGAAACTTTAAAAAAATGGAGAAAGAAATTTTAAGTGAAAAGAAAATACTTTCTTGTTTAAACATCGGTGGCTAAAAACTATTTGGACAAGTTGTGTATAGGCTAAGACGTATAGAATTTCCAGTTTCTTATTTGTTAAATCACAAAATAATTTCCAAAATACATCTTATTTGCAAGCTTAAAATATAAAATTATTATTTACGGTTTCCAATTTGTGATCTGCTAAATATAATTAGGATTTATAACACGAGGTGCTACCCAAAAGTTCGGGGAATTTTGCAATAAAAATAAAATAGCGTAATGTAACTTTTAATTTCCACCGTCTGCTTCAAAATTCCAACAAGAATACTTTTTTTTTGTAGATTACTGAAGTAGATAACGCCACTTATATTTCGCCACTCCTTGATAAACTGCAAATAAAACATATTTCGAAAGTTGAATTCAATTCAGCTATAAAAAACCTCACAGCCACCCGCTCTTGTTTTCCTGATGGTGTGCCAGCCTATATCATAAAAGGCTGTAGAGTTATTACTTACTCGATCCTTGCAATTTATCTTCAACTTAGCACTCAAATCTAATAAATATCCTAAAAAATGGAAAGTTGCTAGGACAACGCCTGTCTACAAATCCGGTGGTAAGAATATAATTTCAAATTTTAGACCAATTGCTATTTTGAACTGAGCAAACAAAATGTTTGAGTACATACTTTACAGTAGGGTATTCAATCACATAAAGCCAGTAATTTCTGCTTTTCAGCATGGTTTCATGCCCTCGCGATCGAACTTGCTGCAGTTTACCCAATCTGTTTCCTCGCTGAGCTGTACATGGTCGTGTTGACGTCATTTATTTGGATTACAAGAAAGCGTTTTGATACGGTGAATTTTGGAATACTGTTGGGTAAATTGAGAGACATTATATCTTTCTGATATATGTGTTATATAAATAATTATGTGTTTGGAGCAAGAATTTAACAAGGCAATTTCAGAGATTTCAAAGGATTTTTAAACTTCACCGTTCTAATCAGATCAATAACAAAGAAGACTAGAGAGTATAGGTGGAGTAACGATTTTGTAATTCATAGGATGATGAGAGTTAATTACGGGTTCAAGCGTCTTGTCAAAATAAGCTATAGTTAGCGATCGTTGATATTCATCAAGTACCGTGACTGTAAAATTGGTCTATGATTTGGAAATTCTTCCACAATGCTGGACGTTCCTTTTCATTCAAATATTATCTACATTACGGTGAATTTTAAGAACAGGAAATTATTCTAAAAGACGTCATGTTTTGAATGGTGCAAAACATTTAAAACGTCCCGTTAAAATTAGTACTCGTATGTAGTTCATTATTGTTACAAGAATGTCGCTTCCAGTCTGTAAGTTAGTTTGAATTCTTCATAAAAATTTTCAAACATTTCGTGTTTTTCAAATAATTATTGAAAAGAAACTGAACTTTTGATGAGATGGAAAATATGATGTAACTCTAATCTCTGAAGTAACATATAGGCTAAAAAAATATCAGAAGTTCATTATAGGCCTAATATCAACTCGTAGGCAAAATGTCCTGTACCCCAAAAAACGGAGAATTGTACCATAAAAAGCGCCTATTTATTTCATATTTCACAAAATATTAATGAAAAAACTTCTTTGATTGTGATAGATACCAGGTAGCAATTGAATTTGAATCACAAGAAACTTGAAAAAATATGTCCAAAAAATTCCTTCTCTATTCTATTTGAAAGATATGTGAAAGACTATGCAGAGGCAGTCTTTTATTATAATTTATCTTCATAACAGTGTTTTCAGAGGCATTAGCCTACTAGTTAAGTAGGTTGATGAGGAGAGTGTTGGTGAGTGGTTGATTGATTAATTATTTCATTTGTATAGGCTACTATATATTGCAGGCCTACTGGCATACAATTTTTGTCGAGGACATTCAGTTGTGGTTCCATATTTCTCTGTCCTATGCAAATTGATACGTTCTTTTTAAATTTTGTAGTCTATAATTACAAAATGTGAAAAGGAGCCATATAATAATTATAATATATAATGCCCGTCAGAGACCAGCAAGGTTTTCAAATAAATTAAAACATAAAAAATGTCAAGACTGATATGAATCGCTTTTAGGGAGAATACCTATATAGTAGGAGGATTTTGAACAATTCGTTGTACATTTTGCAAGTTTGGGTCAGACCAGGCGCAAATCCAGAGGGGGGATAGCCTAAATTGGATGGATCCCCCCCGAAATTTTCAATCAACACTAAAAAAAGCTCTTACGATGGTAAGAGTCTCTCTCAGGTGATACTGTATTCCCCCCCAAGATATTTTCTTAACTGATATCACCCGAAAAAATTTCTGAAGTCGCCCCGGGGTCAGACTATGACTTTTACAAGATGATAGAATCGTTCGACCTCAAAAGATCAATAATTTACGCTTGTTTCAGGTTTCAATGACACACATTGCATGAAGATAATAGGCCTAGCTGGTGATAAAACAGGCCCACGAACTGGGTGAGCCCCAAGGCTTTGTGCGACCCCTGGAGGCTGCCAGCTAAAGACGATGCTTGTTACTCTAGAAAAATATTCTTGAAGAATCTCTTTAAAATATCAGTTACATAATTGAAAAATAAATTCTTTGAGCCTTTCTTTGACTGATTTGGGAATTGAAATGAACTGGTCTTTAGCTTGAATCATTTAGCAAATTTCCTTTCTGTTAATATTATTAACAATAAATAATTAATAACAATATTAACAATAATATCATCTTCAGAATGTTCTAATCCGAGTAAGTTATTCTATTCCTGTGATGAGTGATGAGCAGGTTTTGATAATGCACTATAAAGACAGAGCCCTAGTTTTGAATGATTAGGCAGGAAGCCAGGAAGAAATAGGCATACTATTTTGTAAAAGACGATACAACCATATTCCTCGATGGGGGAAAATTTCTACTGAATATTCATGCAGGGCACTCCGAATAATGGTTTCACGTATTAATTTAGTTATTTTACAATTTTAGCGGTTTTTAATAACCATTATTAAAAATCATATTCATACAGTGGCAGCCTGCTAAGCAGCTGGTTTCAGTTCAGCTGTTTTAAGAACTTGTTTCGTCAGGATTGAGGACAATTATAATGCACAAGCACAATGCAGTCTACACACACGTGGGTTTCAATCTATAAAATTATTTCTGCTTGAAGCTTGAAACTTATTTCCTCTGGCTTGTATAATTTCATCTAAATTGATTCAGACTTCATATTGGTGAGGAGAGATATTCATCTGGTGAGGATTTCACATTTATTAATATATTTAACTTATTGTAGGTCTATAAATTTAAACGTAATATTCTGAATTTTATGCTCATATTCGTATTCATGCAGGCATGATCTCTGTATTTTGATGTTTTCCAGCTTAACTTCCCACTCTATTTTCCGACTGTCATTATTAACTCGAAATTAGAATTAGAATTTCTGAAAATCCGAAAAGACCTGGCCAACTTACACTAGCAATTATGCCTAACCTAGGTCGGTTGTCAATCAGAACTTTGTTTTCTACTGAAAAATCCACATAACTTAGCATAAATGGTTGTGTTGTTGAGTTGAAATTTCAAAGCAGGCTGGAAATGTGAATCAATATAAATTAAGCTCTTGAATTTATTTATTCATAACGATCTAATATTAACTTTTTATGGTGGATTTAACGACGTGAGCAAGTAATGACCAAGTGAGTAAATTATTTATTTATTCTCAATTAAAAATGACTAAGCTGTTGAATTTAATATAAATTAAGCATAGGCCCACCGTGTACAACAATCATCTCATAAATGGGAATAATGAATAATAAAAGCTTTGTTTTTCTTTTGCTCAGTTGAGCGAGTATTATTACAACAATCTTCATTAATGCTTAATTGAGGCACAATGTGATTGATAAGAAATAACCGTGGAAACAAGTGTTGATGAGCTTCATTACCAGCATATTCATAATATGTTAAGCTCTACTAGGTTCATAGGTTCAAACCGCGAACAACAATTTTTTACTACCGAAAAATTCCCGTGTGTAATTGAAATTGGTTCATTAAATGTGGCTCAAAACACTATAATGAAGCCTGTTTCAGCTAATCAGATTGTATACTGTACACCAATCAACTTTAAATATACCTGATACCTCAATTGATAAGCTGTTATATCAGCAATCATAAAGTAATGGAATAACATTTTGATAATTTCCTAAAAATGCCCTTTTAGGTTGTATGGCAACCGCAGTGGTGTAATCGGTGTGGTTAACTTACTATAATTTGATCACTAATTAAGTCACTAACTGGAAACTTTTTATTTCAATTTTCAGCCTCTCACTTATAACCACCAATTAAATATATTAATATATTTTTATCAATAACCTACTGATATGGATTTCATTTGTGTTGATGTCGCTCAATGAACCTTCATCTAACAAATGATCTTTTTTTTGTCTTAATGCATCACAAACCCAAGAGATGGAAATTCCTCCACATGTGAGTGTTCTTTCTATTCTATTTACTAGTAGGCTTATTATAGGCCTATCTATTTTAACATTAATTTTACTGTAAATTGAACAACTTGCAGTCAATTTTAATTGCGAATAAAATATGTACTTTTCTCACTTCAGACCAAACGTTTTTGAGTTCTGGAGACTCATCTTCAAGGGCATCCTTGATCAGCATGACAGTTTTTTTGGTTAGAAGAGTTGTGGTTTTTGGATAATGTGACCGAAAAGTTTGTGTGATTTAAAATTTAATTGTTTATTGAGGATGTTTTGTTTATTAAGTGTTGTGTATTATTTTAAATTGCTCCAAGGCATTGAGTTCGTGTCCTTTAGATTTTATATGCAGAATGTGTAGGTTGGTAGTGATGTCAGTAAAAGTGTGTCCAGTTTGAATGATATTGTATGCAAAAGTCGACTCGGTTTTCCTATTTAAGACTTCAAATGTTCTTTGTAACATCGTTTGAATGCACGGCCTGTTTGTCCCATGAAAAATTTGTTACAATCAGAGCAGTTCAGTTTGCAGATCCCTGGGAGATCTTATTTGTTTGTGTTTGGTGTGGTTTTGGGTGCAAGTGCATTTTTTATTTCATTTTTTTGTTTCTGAATGCAATGGTGTGGCCGACTTTTTTGAAGATTTCTGGTAGTCTGTTTGATTGTGGATTACTGTAAGTGATTGTGATGTATTTTTTGTCAGTGCTTTGTTTTTTGGTTGTTATTTTATGATTGAGTTTTTGAATTAGGTCGTGTTTGTAACCGTTTTCTTGTGCTAGGTATTTTATTGTATTTACATGAGTGTTGTAATTTTCGGTGGTTAGTGGTGTGCTGTTCAGTCTGTGTAGCATTGACCTGAATGCTGAGTGTTTGTGTTGTGTTGGATGATAGGAGGTACTGTTTATTAGAGTATCTGTCATTGTTGGTTTTCTGTAAATGTTGAAGCTGAGTAGTTGGTTTGTGTTCTTTGTAATTGAGAGGTCTAGGAAATTGATTTATTTGTTTTGTTCATATTCTGCAATCATAAAATAACAACCAAAAAACAAAACACCAACAGACTAGCAAAAATCTTCAAAAAAGCCACGTCAAAAAATCTTCACACCATCGCATTCAGAACAAAAAACAAATTAAAAAATGCACTTGCATTCAGCGGTGGTCCCATCAAAGTTTCACAAGGCTCGGCCCAATATTGAACAAAAATGAGCATGTCACAAAGTGATTGCGATGAGGGGGGAAAAGGGGGAAATTATGCTCACTCTCCGACTCCACCAAGCGATTGCGGAGATAAGAGAAGAACCGACCGTGCATCCGACTTGCGCCACCCCTGCTTGGGGCACATCGTCGCCACTCCCCCCCCCCTCCCTTCTACCCACAGAGGGAAGTATTTAAGCGGCGGAGTGGCGACTAATCATTACTTCTTCCTGGGAGCTCTTCCAAAAGTGAACAGTGAGGTCACTCTCGAGTTGAGCTCCCGGTAGGGTCACCCTGGGGGAACCTCTCCTTCCTCGACCTCGGCAAGCCGTTTCAGACAGCTTGTTTCCTTCACTCATAGTTCCAGACTGCATTCCTAGCCCTTGCTGGTGAGCTGTTACAGACAGTTCACGTCCTTTACTTGCAGTTGCAGACAGCAAGTCCTACCTGACCTCGGTACCTCATACCCTGGGACTAGCTGTTACAGACAGCCAGTCATCAACTGCAGTTCCAGACTGCGTATCCCACTCCTAATGGCAAGCCGTTTCAGACAGCTTGTCTCCTATGCTTGCTGTTACAGACAGCAAGATCCCATCCTCGACCCCATGTAAGCAGTTTCAGACGGCTTACTTCCTTTGCTCGCTGTTGCAGACAGTGAGTCCTACCTGACCCCAATACCTCACTCCCTGGGACTAGCCGTTACAGACGGCCAGTCGTCAACCGCAGTTACAGACTGCGTACCCAATCCCTAATGGCAAGCTGTTGCAGACGGCTTGTTTCCTCCTTGCTGTTCCAGACAGCGAGTCCATCCCTACCCCATCACCCTGTACCCTTGGGCTAGCCGTTTCAGATGGCCAGCCATCAATCACAGTTACAGACTGTGCACCCACCCTCCACAGGGGAACTGTTTCCAAGGGTGGAATTGACCTACCCTTGGGACAATTTCGGACCGACTTCCTCCACCCCAACCTACACCGACTGAGTTCAGTCCCTCAGGAGCAACACCTGAGAAGTCATCACCCTCTCTTGAGGAGGCTTCCAGAGAGTTTGTGACAGCATTCATCGATGTCTTCACTCCAATTTTGTTGGAATAGGATAGTTTCACACACAACCGCCTGTTGGAGAACCGGTGTCATTTACAAGGCTGATCATTTTGTATCATATGGAGTGCTTCACACCTACCTTATTTTCAAAATCATATGATGCAATGTAATTATGTCGGGTAAAAGACATCGGTTACCCAAAATCGGCATTGTGTGAGTGAAGCCTGTAATGTCCCATTTTGACCAATCAGGTGAACTTAATTTGAATTAAGAATAAGAAGAATTTAATATTTGTGTTGATATGAACATTGTAAATAAATATTTATTTAGTTGATGTTATAAAGTTGTAGAAATAATGTTATAATAATATTATAATTTTATTATTATATAACGTTTTAAACTATATAAATAATTAAACAATATTTCTTCAGTCATTAATTTTTTTGGTGTAGGTATTTTCTGAAAGGGTCCGCATTAAAATGACGAATTGATGGCCATTTTACTTTTATAAAGCCTCTTGCTATTATAATTTTCCTACATACAATATTCTACAGTTAAATAGGGAGTTGTAGAATTTTACTTGGTTTATTAAATTTTCTTATAGGTAGATTTTTAGATACTTTAGTTTATAATACATAATGTTATATTGAGTTGGTAAGTATATCATAATGTAGGCTATAAAAAATTTCTCATGTTTTCAAAGTTTGAAAATTCAACTAAAAAGCTTAAAACAAAACATATTTTAAAACAAGAAAAGAAACCGACTTTGATGAAATGATACCCAAAAATGATTACTCACGTCCTGAAAAGTTTAAAATAAAGTGTGATGTTGAAGATCCATCTTGTTTCCACTAATGTACACTAAACGGCCGTCACGCCATAACGTGAGTTATAATTTCCACTTAAAAGTGTTTTTTAAGTTTTTATTATTTAAAATAAAGTTTAAGTAAAACATTGAACATTTTCTCAGTTTAAAGTAAATACTTTATTTTAAACTTTTTAATACGCGAGTAATAATTTTTGAGTATCATTTCATTGAAGTCGGGTTTTTTTTGTTTTAAAATTTGTTTATTATATTAGATTGTTCAAGTATTTCGTCATGGAAAACATCACAGATCTAAATTTATACATTTTCATCCATTAGTAATATCATAGATCAGGTTAATTTGGTCTGTTTTCGTCTATGGTAAAATTCCGCGCCTGCTTTTTGATAAATGAACTGAACAGACATGATCTCCTAAGGAATGGATCAGCGCAAATTGGCAAAACGACGCGACGCAGCGCTATTGTCGCGAGACGCAACACGCGTGGCGCTGTGGCAGAGCCAAAGTTTGTCGCGCCACGCGTCTCATGGAATTATGAATATGATTATTCCAATCAAATGCTCAGTTTCAGTTTCATCTACCAGTACAGACTCCCAGGATATAATAAATATGTGCAGTAATGTAACTTTGAGAGTTTTCTTTCAAAACGTCTTAATATCTATATATTATTTCTGTACTGTAATATTGATAAGGTTAGGTATTGCTATTAATAATTTGCTTCTTGTATCAAAGTGATTTCTGCCAGTTTCAACCACAAAAGCTCAATGAAATTCAATTCAAAGACAAGAAAAATAATAAAAGTAGAAAATTAAAATATTGTCAAAAATCTGTTTAATCTATTAGAAAAATTTAATTTTTAAATGCTGCTACTGTTTCAACTGATCAGTGCTAATGAAGATGAAATGAGGTTTCATACCTAATGAATTATCAGGAGATTTCAGTTTATTTTCTGTTAATAAAAGCAATAACATCTCGTCTTCAGCAGCACTATCTGAATCAGAATCCGAGCTTAGATCTGATAAACATAATTTTAATTGTGATTTATTCATTTTGAAACAAATAATAAAAAATATTTTAAAACAAAAAAGAAACCGACTTCAGTGAAATGATAAAATACTCACGTACTAAAAAGTTTAAAATAAAGTATTTACTTTAAACAGAAAATTTTTAATTTCATACAAGTAATCTTTTGAAGTCGGCGCCAAATATTATATAAATTCTTTTTTAGGATGAAGCCCACATATGTCTGAGACCTGTGCGAGGGTAATGAGTTGGATGATGGTGATTGATGATTTGGACCTACAGTTTAAGGTGGGTTCCGAACCACCGGGAAGTGATTGATAAGAAATTCTATCTAATATCAAAACTGACACTGTATTTCAATAAAATATGTGATTTACACTCACTTTTACTGAAATAAAGTGATTGATAAGAAATTCTATCTAATATCAAAACTAACACTGTATTTCAATTAAATATGTGATTTACACTCACTTTTACTGAAATACAGTGTCAGTTTTGATATTAGATTGTTCAATTATTTCGTCATGGAAAACATCACAGAGTAATTCTGTTATATTTTAGAAGTTTATGGGAAATTTGGCACCGACTTCAAAAGATTACTTGTATGAAATTTAAAATTTTCTCAGTTTAAAGTAAATACTTTATTTTAAACTTTTTAGTACGTGAGTATATTATCATTTCACTGAAGTCGGTTTCTTTTTTGTTTTAAAATATTTTTTATTTTAAGCATTTTAGTTGAATTTTCAAACTTTGAAAACATGAGAAATTTCTTAAAGCCTACATTATGAAATATTTATCAAATTAGCAAGCCAATAATTAATTCATAACATCCAAACTTAAGTAACTAAAAATCCACTTATAAGAAAAGATAAACTAAGGAAAATTCTACAACGTTTTATTTTATGTGGAATATTGTATTTAGGAAAATTATAATAGCGAAAGTCTTCTTAAAAGTGAAATGGCTTTCTATTCATTTTGATGTGGTCCCTTTCAGAATATACCTACACTGAAATAGTAGGCCTATATTACGTTACAAGTGTGGAAAATTGTGTTTACTGAAAATATGATAAGTTAACGCAGGAGATGAAGTTGAGTGCAGTATTATCATACGAGTATGGTAAACTCCTATAAAAAACATAAACTTTGAGCTAGTACAAAAGGATGATTAAACATAACCTTCAAAATAGCCTATTGTACGCACATGTACGATAATGGCGAATATTCTTAATCCATCACAGCAGCAAAACTAAAAATACTTCTGAGATCAGCTGTTTTTCCAAATTCTCCAACTTATGATTGAAACTAAATAACCTTATTCCTATGACTCAATAACATGAACTAAATTATTTACAATTTTCATATGAACATATGGACAGAAATATTATATTCTTCTTATTCTCGATTCAAATTAAGTTCACGTGATTGGTCAAAACGGGACATGTAGCCCAGGCAATGAATGCAAAAAAATGGCCATTGTCGTAACAAATTAGGGGAAAGCTGAATTTTTGCAGGATGTTAGTATACATAGTACTTACTCAAAAAAACCAAAGTCCCGACCCCCACCCCGCTTGCTTCCCCCACCGCCCCCTATCAACATTGCAAGAGCAGTACTTCAGTTAAAGGCTTATAACTCGAAAATAATTAAGGTATCGTTGTGATTCTAATCTCATTTAATACTCAAAACTATTCTCTAAAAAATATGTCATATACATTTTCTATGTAGATAGCCTAGTTTTTCAGTAAAAATATAGTTTATAGAAAAAAATGTCACCACGAACCACGAAAATCAACTTCAACAGATCATATCTTTTTTAATATCGCGTTATTGGTTGTGCCGTCCCTTACAAAACTTATAGATAATTTAATAAGCTTTAAAATGTTGTGTCTGTTGATTACTACAGTTTGGGTTATGACGTCATAGTGAGTGATGAAATAGTAGCGGACACCGCGTCGCCGAACCCTACAGCACTGTGTTTTGCATGGCGCTTGGCTATCCAGCCCAATCCAATAAATAATTATTGTCAGACAAGCAAGACTATATATGCCAATCAATAGTACACGTTTAAAAGTACATTTTCCGAAAAGTCCCCAAAAATCCCCCCTCAACTTTTCCCCCAAGCCCCCTCAAAGTTGAAAATGTTTCTAATTATTGGAAATTCGATATCTCTGTAACTAACTATCGAACAGAGTTGATTCTTCTTCCATAATATCAGTCATATAATGTTCTGCAATAAATGTGCTGTTCACTTCGCCGGTAAACCAGATAGTTTCTTTTATAAAAATTGAAATATCTTCAAAAGAGAATTCTATCAACTAGATTTTTCATTATTTAGGGGGACATTTTTGTATGTCATTTTACAGAAAATAGCGTTGAATAGAAGTTAAAGAACTTATTTTTATGAATCCAAAGATGTGTATAACAGCATACTGACGATTAGAGATGACGATTTGATAGGATGATTGGTGTAGAGGGGGGGGGGGGGGTGCCCCTTTGCTAACATTGTTGGGCCCTTCTCTCAGGAACGGTTTGTCGCACTCCATACCTTTATTTTCTCAGCTCTTTGAGGCCACATTTGACAGATAATTTGGAATTCTACTTGAAAGGGCAGTATAGGCTCCCCCCTATGTCAGACATGGGCACACTTTTGAAGGAGGGGCTAGATGAAATGAGAAATTATGTGGGCGGGTCAAAAAATTGATTAGTACTCATTTTTCACCTTTCAATCATCAATTAAAAATTCAAGTCTCAATGAATATTACACTAAATTGTACTCATTCTTTACATTTCAATCATCAATTAAAAATTCAAGTCTCAATTAATATTACACTAAATAATTGAAGATGTAGTAGAAAGACTCTTGTTTAACTCACGAAGGGATGCAGTAATCCAACTGAGATTAGCTTTAGAAGCAATCTGATTTTTAACCCATCTTATCAAAGCAAAAGGTTTCAGGGGGTACTTCTCCACAATGGTTTTGGTAAATTTATTAGCGTTTAAAAGCAGTAATTTTAGCATCATTCCACTCATTTTGACGCACATTAGAGGATGAAGTTCATCTAGTGATCGTATCATTTGAATGTCTCACTAACAATCATGCTATTTATAGATGGCCTTTTACATTTAATTTCACTTTTATATTCAGTTTGAAAACAAGCAAAGTTTTTTTTTAATGTTTCGGTAGTTATACTTATGTCTGGTATTTTCGACTATTTACTCTAAAAGCTCAACTTCTTTTCTGTTCTGGATAAAAGTGATGTCATAATTTCATTGAGACTAAACATTCCAGTTAGACCTTTTTAAATGTGTGGACCATTGATAATCAATAATGAAATTGCAGTAGTTTCTTTATTTTGTAACTGATGACCAATTTCAAGGATCTATTCGTTTCAACATTATGAAAACTTCATCCAATGACTACAGAGGCAGGAAACCTCTTGAAACAATGAACAAGAATTAGGCCTATATCGTCATAATACAGTAATTGCAATTTGAGTCTTTCTTCCTTCCCTGTCGATTTTACGTTGTAAGCGGTAGCTCACATCTTTAGTAAGTTAACTCATATCTAAACACTGAGAGCAAACTGAGATGCGATAATATTGTACTGCGAAATCGAAGAGATAAATGAATAAATAACCGTTATCCTAATTTAGCAAAGAAAAATATATTTTTTACATTATCTTTCGTATATTTCTTATAACTTAATTTGCATGTGTGAGTCTTCACTCAAAATCATGTTCCGGGCTAGCTCACGGGCCGTAGTTTGCCCATTACCGCCCTAAAGTGTACTTGGAAAATGACGATTTTCATTATAAATAGTTTATAACTCGTAAACTACTGAAGAACGAATTGCAAAATTCGTCTCAAATTGTAGGTAACACCTCTTTCTGTCATATCCTTAGTAAGAGAACCACTGAAAACACATTTTAAATCAAACTAAACAATTCTATATGTAGGTTTTCCCGATAGTAAAGTCATACAATGTGTTGGTCAAAAAATGTATAGGACACAGCTATTTTAGACAATACAATTCCCTGAAACATAACAGTGGCATCTTTGTATCATATGCATGAATTTTGAGTTATTGTAATTCAAAATGTTGAAAGATTATGAAAAAATTGAAATTTCAACTTTATGAATGATTATAACTTTCTATTCATGCTACAAGCCTGCCGTTGATACCCAGTTTTGGGTAATTGTATTGGCCACAAGAAAGGTATCCTGTTTATTTCATGTTCGACACATGGTGTGGCTGTTCATATCGGAAAACCTGGAAAATTACCAAAATTTTTGCTACATATAAAATTGTTTAGCTTGATTTAAAACGTGTTTTCAGCAGTTCTCTTACAGAGAGTATGAAAGAAAAAGATGATACCTACAGTTTGAGACAAATTTTGCGATTTACTCTTCAGTAGTTTACAAGTTTAAACTATTTCTAATGACAAATCATCATTTTACAAAATAATGTAGTATAAGGGAAGCCTATACTGCCCTTTCAAGTAGAATTCCAAATTATCGGTGTCAAATTGAAATAGCCTCGAAGAGCTGAGAACATAAAGGTGGAGTGCAACAGATGTTAGCGAAGGGGCACCCCCCCCCCCTCTACACCACTCATCCTATCAAATCGTCATCTCTAATCGTCAGTATGCTGTTATACACATCTTTGGATTCATAAAAATAAGTTCTATAACTTCTATTTAACGCTATTTTCTGTAAAATGACATACAAAAATGTCCCCCTAAATAATGAAAAATCTAGTTGATAGAATTCTCTTTTGAAGATATTTCAATTTTTATAAAAGAAAATATCAGGTTTACCGGCAAAGTGAACAGCACATTTATTGCAGAACATTATATGACTGATATTATGGAAGAAGAATCAACTCTGTTCGATAGTTAGTTACAGAGATATCGAATTTCCAATAATTAGAAACATTTTCAACTTTGAGGGGGCTTAGGGGAAAAGTTGAGGGGGGATTTTTGGGGACTTTTCGGAAAATGTACTTTTAAACGTGTACTATTGATTGGCATATATAGTCTTGCTTGTCTGACAATAATTATTTATTGGATTGGGCTGGATAGCCAAGCGCCATGCAATACACAGTGCTGTAGGGTTCGGCGACGCGGTGTCCGCTACTATTTCATCACTCACTATGACGCCATAACCCAAACTATAGTAATAAACAAACACAACATTTTAAAGCTTATTAAATTATCTATAAGTTTTGTAAGGGACGGCACAACCAATAACGCGATATTAAAAACGATATGATCAGTTGAAGTTGATTTTCGTGGTTCGTGGTGACATTTTTTTCTATAAACTATATTTTTACTGAAAAACTAGGCTATCTACATAGAAAATGTATATGACATATTGTTTAGAGAATAGTTTTGAGTATTAAATGAGATTAGAATCACAACGATACCTTAATTAGTCTCCGAGTTATAAGCCTTTAACTGAAGTACTGCTCTTGCAATGTTGATAGGGGGGTGAAGGGGGAAGCAAGCGGGGTGGGGGTCGGGACTTTGGTTTTTTTGAGTAAGTACTATGTATACTAACATCCTGCAAAAATTCAGCTTTCCCCTAATTTGTTACGACACAAAACATTCATTGCCTGGGCTAATGACAGGCTTGTTTCACACTGAACCAGCTTTGGGTAACCGATGTCGTTTACCCGGCATAATTGCATTGCATCATATGATTTCAAAAACCGTCTAGATGTAAAGCGCTCCATATGATACAATGATCAGCCTGGTAAACAACACCGGTTATCCGATTGGCGGTTATGTGTGGAACTATCCTATTCAAACTTGATTGAAATGAAGACATCGAAGAATGCTCCTTTTTGTTTAATATTGGGCTAAGTATTGGGCCGATCCTTGCGAAATTTGGATGGGACCACCACTGAGCGATGCTCTTTCATTTAAAAAAACATTAATCGAAATCGGTTCAATATTGTTCGAATGATTGATGTACAAACATAAAAAAACAAAAAAAAAACAGGTCGAAAATAGTAACCTTGTTCTTTTTGGAAGTCGGTTAAAAAACACGTCTAACAGGCAAGAGTTCACCCACAAAACTGTGTTGCAATATGCGTTTCATGACGCTACGCGTGCGGCGCGATAGTGTCATGTCACTATACCCTCAGTTTATTGATATTGATAGAATAGGACTTTTTGTCGTTTCCTATTTTGGGAAGTTCAAACTCTACTTGATTATTGGATCGTTGATTCATCAAACCGGCTACGGATACTCAGGTTACTTCTACTTACATTATAGTGTACAAGTAGGCTATACTACTAGGATATACTAAAAGTAGCATCAAAAGGATTTTTGAAATTGGCATCGAAAATGCCAATTGAATGATTGATTTGTCAAGAAGGTCATATTTTGGTCATGAAAATCATTGCTCATGAAGAACTCAGAAACATTTAATCACTTGCTTGTTAGTCACAAAAGAAAGCTGAAAAGTCGTGGGAGGTTTGTCAAAATGTTTTTTATTGGCAACCAATATTAGGTGCCATACTTACCTTAACATTCTTGTCAATGTTACTGCCAAACAGATTTTTATTTTGTGAACTTTAATTCAGAGCTATTAGAAGTGATTACTAGCTATTTACTACTTTTATTTCCATTGTCAAAAACATTTAGAAACTTGAATAAATATTCATTACATAGGTACTGTTGAACTGTTTTTTTTTTTCATTTTGTGAGCTTCATGTTAGAACTATTAGAAATGATTACCAGTATTTAAGCGCATTACCAGTATTTAAGCGCTTGGGCTCCAAATAATTGAGTCATTGTCCGAAAAAATATTTTGACAATCCATTGTGACATAACTTTAATTGTACATGGAAACGTTTGTAGTCCATAATAATTAAAAACCAACGATTGCAGACTTACCGTTTTTTTCTTTGTTAAAGATAACAATTAATTATTCAAGTCTCAAAAAAATTAACGGAGATGCTTCATTATGTTATAATTAATTGATTAAGAAACTGGTGAATTGAACTACATACATTTTTCTTCTTGATAGTGATAGAGAAGTATGCCTTTCCAGCCATTCTCGAAGCATCGCTTTTGGCGTTACTTGATCTTTAATATTCCAAAAATCAACTCTTCCAAAATGTATACTTCTAAGAAAATATTTTTTGGTTTTGCCTGTACGCTGTTTGCTTATCAATAATGGTGTTTATCCATTACGTAGGCTACTGTTTGCATAAAAAATAATGGAATCGTGTGTTGAGACATATTTATTGAAATTATAAGATTTTTATTTTATCGGATATTAATCCTACTGAATTAATTGCTTGATGAAACTTATTTCTAGTTCGAACTCAATGTTTGTAATTGATGATAATCACGTAACTTAGTAGTGTTGAATTTTATGGAATATGGGAGGCTTAAGTGTGAGAGCCCGCGAAGTCACTTCGCCCTTAATGAAACAGTCATCTAATGTAATTTTATTCAATTATCATCTCATTCTTCACCTTGTCTCATGTCAAGTGGGGAGTGAATTCCATGCGAAATAAAAGCATTGTTTTTTTACGGCTGGATGCCTTTGCTGACGCCAACCCTTAGTTTCCAGGGTGATAATAGGAAAAAGGTTACACAGTTATAATACTGTAAGTTATGTTTATATTTACTGATTATTTTATGCAATGGGAAATGAACCATATATGATGAATGAAATATCAATCAAATAAACAAGCCATGTCATGAAAAACTGTCTACTGTGTTAGCAATTCAGTAGTGGAAATACATTAATATCTTTTCCAGGTATCCCCCCCCCCCATTGCATTTTTTCATGTCTCCACGAACTACCGAGTCCTACAGTCAGATTCTGCAGTTTGTCTTGGATTAGATAATTTAATAACTGGGAATGTGCAGTTTATTACTACTGACTTTGAAATGGGGCTAGTGGAAGTGGCGAGGAAAGTGCTTGGAGAGGCAAAGCATCATGGCTGATGGTTACATTATTAACAGGTAGGCCTAAGTGTTTCACAAATTTAGTACCTATGAGACACAGGGGCGATTCCAGAAACGTTTTAGGGAGATAAAAAGTGAGAAAATATTTCGTGGGTGATGTCACCCAATAAAGGTCCTTATCCCCATAAAACCCCGTTTTTCAGTGTCGGTTGAGAATTTCGGGTGAATACATTCCCAAATCCCCCCCTTGAATATTTCGTGGGTGATGGCACCCAAAAAAAGGTCCTTATCCCCATAAAATACAGTTTTCAGAGTCGATTGGGAATTTCTGGTGAATACATTCCCAAATCCCCCCCCCCCTCCTTCAAGTCACCCCTCATGTCTACTGTGAAAACACAAATTTGATTCTCATTATAATAAATTCTATTATAAGATTATAACCTTGAATTGCTTGTAAATGTATAACATGCATATACAATTTTATTCCATGTTTTAATGTATGTCTGCCTGTATTGTAAACTACTGGTTCTACACTTGATTAATTTGCCTAAACTGTCCTTCAGAAGATTGAAAAACATATTCTAAACGTTTCTCAACCTTTTTTCCAACAGTGCATCAAACAAGTCAGAAATTATTGACCGAATGAAGAGAGGTTTAAGTCGACCGTTTGCATTTGTCTGTTTCTCTGATTTTCAAAATTTGTTGCATTTAAAGGTTATTTAAAAGGAAAAAAAGGAAAGGCACTCAGGCCTTTTTCTATAGGAAACATATGATTTTTAAAATGAGCTCCATCATAAATATGAAATCAGAATCAGATTTCAAGATAGCCCTCGGGTCCTCTGGTTGAGCCTTCATATGAATCGAGTCAGTCGAATTGAGTATAATAATAATTGATTACTAAGAGAATGATAATTATACAAATCCATTTAATATTGTTCTGTAAATTCATACATCAAACATGAAATCTGATCACGTTTGCAGTTTCCACTTTTTGTGGAACAGACATGGAATACTCTACGCAAATTGAATCAAGGGCTAAGTCTGATGATTTTGATTATGCTGTGGTGATTATCATCGAGTAAATCGTGTATGTTCTCTTGCAAGCACCCTCATTTTTGGGCGTGAGGTCTACTGTTCATAGAACCAGTAGTTAAGAAATATAAATATGTAAGTGTGTAACATGGACAACAGCCCAGCCCAGCCCAGAGAATATAACGCTTACTGACTGAAATGTTCGTGAAAGCTGGTTTTATATTAAATTTGAGAAGGATAATAATATTGTTGAGCAACATAGAGGTAACGTTAAGTAAGTATGGGTTGATTCCCATCAACCAACAGAGTATGAATCGCTATATGAATATAGCTGCTTCAAATAGGAAGCCTATACAGACTTTTAACCGTAATATGGAAATAATATTAAGCAAGGTTGGGAAATGATTGACTAGCTTTACTAACGGTTAAAAGAGTTCAATTACATTTTTTTAAATTTTAAAATGAAATCAAACTTTGTTAACTGCCAATAACTACATACAAAAACCATTACTACAATAAACAATACAAAATATCTTCGAAAGTTTTCTTGCCTACCATTAAAATCATAAAATACAATAAGATAACAATCTGATACCATTCAGATAACATATTTTCTTACAAAATTAATTTATTGATATCGCCATCAACATACTATAGAGTAGCGACCATCGAATAAAGAGAGGGTATTTAGATTGTGGGGCTTCCGAACAGATGCCTGTGAAAAGAGTAGTGCAAACCTAAAATCATCAACAGTGCATTGATCCGTGGCCACCACTCTCTCGGTGGTCGCAATTAATCGCCAGCACTGGTCACACAGTGCTATCTGATTTTACTCTCCTGATTTGAATTGTACACTGCTCCTTTTAAGATATGCTTTGCTAATACTGTGATTCTAGTCACCCTCCTTATTTCATGATCGCTGCTTGAGTTTGCCATACGATAAACGTAGTTTAATTTATGAGGTGGAGCATGAACTGTCAGATTGCTCTTATATAATAATTATTGTAGATGTCAAAGGCTTATCTAATTTTTTCAATTTTGAATCTGCAAAAAATTCTTACCTTATTGCTCGTGAGTTTTCCCAAAATCCAGCCTCTTCGAGTGATTTTTATTGATTCCGGTGTGGATGTGCCGGTGGTAGGTCTATGTTCAAGCCATAGCACGATAACAGAGGATAACGTGAGCACTCGGCAATGTTAAATGCCGCCCAAATCGACTGGCAGTGGATGACTGACCAAGGTGACCGACTTTGCAGACCGAGAGGATGTCGCTAGAAAGCCGCGAACCGTTGACTGGTCTTGTCGGCGCATAACGTACGTCACCTCTAATCTATGGTATATTTTTAGGCTCTCTGTAGGTATAAATACCATCATGCAGTCAGCAACAAACATGTTAGTGAAATTCCAGCTAACCGTTTTCTACTGGAAGCTATATCATCACCTGTCAGATACATTCTCACATTACCGTGTAGGCCAAAGTAAAACACATTGTTCGATTGCTTAAAATAATTCAGTAATAGTCAACTTTATTTTTCGCCGCTCCTAAACTGTAAATAAGCGCAATTAATTGATTTTGCTTTATTCACTTTAACTTTGATAAAGTGTGTTATAATAAAAGTTCATCTATTTCAATTTGTTCTTATTTAGAAGAGTTGAATCTCAGACAAGATACTTGGTTATCTAGGTTGAAAATGTTTTTTTTTTTTTAATGAATTATTACTAGACAACATCCTCTATGAATATACTCATATATGAATAATAATAATAATAATAATAATAATAATAATAATAATAGTAGTGATGATAATAAATTGTAGATTACTAATAATTAAAATTAATATATTTGACTGTTTGCAAGCTCTTTCAAAAACCAGTTTGAAAAAATAAGTACTGTAATTGTATTGAAATTAAACTTCCGAGGTTTATTTATTTATTCATTTATTTATTTATGGTTGACAATCTTGTGAGTGTAATTTAGTGAGCTGTCTAGTGACCTGACTAAAAAGTCATGTATTGTTTTGCTCTGTTAGATTCTGTTATAGAACGGCAGTTTAATGATTTCAATGAGAGACCAGAAATCTATGCTGTACTAATCGATCATTTTCAATTTACCTACACATAAATAGCACCTGCCTAAATATCAAACAGAGACAGGTATTAGTGTAAGTTAGCGAACGATTTTTATTTGTAAAAAATTTCAATTACGATTATTCGTTGAGTTGAACCATGGACTCTCAAATTCATATTTAATTGATTTTTTTTAGAAGATTGTGCTCTCTTTGACTAGAGAAATGAGAATGCACATCTTCCTTGCAATTCAGATCATTTCGGTCTGCTGAAACAATCGTCAAAGACCGAGCCCGGTTGAAGGGGGTCGTGCCCTGAACGATGGGTCATATAACATTAATCATTATATCTACAGGCGAGTCCCATCACCCATGTAGAGAAACCGCTACTCCGCGCCCTTGGGAGCCCGTGGGAGAAACCATTTAAAAACGTTACAAATGAAGCAATACTTGAGAAAAAATTCCTTTTCATGAAAAACATAACGGAGAGGACCCGTTTTGTCATTTTTTGATATCTATATCACAAACGTCAGAAAAAAATCATAAATTCATGACTCATAAATCCTTATTTAGAACAAACAGTGGAAGAAGTTTGAGTTTTTCAGAAAGCTAAGTCGGTTGAGCATAATCAGACCTTCAAAATAAGATACTGACAGTAATTTTCCGATTATAAATAAATGAGTTATATGGTTTCGAAATTAGCATTGCTCTTATGGAGGTACAAATCCAACATGGCCGCGCTACAGCCGACCCTTAATGCACTTGTGGTGCTGCTAAAGGAATAACAGGAGATGGATTTAACAACTGGAAATTATCAATTGGAACTCGAGCTATTTAGGAGCATGTTACAAATCCATTAAATTGCTAAATATTAACGAGAAATAACTTAATTTCTATTACAGTGCTAAATATTAACGAGAAATAACTTTTACCATTTAGCAGTTTAATATAAATTGTAAATTCCTTCTCAATTACATTGTACTGGCCGGTAAGGCTGAAACTTAAATGAATGCTGCTTCACAGAAGTGTGGTCTAGTGGTTAAGACGTTCGACTGGCAACTGGAAGATCCGTAGTCCGTTTCCCGGTATTGTCTGAGTTTTTTTGTCATTTATCGAATTCCATTGGCTATTTAATGCAGTTGTCAATGTCCGTAGGAGCGGAGGTCTTTATAACGTAATTAAAGCTTTAAAAGGAATTTAGAATTATTTTTCTCATCAATTGGAAGTTTAACGGTTATGAGAAGTGGAAAATATCCAGTAACTTCCAGCCCCACACACAGCTATGAGCGCCAAAGAAATGAGCGATCAAGGCGCTGAGTGCCGCAAGTCTCACAAATGAACTATCAAAATATTGTTTTCAATAGAAATTTAAGAGATATCCAAGGGGTTTATTTGTTGCAATGCATGACAATTGACAAATATGGCATACACTAAGATGATCGATATTATAAGGGGTAGATGACAAACCCTATGAAAAATGAAAAAGAAAAATTAATTAATGTACGAATTTGACTAGAAACACATCCAAACTTGATAAATCAGGGTATTGAAACAAAATACTGATTATGCAGACGGTCGATTTCAGCTTGCTATTCTTTTGAAGTTTGAATCGATTAGTACTCAATTTATGTGAGCTTTGGGCCCACATTTAGAATTAAGAAATTTTCTCTGACATTAAAGAAAGATACAGACATTTTTTAATTTTTCAGCTTCAGCTCATACTTTATAACATAGAGCTTAATTTACAATGTATATAGGTGCTGCTAGTTTCTAAATGAGTGGATTTGTAGCAATAGCTGCAATATTTCTTATCTGTAAATCGGTCAGTATTATAATAGAAGTAGTATTATTATAACAACTTGTTATGAGTAGTGTTGCCAATTTATGCGTTTAGGTTGATGATTCTCTACTATTAGCTGTTGGCATGGTCCCATATTATCTGGCATACTGGCAATGCCAAAAATTTTCAGAGCCGCCTAATTTGGTGGCGTGAACTGTAGATTCCCTTATTAATTAAATAAATGCTTCAAAGTGGTAAGTCAATCACTGAGTGAAGCAGGAGATTTTATGTGTCAAGAGTTTTAGTGAATAATGATTAAAAGTTGATAGGATAGGTGACTAAATAATAGATTGATCCTAAACAATAATTAAACCAAAATTTCCCAGTTAGAGGAATTTGTCCCAAGCGGGAGAGTGTCAAACTGACCGCAAGAGGAAAAAAATGGCATACCATGGATACTTTGAGCCTCTGTTGTTCTATGGTATTGTTGCATGGGGAGCTTCATATAACTGCATTCGTGTTTTCCGAGTACAAAAGAGAGCACTCAGGGTTATGTTTCGGAAACCATCATTGTACCCATGCAGAAATTTATTCAAATCAGCAAGGATTTTGCCATTGCCCTGTCTGTTTGTTTACTTTTCAGCCTGTATGGCATTAAAATTCAAGAGTGAATGGATGACTGGAGCGGACTTCCATGCATATAATACAAGAAGTAGGATAAATGTAAGACTTGAAGCTCACAGAACCTCTTTTTATGAAGCAAGTCCTCAGTATATGGCTAAGAAGATCCATAATGCCCTTCCTGCAGAGATTTGACTAATGGAAACTGACTCAATGTTTAGGAGATACTTGAAGTCCTGGCTACATACAAAGTGCTTCTACAGCATGGAAGAATTTTTCAACTTTAGATAAATTTGAAAGTTGTGATATTTATTCTATAATAGCTCATATTAACACTGTGCTATGTTGTAAATATTATGTATTTTAATGGAGATGATTGTTTATATTTAAAGAATATTGTATGACTCATGTTTATATTGTACAAGATACAATGCTCAACATAAGATTAATAAAATGAAATGAATCAGACCACTCCCGACCTTTGATTTATGTACACTATGTTCAAGTTGTAGAGCCTTCAGAATATGACGCTGAGCAGACGGCGAAGTCTGACACTTTCAAAACTGTCTAGAATTGTCGCCGCCAGATATTGTCATTGTTGCTTTTGTCGGGGGTCTGAAGGATTCTGTGTCAGGTTTTGTCAGCATCAGACCGTGGCACATTCCCGATTATAAGCTATCTATAATAAGAAGCTTCAAATTTGAGATTTGAGAACAACTGAATTTTGGAACTTCACAACTACACATAAGAGTTCATTGGTGAATGAGACTTGTAAAATATCTTTTCCCTGAGCTATGAGCGCCAAAGAAGAGTAACAGAGGGCTGGCCCCATTTCGACTGCAAGTGAATGGTTTTGAGACATTTGATTGCTGTCCATTGCAATCAGAAGTGAATTCAAAATTGAAAATATCCCTCAACACTGGATTTAAGAAATTGTAATAGAACATCATAATAATTTTTTTGTTGAGCATAAAAATTATTATAAAATGATAATGGAAATATTGTTTGTTAGTCAGTGGATGTTGCTTTTGAGTAATTTTGATGTATCACTGGACATGATCTTTGTCATCTCTATATCAAAATAACCCCCCTCTCCGGGTGCTGGTAATTACTGTAATTAACGTTAACGTTCACTTTTCATCTGACGAATCTACAATCCCACATTCGGAGGAAACAACAATATTTTCAACACAAAAATTCTTCTTCTTCTTCAATTTATCCATCCATCACTAATCATCATATAAGTTGTTACTATAAGTTGTACTATAAGGCTTGTTGTACTGGCGGCCATTTAAAATCTTTGAACAGGATTAAATTAATAATGGCTCATGATATCAAAATTTGACTGGAATAACGTTTTTTAGATATTTTTATTGCAAATCCAATGATACCTCATTTTCCAAGATTGGCTAACAATTAACAAAGATATGCTACTTCTTAGGGTGTGCGGTGGTTGAGAACGGGTTGCAGTTTCTCGCAACAGTTTCTTGAACAGATACCTCCTACGGCACTCGGCATTTGCATAACCTTTATTAACAATTGCTTATTCAATATAGATGGAGATAAATTTCGGTAGATAAAGGCTGAGATTGGATCTTGGCGGTGACATGATTTTTTGGATAATAGCATTTATCGAGTTTTTGCATTACTATTTGTTACTGCTGTCAATAAGCCTATTCGTAAATCAAAAATATTCAGTGCGATTGATAGAATTGAAACGGAATTTAGTTCTATTTGAATTGCATTAGTTGTTTGCTCACATTTTATACTATTGATATTGATATTAAAATTAATGCAAATTAGACTAATTTGATGTATTTTAGACAGAAAACTTGTTTTAGAAATTAATGATTAAATCGTTTTATCATAAAAATATTATTTAATAATACAAATAACTAAAATAATATTAATATCATAGAATTTTTTTATTAAGGAATCGGTTTAATGCAGTGGTTCCCAACCTTTTCTGGCCCATCGCCCCCTCACATAAAATGACAAACTCCCATCGCCCCCTTCATTTTCTATACCCAATGTTGTTCCCATTTCTTATCCAAATTTTACTTGTATGACAGTGGTGCCCACAAGGGGGGGGCTATAACGAAGACTGCACCATTGAAATTCTTGGGGGTTCCAAAAAAAGTTTGGGGGGGGGGGGGGGTAAAGTTGATTGAAACCGTGTTTAACATGACGACATTCAAAAATATATTACAAAGTCACCAGATAGAATGTCAATTAATGACAATAGATTTATAATTATTATTATTCATAGAATGAATTTTTTCAATACCTTTCAGTTTTCTTTTAGTTTTAGAAACAATATGGAAAGCTTATTTTTTCGCATTTTTTGGGGTGCCTAATTTATGAGGGGCTCGCACTAAATTAAGGGGGTGCCCAATTTATGGGGCAGATGGTGCCTTATTTTAGGACTCCACTCAATTTTTTTGCCACCAAGTGATGGCAATGGATGATGACACAGTGAATTGTAATGATGTCTGGAACACTGGAACTCCACTCAAGATGAGCGAGAAACCGTCCCGGGTTTCCTGACATTGCAGTGGCGCCTTGAAAGCGCCACCTTTCCAAGTGGGAGGGCCATGAACTGAGTCATAATATTGCTTTTGGTGTAAGTGCTAGTCGGCCTAAACGTCTCCATAAATGTTTTTGATTATTTATACACATATAGACAGGATATGAAATCGTTCTCCAGTCTGTGGTCTTGACTTCCCGTTCAAATTATGATCAATCTTAGAATAACTATTAATTTTTATATAAACCCTCATCGCCCCCCTATCGCCCCCTACAAAATTATCACCCCCAGGTTGGGAACCACTGGTTTAATGCATTGAGCGCAGATGAATACGGGAAAAATGCGACCAGCAAAAAAAGGGACCATTATGGAATGCGTGAAATAAGCGGCTAAACTACCTGAGTCTCGCCCACCCCCCGCTCGAGGTCATTCAACCGATCTTATGCGTGAAATAAGCGGCCAAAATGATTGAGGGTAAATCCGTCGGAGGGTATATCCAAGGAATTTGTGAAAATCCGTCCCACTCTATAGTGGGGTTAACCTAACCTAACCCAACATAACCTAACCTGATTGTGGATTACACACTTCTTCTTGCTTTCACACAATCTACAAATGTTCATAAAAAAAACTTCTTCAAACAAAAATGTTCACGTAACCGTTCACTGGTAGCCTTGTTTAGGTTAACTTCACTAAACCAGTCATCTCGAAAACTTCACATCACTTTACCGAAACTTCATCAAGCTAAATCGAACGTTTTAAGTCTCATAATCTGTTAATTAAAATATTCTAATTTTAATTAATAACATTATTAATCGGTAGCGTAGGGTAGCTTAATGAAAACAATCATCGTTATTTCTACAAGAATTGGCGGTAAGCTCTCGCGCCTTCGCGCCTTCTACATTTATTGAACATGTCATCACAGTATACAGTGGTCAATTGCCAACATGAAAAACAAAATATTAAATTTGAATGTACAGTAGAAAATAATAATTATTAAATTTCTATTATTTTCTAACAAGTAAGTGTCAACCTCTTAGGACACAGGTAAAAATCAATGATGGTCGCTTTTTTCGCAGGTCACTAACTTCACTCAAGTAGTTACCTCACAGGTGCACATACTATTTCGTGATAGCCGCTTATTTCGCGGGTCCTTTTTTTCGCGACACCGCGCAGATAACGTACCTACCTTATAGAGACATACTTCAAAGTCACTTTAGCGCAGACTCATTTACCTGCACTCTGGCGGCTGATACTGGAATTTTCTCAACTGTTTTCGAGTTCTGACCAGAGATAGCAGGTTTTGCAGTAACTTGCCTGCTGCATGATTCAATGATCCACAAGTTTTCTTGATAATCCACCTACAAAAACTTTTCCTTCAAATCATAGAAAGTTCATTTTATAATGACTCAATTCAGTAATATCAATAACAATAATTCTTTAACGTAAACCAATTTAAAATGGTATATGCCCGGTTTCTCAGTCGTTCAATAAACAGCTCTATAGTTATTGATTCAATAAATTTATCTATTTAATACAGTTATCTGCGTATTTCAAACATATTTATCGAATCGATAGCTATGGAACGATTTATTGGTCCAACCATCTGGATCACAAGTATCAATACCTGGCTCACAAGTTACAACAAAACTTCAAACGCTAATTTTTCAAACATAACCTTCAGCTGTTCATTTAACGATTCGATAAATATTTATAGGCAGGATTTTGTCACTATAGTTTATCAAGAGATTTATTGATTCGATAAGTTTATTGTCTGTTCAAGAAACGCAATTATCATTTTTATGGATTCAATAGAGTTATCAAGCCGATAAAATTTTCAAGCCTCGGATTCGATCTAAATGGGCAGCGGACAGGACTGGAAAATACCAGAATATATATATATTATATATACTAGTGAGCCCAACGGGCTGGAGAACTCGCTTGCAAACAACTACCTAATTTTGGAAAGGGAAACTCATTTGAAAAGCTTATCGTAGGGGAAGGTGGTAACGAAAAACGGCTGTTTTGAAAATAATGGTTTAGATCAAATTCACCAGACATCTATCACTTGAAGTTCAATTTCATTGTTGCTGTGATACACACATTTATTTTCCACAAAAAAGACCTACTGTACTCATATACCTATGTAACAGGGCAATGAAATTAGTGTATCAATCTATAGAGAAGATATATTTACCACATGAAAAACAGCTGTTTATATAACCATATATCAGGGCAATGAAATTAGTATATCAGCTTATAGAGATTGTATAAAAAGCCTGATTGCATTTATTCACCTACAGCTGATGATAGCTCGAAATATATTTTGAAATCTATTGCGAATTCCATATGGTGAAAACAACTATTTTCTTAAATGTAGTAATATATAGATATATTAATGAAGGGGTGAGAACCTATCCTTTTGTTTTGCCTCAAAAAGGATGAAGGAGTGCACAGTGGCGGATCCAGAAACATTTTTGGGGGTGGCTGGTAGCTACTGAAGATGGGGGGGGGGGGGGGTAGTGTACTGAATACAAGCATTGTGAAAGCTAAAAAATAGCTTTACTAGTGTGCTTTGAACCGTATCAGCTATACAATTAATTTACATTTAAAGTATATTGGAAATTTTTTATTTAATTATGGCTGAATCTTGTGTGTTCAGCAGTTTGTCAAGGAACATAGTATTATTACATAGTATTACGATAATATTATTCAATTTTTAAGAATGAAAATCAATGTGGGAGCTATAATTAGTTACACATTTTTTAATTAACCAATGTTTCATCTAGTGTCAATAGATAAACTTTGTGTGAGTTCCACACTGTAAAAAGAGATGTTTTTCTAAAGTTTTTATCAGACGATTAGTTTTCCTCTTATAGAAAAATGGGATCTGAAGTTATCCCGCAGTAAATTTTTGTATAATCTCTATGAGAAATCAGTTAAAATGCTATTAGATCCATATTATATACAGTAGAACTTCGATAATTCGTAGTTCAGGGGACCAAGGATTTATTTCGAATTATGGAAGGTAACAAATCACCGAAGCTATGTATTGTTATGGAAGGTTGTGAAGAAAAGAATACGAATTTTTGACAGTTATATAATTTATTCTAATGATTTCACATACATTAAGAGCAGTTTATATTAAGTGTAGTTACTTACTTTATAGGTATTTTTATATGATATCATTCATGTGCAGGTCCATATCATCAAGAGTACACAGAACTAGAAAAAATGCATTTGATCTATATTTAGTTTATGACTACAGCAATGGTAGGATCAGGCAGCGTTGGCCAAGTTAACATTAGACTTGATGATGGACTGATATGAAAAAAAATCGTAGCTCATATGAATTATAACATGTTTTCACTGACATAACTGCGAATTATAGAGTGTGACGATAAACCAGCGCCCGTTTGGGCTACAAAATTACTACAAATTATCGAGGGGACCGAAATGCATTGTTTTTCTACGAATTATAGAGGTTATTTCAAGGGACTGAGCTTTCACTACGAATTACAGAGAATTACGAATTATCGAAGTTCTACTGCACAAGTAAACCCAATGCAAGCGTTGTATCTGGAATTTTTCCACGATATAACGTATATCCGTAGCTGGTGATCACTGGTTTGCCGACCACTGTGATAGAATGTTTAAAAAAACATTGGTTGATATGTTAATGTAGTTCCTTATTACTTTCCATTAAAAGAAAGTTGGTACTGTCGTGATTCGTGAACCTAAACACTGATTTGATTGTTTGCAGGCAATGTAAATGTAACTAAGACATACAGTATTAAAACGTTAACGCATTTCATACAATTGAAGACTTAGTAGTGGAATTAGGTAATTCTTGCTAATGAATATTTTACGAGCTTCAAACTGATTATATTGCTGAAAAATATTTACACTCTTCCAAAAAACCTTTTGGAGGTTTTGGTGGGGGGGGGCTTCAGCCCGGAAGACTCCCCCCCCCCCCGTAAATCCGCCACTGAAGGAGTGGGTCAATTTCATTGGCAAACGAACTTGACCTGTCTAAAGATACCAAGAATCTGTGTTTCAAATTTGAAGTTGATTGATAAAGGCGTTCGAAAGTTATCGTGGAACATACAAACAAACACACAACGCCTCGAGCCACAAGTCAAAAGGAAGAACTCGCTTCGCTCGTTCATCTAATTAATTGCATTGATTGATTTATTGCATTAATTACAGTACTTTTAGCAGACTACTAATATGAACACCAGATTGCATAGCCTAAACACTGATTTGTTTAACAGATGTAGAATCATCCTACACTAGTGAGCCTAACGGGCTGGAGAACTCGCTTGCAAACAACTAATGTTGGAAAGGGAAACTCATTTGAGAAGCTTATCATAGGGGAAGGTGGTAACGAAAAACGGCTGTTTTGAAGATACTGATTTCGATAAAATTTACAAGACATCTATCAATTGAAGTTCAAGTTTATCGTTGCTCTGATACACATATTTATTTTCCACAAAAAAGACCTACTGTACTCATATACCTATGTAACAGGGCAATGAAATTGGTGTATCAATCTATAGAGAAGATATATTTACCACATGAAAAACAGCTGTTTATATATCCATATATCAGGGCAATGAAATTAGTATATCAGCTTATAGAGATTGTATAAAAAGCCTGATTGCATTTATTCACCTACAGCTGATGATAGCTCAAAATATATTTTGAAATCTATTGCGAATTCCATATGGTGAAAACAACTATTTTCTTAAATATAGTAATATTAATGAAGGGATGAGAACCTATCCTTTTGTTTCGCCACAAAAAGGATGAAGGAGTGGGTCAATTCCATTGGCAAACGAACTTGATCTGTATTAAGGTTCCAAGAATATGTGTTTAAAATTTGAAGTTGATTGGTCAAAGCGTTCAAAAGTTTTTTTTAAAATCATTTATTCCTTATAGAAAAAACATTATAAAATACAATACAAGAAAATAACCATAAACACTGTCATATAAAAAAAACAACTGAAAATGTAGGAATTACTCTCCCAAAAGAGCAAGCTATATTATGTTACCTTACTATGGCGGGCTACAGTGAATAAAACATAAATTTTTATATTTAAATTTTAACACTGAACTTGAAAAGTAATAAAATACAAATAATAATTAACTAAAAATTATTTCATATAAGTAAAGAATACATAACCATTCAAATTAAGAATAAGCATTCAATGTACATAAAGAAAAAAATACTTGTATATCCATAACTAACAAAATAGTAAAGACTAACAAGCAAAACAAGAGTAACAGAACAAAAAACTACTTACAAGATATTATGTGACATTGATGGAACAGACCCACATGAGATTACATTATTATTTAATAACACTCCAGAACCAGTTATCGTGGAACATACAAACAAACAAATACACAACGCCTCGAGCCTCAAGTCAAAAGGAAGAACTCGCTTCGCTCGTTCAATAACTCGAATTTGAAAGATAGTTTACAATAATATATGATAATATATTTAATTAGATATATCCAATCTACTAATATGTTCATATATCTTCTATTATACATAATCTGCTTTCTGATCTAATACTAATAATTTATTTAAAAGAGTATCTTAGTTTGTCCTCAACTCAGTTTCGGAATGTAAGAACTTTTATCGCAAGATTGCGATATTCTTGATTCTTTATTCTCGAGATTCAACCATATATTCATGTGGAAATCTGCTTCTCTAGGGACTGCCTTGAAATCTGCAACACTCAGTGAGCGATGAAATTAAGGGATATGAGTACGCAGACAATATTTTAGCTGCCACATATGAAACAAAAGTAATGATCAGAATAAATCTTAATTATTATATGTTATAGTCATGACAGAGCATCTATAGGTCTGTAAGTTCTCTGTAATGCTGTGCTCTATTTTTTTGGCCATAATTTAGGCATTAACATTTTACTCAACCACTTTTGGAGGTTTCTATTCATAGCCGAACCACAAATGTTAATGTTAGAAGCCTGTTTTGCAAAGTTAAGACACTGTAAATCCTATTTATTTGGGGATCACACCAATCACAATTTTCTTTTTGGCTAGTATGCTTATTCCAAGAAGCTTTATTTGATTTAAATCTTCGTGCATTCACAGGGTATGTAGCATAGGAGCAAACATTTGCTAGTTAGTACTGGAAAATCAATGATCAAATAAATATTAACTTTTTAAGTGGATTCAACGACTCGCAGTCAAATTTTTATTAAGAATAAGTAGTATTTTACTTGCTTTGTAGGCTGAACGTTTCCGAGTTGTTAAAACCCATCATCAAGGGCCTTACTTCTTATTCTTAATGAAAATTTGACTTCAAGTCGTTGAATTCACTTAAAACGCAGTTCGTCATGGAACAAGAAAGCCAGGAATCAAATAAATATTGTTACAGGTTCTAATAGCTAAAATAAGGCTGGCAACACTAAAGTTTACACTTGCACTTTATTTTTTGTAATGAGGTAATATTTTCTTGTATTTCACTTTTCATGGATGTCATATTCTCTTGAAGTTTGCCCTCCATGGATGTAATATTCTCTTGAAGTTTGCCCTCCATGGATGTGAAGTTCTGCTCCATGGATGTAATATTCTCTTGAAGTTCACCCTTCAGTGATGTGAAGTTCTGCTCCATGGATGTAAGTAATTTCATGTCAGTAGTCTCAAAGAGGTATGTAGCTGGGTCTTCTCCTTCTCCCAATAACGCCTCACGAAGCCGGTCTTGTAGAGTTGACTTCTTTCCAGATGTTTCCAAATCACGGTCTTCTAGCTCCCATTTCAGATCAGCCACTTTTAAATCACACAATGCAATTTTGCCAGCCATTTTAAATTAAACTTGAAAGAAACCCCACACCTGACACCAATTGTTATGGGTTCTAATAGCTAAAATAAGGCTGGCAACACTAAAGTTCACACTTGCACTTTATTTACACAAATTAGTCTATTTACACAAATTAATTGTAAGTTAAATTAATTAAATAAGACAGATCATCAAATGACAAGCTAATAACTATTTTCGGTAATTATTTACAAGAATTGATGAATAAGTAATTACAGGCTGATCAATAACAAAAGAACCTAGAGTCCAATAAACTCTACAATAATGTAGAAATAAATTATAAAAAGAGCCACTAATCACTTACAAAACACAGTCCAATTCGTTATTTGACAGTCCCAAATAATATCACTAACACAACGTCTTTAAACTATTAGTAAGCTACATAAACAGTAAACACTTGTCTCTGCATTATACACTGGAAACAAGAGTATTGTTTACTCCACTGGCACTGGATATGTAACACAATCTGTCACACAGGTTTGTAATCGTAACTGTCACGCAAGCTTTTGTAGAACTAACTGTCTGGTTCATGTGAACTCCTTTATATAGCTGTTGTAGTTGTATAATTCCAAGAATTGAAGCTCACCAGACACTTCAAGAATCTTCAAGAAACATGATCTCGATCGTTCCAGAAATCTGAAGAAATCACGAGAAATCTCAAGAAATCAATTGACTGAGAGAGTTGCAGACTTGAAGAATAAGAATGACAAATACATGTGAAAAGAGAATGCAAGAGAGCAAGAGAATGCATTTTGCGCTTCAAGTCACATAAGATCATGAATGGAAAGATCTATGTAGAATAACGTAGTTCTATGTGCGTAAATAACTGCTTTGCTTGCTTTCGTAACACTATGTTGTTAACTTAGTACGACACGACATTTTAATGGAAAAAGTCTTCCAACAATCAATGCCAACGATTTCAGGAGAGGAAGCCTCATCTACATAATTTTCCGATTTTGAATCTTATATTCTTCAAGCAACCATTAAAATGAGAAAAAAAAACATTTCTTTGGGGGTTGAGTAGCCTATATGATTCTTAAAATGATAATCGGTAGGCTAGATGTTGAAATAATAATATTTGAAAATTTTATAGGATTCAATTTCATAAGATCACATAAGATCAGTAATTTGAACCTTGAAGAATATTTAACACTTTTAAAAAATTAAAAAAGGGTCTCGATTTTCATACTATTTCTCTCTAAGAAGTACACTACGATGATCTCGAAATTGGTTATTTAAATTTCTTCAAAGAAATGGAACATGAAAAAACAAATAGAAAAGGTTTATACTTTGGGACAAAAGAAATAGTTATTTTTCTAATTTATAATTGTTGTCTCGTATAAGCTAGTAGTCTAATAATTATATTCAACATAATTTTTTTAAATATATTTCTTGAGACATTGGAAGAATCCTTCTTATTGAACAATAAAATAATTTTAATGATCATCTTTATGTTAAACAGTTGTAATTTCATACAGGAAAAGGGAAAATCACAGTAGTTCTTGCTTACTCATACCTCATACCCACAGGTCTTGAATACTCATATTCTTAGTTGAGTAGGTAATTCAGTGATTACCCACATTCCAAGACCTGCCAACATGTAAAGATGTCTGGATGATAAGCTAAGCTACGAATTGAACTATAATGCTTTAATCGGAGTTTTCACAAACGGACTAACAACTTTTTCATTTTTTCAGGGTTAAAGTCGAGAATTTCCTTTAGACTTCGTGTTCTGCCAATCTCCATGATTCATATCACGATTCTCACCATTTCAGGCACGTTCACGTTAAAATCGTGAGTACTTTTTCTTTTTTTTAATAGTTCACTTGTTTATTCATTTACAACGTACTTATTATCTAACATTATTCGTAATGGGGACATTATTTCCTATTTCCATCAAGCAATCTATTGTTTAGTAAATGATTCACATTATAATGGTGAAAAATTTCTATTGTAAGATTTATTAGACATGGGATTTTCATATCCCGGATAGTGATGCAGTTATTAAATTGTGGTTGTTTGATGAAACATTTCATTTGTCCTGCTGGTGGATTGCTTTTCGCGAAAGTATCTTTTGATTCAAATGAATTCTCTTTGAATAAATAAATTGATGTGATAGTAAAAAGAAAATAATAATTCCTTTGTATTCTAATTTTTTACCGCTTTCCAAAAATGTTCCTCTTAGTAATGGGGGTTTCATTTCTCACAAGAAATTATTAGACTGCTTACCAAAACTATAATCGTACTCAGACGAAGTTTATCGTGACTTCTATTTAAAATTTCAAGAAAAATCCTAGTTCTAGTTGCCTTTAATTGATAATGGGAGAATTTTGGAACTCATGAGTGGATTCACTTGAATCAGAAGTTTGATTGTTTATAACAACGAACTGAATTAGTTTTTGAATATGAGATAACTTGTTTGTAACAACAAATTGAATTTGAATGTGAGATACTTGATAAAAATATCGCGAAAGGTGAAAAAATATGCGTCAATGTGAGAATAAATACAGTATTTAGTAATGGTTAATTTAAAAAAAGAGAAAAATATGAATATAATTATTTATGTATGATAATGTTATTCGAAAACTATTTACAAAGTTGAAAGAAAAATAATTTTTCCACATGACTTCTCATGGTCTGTTGATAGAACTACTGCAGAACAATGTTACTACTGCATTGTTAGTACTAATGAACAAATTATTTATGAATACGAATTTTAAACGCTTTGCATTCTACTATTACAGTTATTAAGAAACATTCAAATCAAAGAAGATTCTTTACTAATGAAACTTTTCAATAAGCTTTTTTCGACATCTTGTATGTATACATTATGCATTTTTACATTAATAGACATTAGAGGATCTGGTTTAACCTTGTCGACCAGACTCCAACATATTGAGAAAACATAAAAGTAAAGAAACAAATTATTTCCGCTTGGAATATAATTTTTCATGTTATCAATAAGATGTTGTAATCTTTTCCACCTTCAAGAGTTTGCATAGTTGCTGTCTTCTGACATTCTTACTATTTTGTCAATCATAACAACATTAGCAAATCAGCAAAAGATGCCACCTCAGTCAATAAAATAATTTTCTGTCTAATTTATTGTTTGTATAGTCCCTTCAGCCAATTCTAACTGTGGTTGAATCTTCAAACCTTAACAGTGTTTGGCTCAAATGTTTTGGTCTTGAGAGCGGACTGCGCAAACTGCGGACTGCGCAAACTGCGGACTGAGCGGACTTGCGATTGCTTTCACTTTCAAGGTTTATGTAACTAGATTCGTCTACAATACTCTGAGCTCTCTCTATTTTTTATGCAGTTAGTTCCACTCGAGCTCTCGCCGTTTTGAGTTTTAATACTGGTTCTGATTGATCAAAAGCTGAATATTATTACAAAAACTTGTAATAGGGTCATATCAAACTCTTGATACTGAGAGACTGTGGCGATCTTCAGGAGTCTGTAGAAAAATGTAGCCCTATTCTAGCCTTAATATTTTTTCTTTTAACTTTCATTGTATTTAACGATGAGAAACCTTTGCAGCCGTGATGGCGCAATCTGTAGGAGCGCTTGTCTCTGGCTGGCCGCTACTCCTGCGATCACGAGTTCGAATCTTATTCAGCCTTAGATGCATTCTGTCATCATTCACTGCACATGCACAAGTCTCAAACTCATGTTAGCATAAAAATACTCAAGATGTAATTGTGATATTTATGAAGTGATTATGGTTCCTCAATTTAAGATGTGAATTTCCTCGTTATCGTCATGTTTCATGAACTTGTTCGTTTCGATCCCTCTCAAATGATTGGCCAATATTTCTCTGGTTGAGGAAGTTGGAATACTGGTATAGAAATAACGGAACCTTGTTCACAATATAATATCTACTGTGCAAGGTTTAGCGGAAAACTCAGAGTAGAGTTGCTTGCTTGTTGAAGGTTTCCTACATATGCCTTCGTTTTTGAGTACAGTACTTTTGCAAGATTTTCTTTCTGATTGGGGATATCCGTTACGGACTGATGAACAGCGGCATTTTTCGATGATATTAAAAAAATCTGGCTGTCTCTAAATGGAGACAAACGTAAACAAGGCAGGGCGGTGATTATTATTTGGATGGCAGTGCACGCGATAATATGTGGACAACCTGTTTCCGGGAAGCGAAGCAGCAAATTGCTATCATTCGCTTCTCTATTGCCTTGACTTTGAACTCTGACGATTTGCACAGTCTCCTTCACGTTCCTCTGAACAGTATGATTGCTTAATGAAATATCCACTTGTCATAACCGATTGTTTGTCGTCGGAAAAATTGTTCTGAATTCTATTTTTTTTTCATCCTGGTAATGGCTGCACAGAATCACGACAGCGTACGTGCCTGACAAAAATTTGAATCAATCACGTTCGAATGCAATAGCAAAGATGTTTTGTAATAGCCCCTTAAAATGTTCAAATATGTTGTAAAGTAACAAATTTTGTAATATAGCCTTTGTTGTAGAATAGTCTTAGTGTTATAATCTAGGTAGTAAATCATAACTATTCATTTTTCTGTATTTGTGCATTTTTTTGTGTCATTGTCGTTAAACAATGGTCAAATATGTTGTGAAGTGAAGTATTGTAATGTATAATATGTAGTAGGGCCTATTTATTCAGTTAAAAAAAAATACTTATTATTATTTTTATTCAGTTCAACTAGAAAAAATACTAAATAAATGAATTAAGTAATTGCTTATTGGTGATGAGACACTGAGTGCTTGCACAGTGGAATATCCAATACTCGAAGATAATAACCTCTTCGAAATCAAGCACATACCGTACTGTAGAATGGTGTGTGACAGATTGTAGCTGCGTGAATACCTCCATTTCACAGTATGCATTTGATTTCGCACTTTCTTTGTAGTGGCGAAAGTATCCATAATGAATAATAAGACGAAATTGTCAAAACTTAAGTTTGTTTGAGATTGATAATGGTTGGCTATAACAACTGTAACTAGTTTCTCAATATTTTTAATAAATGTGGTTGTGACAATTTCGTCTTATTATTCATGATTTCGCACTAATGATTATCATCGAGTATTGAATGCTACACTGTGCGAGCACTTTGATCTTTTTCATGGTAAAACACCAAGACCCCTGCACTATAGCATTACTGTAGTTTTCATATAACTTGGCAGCAGTTGGGCTCAGATCTAGCAAGTCCTCCCATCTTCTACACGCTCCCAAGTTATATGAAGACTACAGTAAATACCTACTCGATAATTATCGCCATCGCAAAATCAAAAACATGCTTTGGAGTGGTGGTATTCAAGCGGCTCCAATCTGCATATACCATTCCAAAGAATGTGTTTTGTGATTTAGCGATGAAAAGTGATTAATATCGAGTATTGAATGCTCTTGTGCAGAATAAATTTTCCGTAATCTTATTGATAAATTAAAAAATACTTACCATTCATCACCAACATCCTACGTAGCTCTTTAACTGGTTGCAGAAAGGAAACGAGCATCTTCATTTTTGGTTTTTCTTTGCGATGAGAAAATACTATTCTATATAGGCCTATATGTTCAAGTTCTTAAGAAATTGTGAATCTTTGAAGAGTTTTATGGAGCTATTGTTTCCATACCTCAATCGTACACCCATTTCCGCTCTCAGTGATCATTATGATCGAATATAATGCTTAGATAAGATAATATTATACTAACTTTTCGTTTTAGATTGTGAATATATAAAAACATTTCTCACACGTGGCCGAAAGTTTTCGAGTTGTTGAAACCCGAAAACGTTCGGCCACGTGTGAGTAGCCTACATTTTTTATATATTCACAATCTAAAAGTGACTGCAAGTCGTTAAATTTACAACAAAAAGTTAATATTAACAACGCAGATCGTTATGGTACAAGAAATCCAAGAATAATATTATACAAAATCAAAATCATTTTATTGTAGAAACCTTTGACATCAATGGTATTACAACAGTCATACAAGAAGATGTAATATGCAATACATTATTAATACAAAACAATATTGTGCATAGACCGTATTGTACCCGCTTCACCGGTATTTGCAGACTTAACGTTGCAGTTATTTGACTATTAAAAAATGTATGGGTCTACTAAATTATTCATTTGATCGATCTATATTTTTCAAAATTCACCTCAATTTCGTAGTTCAACGTTATTTATGTGTGTTAATATGATCAAAATCACAACTAATTTATAGAGAAACAGCATTTCTCATATCAAAGAGTGTCATCATTTCTCTAATGTAACCTAATCAAATGATTTCAATTTCAACAGTCTTAATTAAATAAGAACTTATCAGCAACTACACTTTGATGCAATATCAATTTTAATTGCAAATTGTCATCATCCAGAGAGCACATATTTCTTAAGCTCTTCGTGCGCCATTAATCATTCTGTCTGGATGAAATCCAAAGATCCTCGTGTATTAGTTGAAATACTCATTGTATGAAATTTTAATGACAATTGAATATCTACTTATGAACTTTTGACCACTGAGGATAGTTTGTTGTCAATGATGAACTTGGAGCCATCTGACTGCAGAATTTTGCAACTCAGTAGCAGTTGATATGCAACCTTTAGGTTTCACCACTGATCTTGACCTCATTTAATAGGACGTCATCTTTCATTGATGGTCTGGCTCGCACGCGACAAAATTACATCTTATCTCTGTAATGAAAAAGAAAATAATATACTGTCATTGGCAATCCATTGTTAAACCAGTAAGTTAACCTGTTCATTAGTTGTGAATTATGTACTGTGAATTTAAATTGGCGTCATTTTTCCAAGTTTTCAATAATTTTAATTCTGATGTGTTTGAATATCAATAAAGTTTATAGAAAAATTTGCATTTACACCTCAATTCAGTGAAAGCACAACCAGAAAACCAGTTTACCATTATCTATCAATACAGTATTTGAATCAACCGAGATAATAAATGTGCCTATTCTAAACAGTTTCTTTTAATAATAAGAAATTACGTTGTAGTCGATAGTATAGTTAATTTCTTGTTCCATAACGATCTGCGTTGTTAATATTAACTTTTTATTGTAAATTTAACGACCTGCAGTCAGTTTTAAATTGTGAATATACAATAATTGTCCTCACACTTGGCCGAACGTTTTCAAGTTGACACTCGGCCAAATGTGAGTACAATATTTTATAATTTATATTCACAATAATATAAAACGGACTGCAAGTAGTTAAACGTACAATAAAAAGCTAATCTTAACAACGCAGAAAAAGAAATCAAAGAAATTAACTATAGCCTACTATAGACTACAACAATAGTTTCTTATTATTAAAAGAAACTGTTTTTAGAATAGGCCCATTTATTATGTCGGTTGATTCAAATACTGATAATGGTAAACTGGTTCTCTGGTTGTGCTTTCACTGAATTGAGGTTGTAAATGCAAATTTTTCGATATTCTATTGATATTCAAACATATCAGAATCAAAATTATTGAAATTTACAATAAGTTAGTATAGTTAATCTTGTTTTGAAGAATTTTCTGTTCTTAACTTACTGGTTTAACAATGGATTGCCAAGAGTAGCCTATTAATGTCCCATTCATTCTATGTAGCGAAGTCTTTCCCTATTTAATCTGTTTATATTTATTAAAATCTAATGTTTCCAGACTGTTATACAATATAACTTGCATTATATTCAATATCAGCAACTCGTGTCTAAGCGTAGGATTTTACCTAATTCAAAACAGCTATTTCAGTACACTTCCAAACAAAGACTTTATACTTGATATGTATGAGTTAATTATGCAATAATGTTTTTTGTTAATTTATATTCTATGAGTTCTTAGTTGCAATGCTCAATATTATTCATGAGTGATATGAGATTTGTGGTTTGAAAATTCATTTCTCAATTATGATGAAACTTCTTGCCACACTGGTTGCTAGTGCTACACTATACTTAGATAAAATCAGCCCAAGAATATAATAAAAATTGTATTTTATTTGAATTGCTTTTCTATACCTATTATGGATTTAATTCTTCTTGGAGTACATTACTACATGTAAATGATCACAATGATATATCTTTTAAACTGAATAATTCATGTGAACTATGATATTTATATCGATAATGTGTATTTTTCTTAAACTGTATAATATCTTCCTTGTTGGAAAAAATATTTATTTTACAAGAAAAGTGGTTTCCCATTCCGGAATTATGATTTATCGGATATGATTCTAAAGTAAATTCAAGAAAAAAGTTCCTATATTGAACAAATACAAGAAAAGAGCTCTAATGCTTACTAGTTAATAATAATAAGCGTATGGCTTTTAATGTTGGGGAGACCCTTACGGGTAGTTCCAACTCGCCGTTTGTGCCATGTTTTGGGGAACATGGTGGACCTACTATTTTAAAGTCGAATTAAAAGTAAAAGAGTATTGGAGACTGGTGGTGCTTCGGCAGTGTTCGGTATCGTTCGGGACTGGTCGGCTACATCCAGCACACTGTTGCCAAGTTGTTCAGTCGCAGTCAGTCGGCGACTTGCTCTTGCCTCTGCCGGGTGACCAGCCTTATCCACTACCAGAGAATGCGACTGACTTCACAATAATTTAGAGTACAGTACCACTTAATTAATAGAATGAACCCAATTATGCAAGGAAAAGATTATTCAGTACAAAAAAATTTGTCTGAAGAAACAAATGTATCAAAAACATTCAAATAGACAAAGTCTTTTTAACCTTCAAGCCAAGATTAGGCTACCCAATTAATTCCGCAATTCGACAGAACATCACATAAAATCATAATTAATTAATGAACAATAAACATTAATAAGAACGTACGTTACGTTAGCTGCACAGGCAATAAACTTGAATAAATAAAAAAATAACTACACAAATAAATTCAAATAGTACAAAAAATTCCGCAAATCATATGAAACTCAATATTCAATCCATTAATTAAATCATAATAATTAATTCGAGATTCAGATGAAATTCCTCAATGTTACAACAATAATAATATGGCAATATTTATTAGGTACTGTATTCTAGATAAAATTCAACAGCAATTATTGTTATTAAAATATTATTATAATATCATTATTATTATGATTATTTTTTATTATTAGATTATTATTATTATTGTTACTATATTAAACTATTTTTTTATTACTACTTTAATTACAGTACTGTTATTATTTATATTTTTATTATTATTATTATTATTATCATCACTATTATTATTTTTTTTATTACTATTATATTGATTGAGTTAAGGGGACAAAAGTCTGAGTGACAAGTGCGACACGTTTTAGAACTGAAGTAATAAGGCCAGGCCGATGCAGGTATCAGTAGCACTGAAACTTGGCAACGCTTTAGCTACTCGGCTGTATAGTGCTTGGCTGTGACTGGACGGGCTGTTGGAGATTCACCCGAGCCGACCCGAATCACATCGGCTGATTTCGCCACAGCCCCGTGCCAGTACTCTTTTACTTTTAATTCGACTTTAGGTGGGTTCCGAACCACCGGGTAAGTGATAATAAAGCTTGTAACATCAAGTCATTAAAGCACGGTCACCCATCCAAGCTTACTAGTTGATCCCGAGGTTTTGTTAATTTCTGTAATAGGTCTGGTGTTTATTTCAATTTATTCATTAATCCAGAAATTGTTAGCTCGCCCGCAATGAAATAGAAATTTGAATTGCAGTATCAAAAAATTAAAGTTTTTTGCGGCCAAAAGTTTCAGAAACTAGTTTTTATGGCGGATAAGTTTTTTCGTACATAACATATACATTGAAAACTGCAAGTCATCAAATTGATTCTGTCTAGGATGTATCGAAGATTAAAAGGAATGAAAAATCAAATTGATTATGACTGTATGGGATTGTATAGGACTATGAATAAGATTCATAGGACTGGATCATTTATCTGGATTATTTTGAACAGAATTGATAGATGTTTGTTTGAAAATATTTTCAGTTCCTCTTCTTTAGTTGGCCTGCAGCCTAAAATGAGAAACCGAACCTCCAATTATTTCAGACAATCACTCTTTCGTTTGTAGGTTATTGTTAATATAATATATAGCCAACTTTATTGTATGAAAACGTTATCTGATTGAAACATAACTATTCTAATGGGCAAGTGGATGTCATTTCTTTTCACAAGTGAGTGGGAATTTGATGTCATTATCATAGTAATTCCAGCTTAGAAGCTAGTAGCGCGAATCATTGACACAATAGACTATGCTAATTTTTCAAGCATTAAAAGATGAAGGTCAAATAGTGAGTTGAATGGCAAAATCGAAGTTTTCTTTTTCATTCAAATAATATAGTTTGACAATTTATTTTCAAGTATAATCTGTTCAGTTTGGGGAAGGTAATTTGTTTTGACTACAATTTATTGTAGCTTCGTTTCGGTCATTTTCTTTTATGTTTATCAACTAATGACCGTTTCTCAATTACCTAGCAATCTGTTTATTTTATTCACACAAAAATACTTTTTCCTGCAAATCGGGCTAACAATTTATAATTTTCATTTGCCACTGAATGAATTTTTCTTGAAATTTTACCACGGTATAATCTTGCATTTACCGAATCCAAATAGGCTAATTCAAAGGCCTAAATTGAAGGAGCAAAACTGTGTTTCCATTAAATACAGATTCTTTCGGAAATCCAGTTTAAACTAAGTTTTAGGTCAGTTCAGACAGTTGTAGACGTTTTAATCAGGACTTCCTGAGATGCTTCCTCTGTCTCCTTCAGCAAGTAAATTCAATTAGATATTGAATATACGTGATTTGAAATATCTGTTGCTTCTTTGTTTTTGTAGATTACGTCTTGGAGACTCCAGTTAAGGAGTATATTAGACAAGTCAGATTAACAATTATACTATCTTACACACTAGTTACCATAATTACTATATCAATTAGTTGAGGTGAGGCTTAATTTTGATATGAACTCTTGTACACTATAAAAAGCTTTATCAACTAAATATTTTTAATTGTCTTTAAAATATTTCTATATTTTCAAGACTTTAAAAACTGCGGTAGCTTTTTGTAGAGTTTCCTACCAATATAACTAGGTTTTTGTTTGAATAAGCTAGTATTGTTTCTCACCAAGTGATAATCTCCTTGGCTTCTTGTATTATAATCGTGTACATCAAGATTTCGCTTAACATCAGTCTTTTTACATATAAGGTTGCTTCATACACATATAAGCAGGGTACAGGTAGAAGACCAAGTCTCTTGAACAATGGCCTACACGAATCTAATCGATTTACTCTTTCTATGCAACTAACAGCTTTTTTTTGGATCTTAAACACCTTATCAAGGTTTTGTTTTGATGAATTACCCCATACTAAGATAGCATACCTAATATGTGACAGGAGCCCATGGCAAGCTGTAAAAAGTAACTTTTTGTCATGTAATCTAGCAAGCTGTCGCAGCACAAATACCCCAGATGAAATTTTATAACATATTTGCTCAATGTATGGAGCCCAGGTCAATCGTCTATCCAACAAACCTCCTAGAAATGCAATGTTTTCTTCCCGCGGTCTAGTTGATTCTTCTTCCCTTCGCCATCAGAAGATTTTACTCTATATTATAGCTCTTTAGCTCAGATCTGGCTTTTCTGTGTAGAGAGCGATTACTATTACTAGTACTTCATACTTCCTTAGTATTCTTCACAATCTGATGACTGGGGAATCGCCATTCCTTCTTCCTATCGATGGGTTACGCGTCATTAAGCTCATGTGTCTCAAGCTGAATTTTTTTACTAGGGTGATGGATTTGCAATTACACATTGTAAACAGTTGTGAAAATATAGTACAATTGTAAAATATTTTAAGCAAAACATTGTAAATTAATATTGTATGTTCCTCCGCAAATTCTGCCATAGTGTATGGACTCGTCACCAAGTACTGCTTCAAATTTTTTATCAATAAATTTGTTTTATTGATAGATTTCAATTTGATGGGTAGCAGATTGAAAAGGTATGATCCCGAATAAGCTGGACAATTGCTATATTTTGTCAATTTATGTTGAGGGAGGTTTATGTTGCTACCACTTCTTATGTTGTAATTATTGTGCTGGCTTTGTTGGGTCCGCTCAGCGTCATGATCTGACGGCTCTACTTCTTGAACAGATTGAACACTCTCATAAATCAAAGGTCGAGAGCGGTCTCTGATTCAAAATCCTCTTGCGAATTGCGGTATGACATTCTCCCGCTCAGGACAAAACCCTCTAACTGGAGAACTTTGGTTTATTGATTGTTTAGGATCAATTTACTATTTAGACTTATTATCTAGTCACCTATCCTATCATCAACTTTTGTTCATTATTCACAAAAGCTCTCAACGCCTAAAATCTCCTGCTTGCGCTCAGTGATTAACTTATCACTTTGCTAATTAGTATTTATTTAATTTGTTCAATTAATAATGGAATCTATTGTTCACGCCTCCAAATCAGGCGGTTTTGAAAATTATCGGTGTTACCATACTGCAGTAGGCCAGATAATACGGGATCATGCCAACAGCCGATAGTAGAGAATCATCAATCTCAATGCACAAATTGACAACACTACTCATACCGTGTTATAATAATACTACTTACGGTACTTCTATTATTATACTGCTACTACTACTTTAAAACATAGGTAGGCTACAGACATATTTACAGATTAGAAAGATTGTATATAACTATTGCTACGAATTCACTCATTCAGAAACTTGCAGCACCTATATAATATTTTGTAAATTAGACTATGTGATTTGAGCTGAAGTTGAAAAATTGAAAAATGTCTGTAACCTTTTTTAATGTCAGAGAAATGCATTTCTAAATGTGGGCCCAATGGTTATTAATTGATTCAAACCTCAAAAGAATTGCTCGCAGAAAGCGACCGTCGGTTTGCTTAATCAGTATTTTATATCAATATCCTGATTTACTTTGGAACATTTTTTTACAAGTGATTATTTAGCTGAATGGATGAATAAATAAATGAAGGCAACTGCCCAACTGACCTTAACAACTTAGTTAAAACGACGTTTTCATTACCATTTGCTACTGTACCGACATCGATGGCTGATTGTCCGAAATTGAGGGGATAGTTTTCCCGAGGTAGAGGGTCAGCTGTCCCAAGAACGAGAAGTGGTTGTTCAGAGAACGATGAGTAATTGGTTGTCCCGAGCTCGAGAGCGACAAAGAATGCTTCAGAGAGTGAAAATTACTCAAACATCTGCTTGTAATTATAATATTGTAGTATAAATATAGTCGTTGAATTTTAAAAGTCAATGATAGTTCCAGTGTGAAAGCAAGTTATTGCTTTTTGGCATTATATTTTCAGTTACTCTACAAAATATTATTAGAAACTACTGTTATAGACATAGTATGTTTAAAATCGTGAAACACGAGTACAATTAATGGTATCTGCAGAGGTAGATAGGAAATCAGGTAGAGAGTACAGTCAATTCCAAGAACCATGTGGTTAGCAAAGTTGCCAGGAATTGTCACGTACATAAGCGACAAAATTCCGTTTAATTCAGTTTATTCAGACTATTTCATTTCTGCAAAGAAGCAGCAATCCCTGATGTCAAAAGGAGACTGGTTTTTAGTCTCGATTTGTTGGAGTCAGAATTTGTCAGCGTCAGGGTTTGTCATCTACCACTCGGTACATATCAAAGGCTTCAGGCTTTATTCAATGCATGACTCTCATTCTACTCAGCTTGCTGACATGGGTCAAATTCAAAACCACATAAAAGCATGAAAACTTTCAGAAAATCATTTGCAGGGGCGTCAAGAGGGCATTCATTTGAGAATATGATCGATCTACTGCCTCCAAATCCAATGTGGAACAATATAATTTTGGCTTCATGAAAATAGAAACCCAGGCTTCGTGAAGTGATATAAAGTAATCTTTTTGTGAAGTTCAGACTTGAAATAGACTTCACAGATTGAATGATAGGTGAGTCCAATCCATTTCTGTGTTGGAGCCACGTGAATACCACCATTCCGCATCATGCATTTACGTATATTACTGATTAGTGCAGCCTACATCAAAGTCATGTCTGAAGAATAGTTTCCTAGAACTGCTCTTTCTATGTGCTCTTACAGGTTCTACCTACTGCTCCATTTTTTTAATATCCATAGAATTCCTTCCTTATCGTTATCGTACATCCTTCCTTAACCCTTATTATCGTTTCTCAAACCGTAGACTTTCAATCAGATTTTGCTGTACTGCTTGTGTAATTTTTTCACTGAAATCGCAATTGACTTCATCACAACTAAGTTTTGTATTGGAGCACCTTTGTTTCCCTCTGCATCACAGTATTATGTACCGTAATAATTCATTTTCATACTGTGGGGCACATGTACCATATTCTCTGGTTCAAATGATGTTGATGGTCTGTTGTGCTGATGACAGACAGCCTCTCATTCTATTGAAAATTACTTGCTATTTGTTAAAATTAGAACATCTCATTTGCAAGCAGTGGAAGGAAATTTTTCCTGGTTCAATTTGATGATCTTATCTATTTCCATTCCAATTCTTTCTTTCGTTCACCTACCGTTAATAGGTACTAGTCCTAGATTCACGCCTGCGTTTTCAGTCACTAATATAAATTATTGATGTATACCACTCTTTAATAATTTGAGTCACTATAAGGAAAGATTCAATGTATTCTTATTCAAAATATTATAATTATTATGAACTTGAAATAATATTTTCTAAAAAAAAAAATGCAAGCTACTAGAAAAATTCGAACGGCTTTATTCTGAATACTCTCTAAATGCTATTCAGACCTTAAATACTCTGTTGCAGTAGCTTTAATTTTAATTATCAATAACGTTACATTTATTGAAAATTCCATTTGTAGACGTTGTTTGAAAACTTTTAAACAATTTTGGGAAATATCCAATCATCAGTTTGTTTGATAAATACAAGATAGTATTCTTGAAATAATTCAATTTTTTATGTAATTCAAGCAACTCAACTAACGATTTTCTGTTTGGATTGAATACGGAACATGCGAAGTTGAGTAAAGATCATTGAGTTGAAAAGGAAATGTCATATGAACAACTCACGTTTTGTGTTTAGTCGGCTCTTCTTTTAATCATTGGTGCACCAGTAATAAAAGCATAGTTAAAAATAAGTACAATGACACAGTGCCGCAACAGAAGTTAGACCGATAAAGAAAGATAAATCTTGTATTTTCTCATACATATAACGTTTACCAATTTGTGGATAATGATCGTTGTTTCATTGTCAGTTGTCAGTTTGTTGAATCAGTTGGAGCCTCCTCACAGCGGACACTGATGGAATAAGCTACAATGTCCTTCGTTCGGAAGAGTCCAAAATTTAGAGGTGTGTACAAAATTTCCCTTGCTGGTGATGCTCACATGAGTCTTAGGCTTGTGCATGGGTAATGAGGTGAGTAGTGATGATGAAATGATGTTATAAATAGTGTACTTACAGTTTTAAATGGGTTCCGAACCACCCGGTGAGAGTTAATAAAGCTGATTTTTCATCTATCTTGTTGCACAATAATAAGCGCACGTGACTTTACATCATGATCGCCTAGACATGCTCACCGAACGACCAATCACTCCCTATCTAAAGAGACTTGAACATTTTCAAACTGACTACTGTAAGGAAGTGCGCAGTTTAGATATTTTAGATTATTATTTAGCAGACCAATAATTGTTAACTTCATTTAACTAAGATGTAATCAGCAGTTGAATTGAATAAAATCCTAAAAAAACTATACTAGAATATCAAGACTGAAATTTTTTCTGTTCTATGAGGCATAAAATTTCTACAAAATTGATGTTTGATGAAAGTGGAACTTTTCAATAAAAAGGACAGATATTCAATTGTAACTGTCTTTAATAGTCGTGGGAATATTTGTATGACATAATTGAAGGTACTGTGGAGAAAACATTTTAAAAGAAAGGAAGAGTGATTACAAGGAACCTGAAAAGAATGTCAAGCAGAATGGCAGAGATTGCAATGATTTGGGAATATCACTCGGAAATTTCAACACACGGAAGAGAAGTGCTGAATGGACCCAAATAAAGTCTGTCGACATGAGAATGAGAAACCAGATAAACTTTTATGGAAATGGGATCAAACAGAGGTCGTTGGGAGGAGCTGATGGAGAACTGAAAAGCTATTAATTTTAGAAACGCACCCTCCTGTGCGGAAGGATAAAGAATACAAAAATGATGAAGTTTAGTTCAGAAAGAGGTGTTGTAATGATTTTAGCATTCAATTACTAACATATGCCTGTGTGCTTACTATTTAAGAAGTAAGTTACTGTGCGTCCCTTCCTTTACATTCCAAAGCAAAAATGCAAAAAAAAATATATAAAATTAATATTGGTAAGAGGCGTTTCTATTCAAGCATAATAGTTGTCAGTCTATACACAAGCTGTGATGAGATGTGTATTTAGAAATTGCATCCATCATCTTATTGAAAATAATTTTTGTTTGTTTTTAACACCAGGAAGAAATTTGGTAGATTTGAGAGGTCAGCAATTATCTTATACTTTTTCAAGTATTATTTATACCAATCGAGTTTCATGATCTCAATTATTAATTATCCTTGTAGCCAAAATCCAGTTTACAGTTTTTATTTTCGCTATATTTTATCTCTGTGTACACTGGTCAAATGAACGAAAGTACGCCTCCAAGAAGATCCATTCATCATCCTACTGCCCCGCCCCCAATGCAGAAACTAACTTTCATAAAAGATTGCAACTTCTAGTGTATTTAATTGAAACTGTCTTTAATAGTCGTGGAAATATTTGTACGAAAAAACATCAGGAAGTATGCCAGGCTGTTTAAATAGTTATGATCTTTTTTACAACCTTGAACTTTGGTTACTAGATGTAATTCAATATTCTGCAAGCACGTGATATGAAAGTTCATCTAAAATCTTTTGTTTGAGAAGTTTAAAAATCCTCTCATGTCATGATTAAAATAATGCTTTTTTAAAAATAATATTGGTTTTACCTTAAATAATTGAACTATAACAAGGATATGAATAGTATCTGCTCATAAAAGGAAAGAAAATGACCCAAGCTTGAATAATAAAATCAATTTGTCAGTTTCATTGAATAATTATAAGAAATGAGTTACTTCTAATAATTCGTTTTATTCCAAATAAGAGAAGAATTTCTCTCATCATTCATAAGCTTGAAAGGATTCAGATAAATTTTTTATTTTTTATTTTTGTTGCTGATGATGCCCACATGAGTCCGAGACTTGTGCGTGGGTAATGAGGTGAATGATTACACATAAATGCCTGACGGTGGAGCGGGATTCGAACCCACGACCGCTTAAACGACAGTAAGCTGAAGTTGTGACGCCCCAACCAACTGCGCTAAGCAGTTGATTAGTCGCTAAGCAATTCACTAGTCATTCTCAATAAAACTTGTAAAGTTACTACTACATCCATTTCTCCAAATTAAATTTCATTCAAATTTAAGTTCTAAGTACCAAAGGGAATTTTAAGTATCGTGACAATTCTGGCTACTCTAAATATGAACATAATTTGTTGTTTCAACCATTATGTAGTGAGCGAGACATCAAAACTATTTCTAGTCTTGGAATTTTTAATACTACTTCACTTTGGGGCAGGGGTTAATTTCAGTGGGAACGCAAGGGAGCGGCGTTCCCTTACCTCCCAAGAGTGCTGGAACGCAAGGGAACGCACAGTTTGCGCCAATATGATTCCAAAGGTGTCTCATCTCGCTATTTATTCAGCCTTAAAGGCTGCGCTCACACTATCCTCACTTTCTGCAGCAGTTTTTCGCTAATTCTGGAAAGCACATTAGTTTAAATGGGGAAACCGTGTTAGATAAGAAAAGCTGTTCAGACTGTCCTCACGCAGACGAGCTGAAAGATTTTGAGGGCAGCTAGTGCGCTGAAAGAATCCATCTGCAGTGATAGAATGTATGACTCATACTCTCCACCGAAACCTAAATCACGTAAAAATGGAGATAGAGAACCTGTGATTTCAGATTCGGATTCAGTGCTCTAATTTAATAATTAGGCTATCAAACCTTTTTATTTTTCTGCCTGTTGTCCTTTCTACTCCTTTCTTTTTCAAGAAGTGGGTTTATTTTGTAAGTACAGTATAAGAATTGTTTTGCAATTTTTAAGATCGGCGAAATGTTTTTGTAAAATATAAAAAATTACAGTTCAAGCTGTATCATTAAAAATAGACAATAATCACTTGGGCTTACTTGTTTTTCAGAAAATATGCAAAAACATCAGTCTGTTTATGTATTGATATGTATCATTACTATTGTACAGTGTATAAATAAAAATGTAAGGATGACTTTTTACTTTACCATTAATTAAAAAAGTATATGGTTATTGTATAAGTTTAAGTATAAGTTTTGGTTATTGTAAGTTTCATGCAAAATGGTTGGTGCAAATCAAAACAAGTTTATACGAAATTTAGGGTAGGCAGCGTGGTGGGACGGGGGGTGAGGGGAATGTTTAACTCTCATTAGAAAATAGAGAGGGTGGTTTATAAGAATAAATGAGCGTTCCCACACCTACAATTTTAGAAATTAAGCACTGCTTTGAGGTAACATCACAGTGGAAAATTTTCAAGGATTTAATGAAAAACCAATCCATATAAAATACTGTTAGGAATTCAAGAAAGAAGAAAAACATTATTCATTGTGTCAACAGCGCTTCCATTTTCACTGATAGCACATACTGCAAAGTTGTCATAAATTAACTCTTGTTGTTTCTCTTTTTTCTCAAATGTCTTTTTCACTCCTATTTGTCAAATGTATTTCTAGGGTTTCTGAAATTATTGCCAGAATGTTCCAGATTATGCTATCAGTTTCCAGAACTTCCTGGAATATTTTCAGTAAAGAGCAGTCCTTATGAACAGTAGCTCAGTTGTTATTTTCTCTTCAAAACGTTTGTTTCCAGTATAGACATTGTGATTACACATATCAAGTGCTTGTGATAATAAGTTTATAAGTTTATGTGGTAAATTCTTTAACAGTAGGCATCCTTCTTTGTGACAGAATACTAGTGTTATTATTGTGATTATCAAATACCATGACAGACACTGTGCTTCATAAGTGTTAGGTTATTTATTTAATTATTGATCGGCCTATTGACAATAAATTATTAATTTTTTTATTGCTGATGATGCCCACATGAGTCCGAGACTTGTGCGTGGGAAATAAGGTGAATGATAACACATAGATGCCTGACGGGATTCGAACCCACGACCGCTGAAACGACAGCAAGTTGAAGTTGCGACGCCCCAACCAACTGCGCTAAGCAGCCCGCCAAATTAGTATTAATTAGTTTTTGAACAGTGATATAGTAAATTCATTAATAGTTTAACGTTAGTGAACAGTTTGCTTTTCATTGTTTTTTCTTGTGGATGATATAATTGATAAGTGCATGTTGTAAGTAATTTGTGTAAATGAAGTTCAAATGTTAATTTTAAGTGTTCCCAGCATTATTTTAATGATAGAACCCATATCATTACGGTACTGGTTTATGTAGGCCTACTGTACTGTAAATATTATTGGAGTCAAATTTTCATGTATGCTTTCAATATTTCTAAATAGTATTGTGGTACAAAGGACAATGTTTACTCTAGTTGGCAGTTACTTATTATTAAGTTACTCTCTGAATCTATTGAATCGGACAAATTCCTGTACCCAAGTACTTTGATCAGGAAAAACATATAGTAGTTTTTTCTCAACATATTCTTATGTATTATTAGGCGCTGAATCTAAATCTGAACTTTGGCACCTCAAAAAACGCTTGCGTCACAGGATATTTCCAAGATGGCGGCCAAAAGTATACATTTCGGCAATTAGGAGTGGGAGGAAAAAATTCTAGAGCAGTAATTGTTTAATGATTAGCCTATTTTATTCTCTGTGATTTGAGAACAATTTTGGGCGATAGCCCAACTGTTGTATTCATTGATAGTATGTAAGTTAAATAAATTTACTGAATCCAAATATGTAATTTTTATTTTCGAGAAAATTCGGGTTTTCTGTTTTTCGAGAAAATTCCGGTTTTCGGTTTTTCTCTATTCCCATATTGCGGACCTCAAAAATCAATTTTTTCAGGTTTTTAGTAAAATAACAAATAAATAATTTTGCTCATAGAAGAAATTTAAAAAAATATATTTTCTCATGTGAATATGAGAAATACGATGACAATAAAAATACTCAAATATTCCATATTCCAACAAATTTAAATTTTGGTTGAGACGGCTTTGAGACATAATATGATCTAGGCTGATAATAAATGATCATAGTATGAATATTATTCCTTTGATTTGATGCATTTACGCGCGGCTGCATAGATCCGGACAAATAACTTTCCATTTGTTTCATGCATTTGAGCCTTTCCGCGCAGTATTTAAATCGCGCGTTTAAATTACCAGCCGCTTGATCATTAAATCGCTCAACGACAAAACCCGTTTCTGAAACGCGCGACATGCATAACACGACACATTTGACTCAATAGTAATTGAATTGCGGCGTTTATTGTCTAGCGACAGGATATGCAGAACGGACAACAAGATTTGACTGTTACAACGATGCAATATTATTACAGAAATATACGGATATGCACGCAAAATATCGCAGACGCGAGCCTGTCATGGAATGCATTGCATGAAGGGCTTGAATGCCCTTGAAAAGCGCGCTATTTCAAAGCTGTGTCGACCTGTGAGCCGACTTCTTGTGATCTAATTGAAAACTATATCAGAATTTTGTACCATTTTTGTACCACCAAAATAAAATTTTGTACCACTCACATTAAAAAGTTATTAATGATTTAAAAGTCGGCTCACAGGTCGACGTCTAAAAACACAAGTATGTCCTAGCTGAGAATGAACTGTACCATATTTTTGTACCATTTTTGTACCTTTTTGTACCACCAATATTTATTTTTGTACCATCTCTGATAATGACTGGAAGCAAAATTTAAAGTCGGCTCACAGCTCCTATGTCGACCTGTGAGCCGACCATTGCAAATCAAAACAAAAACTACATCATCGTTTTCAGCGATTTTTGTACCTTTTTGTATCACCAACAACAAAATTTTTACCCCTTCTGATTTCAGGGTAGACGCGATTCAAAGTATGGATACTCTGTATCACGGATTTTGATACAGAATCAGATTATCAATCAATGCAGACCCAATATGCATGTATTTCGAGAATTATTTTTCCTACAACTGCTTGTAAAGTAGTTCTTTACATACTGAAAACTGATTGTAAAATACCTCTTTACTGCTCAGTGAGCGGTAAAGTCAGCTGATGAACGAAAAAAGTACTTTACCGCTCGCCAGCTGTGTTTGATGGTTTCTCATTGGTGGTTCACAAAATCCGTGAAATTCTCATAACCTCAACAATGGCGCATGCTAACCAAATCCGCGCACGGTCTGTGATGTTACAAACTAAAAGTTTTTATTATGTTGAAATCAAGAACTGCAGTTGTAAGAAAAATATTGTATGTAATTTGCGCGTGAAGCTTTTTTATTGCTCTTGCAAAATTACTGCGCTTCGCTACGCGTCGCCCAGTAACTGTTTTGGCTCGAGCGATAAAGTTGCGCTTCACGCTCTTAATACATAAATAACTATTTAGTTAGAGTTATTTATTATTGTACTATACTATTGTAAATCTATTATGCAAGTTATCTATATAGACTAAATGCTATCCATATTTGATCAATCTGTACATTGTGACTTATGCCCAAGTAATGAACCGATTTGTGAAAGGTGTAGTGATTTTGATGTGATTCAAACTTAGAAGAATTTCATTGTTTTAGCCTAGAATGATTCTAATTTGCAGGTGAAAGTGTGTGTGTGTGTGCGCGCGTGAGTGTAATATTGATAAAAATTAAAATTTGTTGCGCTCCTACTTACAGACAAAAAGACTTGTTCTTTTTTGTAAGTAGAAATTTTGTTCTGCCTTATAACAATAGGAACAATAGGAAGCTTTCTTTAGATATATATCTTTTTATATTTTGTATCCGTTCTTTTGAGAAGGAAGCTGTAACAAGATATGTATTTTTTTTTTTATATGCAAAATAAAAATGATTTTGATTTTGATTTGATTTGATTAATAACTACATCATCTGAAACTTGTTCTTGAACATCACAGCCGATTTAATAATAATTTTGTAATACTTCCAATTACAAAGGAATATCAATTAGAACTACTATGATGATGCACGTTACCTGTTATCAGCTGTGTACTACAATAATCTTTGTCCTTCTTTTGAAATATATTTTATTTGTAATTTGGAACAATTTAAAAATATTGCACCCTTTTCTATTATACGGTACAAAAGATTGAATTATTATTTGTTTTATCCAGTATCAAGCTTTTTGAAATAGAACAAATGTGTAACTCATGCTTCACCTATTATGCGAGCATTTCTAAAATTGAATAATCCATACTTTTTAACATGACGTTAGACATTATCAACGATCATGAAACATTTTTGTTCCACTCCCAATTTCGGGGTATCATGAACAACTGTAATTGGGGGGGTACAGATCAAACCATTGCCTTAACTAGCTATTATAGTCAATTCAACCATGTATTGATTTGAAAGTATGTATATTATATCATTTGAGTCTTTTGTAAATTCTTGTACCACTTTTTTAAACAAAGTATACAATATTTAAATATTTGTTTTCTTCCGTATCAAAGATTTTGATACGGAACAAATGCATAGCATATACTCGACCTTTTATGCATGCATTTTTGAAATTGATCATTCCCTTATTTGGAACTTTATGTTAGACATCATTACCAATGATGAAAATATTTTTTACCACTTCAAATTTCGGGGTATCATGAAGAACAGTAATTGGGGGTACGGGTCAAACCATTGCCTTAACTAGCTATTATAGTCAATTCAACCATGTATTGATTTGAAAGTATATATATTCTATTATTTTTGTGCATTAGCATTAACGATCATGAAAAATGTCTGTTCTTCTTCCAATTTCAGGGTATCATGAACACCTGTAATTGGTAGTTGTAATTATTTTGTACTGTGCTTGATTAAAGTGTGTACTCTGCTTAAAAACTAATAAAAAAATTTAGTAGGCCTCATTCAATACGCTATTCGGAATTCTTCCAGGTAATATACAGTATTAAAGTGAATAACTGATGGAGTAGCCTGAATTCTTGTATGATTTACCTTTGAAAATGAGTACTCTATTGTTTCCTCTTATTAGCATTCAGTTTTGCCTTTCACTTGGTGACTCAAATTATTATTCGGTAGTAGGCCCATTCCTAATCGCAGATTTTATTTAAACAACTTCAAGAAAAAACAATGTCAGAAACGTGATCCTTGACAGTTGGCTTCCATTTATATAGAATAGAAGAAATTGATGTGCAGCACTTGCCAAAAAAAAATTGTATGCTAGATAGATGGTAAAAGTGTTTTCCTTCAACATGAAACAGAATTGAGTTTTGTACTAAAAACACCTGTGAATATAAGAACTGTATAAGAAATAACATAGATACTGTTTTGTAAAAATTTTAATCAATATATTCATTAGTACGAATGTATCCTGTCTTTGTTCAAACCTGTTTTATGGCTTCTACTTATATTTAAAAAAGTAAAATTACAATTGAAATTGTACATAATTGTGAATTATATTGAAAAACTTAATTATAAAATTTGAGTTTTCTAAATCATTGACTTTTTGATCCACCACGGACTGCAATGTTGACATTATCTTTTCACTCTAATATCAACTAATTTCGAAACTACTCTACTCATTTGACTGCAACAATGCTTTCAGACATCTTCGAATCCATTCAACAGAAGAATAGATTCAACAATCCTGTTGAAAATGAATTCAAAAAGTCCAAAAGTATTGCAGCAGTCAGCTGAGTGGAATAAATTCCTCATGGAAATAATGTCTGAAAGTGATGTTAGTGTTAATCACACGTTATTGATGTGATGACTTTTGATTATTGTATTAATCCAGGGACACACATAGCGGTTTTGTCCATGGGCGGCAGATAATCCTTGGCGGACAATCCGCCGTGTGTGTCCCCGGCGTTAGGAAGAACAATGAATTATGCCTAGAAAGGTGAATTGCTAAAAATTGTTCATGATTATCATAATCTGATGACCTGAATAGTAAAAAATGTATTTTTCGTGGCATTAAGAAGACAAGGCGAAAAAACTTATAATATACCTGCATTAAGCAATTGAAGTTTAAAACAGAAATTTATACATATCAAGGCAAGCATGGGCTACAAGTTTCTTCCATATCAAAAACCTTGATAACTATTTAAATCTCTTGTACTTTGCATAAAGAAGTGGTACAAAAATTTAAAAAGGACTCAAATCAGTGGCGTAAAGTTTTCCAATTGGGCCCCCCACAACCGATTTTCCGGGCCCCTCTCCTCAAAATCATATAAATATCCTCCCTCACCCTTATCACCCTCCCACTGAAAAACTTGCATATTTTGTGGGCAGTTATCATAATTATGTAAGAACTAAATGCCTTTTCCCTATTAAATTTTTTAAAATTCAATAATGCTTCAAGGCGGGGACTAGCCTAATGATTTTGGCTCTAGCCTACGGGTTGCTGAAAGATGGGAATAGTTGAGAGTTGATTTATTATAAATAATTAACTTCATAGAAACCTTGAAATTGAGGTCTTCCTTGGGATCCACATTCACATTATCTTTGCTAGCACCTCAACTTCTTTTCCCAGAAGTGGTATTCTCTCAGAATTCGCCTTGTTCGCGCACACGGACACAGGTTTAATTTTAATAAAAAACCCTTAATCTAAACTACGGTGAAATTACTAAGTCAGGAAAAGAGAAGAAAATTCAAGAAATTTCCTGGCGGAAGAGAGAAAAGGGAAACTACTTATACTTGATACTATTACAGTATAAGAAAAAAATTGAACCAAAACTATTATTTCATATACTGTTACAGGTTCTAATGTCTAAAATAAGGCTGACAACACTAAAGTTCACACTTGCACTTTATTTACAAAAATTAGTCTATTTACACACACTAATTGTAAGTTCAATTAATAAAGAAAAAAACAGATCAACAAATGACAAGCTAATACTTATATTTGGTAATTATTTACAAGAATAATTGATGAATAATTAATTACAGGCTGATCAATAACTAAAGAAACTAGAGTTCAATAAACTGTACAATAATGAGAAAGAAACGATAAAACAAGCAACTAACCACTTACAAAACACAGTCCAATTCGTTATATGACAGTCCCAAATAATATCACTCAGCACAACGTCTTTAAACTATTAGAAAGCTGCACAAACAGTAAACACTTGTCTCTCCACTTGACACTGGAATCAAGCACTGTTTACTCCAATGGCACTGGATTGTCTCTCTCACGAGATCTGTAACACAATCTGTCACGCAGGTTTGTAAACTGACTAGCTTGTTCACGTGGACTTCTTTATACAGCTGTTAAATTTGTTTGATTCTAAGAATTGGTATTCTCGATGCTTTGAGAATACTGTGGAAGGTCACAGAATAATAGTAAAGCATGACCTCGATTGTTCAGGAAGTGTGTAGAAATCTCGAGAAATTTAATTGAGTGAGAGAGTTGCATATTTGAAGAATAAGAGTGACAAAGACATCTAACGAAAGAGACCGAGGAGAATCAGATTGCAGCTGTGTCTGTCCGTGAAAACAATGGAATGATATAAATAGAACAAGTGCGTGAATAACTGCTTTGTTTGCTTTGGTAACAATACTATCTTATACAATAGCCACGTAATTGATCCAATATATCAAGGGTTTAAATATTCCTAATATGTACAAGTTGATAAAAAAAAATAGAAATAACTAAAAAGATGAAAGTATGACATCACAATATTTTGACAATATGTATGACACATGTTGAAAAATAGAACAGAAATGAAAAAATGGTACTCCAAATAATAAATATATCACGATCACGAACTCACATGGTACGGTTTACTCTAGGGCTCTAGGACAATTTACCGGACACGTGTACATGAATTTGGCTGGAAGAATCAAAAGAGACTGAATTTAATACACTGTACTGTACAAAGAAAAATTTTGACTGATTTCTACACAATCCTCCACAACCCATTTCTTTGTATGCTATTAAAAATTAAGGAATTCAATGGGAAAATAATTAATTTTCTCCAATATTTGCACAGTGGTGACAAAGCCTTATTCATGATTTATAACAAGCTAGAAAAGTTTGTTTGAAGAGTGTTTTGTCCTCGGTATTTCTTCATTTAATTTCCTGCAGTCACAACATCCTGCTTCTGAATTCCTCCACTAAGCTATTTACAAATTGATAAAAGTAAACAATGACCTGTCATTATTTATCTTTCAAATGCTTTCTTTCTTTCTTCAGTGTTTCAGTTTTAGTTTCGTTTCTTTTAAAAAATATATATAGGCCTAAATCAGTCTGGGCATGGGCCATTTCTTGAAAAATTATATTTTCAGTATGAGCCCCCTTATAGACCGCCCCCCCCCCCCGCGCCACGGGGTCAGTGGGGATGTACGATCCGCCACTGGCTCAAATGATAGAATATACATACTTTCATATCAATACATGGTTGAATTGACTATAATAGCTAGTTAAGGCAATTTATTGACCTGTACCCCTCAATTACTTTTGTTCATTTTAACCCGAAATTGGAAGTGGAACAAAAATGTTTCATAATAGTTCATGATATTGTCTAACATCAAGTGTCCAACTATGGAATGATCAATTTCATAAATGTATGCATAATAGGTGAAGTATGAGCTACACATATGTTCCGTATCAAAATCGTTGATACGGAAGAAAACAAATATTTAAATCTCTTGTACTTTGCATAAAGAAGTGGAACAAAAATTTAAAAAGGACTCAAATGATAGAATATACATACTTTCAAATCAATACATGGTTGAATTGACTATAATAGCTAGTTAAGGCAATGATTTGACCTGTACCCCCCAATTACAGTTGTTCATGATACCCCGAAATTGGGAGTGGAACAAAAATGTTTCATGATCGGTAATGATGTCTAACATCAAGTTCCAAATAAGGGATTGATCAATTTTAAAAATGCATGTATATCAGGACCAGTATGGACTACAATTTTTTTTGTATCAAAAACCTTGATACGGAATAAAACAAATAATTCAATCTTTTCTATCATGTAACAGAAAAGGGTGCATTTTTTTATATGGTTCCAAATTACAAATAAAACATATTTCAAAAACAGGACATGGTTTATTGTCGTACAGAGTTTTGCTTATAACAGGTAACCTGCATCATCATAATATTTATCATTGATATTCTTTTGAAATTGGAGTAGTAGTATTCATATAACTTGGCAGCATGTAGCAGATGGGACATGCTATATCTTAACCCAACATACTGCTGCCACGTTATATGAAAACTACAGTATTAAAAAATTATTATTAGGCCTACATCGACTGTGATGTTCAAGAACATGTTTGAGATGATGTTGTTCTTAATTCTTGAAATACATGCATATTGGGTCTGTATTGATTGATAATCTGATTCTGTATCAAAATCTGTGATACAGATAATCCATATTTTGAATCTCGTCTACTATGAAATCAGATGGAGTTAGAATTTTGTTGTTGGTGATACAAAAAGGTACAAAAATCGCTGAAAACGATGATGTAGATTTTGTTTTGATTTGCAATGGTCGGCTCACAGGTCGACATAGGAGCTGTGAGCCGACTTTAAATTTCGCTTTCAGTCATTATCAGAGATGGTACAAAAATAAATATTGGTGGTACAAAAAGGTACAAAAATGGTACAAAAATAAGGCACAGTTCATTCTCTCCTAGGACATACTTGTGTTTTTAGACGTCGACCTGTGAGCCGACTTTTAAATCATTAATAACTTTTTAATGTGAGTGGTACAACATTTTATTTTGGTGGTACAAAAAGGTACAAAAATGGTACAAAATTCTGATATAGTTTTTAATTAGAATACAAACAGTCGGCTCACAGGTCGACACAGCTCTATTTCAACTACGTACGCAAGCGCCTCAGTCTGGCAACTATATGCGTATTTGATGTTTACCGAAAATGGATGAGACACGTCTGCGGACGTCGCTGCTTTCGCGTAAACTCACATGTGCGCAGTGCGCTGTTCCAAAGATGCGGTACTGGGCGATCTACGGATGTGGCTCGGGAGTCTGCTACCGTTGGAACGAGGCCTCAGATAAGATATATCACGAGTGCCTGAACCTTTTCTGTGAGGGTGACCGATTGTTTTGGCCAGCAAATTATTATTGTAAAATCATTACCTGATGGTTCGGAACCCACCTGAAAATGTAGGTCCAACTCATTACCAAAGCACGGGTCTCAGACCTATGTGGGTATCATCTTCCCAAAAAGAAAAGAAAGAAAAATATCAGCTAATTATGTTTGCAAAAAACAGTTAATGTGAGACTTCATCACCTATTAATTTTTCTTTATTCTCTAATCTAGTCTGTGAAAATCGCTGATGCTGTAAGAAAATTCAACTTTCTAGAACTCAGTGACTTGAATAAAAGGTTCCGCTTGGAAACAATTGAGAAGTAGTAATACACAATGAGTTTGAAAATAACTCTTTACGGCAGTGTATAAATTAAGTAGTGTTTAGCATGATAAAGATGTTCTAGAAAATTCTGAACAAAGTATGTAGTGTCCTCTTCCTATATTCAATTGAAAATGACAGTATGATTGGCTCAATAATGTTGGTGTTTTTGTGAGCTCTTCAACAAAAAGGAAGCTATTTCCAGTTTCTGGGCCAAACTAAACTATAGCATGAAACGGATGTTTTTTCAAATTCTTTTGTGTAAACGCGTAATAGTCGAGATTAACTCTCATCCAACAGTTTTAATACACGTCTTAAATGATAGCATCAACGTCGCTTTGAAATTTTTCCATGGGTACATACACTAAAAACAAAGAGAAGAGAGATAGCTGAATGGAAACACAAAATATTCATTCAAATTGCAGAGTCATTCTATCTGTTGAAAATCAATTGGCTTGTGCAAAAAACTCCATTCACAACCAGGAGGCTAAAATTCACTTCATATTCAGTCCTCAAAAAAACGTATGTCCTGCTGTAACCTTAAAATAGAATGTTATTTATATTTTCTTATTCGTTTTATATCAGCCACAAAAAAAGCTGTAGAAAACGATGGTCCAATGAAGCTTTTAGGCGTTCATTCGTTTGGGAGCAGGTAATCAGTTGTCTGATTGTAAATTAATAAAACATTTTAAATCATCGATACTGTCCTCATCACAATAGATTGAATCTACTCGTCTAATCAAACAAACTCAAATACTTCTGTGTAAAATTTAACGTTTATTGTTGAATGTTTTTTTCATTATCATTTTTTCATACCTATTGTGGGTAAACTATATTTGAAAAAGTAATCTCTCACTCTTTGTGTTACAGAACTGGACAGACTTCAAGCTTTACTAAATTCGACATTGAAAAATACTCATTGGAATACTTAGAAAAGGTAAACATTTCGGTAGTGCACTGTTCATTCTCTTGGTGTCCGTCTGGCCAGAATTAGTAAGGTGTACTTTCTAATTTCAATATTTTGGTCTCGATTTTTGGTAATATTTTTATTCTCAGCTTGACCAATATCAATTTATAGAATTAAAATGTAATTCACAACAGCGGGAATTCTTTTGTAATAAGCATTGTTAAACAATTTTTCATTTAAATTCAGTGAAACGTGGTCGCTGCTAGAAGTCATTTCTATTTTTTGGAGAATATAGCTTAGCTATTCTACGAGTTTATTGGTAATTTTCAAAGATAGCATTTAAAAACATTCAGAGCTGTTACTAGAGATTTTATTAACCATATTTATATTTCAACTAAAATTTTTGTAATATTTGACATTGAACATAATATTTCAATTTCGAAAACATATCGCTACTGCGATGAACTTCAATTGATAGTGATGGTGGAAATAATCCTAGGGTATTACAGTTGTTGAATCAATGTAGATGTAAATTAATTCTGAATTCCCAGTTTAATTCTATCAAATGCTCTGGAGACTTTCGGTAAGCGAATATTGATAACAGGAATGCGAAAATTAGATAAATACGATTATCCAAAAAATCTTCCCACTGCCAGGATTTGAATCCCGGCCCTTCTCTTTCCCAGAAAATGCTTTTTTCTCGGCAGTGTTAATTTTTTTGAATTTTTCATTCATTGAATTTTTGCATTTTCATTTGTTACTGTTGTCAATATTTGTATACCAAAAGTCTCCAATGCTTTTGATAAAATTAAACTGAGAATTCGAAATTCATTTCCATCTTACCTCAATTGAATTAAACTATGCCCTTAAACTCTCTTCTGTTCCAAACTGTTGGAATAATAGTAATTCAAATCAAAATGTAGGGAGGACAAATCCCCCCAAATATTAGAATCGTCACTTCAAATGGTTTTTCATAGTAGTTAATGGAAATATAGTGACTTAACATTCCAGCCAAAGAAAAAGTGAAAAAATCGTGGCCAAAAATATTAGTTGATTGCACTCCTAAGTAGATGAGAATAATGTATCATATAATGAGACCTATTATATGTCTCCTTCCCATATGTTCTCAGCCATTGCTGGTAAACTCGGAAAATAGAATATATAAATTATTTATTTCCATATCAAGTTGATATTTCGCTGCATAATACTACAAATACTACAAAAATGAAATCAACATTATCATACATTTTACATTCCACATGTATTGAGATTAAAATTATGTATCTATCTCTTTAATGTTACTCAGTATTGTGAATTAAGGCAGGCACATGATAGTACTGTAATCCTTTTTACAAATAAACTAAAAATGATAGAAATCTTGGCAAAAGTAAAGCCCTTTTAGTTTATCAAATACTGATTGCATTAAATACCTACGCATTGAAATCGTAGTGCGTAATTTTTCAGGAAATTAGGTTTGTTTATTGATTTTTTCCTATCGAACAAAAGCTAATGCTGGTAAATGACATAATTTCGTTATTATTTAATAGTTATGTTGAACTTATGAAGATGGACAAATGCTATAATGTGCACGCCCATTAGTTGATCTTACATCCAGTATCCAGTGGGATAGTTCAGTTTTAACGCGTGTCTGTCTGTTGGATTTGATTCCAAAGCAGTTTTGTTATGTAAGATGCTTTCAGATTATACGACAAGTTCAAGTTCAAGAATAACGCTTGAAGGTCGTCTATTATATAACAAGTTCACCAGAGCCTGTACAAAAGAAGAAATTGTTTACAAAATTAATGCAAATTAAAAATTGATGCGAGGAGCTGTTTATTTCCATTGCACTTAATTGGATGTAACAACGTTACAGGAGACGGTGCATTACAATTGTTCTTGCTTTCTCCTCAATTATCAAACTGATTACTTTCAATGGGAACTTCACCATCCAGACATTGTTCTCCTTATTGTTTAACCATCTGCTTTTGAAAAATAAATAATTATTGTAAAACAATGGATAAGGCTAATAATGTAGGCTATAGGTCATTGACAAAATCCACTACTACAAAATGGACAGTGGGCTAACCATTCAAATTAACCACAAAACTACATCTCAGTGGTGCATTGCACGCTTCAAGGTGCAATGCAGAAAGGTACGCATAACGGAATGTAAAAACATAATTATAGTTGAAACTTATTCAAAGAAATCCTTTAACTTTAACAGAAAGCGATTAAAATTAAACGAATAAAATATCAAGATTTCGCGAATTAATTTCTTTCAGTGAAGAAGAATGAAGTAAGATTAATGAATTTCGATTTATTCTTAGGCCAATATGCAGTTACTATTAGTTAAACATATAGGCCTACTGGTCAGTACAATCACATTATATCTTATTAAATAAATCTCATCTGTGGTACAAAACATCAAATAAGGTTTAAATACTGTCTATTTTTTATCAATACAGTTTTATTTTTACCCGTTTACTAAAACTTCTGATACTTCTTGGTACGTTTTTAACCTGTTAAAAAAAATGTATTGTTCTATAGGAGTGTTTAGTTTTCGTTATTGAGTAGTTGACATTGAGAAACGCAGCAAAAACCAAGAGATGGCACTAGAGTAAACCTGCTCGAGTGCGCAATAAATCTAGTTATGCCACTGCAACATCTTTCATATTTATAAGTTATAACCATACAAGAATAAAACACAGACAACTCAAAATCAGGCTATATCATGAAAACAAACTTTGATTAAAAACTGCAACAATAAATAAAAACAAGTTATAAAATAATCTGTACATCTGTACAAGTTATAAAATAGTACATCTTGACAATGTCATGAGTGGTTCTATATCACTAGATGTAATACAAAATACGGTCAAAATACTCTTAACAGAATATGCATTTTTAGGATTGCGATATTGGTTAATAAAACATGTCTCAACGTTTTTTTGACAACTTCTTTACAAAGTAATAACTAAGTAACAAAATAACAAGCTTATAATATAGAACAAAATATCACATTCTACATAACAATTTCAGCAAGCATCTAACACAGAGCGTACTAATTTCATATTTTGCTTAAATTTGAAATGTGTACAACATTATTCTGCTCTTCTGTATTATGCTAAGATTAATTGCAAAAATAAGTTGAAGATGAAAAATAGATACCTTCAAGCTCTGCAACTAATTATGCATTTGTCAGAAGCTTCTCTTGTAAAAGAGGAAGAATCCTGCCGCTTATTATTTTGCCCAAGGCAACTTTTATTCATAACACTATATTATTATTACATCTACTCAGGCACCAATGTATTTGATGAATTCCAATATTTGTTTTTCAGCAAACGGGAAAACCCCATTCTCCTCATAGATAAGCTATTATAAGTATTCCTTTACCCATTAAGGTGTAGAGATGGTGCTCTGGAAACTCAATAAAATTACAAGTAGTGTAGTCATGTAAATACTATTCACAGTTGGAAATGAGCGAGTTGATTTTGAATTTTTACTTTTAATTTAAGTTATTGGATTTAGAGATACCATCAGGAATAATACAAGAAACTTACCCTGGTGAAGCAAAAGTGAAAATTATGCTAATTTCCAAATGACTTTCATATTATAAGATTGTACAATGCATATTATTCCATCATTACAAATAATTAGCTGTGAATTCAGAAAGCATCAATGGCTGATTGAGTGGCGAATATTCTTTTATAATGCGTGTAAAATTTTTCGTCGTCGTCGTTTTAGCAATGAACTAAGCCTGTTCCAGGGTCCAACTCGGTCGTTCGGAGAGAGGCGGTCCTGTGACGTTCTCAAAAGATGTTCTGACCACTTTCCTTTGTAAGTCTTTTGTTTCAGCAAGCGGTTGTGCTCCGTATTCCTCCCTTATCACATCATTCATGAAGCGATCTGTTCTAGTGCATCCCTTTAAGAAGCTTAATTTCCGCTGACTGTATTCTTGATTCTTGTTTCTTAGACAGCACCCATACTTCGCTTCCATAAGCTAAGATTGGTATAGCCATAACCTTATAAAACTTCAATAGCTTTTCCTTCCTAGCTTTATTCTTCAGGGACCTTCTTATTGCTCCACATACTGAGCTGAATTCTGATATTTTTTGCAGAACATCCTTTTTTTGATCATATGTAATGTCACATCCTAGATATTTGAAATTGCTTACTTGCACCGATATCATATTATCAACTATTACATTTTTAAGAATTTTAATTTTTAGTCATATAATTGTGCAGACCATAGAAAACGTTCTCAAGCGTCAAGTCTATACAGCTTCCCTGTCATTATATCAAAATGTAATAAAATATGACATTTCATCTTTTACTGCTCAGTGACGAAGCCAGGGGTGGGTCCTGGGGGTCCGGACCCCCCCCCCCCCCTTCCGGTCCTAAATTTTATATAATTTTCATTAAATTAAACGTAAAATAAGACAAAGCACTGATGTTGGTGTTATTTTCAATGCCAGGAGAGCTAAAAAAGACTGTTCTAGGGCCTCTATTTTTCAAAAACTTTTCAGGGAAGTACCCCCAGACCCCCCCACCGGTCAATCGACCCCCCCCCCCCCATTTCAAAATCTTGGCTACGTCACTGTACTGCTCATCGAAGGATGAAACTGTACAATTCTGAAAGCCAACAATTTTATTACTTCAACATGTAAAATAAAAGCTATAAGTATTATAACTATAACATAATTGATTTGAAATAATGTACACTATAAGTTTGCTGACATTTCTCTAGCATATACCATACTTATTTGGCTTGAATTGTCACACATGATTATAAAATTTAACGGAAGGTAGCTGACACATTCTAATGCTATTTCCATCTAGTTTTTATGATCGGTTTTCCGTTTCCTACATTAAAGAAAGGCCTGACAAATTGGCAAAAAATAGGTGAAAATAGATATCACTATAATAGCGTGAAAAACATAGTAAAAATGATGAAAAAAAATCTGAATTTTTATTTATTGTGCTTTGGTCGCTGTTGTAACATGCATTTGTTAGCCCCTCATGTTGAGCCACTCGCTGTGATATTTATTCTACTTGATAAGTGTGAAAACTTGAAATGTACCAAACACTAATCAGGCTGGAGCACTTACTCCATTACTGTCAATTTGCTTGAAAATTATTAACACTGCGTGCGCCAATGCAAGGGATTAATGGTTGAGTGAATTGATAGGGATACCTACCAATTTTAGCCATCTTTATTTTTGTAATCTTTGCCACCTTTGATGAGATAGTAAAATTATGATAGATAAAGTAGTAGAATTAGTACTGTTAAACAGCTAAACTACTACTGTTAAGTACCGTACTGTCGCGGGCCAAATTGATCACATTGGCGGCCCGGATTTGGCCCGCGGACCGTAGTTTGAAGACTCCTGGTCTAATTTTCTAAACCATTAGAAATTTATCGCATAAGAAATTTGAATTTTCCACAAGCCTATTGTTGTGTGTTCTTGATGTAACTTTTCACGCCGATTGATGAGGAAAATATAGAAACGTAAAGGATTTATTGGCGAATAAACACTGTTGTGCAACTTCTATTACTTCACACTAACTCGTTTTCAATTATGGCATAGTATTGATTCTGGTGGTAATTGTACTTCTGTATAGTCATTAAATAGCAATTTTTTCAATAATTGATTGGGACTGTCATTAAACACATTCGTACACAATTTGAGCCAATTATTTGATTTTTTTCATTGTAACATTTCAATTTATTTGTCTTTTCATGCTCATGAGTTTTCATGCATCTCATTTCGCCTGTAATTCAGGTTCAAACCTAGATTATCTGCTATCATTTATTCAGTTTTGGCATTGAACATTCATGGAGATTAGAAAGCAATTCTTTTATAACATGAAAGCATGACTCCCTAAATCTGAAAAACTATATATCTACATTCTATAGAATGATAAATAAAGAATCTAATATCAAAACTGACACTGTATTTCTATTTAAATTATGATTTTTACTCACTTATATTAGAGGGATGCATTTCAATTCTAAAGAGATGCTTCCGTATAAGTGAGTAAAAATCATAATTTAAATAAAAATACACTGCCAGTTTTGATATTCGATTGTTCAACAAGTATTCTGTCATAGAAAACATCACAGAGAAACAAATAATACAAGAATGTGCCGATAAAAATGTAATGAATACAATAATTCATTTCCAACAAAACATCTCATTTTCAGTAGAACGATAGTTATTTTCCTGCAAACATTTAATGCCTTTTGAGTATTACTTAAATTTTAACTCTCAATGAATGAACTACTCAAATTGTTTCAAATATGATGCTTTTCATTACGTCAGAATTAAAATTGCTAGTATAAAATCCTAAATGTTGCAAGTATCATAATTAGTAAATTGCAATTTGCTTTAGATTAACAATCCAAGAAAATCATTTCCAACTGCAGAGCTATAAAAAGAGGTGTATCAAGAACTGTATAAAATTCTTCACTATTTTTGTCGTAGTGATCATTCGGCTTTGTTGATTTAACTGAGTAGCTGAGGATTAACTGCAACACTTTTCACATTAGTTGAGGAAATTCTTGAGTATGACCCTGACACTTGCAACCGAAAGTAAAAGTAGAATGGCGAAGCTCAATGAATCGTTAAAATTTGAAATTGTTGGTCGATTTTCAGCAGCAAATTTGAAGGGCGAACAGGCCTACTATTAACAAAGATCTTCACGCTTGAAGTCAACAACACTGTTTTCCGAATGGTGCGTTCCAACGGGTCTGCTACCTGAATGAATTATTGTTGTCCTTCAGTGGCTCTGCATTTTGTTGGCTGGAAATGGAGGTAACAATCAGGATCCTGATATTCTCCCCCATTTTTTTATTGATCTATTGATCGACTTAATGTCCATTTCAGTAACGGGCGCCTCCGCACCAGACATGTCAAGGCGGCTCTAAATTGCCGTTGCTAGCCACTGAAAGAAAACGCTCACATAAAGCAACAGATGATCGTTCTCCCTGTCCTGTCACACCAACCACTTTCCTCTCAAATAATTGCTGGTATAAACAACCGTTCAATCTGATTGTCCATGTTTTCATTTATTCTTCCTTCACTTGCCTTCTTTTTAAACAACTGCAGATGAGATAGAGGCTGAAGTTTTCTGGCGCGAAAAAGCTCTTTTCTAATGTGGAATAAGAAATGTATTCGTGTGTAATCGTATTGTATCTATACGATTAAAGTAGAGTAATTAAATCGGTGATTATAGTATTCAATAAAGTTAGGAATGCTCATCGACAACACACTCAATTGTATGCTATTGTCCATGTAATGCTATTGTCAAAAGAGTGTTGTTTGCAGGGATGCAGATAAAATCCATTCTACCAATGGGAGTGCGGTGGACGCTTGTCCCAGAGGGAAATTCACCAGAGGAAGGGGGGGGGGGTGTCCCGGGCAAATTTTGAAGCAATTTAAGGTTATTTTCAATTGAAACTTTCCAAACTTATTGTTCACCTATTTGTCTGTGATGATGTAATATTATACTGTTAATACGAAATGATTCATTATTAAATGCCAAGCATTTACGTCCTATACTGCCAAGCAACCCGAAACTTTAACTAATGGGTGTAAATAGAATATAATTTCTGAGTGTAAATAGAATAATAATTAATGTAACAAAAAATTTAAGTTTAACCCATAATTATTTAATGTTTGTATCTCACATAAATAAGTGGGAATATCACATTGAAATGTTCATAATATGAACTTTACTACAAAAAAAGTTTACTGGTTAAGACAGCCGCTATCAATTGAATTAAAATATATTTCTTAAATAAATAATATGAATCCTGGAAGCTGACTAAATTTCACACAAAAGAATTAGTTCTAAAAAATCAACTCATCCTCTATTTAAACTTATCTTTGGACAGAGTTCTTGTTTCCAGGGACAACCATTGTTCCTTTTTAGCCCTGCTTTACATTCACCCAGATATCGCAATCATTGATCACCCTAAATCCTTAGTCCAAAAATGTTGGGCTCTTGACTGTCTACTGTCTGATATAAAACTATTGTTCAATAAACAATAGAGCTTTATTAGAAAATTAATTACATTATGAGGTACTTGTTTCTAGAAAGTATGAGAATAATGCAACACAAATTAATTATAATAACCTTTTAATGTGTATCGTTGCATCACACGAAGCAGTGCCTTAGCTGTAGGGTTAGTCTTGGGGGGGGGGGGGGGATGACCAATGTTGTTGCTGGGAAGGTTAGACTCTTGGTATAATAATTACAATAGTAATTTGTAATTTGGAGTAGTATACCTCTAACGATAAATTGAAGCAACCATAAACATGGCTTTTTATTCCAAACGGGGGTTCGGAGTACTCCCCGAGAAAATTAAAAAAATCACCTCTCTTCTAAAGCCATAGTTCAATTGATTCTAGGCATTAATTCTTCTAGCATAACACTTCAACCCACGTAATGTGTCAAAGTAACTTTTCTATATTTGATCCCTCACTGCTCCTGATTGGGGCACAATAAAGTAACGCATGCTACTTGAAAATTTATTTCAATAAAATTAAGGGGTACTTCTTGGAAACGTTTTTTAAATAAAATTCCTACAAAACCACATTTTTAACGAGTTTTCTTTCAATCTTAAAAATCCAAAAATTGTCTCACAATGGCCAGCTAAAATTCCAAATTTCCTTTGCCAAGGGGGGGGATGTTCCCCTCCTGATTCCTCCCCATAGTTACGCCACTGGCACAAACTGTTGAAGAAAAATGAAATTTCCAAGAAAAATAACATACATTATTGGCAATTGAAAAACTATCCATTCAGCCAAAATATCCCAACAAGTTTTTGAGGATTCAGGGTCTAGGCTCTAGGGTGATTATCTGAGTGAATGTAGAGCAGTGCTAGTAAAACAAGTCAGCTTTTTCTGCCATTCTTAGCCAGAAAAAAACAGAAAATATTAATCCAGAAAAACCTTTCAGAACTGGCATAATTTTCAGACCAAGTACTGTAGTACACAATATTTTCAATAGAAATATCTATTGAATGCCTTTATCAGGCATTGCTGTCTCAATTTTCTCCCTTGTCAGCAACTTTGAAAACTCTCATTTTCTTCTACTTTTTATTTTATCCTTATTTTCCCCTCGTTTTTACCCTTTTTCGTCTTTTTTTCACTTTCATCTCTCTCCTACCAATTTCTATCCTTTTATTTCTTGTCATCTCTTTTCCCCTACTTTCTATCATTTCCATTTGTTCCTCTTTTCTTCTTTCTTTTTATTCTTCTCTCTCTTTTCCTTCTTCTGTGTTGGGGGGGGGGGGGGATTTCCCCCCCCCCTGGATCCACCACTGGTTTGTCCAGGCGCTGATCCTTCCTCATTTTGATTATTGCTCGGTGGTACAATGGGATCTCTGGAGAGCCTAATAACAAACTCCAAAGAGCACTAAATTATGCTTTAAGATTTATTTTTGATGCTCGATGAAATGATCATGTTACGCCTTTGTACAGAGAACTAAATTGGTTGAAATTAGAGCAGAGGCGATTATACTTTGTTCTATGTCTTTCCGATAAGTTGATATAGGACATACTGGCCCGGAATATTTGAAGGAGAAGCTTTTACTTCTCAGTGATATTCATTCCAGAGATACTCGAACTCATCGTTTTTATCTCCAAATACCACATTACCGAACGGCGATATTTGATGCCTCGTTCAGCGTAACGGCTTCCCGTGAGTGGAACTCACTGCCGCTGGATATCATCCTCTCGCCATCCTCCTCACTATTTTGCAAACGAGTATACCGGCACCTTACTATTGCTGCTGGATACTAACTTCCTCAGGTTAATGTTCAGCCTATTAGATGTTTATTTGGAAATTCATGCTAAAAGAAACAAGGAGGAGTTGTCTTTCTGCATATTTTTACTTTATTTTATTTATGTTTCTTCTACAATAAGGTTAATCATAAGGATAATTAATTACCTATACCTCATTTATTAATTGCGTGGCTCTTTTCTCTAGATTATTAATTTTTTTCTTTCTTTCTTTATTCTCTAATATTGATTATATCAATTATTATAGTTACTCTTACATTCTCATATATTCTCATGTACTTAATCATATATATTCTGTAGACTAGTATTGTATTATTTAATTTGTTTTGTTCCACTACGGGTCTCATCAGACCCAGTGGAAATCATCAACTTGTAAATGAGTAAAATAAACAAATAAATAAAATTATCCATACCTGAAATCTTTGAACCAGTGGACCTTTGAATACAACAGTACCACAATTTTGATATTAATATAGAAATTTTATTTCTTTTGAGCACAGTGGCTTTAATTAATGCATTAATCATCACATATATACTTATGCCTTTATCACATGTATTCATGTTACAGTAATTTATTATTCTCATTATTAACATTGCGTCTACCCTTGATTCTACTTAATTCGAAGTCTATAAAGTTATTCGAAGTAGTAGTAATAAGTTGATCTTTTCAGTTAACCATCTTTGTAAAAATTTGCTTTGTAGCCTTGCTACTTTGTGTTGTGAGCACTACTGGCATATGCTTCTTTTTTAATAATTCTCAACGGTTCACAATATACAACAGATAGAAATACTGCATTGCTTTTTGTGATTTTTAAAAAGATAATTTAATTGTCATACCTTCAAATAATTCTTATTTTGTTGGAAATGGTTTTTGAATACATGTGTGTACTTTATATTTCTGTATTCTTGAGGAACGTTAAAACTATCACACAGACTGGTAGATGAGAATGGGATGTATATGAGAATTCATGAGAATGGTAGATGGAAATCTCCTGGAACTATTTTCTATCTTTAAAATGTTTTGATTTTTAAGGTAGTTGTTACGAGTGTGGAAGAAATTCGAATACCGCATACCACATAGGTATCGTTTAATGGTGGCAGTCACATTGAACATGTATGGAAACTTTTGATCATTTATAAAAACTATGATGTTGAAGATCCATCTTGTTTCCACTAATATATAATAAAAACACTTTTAAGTGGAAATTATAACTTACGTCAAGGCGTGAAGCCGTGAAGGACGTTTCACTCTGTTGTCAAGAGCGAAACTGCGGGTCACAGTACACTAGAGTGTACTGTGGGTCGTCTGACGATGCTCTTGACAACAGAGTGAAACGGCCGTCGCGCCATAACGTGAGTTATAATTTTTGTGTTTTTCAAGTTTTTATTATTTATAAAAATGTTTAATGTGCTTTTCCATATAAATGGCTTAATATTTTTGAAAGTATCTTAATTTTTTAATTAATGCATTTTAAATTCCCTTAATTTTTAATGCCTTTTAAAGCTCATCAATGCAAAATTGGCACAATATCTTTTAATCAGCCGGTGTTATGTATCACACCTATTATCATCATACGATGAAAACTGGTAATCTCAGAAAAAACGGTGCACCTTTGATAGGTTCTGTTATATTCTCAATTAATTGGATACTGTAATCAATAAGTACCCCAAATAATTGTTCCACAATAGTAAATTGGCAGAAGTATCCGCACTCATCACCTATCACTTCTCCCACACAGCAACATAAACAAGTTTTCGTTTCGTAAACGGAACCGTTTTCATGTAAAAAGGATATTAGTCAACTCTTCATAGCACGGCACATGCACGTTTTATGAAGGACATATTCATAACCACGTTTTAAACTCTTTTATTTGATTGTACGTTCCTATTCAGGTGTTGTAATAACATCTTGGTCCTATTGTTCAAACCAGACGCTTCTCATTACTGTCACCCTAACCCAAATTTTAATCACAACATGATTTGAATACTTGCAATTTGTTCCCGTTGCATATAATTGAATTCAATAGAAAGATCTTGTTGCATACAATTTTGAAAAAAAGTACTAGAAGTTCCATTCATATTATTTTGAATGTCTCCATCTATTGGTTAGTTTAGTCGATCTTCATTCTACTTTAAAAAAATGTTCAGGCTAGTCCAACTATTGATGTTTACCATTTCATCTTGTTTTGATTGCAGATTCAGTCTCATCCATAACATCAATTCCTTCTCCACGATTCTCCAATTTTGTCCCCCAACTTAGCCTATATCTATTATACTTAAGTTGTAATAATAAATTAATAAATAGAATTAATTGATGAATTAAAAGTGATTCCATGACAAAATACTTTATGAACAATCCAAACTGACACTGTATTTCTATTAAAATATCATTTTCACTCACTTATTTATACTGGTGATGCTGGAGGGATGCATTTCACTTCTGGAGAGAAGCTTCGTTAGCCTGCCGCCAGGGGTCATGTTTTGTTGAGGTTAGGAGAGTGGCCATTATATAGTTGGATTTTAATTGTGTTTGGTCATTGAGTAAGTTGGTTCTGTCTTGTTCAAGGTGTTTGAATATTTCATATTGTTCCAGTGTATTTAGTTTGTGGCTTTTTTGGAATATGTGTAGAATTTCCAAGTCAGTTTGGATGTTATTGTGTTAATTTCCAGTGTTAATTAAGTGATCTGCAAATATTGAGTCAGAGCTGGAATATAGTTCTTTGATGTGTTCTTTGCATCTTGTATGTTTCTGTGAGAGCGAATGTTTGAGAAAGAGTGTGTGGTAGCTTTGTGATGTATTTAATGCAAATATGACTGATTATATACCGATAGCCTATTTACCCATCTTGTACATTTTGGCCTACCAGCTACTTTATTATGCCAAAGAGAAACTTATTATCACTGATACATGTCAAAACATATCGTCTATTTTACTCAAATAGCCTAAGAAAAGCAGAACGGCCATATTTATCTTTTGTAGCCAAACATATTATGTGCAAGTGGCTTGAAACTGATTATTATAGTTTCTAGCATTAACAGATTGCATAGATTTGTACAACCTCTCTATTATTATTACTACTTTACTAGTAGTTCTGTGAATAGTAGACATCACGCCCAAGAATAAAGGTGTTTGCATAGAGGAACATACTCGATGCACTCACTGATAATCACTATTGCAAAATTAAACACAATCATCAGACCCTTGATTCTGATTGAGTAGTCTATTTCTTGTCTGTCTTTACAAGTCACTCTATAGCGCATTATCAAAGCTGCATTTCTATTATCCAGACAGCTGATTGCTCAAGTCAGATTAAACTTCACGTGTCTGATGATTGAATTTATAGAGCAACTTAAAAAATACATTTGTATAATTATAATTCTTTTAGTGATCACTTATTATTATGATCAATTGAAATATTAGAAATGATTTAGTCATCTCAAACAAATATGTTATTCTTATGAATGATAGCTTTATTCAAATGAAGGCTCAACCACATAAATAAGAGGGCCCAAAGGCTACCTTAGAATCTGATTCCTATTGCTTGTGATTGAGAAGCTCATTTTAAAAATCATGTGTTTCCTATAGAAGGCCTGAGTGTCTTCCCTTTTAAATATACTTAAAAGGCAAGCACATTTTGAAAATCCTTACACATACATCGCTGGGCATTCCTTAAAGGAAGAACCATGCAGAATTTTCAAGAATTTGGTCCACTCGTTTAGTCATAAATGCATTACAAACAGAGAGACAGACATACAAATACTGTCATACAGACAGCTGTCACCGCCTACCCAAGGGAGCAAATCAATACTAGCCAGGAATTATAGTCTGGTGTGATGACTCGCACAGAGTCCTCAATAAGAAAAACACATGAGGAATCTCTCTACCAAAGCTGTAGGTATTCAGGGCGAGGAATATCCTTTATTTATTAATTTGTCACTGACTATGAAATTTGTAGGAAGATCTTATCTCAAGTTGAGAAACTGCAAAAGGATCCTGGTTTTAGGTATGTGTGGGTTGGTAGATTGGGCAATGTAAACGTTGGACCAGTGGAAAAGGGAATGGTTTTAATGAAGAAAATGGAATTAGCTATATATTATCAAAATGTGAGAAGGCTGAGAAGTAAACTGAACGATTTTTATAATTTGATCTCTGCTGAAAGATGACATTATAGTTTGTACATAGACATGGTTGAATGATTCTATTGCTGACTGCGATGATAGGTGCCAAGTGTTCTGAATTGACAGAGATTGTGCCCATGCTAATAAGTTGGACAGGATTGGTGTGCAGAAAGTGGTGGATAAAAAGTATCATTCTGCGCAGTATACTCTTGATTTCAATTACTATTTAGAGACTGCTTCTATTTTTGTAAATTTTCTGAATGGTTTAAATTTATTTCATAATACAGTTTGCATCCTGCCCAATGCTCCTCCATCAGTTTATATTGATTATTACAATTGTCTTGAATCCAGTACTGAATTGTTGAATACCATACTAGCATTGTTTTTGCAGATGATTTCAATATTTCTGATATTTGAAGATCAAACTACTGTCTGCTAAACAGGTCCTCCTCCACAGTGCATCTCTTTAACAATGCATTGAGCATATTAAATTTGGAATAAATTCATTCATTCATTCACAATAACATTCTCAATTCTCAACTGTACATTAGATTTGGTGGCTTGTGATAACAATAATAAAAATATGGTTACCAGAGAAATGCCTATAGTTCTCAAAGATCAGCATCATCCTCCACTTCTTATAGTTGTCCAAATGCCACACTTTTCTTTCACAAAACCTTCAGATCAGGACACTCAATTTTAAATACAATTTTAGGAATGGTAATCATTTTCTATTATACAACCTATTAATGGATAAATATCATCAAGCACCTTTTTCTATCAGAAAATTTATGAATATTTTGATGCAAGCATCCCTATAATGTGACGAACAAACAAAATTAGGTACCCACCCTGGTTTACTAAACAAATTCTTGATGATATAAAGAAAAATAACAAATCAGCTAGAAAGAGGATGAATCTGCATTTCTAAGATTATGTAAAGTAATTAACTTAAGCATTAGTACAGCATACAGGAACTATGTAAATGATTTTCAAAACTCAATTTAAAAAATTCACAACTCTTCTGTTCATTTGTGGAAAGCAAAAGGATGGGTTGTGATGGTGTTCCCCAGATGGTTTCATGGCATGGTGTCAATTTTGCTGGTGTTGTGGTGGCTGATGAATTTGGTGCCTACTCCTCTTCTGTTTTCCCAGAAAGTAGTATCTCATCATATAATGTTGAGGATATATTTAATGCAACTGATTCAAGCTGTGTTTTCAGTGGCCCTGCAGGTTGGGAAATATTCAAATTTTCTTTGAATGAGGTTGTGGATGCCATTAAAAGACTAAAAGTTAATAGGTCAGATGGACCTGATGGTATTCTAGCATATGCTATCAAAGGTTGCTGGGAAGTTTTAGCTCAGCCTTTGCATGATCTTTTCAACTTGGCTGTCAATACATTCCCAGATGCTTTTAAAGTGGGATAAAGGTGGCACATGTGACTCCAATCTTAAAATCTGGGGATAGAAAAAAAGTTGAGAACTTTAGACCAATCTCAATTGTAAATGCAATAGCTAAGATTTTTGAATACTTATAGTAAGATCGCATCTTCTGGTTCACCAAATTGTTGGGGCTCAGCATGGCTTTCTTTATACCTGGACGTTCCACTGTCTCCAATCTCTTGCAATTCAGTCATGAGGTAAATTCATTTTATCTATGATGGTCATATGGATGTCATGTATGCAAATTTTTCAAAAGCCTTTGATTCTGTGGACCATGTTAAACTTCTGAACAAACTCTTTAATTTTTACTTTTCCATTTATGCAGTTAACTTTTTTGCTAGCTATCTTAATAAGCACACACAGTTTGTTGAGATAAAGTTCTCCACTTCAGAAAAATGCATTTGCACCTTTGGAGCTCCTCAACATATAACTTGGGGCCTCATTAGTTTCTTCATTTGATAAATGATCTACCCCAGTATAACATCAAAAATATTGCTCTATGCTGATGATATCAAAAACTTCAGATCTCTATCAGATGAAACAGATAAGGAATTTATGCAACATGATCTGAATAGTCTGGCGCATTGGTGTGGAGTTACCTACTCTAGAGCTTCCAATACAAATCAGGTCAATAACAGGTATTCAGTCTCTGGATACAATTTGAAAGTCTGCAACACTATTAGGGACCTAGGAGTAATGTTTGATAGATCTCTGCAGATTGACATTCATGTGAACTATGCATCAATTCTGCTTTCAGGATTTTTGGCTTTGTGTGCAGACAGTGCAAATTGTTCAATGATTGTTTGCCAATTGTCAGATTGTACTGTGTATTTGTCTGCAGTAGATTGGAGTATGGCTCAGTGACTTGGTCACCTTATCGACTGGTGCAGTTGACAATGTTGAAAGGGTTCAAAATAGATTTTTAAGGTACCTACTGGATTCATATTTTTTAAGCCACAAACCCTTACTTGCCCATTCACTAAAAAAAACCCCTACTGGAACTTTGTTGTCTGTTTAATTACTTATGAAATCAATTTCCTACTAGTTAATTAGTAATTTATGAGTTCTTGGATTAGTTTCTGAGAGTGCCGTAGGCTCTTTATCCCTAAAACCACAATATACATGGGTAGTTGCAACACTAGCAATATCTAATCCTTCTGATAATCATACTTTAATAGTAGCAATGAAGTTTTCTTTTTTGCAGGGTGTAACATGTGTAGAGCAGAGTGTAGGTAAACCTCATAATATGAAGTTTGGGTGAAATCTATTGTTGAAGACTCACAGAAGTCTGGAAATTGCCATATAGGTATAGAACTATAGATGGTACAGATACTTCAATATTGAAATCTCAGTAATTTTTTAAAATATATCAACAGCTTCAGTGCTGCGTGAAAAGAGTTCATTCAGCCATTGTTGTATCACTACAATGGCCTGTCTTTTCCAACTATATAACTTCCACTGTGACAGGAGAAACCCATTCTACAAACTAATTGATTGATGTGCTGTATCTCTTCCACATCTGCTCTATTGTATGTTCCAGACAGTGATAAAGCTCTTCACGTATTCCCAATTTCTACCATCCATGCGAATCTCTTCTGGGCCAATCTTATCTGGTCCACTGGTCGATTGTTGTTCACAAGTTGTCGTTAATCTGAAAGGTTGAAATATGAAATTGCCCGGATATAATGTTGATACAGAAAGTAGTCTAATGTTTTTCGAATAGAATTGCCAGTCCAGGCTACTAGAGATACTATTTATTTATTCTTTATAAATTACAGGGAATTCGCTTTATGCGTTCAGAGAATAGTTAAAAGACATAATATTCTTTTCAATAAGCAGTCACTATACTGATGCAGTATACCACGTATCATTTTAGGACAACATAGCTGGCGAATTTATTTCAATTTTGATTCTATGTATTGGGTGCGTAATGACTATCAGTCTACATTGTGTTTTCGACTTGAGGAATCTTTGTTATATTTTCAGAATCTGCTTCACTTCAATCATTGCTTAAAATCCATCGTAGAGATAGAAAATTGACAAAGGAACAAAGTTTTCTATTCTGCATGGAAAAATACAGACAACAGACTATAGTAATTTTAATATAGATGTACTGTAATTTTTATTAAAATGTGCCTTTATTATCAAATTACAACTTATTATACATGATTCTTTAATACTTATGCCTTATAAAAAACAAAATAGAATTTAACTTCTACCTGTAAGGTATTTGAAATACTTGTTTAGCTATCCTAATGCAAAGAAAGTGGGATTGTTTAAAGTGCCAATAAAATGATTTTTTTTTTGTGCTAATAGTAAAAAATATCTGATTCAGATTCAACAGAAATTCAAATTATTAGAAAAGTTTTCGCTAGATTGTAAAACGGTATTTAATGATTGTAGTTGAAGTAAATCTTTCCTCGAATAAACATGAAACTACTTGTCAGACAGGAAACAAGAATCATCATATAACTACTGGGTGAGAAACAGTATTGATCTCTTCCTTATCGAACCATCGATATGTAATGAAGTTGACCTGCGATGCAGACAAAAGAATTTGTCCAATAAAAACTCGATTTTTCTGCGAAGATCGAAGTACGCGACAAGACGGCCTCAAATCTTGCCGACTAGTTCCTTCCGATTTGCAAGAAGGTTGGATCTAGTGGCGTGAGTGAGCCCGCGTACGTGTGTGTAGTATATACCTAATACTATTCTGTCAAACAATGAACCTTTAAATTTAATGCTTGGTTACAAACCAATGCCACTCGATATGAATAAGATGAATATATTATCAGTTGATAGACTACTGTTGCACATTGCTTGAGATAATAGAGAACGGTACTTCGTACTCTCCTTACTTTGGATTGTTATTACCGCTATATTATTATTCCTTCTATTTCTCTTCCACTCTTATTCATCAGCACACACGTTTTTTCTCTTTTCTTTTACTGACAGATTAGCATAATTTTTCCTTGACCTAGTTAACTCCCTCTTCCTTGTTGGATTAGACAAGTTGGCACTTCCGGTGACACAGAACATCTTGACCACCAAATTGTTCGCGCGGATAAAGGGTGTGGCTGGTGGCACATTACAGGATATGCAATCCAAATGCAGTCCGTCCAGTGTATAGATGCAAAGTGTGTGTATCAGTACCAGTGCTTGAATTCTATGCTTGTGGATACCGGTACCGGAAAGTCCAGTCACTTATTTCATAATGAATGAATAATGTAGAACTACTATAATGTACATTTTTTTATTAATAACATTCATTCTAACATGTAAGTTGAAGGTTAGATATAGTGTAGTCACTCAGTTTATTATTAATAATGCAGAATGGTAATAATAATAATAACAACAACAAAATAGATATGTATATCAAGTATAAAGATTTTTGTTTATAACATTGATTATTATCATATAGCTCAAGTCATAGTTATTAAAGAATGTCATCTTCCAGTCATTACCTGGTTTGAACTCATGATTGATTGACTGAGAAACAGAACATTTAACAGATTATAGATCATAGCTAGAAAAACAGATGTCAAATATTATAAAGATGACTTTCTCTTACCATCACTTAAATGAAGATAATTCATTATTTTCCCGATGTAAAATAAAGTAAAATTCATTAAAGCTCTTCTTTGAATAAATTTGTATTGTCGTCTAATATTTTATTATTGGAATAAATAATTACTATCAACTAGAATGGATCAAATTAAAAATATTCATCCTTTTCAATAAAGAAACTAAGTTTCTTTATTTTAGCTGAATTTCTTCAAATTCAGCTATTACAGCAGGTCGTGATGTGCGACTTTCACCCGGGACCATGATGGAAATTTGTTTTGGAGCCCCCAGAGTACAAAAATCATAGTGGCACAAAATGTTATATATGTAGATATATATATATATATATATATATATATCTATGTGTCTGATAGCACGATAACTTTTGAAGGAGATGTCCGATTTTCACCAAATTTGGTATACACTTTCCTCTTGTGAATAGCTTGGACAAGTTCGTTAGCCAGGAAAATCCAAAAAGGTTAACCCCCTTTTCGGGGGTATTTTCCCGCCCAAATTAGGGGTTTTCAAGAAAAAAAGGGTTGTATTTGAAAATTTTAGTTCTATTGTTAGACTTTAAGATAGAGCTCATGGAGTCAAAAATTTTAAGGTATTGCACTGCCTTCTAGCTCAACAAATTTTCAAGATATCAAGAAAAAACCATTGTTGTCAAAAGCTGTATCTTGCCCTATGGAGTTAGTTATTTGGTGCTAAAAAAGTGTTTCAGGAAAAAACTTTAACCTTTTTTTTTCTTGACTGTTCCTTATGGTTTTTGAGGCGCTGAATCCGAATTTCAACTCATCCACCTCGAAAAACCAGTGCGTTTTGAGAAAAGCAGCCATTTTCAAAATGGCGTCGAAAATTTTTTAATTTGTCAATTTCTGTGCAATATGAAAAAAGTGATTAGTTATCAGTATTTTTTGGTGATAAAAGCGAATATGGAGCTATTTTTTTTTAATTTCAAATTATTTTAATTTCGTGGGGGTGGGTTTGAGCGAATTTCTTGAAATGCAGATATTACAGTGGGTCGTGATGTGCTACTTCACCCTGGACCACGATGGAAACTTGTTTTGATGTGCTACTTTCACCCTGAACCTCGATATAAACTTGTTTTGGGGTCCCTAGAGTACAGAACGCTTTGTGTTTTTTTCCAGAAATTAAAAAAATATATAGCCTATAGATATTCATAAATATTTGAAAAAATATTTTTCTTCTGTTATGATCCTCTGATGGTACTTTTCATGTGGAGAAACTGAATGCACTAATCGATGCATCTTAGTCAAATAGCAGATTTCACAATCACTGTCTGCTCAATGGCACTAAGATACTTATCATCTACTTTAAAGCGTTATTACATCACGAAAACGTGCTTCACAATACAACAGGGATTCCCAGCATGCAAACAGGAACATTCTATAATGTGTCTTATACAGTATAGTAGCTCTGATTTATTTTTTCTTGATTCAACATGAATACTTGGTAAACAAATTGATGCTTTGTTTTTTGTTTATATCCGAATTCAACATGAACCTAGTTCAGGAGTTACTGTTTTACTGTTATCTTGTACTATTGAGAAAGAAAATTTAAACAGCTAGTGTTAGAATGGTGCTTTACATTATTTCAAAAATTCAAATACTTTCATCACCACAATAATCTATCTAGTATCTAGTATAACATAATAAATACATTCCTTGTTTAGAAACTAACATACATTATAACAATTTTTATGCTTGTTTTTGCAGATTTTCATTACTTTTCAATTCTTACATTGATCCCTGCACCAGAAATACCAATTATTCACAGAATTTCAAACAATTATCATTTGGTTATTGAATGAAATTTTATTAACTTTTTATGTGAATTCAGCGACTTGCAGTCAAATATTTGACTGCAAGTCGCTGAATTCACATAAAAACTTAATATTAACAACGCAATTCGTCATGGAACAAGAAATCCATAAATGTTATTGTCTTAGAACGTTTCATACTTATTTAATGAACCAAAAACGTCCTATGTGCTGTATTAAAACTAGTGAGCCCAACGGGCTGGAGAACTCGCTTGCAAACAACTAATTTTGGAAAGGGAAACTCATTTGGGAAGCTTATCGTAGGGGAAGGTGGTAACGAAAAACGGCTGTTTTGAAGATACTGATTTAGATAAAATTCACAAGACATATCTCACTTTAAGTTCAAGTTCATCGTTGCTCTGATACAGAGATTTATTTTCCACAAAAAAGACCTACCGTAATCAGTGGCGTAGCGCGGTCTTGTGGCACCCGGGGCGGTATTTCAACTTGACACCCTTATTACACACAGTTAACAAACGACACATTATTCATAACTGATTCTCATTTTGTATCAACCATGGAAGAATTATAATTTTTTATATTTTTTAAGAATAATTTTTTTTTTCAAAATTTGAGACTCCGCGGGCGGGCGTCAGAAAAATTTAGATTTTTAGGTCTTTTGAAAGCAATTTAAAGTTATTTTGATGATCTTTGTCTTCAAATTGGGATCCGGAAAATTGATTAGCTTAGGCCTGCATATCGCAACTTTTCAGAATGTGGGCAGTCTAATTGAAAATATTGAAATAGCTTGCTTGAATAGCATGTGATTCAGTTGAGTATTAGATCATTAGCTGGTTCACTCAGGGAATAATACTTAGGACTCTATTATTGGAATTTATAGATAAAATGTGAATTATGAATAAGCTTGGAGAAACCCTCTAACACTTCAAAAGAAACAAATACCTCTTCTATAGATGGTGGAAGGGAGGTGCGGCGGTTTTCGCCCAGAGAAAAATAGAAAATAATCCTCTCAAGCACTTATAGACGCAAACTTTTGTGTTTGAGAATAATTGAGAGACTCAATTTGAGGCATGGCAAATGTTTGGATCCAACCCCTGGGAGCACCTCACTTGACTAGACTCACCGTAAACGGTATAGTCCAATTAGTAAAAAGCACCTACAAGACCTACCACTGAAATTTATTCTAAAAAATTTGTTACTTAATAATTTTTTTACTGGAATAAAATTATGCCTTGAAATTCAATTACATTACTTTATGACTTGCTTTTCATGAATCATACTAATGATTTTTATAACTTTCCCTACTAAACCCTATCATCTATCTTCATAGTAGGCCGATAACTAAGAATAAATTAAGGTGTCTTTTCATGATGTTGACAAAATATATGACTCTCTTGTTTGAATGAAGGGGAGGGGGTGCGGAAAAAATTGATAATAGCCCTTCTAAAATTGAATTTTGAGCGTTTCTATACATAAATCCTCCCACATTATTTCAACACATACATATCTCTGTATTAGCTGACCCAGAAAAGTATTAGCTCTCACCCAAAAACCATATACCATTTATGTAAACGCTGTATTTCAACCCACATTATGAATCAAATTCTATTAAGTTTTTGAGTAATCGCTAATGGAGGGTGTCCGTACCCAAGGACGCTCCTTGGCTACTCTCCTGACACCTGCATCAACAAATCCACTGATTCTCTAAGGGTGAATGGCAGTGGCAGGTGTAGTAGAACAAAACAGATTTCTTCAAATAATGAAAATGAATTTAGCTGATAAGTAACCTCTGTGTCACACATTTCGACACTCACTGCTCCTCCACCATCAACCGTATGACTAAATTTCTCTCAACTCAGTCGCCTGTCATGTCACCCCTAACCAGAATAATTTTTTTCTTCATTATTTATTAGAAAAAATGATCTATTAAAAAATATTTAAAAAGCATTTAATACCAGTCCTTTTGAAGCCTGATTGGATCTGTTTTTTGTCACCCCCCCTTGGGCTGTCACCCGGGGTGGTCCGCCCCCCGTTGCTACGCCACTGACCGTAATCATATACATATTAGGGCAATGGAATATATTTAGTAGATATATTTACCACATAAAAAACAGCTGTTCATAATTATATCCAAATATCAGGGCAATGAAATTAGTATATCAGATAGAGATTCTATAAAAAACCTGATCACATTTATATTCACCTACAGCTGATAATAACTCAAAATATATTTACTATATAAAAAACAGCTGTATGTATAATACAGCTCATATTTTTTCAGGGCAATGAAATTAGTATATCAGCTGATGGAGATTCTATAAAAAGCCTGATTGCATTTATTCACCTACAGCTGATGATAACTCAGAATATATTTTGAAATCTATTGAGAATTCCATATGGTGAAAACAACTATTTTATATATATTATAGTATAAACATTTTATATATCAATGAAGGGCTGAGATTCTATTGTCCTTTTATTTCGCTTCAAAAAGGATGAAGGAGTCGGTTAATTTTATTGGCCAACGAACTTGACCTGTCTAAAGATACCAAGAATCTGTGTTTCAAATTTGAAGTTGATTGATAAAGGCGTTCGAAAGTTATCGTGGAACACACAAACACACAACGCCTCAAGTCAAAAGGAAGAACTCGCTTCGCTCGTTCAAAAATGAAGGGTTAAAACATTAAAAGAGACTATGGACTATTTTTGAGCTTTTTGTTTCAGTCTTTGATTTAAAATTAATAATTATACATTTTTTGTTACTGTTCTTATTGCATTTTGATTACAGTTGCAGTAATCAAATACTGTACAACACTCTTTTGTTGATATCATAACATGAACTTAATCATTCTCATGAAGTATAATTATCCTGAAGATGAGAGAGCAAGTATTGAACACGATTTTTAATTAGCTGTGGTTGATCAAGATAGAGTAAACTTGCATATTTTAAGAGAATTTTGTTCGTGACGATTGCGTCTTCCGTTTTGGAGAGTGGAAATTACGCCATTTCCGTGAATTTCTTATGAAACATTGTTATGCAACTGTTAGATTGATGGAAATTGATAAGCCATTTATTGATAAACGATAGGCTTCAATGAAAATCCAGGGGAAATGGTGTTGTGATTAAGAATGCCCCTTTTTGACATGTTAAAATGTAAGCTAATTGACATTTCTGTTCTTTGTTTCCATTATCTACCCGGCAGTCGGAGGCTTCTACACTAGTACTGTTGTCTATCTAGTACTGTCCACTCTATCTTAATAGAAAAATAATCAAGTTCATTCAGTTGGGTATCTATGAAAAAGTTTTCTCTATCAAGATAAGTCATCGTTATTTTTGGTACTATCACTGCAAAACTGTTTTACAAGAATAAGAATTAATTCAATCTATAAATCAAATCGTAAAAAATCGCCCCTTACTAGAAATTGTTATTGAGTATGAGGGTAAAAATAATGGGTATAAATAATATGGAGCTTGAGGAGTTTCATCAATTTTGAAAGAGCGCCTAAGCACTAAGGGGCATGACTGTTCCAGGGTATAGGAATTTAAAAAAAACACAAATTGGAGATAGATAGACAGAAACTTTGTTTGCCATTAAAGCACAAAAAATTACAATTGGAAATGTAAGATACTTTCATAACATAACATAATTTACACAATATAACATAATAACAACATATGGCAAAGGTATTGTTCAAGATCAAAATGTTTACATGTTTATGAATAATTAATAGGCTATTTCAAATCATATGCAGATATACATCACACCATAATGTAACTCCGTCCCGTCTATCTCTGATAAGACACTGACTGCTACTTCTGCGGACAAAGGTTCGATTCCCGTTTAACCTGGCATACTTCAGGTAATAATTCAACTCATTACCCAATTATGATAAGAATTAAAAATATATATATATCCTTGAAACATGAAAAATTTGATCCAATTTCATTCAAGTTTTAGTTTTTTTTTCATCATGCATTTGCATTCATCTACTTCACTTTCCTGTTCCTTCTCCATTTTAATTTCTTTCTATTTTTGGCTTTCAATCTCTAACCGTCTTGTCAAATTGGTTCATTCCAGATTGAATTCACATGAGCTAAACGTGTGCAATGTTGAAGGGAAAATGGTGCTAGAGCAACTCGAGCGCTGGGTTATAGAGGTTGTGTGAGGTCACTCAATGTTCATCTCTTCATAAAAAATCTTTGGAAGCCAGGTTGGTTCAATATTTTAAAGACGATTTGTTGCTATTTCATTGATTGAGAATACGTTCCAAATATTCTAATGGCAAGTCAATTTGGGATACAAAAAGCATTTCTAGAATAGTGTATGATCACAGGAGTAATAAGTTCCATTTGAAGCTTCTATGGGTGCCGTTGGATCATTCGAAATCTCGAAAAGAAAATGTCAGCTCTGTTGTAATAATTTATAGACCTTTGAATTTCCAAATAATAATTCATTTATTCTTCTAGGCTAAATACAATAGAATGTAAAGAAACAACAGGCTTTTTTTAAAACTGCTTCAATCACAAACAATTAAGCAAATGTGCTGTTTCTTCACATTCTATTTTATTGAAATGTAATAGAAGTAGTTTTGTGTTTGAAGCCTGTGGTTTCTTTTCATTTAAGTTTATTAGCCTAGATGAATAAATAAATGAACTACTATGATGATATGATGACTAGAAATTTGAAGGTCTAATTAATTAATACTTTGAAGCTATATCTTTTCATTTAGACTAAATTGCACTGGAATATAAAGATGCAACAGGCTTTAAACCCAAAACTGCTATCTTCACAAAATTTTGACTACAGAGTCCAAATCTTTACGTGGGGTACTAGCCAACTCTCATTACCGGTACCATTACCGGTGTTCATACATTTTTTTTATAATACAGAATTTCTTTCATTGATATTATGAAAGAACAAAGTTAATTTTTTATTCAAATAATATTGTAATTATATTGTATTTTTATTCAATATTCTTATTACAATTATTGTATTTTTAAGTACTCCAAACCATCAAATTAGTGTAGAGAACAAAAATTGGAGGAAAATTGTTCTTAGGTCAGATTTAAGTAGGCTAAAAATGATTAAATAGTCGATTGAAGTTCATGTAGATTGAAAACTTTCATAGCGTTTCCTTCCGATTTATATTCAGGATCTCCCGTAAACGAACAGTGCGTGCTACTGAAAGGATGCGAACTAGTTTTATAATATACACCAGCAGCAGTAACTTACTGTTGGCGTACATCATACATACGTTACACCTACATGACCGCATCAAAATCTTTTCCCAATTGCACGTTTGTTTTATGTCTTAGTACAGTGGACATGAACCTGGCAAGCATTTGAAATGCAAGGCCCTTTCGGGTGTGTAACACTATTGATGAATAATAAGACGAAATTGTCACAACCACATTTATTAAAACTTCGAGAAACTAGTTTTGGTTGTTACACCATTATCAATCTCAATCAAACTGAGTTTGAGTTTGATTGAGATTGATAATGGTGTAACAACCGAAGCTAGTTTCTCGAAGTTTTAATAAATGTGGTTGTGACAATTTCGTCTTATTATTCATTATGGATACCTTCCACAATATCACCTTCGCCATTACTAAGAAAGTTTAACACTATTGACATAACATGTATATAAATTTCAATCGTGCAACAGGCTCAAGAGTTTCTAAGATCCAGATTCATAATATATACAGCAGAGGTACTATGAAACATCTACAAACATTCACGATCTGCAGTTTGCAGCTCAATTTTTGGGACCATGTAGATAAAGTGAAACAATTAGAAGATGAGAGAAAGATTAGATTGGGTTTCAAATAATTATGGCACGGCTAACCGCTTTGAAATTGCAAATAAAATTGAAAACTATTATTTATATGCTACTATATTGAATATTTATATTATTTGCAGTACAATATTGATAAAATTGATAATTATTCACCTAAACGTGCAATAGCATTTCTTCTATTGGACGCACTTAGATTGGGAATGAAAGGACAGATTTGACAGATTGGTTTCTACTTTCTTGCAGATTTATTATATTCATTTTGTATGTGCAAGGGTGAGGTATGTAAGTGCGGGACTAGTAAGAGCAGAGAAGCAGAGGCGTGTTCAATGAACGCGCAGATGAATGGTCCTGCTTCTGCTGAATAGATGGCATAGAAAGTGATAAGCGGTATCAGTGCCGGTTGGGTGGGGGGAAGTTTGGACGCCGCCGCCAAAGATCCCCACCCCAATTAGTTTGACATCAGCTGACTGGCAAAAGGCACACACGAATAATACACGCCGCGAACGCCAGCTGGCCGCTTTGATAATGCAGTGCTCCTTACTCAGATACAAACTACTCAAGCATCCGACCGCACACAACAAGCTTCACGCGCCAAAATAACTCAAAAACATCTTAACCCGCGAATTTTGGCCCGGCGCCTAGTACAGTTAAGTTCAGTTGGTGACTCGAACAACGCCATGTCGTCTCCCGAGGGTGTTTAATTTGCACACCGGTTTCTGTTCGCACTAAAAAGTACTCGTCTTCACACACAATGTTCGACTCTACACTGAAACGATTCTGGAAAATATGGGAATGGGGCATTGGCAGGACTGTAAGTAAACCTTATAGCATTTACAACAGGTTAATTGTATCAATAAACGCATCATTTTTAATTTCATTTAATGTTTGATTAGGTGAGAGAACAGTATGAAAAACAGGAGTAGCAATGACTTAATAAAATGGATATCAGCCGTGCTAAGATCAGTTCGGAGTACTTAATTTTTTTAAATTATTATTACAATATTTTCAATTGATTTTTTAAATTTGTATTCCATCGTATATTTTAAATGTCCTATTTGTATCTGAATCAATAGAATAATTTATTAGACCTTACTATTCTACAGAACTCAAATATTATATTCTAAGTTGTTTCTTGGAGAAAATAAAGCATTTTTTCAATAGGTTTAAATTAGATTCTATAGACAATACATTCATATTCTAGATCTATTCATTTTATATTCTATTTCATAGAATATATTGGAAGTACTTGACCGGTACACGAGTATGTTTTTGTGTGGAAATGTTAATATTATATGGTGATGAAAAATTAGTTCTTCCATGAAACCTTTTCGTCAATTCTTAAAGGCTAAAATAATTAAATGGGACGGTAAGACCCTATAGATCTTTAAATTTTTAATTTACCAAATAATATTGGGATTTATTTTTTATAAATAAAAATTTTCTGTTGGGGTGACATTATAATATACTCTACAACTACAACTTTGGAGGAACTATAAAGTCACTGACTCATTGACATTAAAGATTTTGTTGATGCCGGTTGGTTTTTGGGGTTTTCCGAATGGATAGTCTTTGGGCACGAGATTCGTTCTTATAAAATAAAGTTTTGTCTTTGAACAGTTACGGCAACGGCTAATAATTATCTTTTTTCACTGAAGATTCAGTAGAATCTTGTTTAACAAATACATATCTTAGAAAAAAGTGACTCAAATTATTAGTCGTTTACAGATAGTGGATAAAATGAGATTTTAATGATTAGTTGATGGATCAATTGTCAAATATATTGAATGCATTTATTTTTTTAATCCTTTTATTCAACTGAAGTTACCCAAACTAGAAATTGATAAATAGCATTAGTTTCAATCACAGGATATTTTTATTTCTCTTGGATAGTAACGATATATTTTATGAAAAAAATATTTTTGACAGATTAGATAGTCAATTGACATAATGCCGACAGTCTTGTATGCATATATTCAATGTTTGATACTTTCGCTGTAATCCATAAAAGTAACAAGTTTTTACAAGTACTCTATTTTAAATTTTACTTTTGATTACATTGTGAATTCTATTAGATCTTTGGTCGAAAACAGGAAATAATAGTAATAATAATCACACTGACCGTGAATTAAATATATAATCACGTTAGCCAATTAAATATATTAAAATATAATTGTGTCTATTGTGGAAGTGAAATAAAAATATTCTATTCTATATTATTATTTAATAAAAGAGGGAATTGGATTTTTCAGTAGCATAATTTTCCATATTGTATACTAAGTTAATTAAATATTTAGTTTTTTTTATTGCTGATGATGCCCACATGAGTCCGAGACTTGTGCGTGGGTAATGAGGTGAATGATTACACATAAATGCCTGACGGTGGAACGGGAACCCACGATCACTTGAACGACAGTAAGCTGAAGTTATTCTGTATTATTAATATATTATAATAAAAGAGGGAATTGAATTTTTGGGCACAATTCTTACTTTCCATTCTTACTTTTGAGTCTTCTTGGCTTACGCTCCGTCATAGAACAAAAATAATTTGACTTGTGCTTCATTGGGTTCATGCATGGCTAAGCAAACTGATGAGAAACTGAAACTGATGAGTGAGAAAGAGTTTGAGAAGGAGGAACGGGAGAGGGTGAGTGAGCAAGGATTGAAGTCCATTGCTCCTACAGGTGGAAACGTTCTTATCTTTATGAATCAATTCATTCATAACCAACCAATCAATGCATTCATTTCCATTTACAACTCTGTTCCATCAGGTAATATTCAGTCCCTTGTAAAATTGTACAGACGAACCCGTTATCTTTTGTATTACTCAAGTTGTGATTTGTGATTATCTTATGTGAGGTAAAAATAACATTAAGAGTATTTATGGAACATAATGATTAATTGTGTGCAAACAGAAATGATTCATTTTTGTATAAATGATCATTGTATATCTTAATAGTGCTCATTAAGTAGTGGTCAGTCTTTGTGCTCAGATGAGAAAATATTAAGCTTTCAATCAGATTCTAATTAAGTTAGATAATTAGATAATATTGATATTAATTTAGACCAATATTAGTTATCTCATTATGAGATAATCTCTATGATTCATAGTGATTGCAAAAGAATGTTCCAATTTTGATAGGATTTAATTACAAAACTCAGTTACAAGACTTATTCATACAAAATTTTAAGGAATGATCGAAATTTTCCGTAAATGTTTACTGTGACCGCCACAAAATGCCAAACGAATTCTCCCCACACTCCGCTATAACATGTACGGTGCTTGCTGTTTCACGGTTTTCATAGCTGCAACCCATCAACATTGGGACATTTTTTTGTAACAGAACATAGTTTTGTAATTTTTCAATTCATTTTTAATATTTTGTGTATAGATTTCGCAAAACTCCATTTAACTAATGTAGATACTATTTCTTTGTTCTTAATAATATTTAATTTCAAACTACCTGGTAGCTGGTTTGAAGTTTTTTAATCAAAATTTATTTGACATGATTCCAAGTAAAATCACGTTTTCTGAATAATATTTTTCGGATTCTAATATTGTTGAAAAAAAATGTTGAAAAAGTTTAGAATGATATTCTAATTGTTAACAAAAAAAAGTGTAGTGTACTTTGGGCTTTGGCTCTGTTATGAATTATCTTCAAAAATGAATAGTTGTGTTGAAAATCTTGGAATTTGAAAGTTCTGAACAGAAATGACTACAGTATTCTGAGAAAATGGAGGAAAAGAACTGCTGGGGATGCATTGAAAAGGGAGTCTTTTTGGCTTCTCAGGGCGATTTAGAAATATCTCTATGCCCTGCTTGCACTCTATCCGGAGCATTGTTTGCAACAATATTTCAGGAGGATAATAGGTGTAAAATTAGGATAGGGAAAGGTGGCTGTGAAAAGACCAAATGGACGGAAATGGACCAAATGAACAATAAATAAGATTTCAGCAGCTGAAAAAGGAAAGACAGGATGGTTAAGATTCCATTGATAAAGCCATTTTTTCTCCCATTCAATTCTCACATAATGCATTGCAGGTTCGGTTGTACCGCATTGTAGACTGCGGCCTACAAATAAACAGCATTATTCCCTGCATTTTGAATTTGGAGTTCATTCGTTTTCTCCCCTCAATAATACTTTTTTAACAAATGAGGAACTGAACGAGGTGTTATAAATACAGTATTTCAACAATGTGAAAGAGAGTAATAAGCTCATTTCCAATGACTACGATAGAGCACCTAGTGCTTCTTACTACTGAAAATTGAACAATGAAACGTGTTCATTTACTTTATTGTGAGATTCGAAACAATGCGGATACTTTTTCGGCAAAGAATTGGAGTGGAATCTTTAAAATTAATGTTTGTTGTCGTGAGAACCTGGTGATTTACCTCACTTGATGAATGAAATAATTACTCCTTTACTTCTTTAAAATTGATATAAGTGCTTCGAAACTCATTTGATGAATGAAAATGATTTCTTTTCTTAAAAGTTGAAGAAAATTAATTACTGGCGTTAATTTCACAATTCAAAAACAAGTGTGACTTCCTGTTTTATCGACTTGTATAAAGAGTTGAAACATTAGTGTTCATGATAACTCTTGAATAACGCAGATATATAAACGATGAAAAATATATTTCACTGATGTTTCCATTATTATGATTTTCACATTTATTCCATCCTTCAAGTAATTTAAATTATTTTTAATTAAAATTTTTATCGACTGCACAATCAAATCACAAAATAGAAATTATTCTCAATGTGAGCCAATATAGTACATACTATATTCTTTACTATATTAACTTTTATTCAAGCTAATAACAAATAATCAATGTTTTTGTTTCATCACTTGAAAGATTTCTGAATTTTTCAGAGTAGTTTCTTAATGTAGGCACTTAACTGAAATGGAATGAATTTTATTCAATATTTATTTTACTATTCTCGTGCAAAGAGCCTGATAAAACAACGAATTTGATAATAAAGTAATTGATTTGTTTAAAAAATGCCAACTACTTGCTGAATTGCTACTTGCCTATTTCAGATGCCTGTTGCATAACAATTCACAAATTATTAGTATTATTAGTTTGTAGGTAATTAGTATTTCTACTTTAGGTAGGTACTTTAGATAGGTAATCAGTATTTTTAACTTTTATTGGTATTATTTTTAGGTGAAGCGAAGTCTTTTGGGAGTTTTAAATAGTAAATTTTAATTTATAATTTTTTCAAAAGATTCAAGGAGAAAGAGATAGTCAATACTTCTCTTCCCGTATCTTGATTTTTCATATTGCTGATTAGCTAATGAGTAACAGTAATATTAGTAACAACTCTAACAACAGTAACAGAAAAATATCACTTTGTTACATGAGGATGTGAGAGTTTTGATACTTAAGGAATTAATTCAGATAGGAAATGAAAAATCTATAAATTATAAGAGTCATTTTTTCATCGACTTTTGTGACTTAGATAAGCTAGTTACATCAATATGAAAACTATGCTTGAAAACTTAATATTATATTGATGATCGATTTATATGAATTGATAGAAGTTTTTGAGTGATATGTAGTAACTGTTCCCATTAAAACCTACATTCGCAATGCAAAAATGATGCTTTAACTTTTAAAATTTATTGATATGAGTATTTTTCTTGAAAAATATGTTTGAACACATTTTCATAATTTTCCGACTTGATTTAAGTCAAATAGAAAATGTTTGCAAAATCTTCGAATAAATTACTGATGCAACGTACATTTCTAATTCAAATGCTGGTTGGGAATGTTCTAGACTAATTTGAAGGTCAAGTTTTCCGACTGGTCGGAAAATTCTCCCTTCATTTTCTCGGTTATGTCATGAACTCGTTTCCACTCGGGCGATGCATCAAAATGAGTCAAGTTATGTAATATTTGAGTAATGGGCGCCTGATGTGAATATTTTATCAATTGTAATGAAATTGAGTTATTTTTAGAAGTTTACTTTTTCTCTACCTATAATTTCAAAGAAAACTCTACTATTCTATAATTTGTTCAAGAATAGAACTCGAATTGAGTGTTATAACGTAGTATTTGCCGATCCATGAAGAACTGCGAGTAGATTAGAGCCTATATATTTTCAATTAGACTACATGCAGAACTAATCCTGCGCGAAAACATGTTCTGCCTCAAGTAAGAAAGAAAATTTCGAGTTTCTTATTTATTTCCATTAGTTCTGCAGTTCATCTGAGTGAAAAAAAACAATTGAAAGAGTATGTTTGAATTTATTTGAGCGGTCAGTGATACAATATTAGGCATTATTAAGCATATTTCTGTAATTTTACAATTATAAAACTTTGAATCTGTGTTTTACTTCGAATTAATTGGGTCATTAAGCTTCAACATTTTTTGACAAGTATGCACTTTCTCTTTTTTATGTACATTCTCTTTGCCTGATTCTGACAGATAAGTAGGTCTACTGACCTCAACTGTATGTCTTGGTCTAAAGAGCTAAACTACTGGAAAAAGTACTTGTATTAATCTGTACATTGAAAATCACATACATGCTTTACAGTAGTGATGTGTACTGGGCTTCATCAAGTAAAAAACCTGTCAGTATACACAGATTCAAATTACCTAAACCCCAGAATAACCAGAACATGAGTAAATAATATCATCCGTTTCTTTCAATACCTATTATACTGTTACGGGTTGAAAAATATTTTATATGAATATATATTTCATTTATAATATTTTATAAATGAAATATTTTCTCTTCTTTCTGGCGTTTCATAGCAATACTACTAGTTAAGAAGTAAACTTGTGAAAGAGGGAAGTTCTTTGATTTGAAGTGTTAATTCATTATTATTAATTTTATTTAGGATGAAGTCAAGACAACGTCCGTATTATTTTTATGAACTTACCTTAAATCCTTTTATGAAGGCTTCCTTAAATCAATACAGAGTTGAAAAGCATTTTCATTGAATACTTTCCAAGTCTCCCTTAAGTCAAGGAAGCCTCAAGAGAGGCTCACTGATCTCCTTCCGTCAACCCTTAGAGTTAGCCCGGTTCATTCTGGATGAGAAGAAAAACGCATGTCGGTATTTTATTTGTGGCTCATATTTGATTTATCTAATATTATTGTTAAAATGAAAGAAAAAAGTATTTTTATTAATGTGCGCAAAATAATTTAATTTAATGCACAAAGAATCGGGCTTTGAATTCCAAATTCGTTGAATGCATTGGACTTTGGCAGTATACTTTTCGCCTCTTTTGCAAGTTTATGACTTTCATTCAAGAAGAGACACTAGGATTTTTCGCCTTGCCGTTCAAGCTATTGTGTTGGACATGAAAGGCATTGGTGGATTCCGAACCACTAGGATACTTTATAACCAGAGCTGCTATGCCATTCATCAGGCGCTCTTGATGGTTGTTCAGGAGTATTGAAGAACTGACCATCAGCCCTATGCCTATGGAAAGGTCCTCTCATGATGAGACCTCGTTTTGATAAGTCTACTAATCTAATGTGACCACGTGACACAGATAAACGTGACCAGAGCTGATTGGAAGGGGGGTCAAAGTGGAAGTGGACTGATCTCGAGATGTAATCCACTTGTGATCTGCGTCTGGCCCCTTCTGTGCTCCTGCTTCCTAGTTGTGGTGGTCCAAGCCTTTCAAGAAGGTCGACTCAATTGTTTCAAATTGTTCCGAACTGAGTTCTACAGACTCCAGCACCGGATCACCTTGCCCAAGAATAATGGTGTTGGCTGTGCTATTTATCAGCCAAAGCCTACTACAGGCTTACACTATTGCTGTTAATGAATCATACTTTGTTTACGATTGGATAATATGGTTTAGTACAATACTTTGGCCATACATATAACTACCAGTAAGCTTCCAGGGTCGAATATTCGTGACCAGCCTATCTGCTTGACCATTACTAGCGAATGGTCTTACAAAACTTAAGTTTTAAGTTTACTTCGATTTTTGATCGTGACATTAAGGAATTACTATTAAAGTATATCAAAACTTATAAATTTGTCGACTCTCGATCTGCTTCAAAATCATCACCATATTTGATCAACTGCTACTAGCTCGTTTCCATCACAGGAAGAAGGAAAGCATCACTGTGTTTTATTATACTTGATGAGAATAATCTCATTGTTGTTTAGTAAATTAATTCAACGAACCTTTTCTCGCAAATATCAAGCCCATAAATCATGTTTATTGAATGGGATAAAGCTAATTAAAAACTCAATAGTTGAGTGAGCTCAGTCAGCTCCCTTAGAAGATAAGGAAGAAACCTTTTTTATTTTCTTCTATTCTGCCACAGATGTTTGTTTTGCAATATTTTTCTTCTCATCATCCAATACTAAAAAATCGTTTTCTCTACTTTTTCTTTTTTTACTATTTTAATTTATTTTTCTTTGCTTTGCGATCAGTATCCAGTTTATCTTATTCTTTCCTATTGTGTTTAAATTCTACTTTTCTGCATAACATTCCACCCTTTCCAATCTAGCTTGCTTTCTACAAATCCATATATTAATAGTCATATTAGGCTCCTACTTTCTCTACCTTATTGACAATAATTTCTTGCCGGTATTTTTGACTCAAATGAGTAATGAATGAATTCTCATCAAAAGTTGAATTCCTATTATTATTGTGTCGAAAATTATTTATTTTTGCTTTTAGGTACCTATCATTTTAATCAGTTTCCAACTTCTTTTTTGTTTTGTGAATCCTTCTATGCATTTGTTATTTATTTGAAATGGATAATAGCACATTACTTATGTTGCACCCTAAATAACGATCAGTAGTGACCTGTCAAATACGCCGTTCAGATTAATATTATTCTGCTTACGTCACAAGCACTGTGCGAGTCATTTAGAATCTTACTTTTTGCCTATGCAAAAAATGATGAAATAGCACATAAAAAAGTGTCCAAAGTTTGATATTCCAAAATATTCTTATCACTTAATAATACATATCATCTTTTTTATAAATCCTAAGCAGTCCAGTTAGAATAAATATATAGTATATATATTTTTTTTTTTAGTATGAAGCCCACATAGGTCTGAGACCTGTGCGTGGGTAATGAGTTGGATGATGGTGATTGATGAGTTGGACCTACAGTTTTAGGTGGGTTCCGAACCACCGGGAAGTGATTTTACAGCAGAGAACGTGTCTTTTTTGCTGGCCAATCTTATCGGTCACCGTTACAAACAGGACCAACGAGAACGCATTATATTAATTTATAACTGCTGTAGTTCTACGCATAGATTGTGCTAAGGAGCATCTTTATTTATCTTATATTCATAATTTTTACCATATTCTGGCAGGAAACTTTCATTTAACCTGGCCACCCTCACATGAGTTAGAAGCCTCATCCAATTGTTGAAAGAAAAATGTTGAATAAGGTGGACTAGCCCTGTAGAGGAAATTGAAGAGCAAGAACTGACATGAGTGTAGGTGGATGTTAATGTTATTGATTGACCAATGTTAGCTAGATTTGCAGATAGAAGAAATTTAAGACGGAAGGTCAGTGCCGTGTGATATGTCCTTGTTAAGACAGAAACCAAACTAGTTTACAGTGATAACGAGCCTTATTACCGTAAATTCCATGCCTTTCTACATAGGTTAATGCACCACATCATCCATTCGAATCTTCTACACCATCTTTAGTCTAATATTGCAAGTGAAAGCAACCGTTATTCATGTTATGTATCACCGTTCATGTGGTAGCCTACTTTTCAAAATTAATTGCCACCACCAAAAATAGTATCAATTTTATGTCAACATCGGAGTGAACTAATCCTGTATGAGTAAATTCATAATTTTGTCTTATAAATAATGTCTGCAACTGCAAGTCGTTGATCTTAGAGTGAATTTAGACAGGGGTGCCCCCCAAGCTTCATGACGCACCCCCCCTAAATTTAGCACCAGCCCCCCCCCCCCCCCATAAATTAGGCACACACCCCCCCCCCCAAAAATTGCGAAAAAATAAGCCTCCCGTATTCTTTCTAAAACTAAAAGGAGATTTATATAGGTATTGAAAAAATTCAAACCCATTCGATACAAAATGTATGTATCTCGTATATTTCTTGAGATTCTTTACATAGGTTAAATTTTTTGTAAAGGTAAAAAATAAATATAAATGAAATGAAATGAATTTTTGAACTTCTGCTCAAGAAACTTAATTGAAAAATAGCTAAATAGAAATTTGAACCTGAATGGTCTTTAAACAATCAAATATCCCCCCCCCCCCCAAAGAATTTCAATGACGCAGTCTGCGTCATAGCCCCCCCTGTGGGCACCCCTGATTTAGATGTTAACAAAGCACATTTTTATCAAATGTCTGTGTATTTTATTAGCTATAAATAATATTTTTCTTGTTTGTTTCCTTTATTTTATTTTTCATTCCTTTATTTTCTTAATAACTCCAGTGAGTCTTTTTGTAGTCTAGACAGAGCTACAATTTGGTTTTTAGTTGTCGTGAATTCATTGATAATAATAACTTGTTTCGTAATAATAAAAAAGAAATTGTTTTCTATCATTGAATACATATTTGTGTTGTCATTTGGCAGACTGATATTCTGGAACGTTTATAACATAATCATACAAGAAGTTCAATCTAGATTTCAAACTCAATAAAAATATACGTTCTATGACTAGAAAAAGCCAGGCAGTGCTCTGCAGTTGAGGAAGTAATGAATGCTTGTAATAATATTTATACTCATATAATCTCCCTATAAACGCAATTATATGTGTAATTATATCATCATCCTCGAACACTTTTCTTTGATTGCGCATTGTCACTTATACCTGGGTCAGACAAATTAATTAAAATGAAATTCCTTGCATACTAAACACGATACGATAAATTCATATATTCCTCCATTTTTTTAAAATATTGATTATTAATTATCATTACATTTATAAGAAAAATGAATGAATAGCAGCCTGGGGTTTTCAGAAGGCTATGTTTAGTAAATTTATTATTATTCCAAATTATCAGGATTGCACTGTAATAGATGAACAATTGAGGAAAATCATTTCTAAAAAATCCCTGTTCAAGCCCAAACTATGGTAAAATGAGTTAAATTTCATATTACATTTATTAGACTCGTCAATTCTATTAATGTAAGAGCATTTTTATTTTAATTAATTAACTTTATTTTATGAAGTGATGTCATGTTATTAATTTTTATTTAAATTAAGTTATCTCCTTAATAGAAAAAAAATAACCTTCCTAAAATCCCATACTACCAATTTGGGGGACGATATCCTGTCATACGGTTATTCAAAGTTCACTTCTACTCCGAGGGATTCAGCCGACTACTGTACCTTGAGCTATCCGGCGCATTTATTAATGGTTCATAGAGTAAGTAAATTATTTTTAAATAAGTTTCTATCCATTAGGTAAGCCCTTGCGAGAGTAGAGGTTGACAAAGTGGCCATTTGAATGAGTTGAATTAAAAATATTTATTAATGATAAAAAACTCCATTTAAATTAACTTAATTTATTAATTTGAATCAATGTTTTTATTTTATTAATATTATTTTTCAACCAACTTTATCATTTTAAGTGGACTTTTATTTTTAATTTGGAAAATTGTAAAACCGGAGAAATTTCTAAAAATCTTTAAAATTTTGCTACTTATCATATGGGTCAGCTAAATTTGAAAAGTTTTTTTTTAGATTTCGTTGTCAATGATATGGAAGAGAAAGAGTTAGGACTACTCATAACAAAAATCTTCATTTTCCAAGTACAGTATAGAAAAGTCTATTATACTTCCAAATAGAATTACAAATTATAAGCTAAAGGGGACATTTTATATGAATTTGGATCGCTTGAATGAGCTGATGAGTTATGAGATGTGGTGTGAAAAGCCATTCTTGAGTGAGTGACGACAAAGGGTTTTCCCCTCTTCCAATTCACCGCATACTGTATCTTGAAAATTTACAGTTCTACGAGTTGGTAAGCTCGAAATTCAGATTCAGTTACTCAAAATAAATATCAATACTGATTGAAAGAACACTCCCATTATTATTGATTTGCTTGAGTAATAGCTTATGTTGGAAAAAAGTAATAATGAGGGGGGGGGGGGACCGCTTCACAGCACTTCGCGTCACTAACCCCTTTTCTACATCATCCCAAAAATTCACCCCTTACCCCCCCCCCCCCCTCCCCCGGGGTTAGTTCCATATCATCGTCCCCCGCCAAAGCATTTGATAAATCATTCAAAAAATTGCATTATTGTTAACTAAAATCAATAATTGTTTTATGGCGAATATTTTCAATGTTTTTGGTCGGGTGCTGAATTCATTTTAAGTTTGGATTAGTTGGTTCTTTGGATGTTATCACTGAACTGTAGTGATTTTATCAAGTGTGAAGCATAAAACAATTCGGTCTATATTATAAGAGATTAGGGCAATGCCATGAAGGTGAATGTCAAATTTATCTAGAATCGAACCCTGATATTAGATGAGAACAACTAGCCTGCAATATCATCAAGATAGTTATAACTCAAAACATTCAATAGTTTTAATGCTAAGGTACATGATCTTTGATAAATGTATTTGTCAAGGTTACCAATTCAACAGTTTATATGCTAAGAAATCTGTAGTCAACCAAATCTTTATAGAATACTCTGGAATAGCGATCGAATCTAGCCTATTATTCAAAATTCAAACTCTGGATGTTATGTAAGAAAATAATTTACTGAAAGTTCTAAAATTCCAATCAATTTCCAATATTAATGCTTCCTTATGTTTTTATGAATTAGTTTTATTGTCATCGACAGGATGGTAGCCGAGTCTACCATTTCATTAATTGAGAATAAAATGTCTTAATTGTCTTATCTGTATCAAGTAAAAATACGCTCAAGGTCTGATTGGAGCTTATAATGTAGTTATTAGTACTTTCAATCTATTCTTTTTCAACAGTTATCAGCAATAGAAGCTATAATCACCGTTGCTATGAGATCAATTTGAAAACTGATAGAAAATAGGTGTGCGCTTATGCATACCTATGCATAGCATCTACACATACTCCTGCGAACGGCGAACTTCAAAAATTAGTTCATAACTAAATTTATTTCAAGATCTCTTTCGATCTATATGAAGTGTAATTCTGTTCAAGTGTGAGATTCTCTACAGTTCCTGTGTAAAAGCCAATGACCTTGCCAAATCATTTCCGCTTTTCCACATAGAAATGAAATGGAGCTCTCACAAAAGAACGGCAAACTGAATCAACAAACTTACTCCCCCGATTCCACGTTTTCTGGTCTTTGGACCAATTTTCAGTTAACTGTTCACTGTTGTCGGCTTATAGAAATTAGAAATATAACGGAAAACCTATTTAAGTCAGAGAAGAATAAAAATAACGGAAAACCGTTACCATTTTCAGAGAAAAATATATGTATGCAGGATAGAACGCGCCAGTAAGTGCGTCAGCGTACCTGTACATTTTTCCATTCAAATAGATTTTGAATCATAAATTATTTGTAGCGGGTTCATTGAATTGATCCAGGAAACTAGGGTAGGCCTACTCGTTTTTCAGATATTCAATTCTTCCTTTTAATAATTCAGATAATTAAATATTTTAATAATGTAGATATTTGAAATCCTTTAATGGAAAATTCCGGTCACAAACCATAGAACCATCAACCAGCTAAGATAGGAATTTAGATACCGTATTTTTCTAAAATCTTTGGTGAATTTAGCTAAATTCGTATTTAGTACAAATCTTTGCTGAATTCATCGATTATTCAATACATGCATTTTCAACGATTAATCAATTATTCAATAATTATCGAATCCAGAAAAGATTTTTAGGAGGCTACATCAATGCTTTTTAAGTTCACTCAGAACCCAATTTGGATATTGTATTCCATTATCACAATGAGAGCTTTTCTCTGTAATTAATAACTTGATTCAAGTTGAATAAGACTCTTCAGAATAATAAACAAGTTTTCAAATTTTTTCATCTTTTTTTGTTCAAAGTGTCACCTCTCAACGGTCGTCTTTAGTCTTCTCATTTGATTGTCTGTTGTTTTGAAAATTAAGTAGCCTATTGGAAAATGTAATTCATGCATACCATTATTCAAATCACATAAATGCTTCAACCCAAATAATGTTTCTTATTGCTGTATTGCATTAAGTAGGTTTCACTGTTCCTTTGTTGTTCAAATTATTGTTTGATTTATTCATCGAAAGTTTTCCAACTTTCATTGCTCACATGTATGTACAGAGGACCAATCATCCAAAAATTGCATTCTTGTATTTGATTACAGTGAATATCTTTATTTTAAACATTATTTTGATTTCAGGCATAACTTCTACTTACTATTCGCTTTAATACTTTAAAGCAATATCAATTAATTGAAAATCATGTTATAAAACTGAAAATAGTAAGTAGACATTGTACCTGTAAAATTATGTTTGAAATAAGATATTCACTGTCAACGAGAGTTAAGAATTTACGAATTTACTAACGAGAGTATACATTTTCTAGAGTCCTCTCTACATTTCAATTCTTGTGGGCTTGTAGGTGCTTACAACTACCATACAAAATTGGTTTATTCTAAAGCATTTCTGAGGAAATCTCAAATTGATACTGACGTCACTTCAGTTCTCCGGTAGGCTACCCTGCATAACTTGTACCGAAGAGCTCCATCACCAACTCGCAATTACATCCAACCAATTTCATAACGGATTAGTGCAATGGAATGGGAAGAGATAAGAGTAATAACAAGTAATAACTACGGTACGTAATACGTAATAACGTTTTTCTCCAGCAACGTGTATTATATATAGTTGCGGAAAGATGAGACAAAATAATTTTTTTTTAATTTTTTCAGTTGCTTCCAACATGCTATTTGAATATTTTTTCGTTTGTACATTACGTAATGAAAATCGCAAGTAGTGGAAAATCCCCTTATAATTAGATCAACTTGAATTTTCATGAAGATTTCCTTCGCTATGTTCGCCGTTACGTAACTTAGGTTTAATAACAAATTAATAAGGTCCTGATCTAACATGTAGGTATAATAGCAGAGAAAATCTTTCCTTCAAGATGTTGAGATTTATTTATTAAGTGTAAACTGGTGCTCCAATAGCTGAGATTATTCGGAATTACGCAAATTACTCCATAATTGTAATGACTGGTTTTAGCATTGCGCCTTTATGAGCTAAGAGATTGTCATTTGTAAAGAGTGATGAATTCAAAGATAGTTCAGTCTGCATTATTTATTGAAACTATTTTTGTTTCACAATAGCAATTTAAAAGAAATATGTGCACGCTTTAACTTCATTCCATCCTCCTATGACGCCTCATAGAACTATCGTAATGTGGCTTTTCACTGTGCCAAGCTATTATATTTTATCGGCTGATCAGAATGATTCCTCTCACTTGAAAATCAATAACTACACAAATGGCAAGGTAAATAAAAAGAGACACAGTTTTTAACCGATAAAATCTGATTTCTGTTTCCATTTTTCAGTAGTTCTACTTATTTTATTGTTTGGAGATTTTTGGAATCTTGAAATAATTGTTTTCCTTTGTTTGCTCTTAAATCAGTTTTAAAAAAATTAAAGTAAACTGATTTTTGCGGGATAAAGAAATACCAAATTGTTATTTTGGGACATTTCAACTCAACAAAAGCTTCTCACTTCAAATTATTAGTGACACTTATTCAGCAATTTTCATATTTGAAAATTTCGGTGGAATACAATAGATTGCTGTTAGTATTTTTTAAATATGATTTTATGTTAATAGGTTAAACGTTTTATACCGAAATGTCTTAATTACGCCAACGTTGGCTGCTGAGCGTGACAGTGATTGTAAGTGCTTTCTGAGCACAGGAGGCGACCTTGTAGTAATCACGCATCACTACTACCTACTGTTCTGGTGACTGCTGTGACCGTGTTGCAGTGGTGTCGCTTTCAACTGATGGCTGATGGCCTAAATGAGCATAGGCCCAAATGTCGCATCGATGCAGTCGCCAGTGCAATCTGCTCTTCCAGGGTCTGAGATAAGAGTGCAAGGCAATGCTTCACGCAGCTTTGTTCTGTTAATGCTGGTCTCATCATAAATTTATTAGTGTATCAGTATATACACATACTTATTTTTAGATATGGTGGGCATGTGTCCTTATGATGTGAAGTCAGTGAAGCTTTACAATGCTTCGAATGGATAGAAATGGTATTCAGACATCTTAGCGCCATGTGAAATGATTTCTTCTGACCGTAATCACTTATTATTGCTAAACATTTGTATAAGGCTTCATCATGAGAATAGTATTATGGTTGATCATTTTCTATTTTCAATCACAATACAGTGACGGTACTCTAAAAGATACATTGGAAAAGCATAAGAAGATCTAGATAAGTAAATATAAGAAATAGGAAGAGGAAAGGTAGAAGAATAAAAAAGAAAATAATACAGGAGACCTATAAGAAGAAAGAGGAGATAAAAAGGAGAAGGAAAAGCAGAGAAGAAATGAAGAAAAGAATAGTGTGGGGGCTACAAGAAGAAAGAGGAGTTGAAGGAGGAGAAGTGTATGAAGAAGAGAAGGAGAAAGAAGAAAAGAATATGAAATATGAGGAGGTAGCTAAATAAAAAAAGATGGTGAAAGAGAGAAGAAGGAGTAGGAAAGATGTGAGAAAAATTTCATCAGAGTTTAAAAAGGCAAGCTTCGAGGATAGGAGGACCTAGAGAAAAGTAGTTATATAATCAGTATTATTAGAAAAAACGGAATGTTAAAAATCAGAATGTAGTAGAGGAGGTGAGTAGACGAAATAGGAAGAGAAATAAGTGCCAGGAATTAAAAAAAATACTCTAATGCAGGCACAAGAGAAATGGCTGCTGTAAAGTGATGGAACAGAAAAATACCTTGATAAGAAGTTAAAAATATTCAATTATTGATTATTCGTTTTATAATGTTTTGTTTTGAAAACAAGATGTGAAGTGAAATCACTCGATGTGAAAAGTGAAATTTTCTTGAGGGCACAGCCATTGAAGTCGATCTCCTGCTCTGTTCAGCCGTCTTCTGCGACATCGATGAAGGTCATTTATATGGAAGATTACAAGGCCTTTCAATTTTGAAGTATTATTTGACTGTTACCTAATCATTATTACTGTTCACTAACAATGTTATTCAATTCATATTTACTTCAACGTGAATTACTTGAGGACAGCTGTTTACAACTGCTTAATACAATATTTGTTACAGTATTTTCTATTTACTAAAATTAGAAAATTCTATCAATAATTACTGCTCAACCAAATCTCCAGTACAGGACTCTCAGATTCTCATGCTTCATGTTCATTTCAGTAAGCAATTCAATTAAATATTTACTCATTATTTAGAATTGTATAAGAGTGCTGTGAGTGTATAACTGTGGATTAAATAAGTAGAGATGAATTAAACGTAGGTATTGATTAAAGAGCTGATAGCTCGACACCATTAGTAATGAGCTCGACACTCAAGTTAAAATAGAAACAGGATTTATTAATTTCGAATTCCTTAAATTGCTATTACTTTATACTGAAGACTTCCGCAATGGCGGATATTGACAACAGCATTGAACAGCTGATGGGAATCGATGAATGCTACTGTACATTTACGTAAAGTAATTAGTAATTAAGTAAGATTAATGCAAGTTTTTACTTCAAGAATTTTTATTTTTACTTGCAAAAACAAAACTATCCACTCTGCTTTTTGGCATAAATTCTGATTTTTTGTGCCAAATTATCATATGGAAAGATCAACTGCTTTCCTGTTAATACTGATATCTTTCTTCCTCTATATTCATTCTCTTTTATAATAAAAATAATAATTCCTATTTTAATTGTTTGTTTTCAACAGTTTGGTCTCTACTCGTTGATTCTAATAATAAGTGAAATGAATATAGATACTAGATACTTTGTGCTCTAGCACAAGTAACTCTGAGAAGTGATAGCCGCGAGCCGTAGCAGGTATCTGTTCAGTCAGATAAGATAGGCCAAGAACGCCTGGGCTCTCTCAGTAAGGGTGACCGATTGGTTTGGCCAGCAAAAAAGATTCCCTTTTCTTCTGTAAAATCACTTCCTGGTGGTTCGGAACCCACCTAAACCTGTAGGTTCAACTCAAAAACCATCATCCAACCGCTTTCCAAACACAGGTCTCAGACCTATGTGGGCTTCATCCTCTTGAAAAAAGTAGATAATACCGTAATACCGTATGTTACCACTTTTTGAGTTTACAGAAGATTTATCTCAGAAAGCAGCTTGATGATGAAGATTCGAGTTAGAATCGACAAATTTGAGTGCAAGAAAAAGGTGCGCGGGGGGTGAATTTCAAGTGTGAGTGATGTGTCTCATTTTCAAAATTATGCTAATTTATGGAGTTAAATATGATTACCGTACACGTTACTTGAATAGCTCTGTTTATTAGTCACATTTATTTTCATAGTCAGTCACTTCATTAGTCACTCTAATAGTCACATTTCATTTATTCAATGGCTTGTACAAAATTTCTTGTAAATAGGTCTGGATGAATAGGGTCGGTCTTTGTGTTAATTATATTGTTTTCCACAGTTGTTCAGTAGTTTTCAATAGTATTGATGAATAGGGTTAGTTTTTGTGTTAATTATATTGTTTTTCACTGTTGTTTAATAGTTTTGAATAACTAATTTGAGCTTAATTGTTCACGCTTTGCTGCTACAAATATTGCAGCATGTTTAAGACGAATTTGGGAAAATATTGAAAGTTTTCTATTGTTGAACCGCATTTTAGCATTTACGTAACTTTTGAAGTACGGTAGTTAATGAATATTGGGAAGAAGGTGTAGCCTAGCGAATATAGTGAATTTCTGACTTTTCGCTGCGTCGTATATAATTCTACTTATACCAATATTCTCTTGTGTGTGTAATATTCTTATTTTCCATGGATTCATAGAATTACAAAATTGCTTCAAAAGTAGCTAGTACGGTACTTAGCCTTCACACTAAGTAGGCAAGTAAGGAGGCCTCATGTAGAAACTTGCAGTAGGCCTCCTGTTCCAAGTGGGACTAATTTATCATTTTATTGATTACCGAATGAACATGCTTCATGTATTATTGATTATCGCATTGATTAAACTTACTATTAATTATGTGGGAAGTAGTTTAGTATTATGTCATTATTGCACTTACTAGGTCATGCTAACGTTTTAGAAACTGCTTCCCTTCGATTAATATTATTGATACAAACAATGCATCAAAACGTGCACCATCATTTGAGAACAAATTGTCGCGTCATCCTAAGCTAGATTTAGAATACATGTATCCAGTGTCCTGAAACAATCTTCGTTATCTATGTTTTTAACATGGAATGTAGCTCATTCGCCATTATCTTATTATGCAATGATTCTTCAATATTGATTTCAATTCTTATTTATTGATTTTAAATCGATAAATATGTATTGTTGCAATTCAATTATAAAAAAGTAAATTTTATTACCTTGATTATAAAGACAAGTGTATGACAAGTATTACCGTCTGAAAAACCAGTTGAAAGAAGAAGCCTTTTTATAAAAACAATCTGTGACCAGATGAGCTGGTCAGGGTATTTAGAGTTGAGATTTTCCACAGAATAAGTACCTAGCTGTTCAAAAACTGTTCCACATCATCAGTCTTAGTATCTAGCGAGAATCGAGAAACAAATTGAAAGATCTTCTTGTCAGTAGTCAATAAGCTCGAGCTATTTTCCTTACTGCTTCCCATAATGTGTAGCCTTAAAACTTTTTATTATTAGGATGAGGTCGTTTCAATTTCTTAGTGTTTTCATCAGTAGGCCTTTTACAAATGGATGCATAAGAACTATCTTTTTACTTTGGGGTTCTTGTTTATTTTGGAAGTAGACTATTAGAGGCCCCAGCCTCATTACCAACAGCCAACGAGTTGCACATTTTCAGTCTTTAATTTACATGAACGTTAGTTAAGACCCTTTAGGTTGTCTGCTAATTAAAAATTTGGTCTGTATATAAAACATAATCAAATATATTATCTGTGCATGCGTTGTCAAATTTACAAGAACAAAATGACTGGTGAATACCGTGTAGCCTTTATTCCCACTTTCTCTGATATTTTTTCAATACTTTTCTGTTGCTCACAGTACTGTGATAACATTGAAGATGCTTTCTTCTGAGTTCTCTTTCTGACTTTTTCCAATCCCTAATTTGTAGCTTTTTTTACGTTTTTTGTTTGTTTTTTTCATTTACAAAACATAAATTGTCATGCATAATGCTTTCCACCCGCTGATGGTTTAACGGGTATTTATGGTTCAGTACTTCCATCACTCTTCATTTTTTGATATAAACAATGCATCAAAACCTTGCATCGTCATGCAAGAAAATACATAAAAATGGCCGTGTCATTCTGAGGTAGTTTATTTAGAATACTTGTATTTCCTCTCCTGAATCGAGCTTTGCTATTTCAATTTTTATGCTACTGTTTCAATTCACTGTAAATTTCACTCCCGTCATCAGTAGAGAAGATAATTTTAATTTCATATTATTATATCATCATTTACAATACATATCACTTTGAGGAATAGTTGCTTCATGGTTTTGGACACAAGTTTCTGAACTATTTACAACTCATATTTCTCACAATTATTTTTATAATTTTTTACTTGATTCAGGCGCATCGAAATTTGGTTTAGAAATTACTTATTTATTCATCTTGATTGAATAAAAAACCGTGTATACAACAGACTTTAAGCTCAAAGCTGCTTCTACTACTAAATTCCAAACTGATTCCAAATCTTCATAGGTTTGATGCTTTAGTTATACAGAAAATTTCCACTAAAACATATATAATTTGATGCCATTCCATTTCAAGTAGATTAAAGTGAAAATTCGACTAAAACGAAGCACTTAAAGCGTAGGAACAAATTACAATATTCTTTTTTGGAAGATAACGTCTTTGAGACTCCGGTTATAAAAGATGTACAGTATAAGGCTAGCCAGATAAGTTTAAAATTTTAGAAGCGAAATTCCAGTTCACGTTCACTGTACTACTGGAACTGGAGATATTAGAAGATTGATGGCTTTTATGTTCTAATAGAAGTTCTTAGATGTTCTAATATAATATGTTCCTCCTTTTTGCCTGAGGTAAGAAAGTGTTATTTAGAATTTAATTGAGACGAACGGCGAAACGAATATAATTTTAGTGTGGTGAGCAATGGGTTTGGATCGTGACTGAAGGGACAGCAGCCAGCAGTCTGTGCTCTGGTAACAAGCAGGAAGGCCGTCGCCGTTGCCGCAGCGGCAGGCACTAGGCACCTCTCACGCTGCCGTGATCTTCGTGTTCAACCCAATGCCAAAGCCAGCATGCCTCCCCCTCACCACCCCCTAGCCGTCAGCTGGAAGGGAAGTCACATCGAATTCAGATACTGCTGCTTTGTGCACTAAAATTATGGCCGTTGCCGCTTCCTTTAATTACAGGTTGGGGTAGGTAATAAAGGATCGGGCTTCAGCAATGACTCCATTCGGAGGGGTAGGAGAAATTTAGAGTTCAACTAGCTAGCTATTGTACCCGTCCTTCGTACGGATTATGTTTAGAAATAAGACTAAATATGTTTCGGCTTTTTTGATAGCAACGATCATGAAGTTGTTAGCAGCTTAGTAAACAACTTAGAACGTAAACAATTAAGTGACAGTTATCAGAGAGAATATTTGAGAACAGATGATTGATATATCATGATAAATTACGTGATTTGTTCTTATGTGGTAATAAAACTTAGAAGAAATGTATCCAAAATCGCACAATACTTGGTTTTTAAACGTTTATTATTCTGTTAAAAAAAAATTAATTTAGTTTTTTATAGCTAAAGACATTGTCAAAAAAGTCTTCAATACTGATACATTACTTTAATCCCGATCGATGCTCTCGTTTTTCAGGAGAAGGCCGCGTAAAATCCCTTCGGGGCCGTGACAGACAGACAGAAATTATTGAGATAAAACTTGTTTCGGCTTCTTTAATGTATAAAATGTAAAAATAACCTAAAAATATATAATTCTGATAAATGTACAGACAAAACTCTAATTTTATTTATATAGATAAGGATAAATTTGAATTAAGAATGATGCGTAGTGGAGCATCCAATACTCGTTGAGAACCACCATCGCAATGTGAAACACATGAACGCCTTATTATAGTGACTGCAATCGCGGTCGCGCGTTAGATTTAGGCCAAATTACACCAGCTGAGCGCCTGTCCAAGCTCAACAATGACGATGTACTCGAAGGCATACAAATGTTTAGTCATCAGCTGTTTATCAACTAATTTTTTTATCAAATTTGTTCAGCCGGTGTCATTTTGCCTCAATTGTGGCGCGCGATCGCGACTGCAGTCGCTCTGTATAATATAATAATAAGGCACTGTTGAGCTGCGTCAAGACATGCAGCATCGCACCCTAACGTAACTCTGTCTCCGTCCCGTACCCCTTAACATCACTCCGGAGCAAATTGTACCGCAATGGTGTGCCACCATAGTGTATCGTGTATCATCGTATCGTTATGTTTACGGTGTGCTGTTTTGGGACGATGATACGATGCTGTGTTACAGTTTACTACTGTTATGGGTTGCAATTACATTACGGTGTAATGTTGCATGTCTGGACGTGGCTTTTATGGCGGATTGGAATAGTTGATAATTACTATTCCATAGCATCCATTTGCGGTGGTGATCATCATCGAGTAGGCCCATAGGATGCTCCACTGCGCAAGCACTCTTAAAACAGTATTTATAAACTCACGGCAGACTTGAAAATCCTGTAGAGAAAGGCATCCTCAAGTCTGCCTTGTGATAAGGAAGCCAGCCTCAAGATTGCTCCATGAATATGGAATATGGGAAGGAATTAGAAGGCAACTAGAAAATGAAGGAGAGGAATAGACAATATTTGTATAAGGGATAAAAAAATTGTGAATGAATAGAGTTATTAAAAATAAAGGAATTTAGCCAACTATTATTTTTGGGATATAATTGAAGACTGAAAAAAGAAATAGAAGGTAAAAAAGTAGAGAAAAATCTCACTTGAGAATGGTGAAATTTGGTAGAGGAAAAAGTGGAAAACTGCTCAATGAGTAAAGTGGAAAGCAAAGGAGTTTAAAGAAGGAAATGCGCAGAAAGTGATATTTTTTCATGATGCCCACAATAATAGCAATTGTGACAGGTTGATGAAGGTAAATAAACATCGTCACAGTATACAAAGATGCCAAGCAGAAAAGGGAATCGAATACCTGACCGCAGAAGTAGTAGTCACAGAAGATAAGCGCCCCAACCTTGTAGATTATTCTACTGCGACTGTCAAATGATGTAAACGTCAGCATCCCCATAGACAAACCATTCGTTAATCCATGTTATGGAATGGTTAATCTAAGTACATTATAACTAAACATTTTCCTTCATTCTCCAGCGTTCTTCTTTGTAATCACTAAGTTCCTAATATAAGCATCATCTTTGCATACGCTAGGACACTGAAGTTTCGTTTGCAACAAATTTCAAACAAGTTGCAAACAAACTGCTTGAAAAACCCCACCGTTTTCACTCTGCAAATTTCCAATGCAACATTCCAGATTCACATGAATTTATTTAGTCTGGCATCCGCCTGGAATATTGTTTGCCTTCGAAATATAGACCGAGTGCATTCCTTTTACAGGCCAAATTTATGTAGTCTACCTCTAGCATATTTCTTGATTGTAATATGAAATTGCAACATTGAAATTCATCTCATTTTTTCTCCACTACAACCTAAAAACATAATGTTAAGGCTATTTTAATTTTTTGAAACGCTCTTGTATTTTACTTCTACTTGAATTTTTTTCATAGCATGAAATTGAAGTACTTCATCAAATCTTGATTTATGCTCCCACTCACTCTCTCTCTCTCTCGTAATATGAATCTCTTAATATGAACAATTTATACAGCTTTAAAATTAAAATCGTTTATAGAAACCTTAAATTTCATGGTACGAGAAAAAATCGAGCTGGTCTGAAATCAGCGAAATTACCAGGTCATGATAACATTAAATATCTCAAATTTCGTGTTTTTTTTCACTTTTGTACTACTGGATAAAAAACGATAAGAAAGCCCAGCTCTGCAGTCCGCCGCTAGAACGTGTCAACATTGTGCTGTCTTTGCGCGTGCGCACAAAAGTTTCAGGCAAAGTTGCACCAGAGGAATCGGTTTGCAACAAATTATGCCGCAAAACACGTTGCAAACTTGTTGAAAACGTGTTGCAAAAATGTTGAGCGTTTCTACTCGCAGCAGAATTGTTTTCAACAAAATTTGTTCGAGTGGAAACTGGGTTTGATACGATTATGAACCACTTTGATTCTACTGCATTGCAGCTATAGTATTTATAGCCTACTTTTTATAATTTGCTGAATTTTAGTATTAGATATAAACACGTGTAAATTTCAAGAACAGATCCAATATCATTGTTCAGTATATTTATCATGAATTTCTTACCATTTATCATATTAAATAATAAAAACAACTAGTGTTTTGCTTCCCGGGACCAGTAGTCAGTCCTTGGAATAGATACTAACACTACTTGGATCGTAATAAGACAGTAAAAATGATACTTGAATGTTGGTACTTCAAGGCACGCATGCACACACTCACTCGCCCAATGTGTTTCTTCCTAGTTCTGCAACTTTATCGTTCTTCGAAGATATAGCTTAGTACGACAGGCTGAGTGTAGGCCTACTGTAGTAGTATTTTCTACAGTAGACTGAAATAGAACTAGAAAGTATAATTCAGTGCAAGAGAGAAGAAACGTGACAAAGAATTCGTTGTAAAGAAGTTGGCTTTATTAATGATCTCAGGTGTCGGAAGATTTGAGCTTTTCCACACTCGAATGTCCTTCAGTGTCGCATTTACAATGTGGTCAGAAGAAATGAAGGTAGAAGTATATGCAAGTGCCGACCTCAGAGCCTAGCTGTACAAAATACAATAATAAATTATTGTATTCTTGTGACAATATATGTTACTTAGACTTAGCTAAATGTGCGAAATTGGCTTCGATTAATACAGCTGCAAAGTGAATCTATCAGACGCAGGGGTGTCGGATATGAAATGCATCTTTTTCCTGTTTGAAGTATCAACAATATTATGAAAACAAATTATCAGTTTACTTACACCAGTAAAAATTAAAGGATCTCTTCCAGAGAAAATCAGAGTCTAGTCATTTTTGTAGTTGAAGATTAGTTACCGTAAGTTAATATTATTTTGTGTCAAATCAAACTCAAGAAGTAGATTCATCAATGTAAATTTTAAGTACAATGAATAGACTAAAAGTAAATAATTATTATTAGTAAATGATAAGACTCTTTTCAACTTCATTAATTATTATAGAGTTAATAATATTTTGAAATAAGGTAAAGCATAATAATGATTTAAAAATCATTAATGATTCACAGATGTTAAATCAATATTAGATAGTAATATAATCACAAAAAAGTCAATATATTAATATAGTCGTGTCTAATTAAATTCTTGGTTTTTTTAGTAATACATGAAACTTATTCATTAAAATCTCCATGAACAATCTAATTTAATTTGGTTTCAATTTCAAGTTTCATGTATATAACCGATCCTGAAATGCAATAAGCTTGTGCAATATGTATATGTAATTTCCTATGCTATTTTCATTGAATAAGAGTGAACTGTGCTTGTCTCATGTTAATTCATAAGTTTACTTTTTGGTAACTTCATTGGTCGTCTTCATATAATTAAAATTTTTAATCTTCTGCAGGTAGCAGCTACTATAGCAGCGCATACTACATCGATATCAGTTGGAATGTGCCAGGGATATTCAGCTGTACTTTTACCTCAGCTCAAAGAAGATGCTAACGTTAACATAACCACTGATGAAGAGTCATGGATAGGTAGGCAAATCATTTATTGCTGTCTTCCATAATTTTTTCTTAACAGTTATTTATTATTTTCTCATTCATAAGGAATAAATTTGTATAAGTTGTATCAGAATTGACGTGCATTACTTTTCATGAAATATCAATGCTCATTAATCTTAATATGACGGTTAAATTGTGCGTCTGTGATTGTATAGATGATACTCCGGGGAATATTACAACCTGCATTTTGTTGGCAATTGATTCAATTTGATTTTCTCAAATGACATTCTTCTATTCTAAGAGTGATAATATTATTCCAATAATGAATTAAACTTCGTTGAACTAGTCAATTCATTATAGTGGCCAGATTCACTTAATTATTTATTGATTCTATAGTTTTTATAAAATCAGGTAATCTCTATCTATAAAAGGATGATACCCTGACTCACTCATCAATGCAGAGCCAAAACTACTAGGCCTATGAACTTGAAATTTCGTATGAACAATCCTTATAGGATTTCACCGTGCAATAAGAAAGGATTTTTCAAAATTCGCAATTTTAGGGGTGTTTTAGGGGGTTAAAGTTTTGCCTATGCAAAGCACGGGTACATGGCTAGCTAGCTTACAGGGATCTATTAATCATATGGAAAATAATTTTCCATAAAGCATGACCATTACAGATGATTGGCAAACATAAGTTTACCGGTTTGATAGACAGAAGTTGTTTTTAGAATGATGATTTGCAAAACACACAAACAGCTTGTGTATGTATGTATGTATTTAGACTTCAAAACTACTTGACAGATCGGCATGCAACTTTGAGAATATGTTGTGTGAATATTGGGGATGGTATCTGACCATAAATTTTAATAGGGGAGCTAATAATTATTATTAATTAATCCATTTTACAGACCTAACTTACTGAACTTGCCGGCCAAACATCTTAAAGGAATAGCTGATAGAAGTCAACATTTTTTAATCATATGGCAGGCTCCTTAGCGGCGTTATTTACGCTGTCTTTGAACAGCAAATAAAGACTGCATGTACAGTCGGAGCCTTTCAGTATGTAGGAAACATATGACTCGGTATGATGAAATGTAATTATACCGGGTTGATAACATCTGTTAATCAATGCAACTAGAAATTTGAAATGCAGCCTCAGCAGGAGGTGGTGAATAATAAAATATAAAACCTAGCTTCTACCCTTATAGTCGTAGGAGGTTTAAATTTGAAATGTTTCTTCATTCAGAGGTGGTGATTAAGAAAACAACGAAGGAGACCTCTATGATCAGCTGGAAGAGCCCTAGGACTAACTTCTTTCCTAATTTGAAATGTAACCTCAGCGGGAGGTGGCGAATAATAAAATCAAGGAGAATTTTTATGAGAACGCAGCAACGCGCGTCGGGCCAGCTAGTTATAATATAAATCCATAAAATATGATCCGATTTTGTGTATCAATCATTGTGAATCAAGAGAACCAGAAATATGCAATCAAAACGTCAGGTTTTAAGCAAACTCTTATTTCAAGAATCCTATTTCAAATAATTTGTCTGTGACTTACATAATATGTATTATATGTATAGATATAGTCAACTCATCACATTACTCAATACCTGTCTCGAATATTATCCAGCTGATTGCACTAGGCTATCATTATTTTGGTTTATATCTGGGAATTCGCCTATCAAATTCTGAATCTAAATAAAGGAGCTGATTCACTTGTCTTGAATTCTTTTGAATGTCACGCATACTATCCAGTTGATTGTCCAGCATATTATCCAGCTCGGCTGCGCCTCGTGCATAAACTATCATATGCTCGACCGGCAAAACGTTATTTTCCTACAGTGACCCGAAAAAGTGCCTATTTTTGCACTAACTGTAGCACGCAAAATAGTCTATTCCTGCACCAGTGCGGGAAAGTACTTTCCCGCACTGTAATTTACTTTTCCGCACTCCAAATTTGCAACCTAACAACACAAAATAGTGAGCATGTAATACGCAGGTTCCCTATTCTGCATTCAAAAATAGGTTGGCTACTCTGCTTCAGCTGTGAATAGTTGTTGTAGTTGTTGTTGATGAAATCGATTTGATTCGAAGATAGGTTATGTGAGGGATTTTCAGGTTATGTTTGAATTACTTTATACATTACTGTAGGAAAAATTTAATGTGTAATTCGAGTGCAAAGTATTGTTTCTGCACTCGAGAAACTTTTTTCACTCGCCTTTGGCTCGCGAAAAAAACTGTTTCTCTCGATGCAGAAAAACGGTGCTTTGCACTCTAGTTACACAAATAGCTATTTCCAGCCTAATAACAAAATATACTATTTCCGCACTCCATATGTTTTTTCCTATCTTGTACGGCTATAAGGCCCTATTTGTCAGCTGATTTTTCCAATCTAGTACGGAAAAGAGGCACTTTCCATACGTGACAAATCTATGGAAAGTAGCTACTTTCTATCAAGTTTAACAAAAATATATTATTGAATGTAAGTTTTAATATTGGAAAGAGAAGTTTGGAAATTTCTGAAATCCCATTTCTCAAACATTAATTTATTATTTGTTAAATTATAATTTTTTTTAAATATTATTATAATAAATTATATTTATTATTTGTTAATTTATTATTTAAATTTGTTGTCATTGACGAAGTGCGTGTTACACTAGATATTTACGAGTAATTTCGCGACTATGCAATCAAATATTTAAGTAGAAAATTGAAATTCATTATTTCATAAAGATATTCAAAATTGAAATAAGTGTATTTGTTTTGATCCAGTTATTGAAAATAATCAAGCATGAATATTATCTGAAACGTTTTTTACTTTACAGCCAGTCTGGGAGTGATATCAACTCCTGGAGGAGCTCTATTAGCTGGACTAGCATCAGAAGTGCTGGGAAGGAAAGCCACAGTTCAACTGACATCGGTGCCATTCTTAGTGGGATGGGCAACCATCGCTCTGTCCACTGACAAGCTGGCGCTATGCATTGGCAGATTCGTGTCAGGTCTTGCAATAGGTGCGTATCTTCTAAACATTCGATATGAATTTTCTTAGACATTTAAAAGTATTCGATAACATTTAGATTTCATATCTGCCAATTTTAATTAGTGATAAGCTTACTACTTCAACTACACAAAATAAATATTAGAATTTAAGCAGTAATTCTTGAACAGTTGCGAACCGGTATTTAATCCGTTCATGTGTATTTTCTCTTAATTATTTGGCTGTGTTCTTGTTTCCTTTGTACCGTCAATTATTATCAAGTTTCTTCATGTCTTCTAATTTGATCAGTTGATTCAATTGAATAATTCGTCAGTATTTCATTTGCTTTTTTAATATTAATGTTCAATATTAAAATAAAAAATAAATCAGCGTACTATTCAATACAATCAATTATTGATAGTTCAAATGAAAAGAGGTAAAGATAACTGTAAAAATTTGGACGGAACAAAGGAAGCAATAATTGCAAAAATTGACAATAACATAGCTAAAGAATTTAGAGGTTTAAGGAAGAAGAATACAGAGAAACGGATAACTACCAGTACTACGCTGCCGTATACGCTACTATTTAAGAACTGAAGGAAACAACAACTTTGTCTATTAATAGAGAGATTGAAAGAGATACGTTTTAATATTACAAACAGATTCATACAAATATACGAAATTTAATTTAATTTTAGTATTCAGTGAGTTGTCTTCTTTGCACTTTTTCACAATGCAATCACCTAATTTAACAAGACTGGGAAGGGGAAAATAATGGGAAAGTATTTATGAGTTTTTATTACATTTTTGAAAGTACGGTAGTTCTCCAGTTGAGCTTCAATTAGGGAGTTTAGAAAATGTGTTCACTTTTTCAATGGTTCCGTTCTTTTCATTTGGAATGCATTCATATTCTTTATTAACAATTATCAATAAATCAATATTTGTGTTTTTTGTAGTTTTTACTGAAAACTTGAAGGATCTTCCTATATGGACGACTAGCTGTTTCTAGTTTTTTTTCAATTGCGCTGTTGTCATTACAGTATTTATTAGAGTGATGTGGGCTATAAACACAATCAATTCAACATCCATTCGGGTGAGCATTAGCTTAATTCTTCTATCATGGATTGTAATGATCAATCATTTCTAGTTTCCGCATACGCTTCACCTTTCCAGAACAGACATTATGTCTCTTTGAAGCATTGTTCCATAGCGAGCCGAGAGAGCTGAATTTGTGGAATTTGAAACGAGGACACTTTCGACTAACACATTTGCCAGTGCTAGTGAAGGATCTAACAAATTATACATAATAACAATAAGAGCTAGCTAGACCTTGCTAATACCTCTCCCATTCTGGCTTGTTAATTCAAATAAGTTGGATTATTTTACAACCGTCAAACAAAATTACTCAGCACTCTCGTTTACTCACTCCCCCTCTCTATTTCTCTCTGTCTTTCTCTTCCTTCCTCTTTCCTTATCTTTCACGCCCTCATATTATCACTCTCTGGAGCCTACTTTTAATAATAGTAATTAATTGATTGCTCAACGAGTATGATGGAACAATTCAATATATTTCATGACTTCATCCACACAATACTATTCCTATTTTTTTTAAATATTGAGGTAAAACATATAACGATAATATTTCAATAACTTTTATCCTGGTATTTACTGTATTTTATTTTCATGTATGTTTTTCTCGCTGATGATTCCATCATGAGCCTGAGACTTGTGCGTGGGTAATGAGGTAAAATATTACACAAATATGCCAGGCTGAACGTGAATCAAACCCGTGACCGCAGTGATCAGACTCTTATCAGAGATAAACGTCCCAACCGATTACACCACAGCGGCCACCTAATTCGACTACTTTTGAAAAAATCCAATTCTTTGAAATATTCTAGGAGTCTACTAGGATAAGTAATTGGTAATTCAATTAGCTGAATCAATATTTTCTCTGGTGAATCTCTTCAACTAGAAGACTAAAAATCTCAACTATTCCTTAACTTTTATTTCATTATCATGCAAGGCATTGAGGCAATAAAACGCAATATACTTTAAACCAGACAATAGATCAAATCAATGGTTCATTAATCTGATTAGAAGACTTGACAGCAACCAATACTGTCTTTTTGATTACAATTCAAGGAAATGAAATGCTCCACATTTCAAACCAGACACTGTGTAAAATTAGAGGTTCATTAAACCAACATTGAAAATACAAATAAGCCACACTGTACGTCGTTAATGCTATGCTTGATCATGGAGTGTTCAAAAGTATCAACTAGTAGTTATCCACCTAGTAAATCCACCAATAATGATGTTAGTTGTGATAATAACGCGTCACATTGTCCAGTTTTCCCAAATTAATGTGAGAAGAACTTGAACTTTTGGAACAGACAGCGCTGTTACAGTTTATCGGAAATTGGATCTGTACGATTTGTCGCTAGAAAGTGGTTAGCCTTGGTCGTTTACTTAACACAAGTAGAGCTAGAACTGTTCTTGCGACTCACGCAATGCAATGGTAAGTTGGTGACATTGCGCTGTCCTCACTTGTTCCAAGATTTACTCAACATTAGATATGATGAGACGCCGAAGGACCCAAACTACTAATCTAGTGCAGTCTGTCAATCACAACTAACTTATACAATGCCACAGAACACATAATTTTAACTGTACTTCTTGGAATATTACCGGCGTTGCATTTGAGCGTTCTCACTTCCTTCTCAGATTAAGGTTTCTGACATCTATTCGATAAAAAAATTATATTAGTTTTTTTAGTCAAGAGCAAAACTCCTTTATCCTAGGAGAAAATTCGACCATACCGCCAACCTGTCAATGAATATACTTTTTCTGTATTTGGCGTACACTTTCAGATCTGAATCAATAATATCAGGTTGTGTCTTTACTAAGATATATGAATAAATCATCTGAAGTAGTTCTTAGAGTCGTAGTTTTTCCTTGGTGGTGTCTTACTGTATGTAAAACATTCATTTAATTTGAAAAAAAAACCTTGAATCATGCGGGCTATTGATAGATTGGTTCCTACTTATTTTTCTTTTTGTTGATATTTCATTTACTCTATCACAACCACAGTAAGAAAATTTCTATTATTTCAATTCTTGTAACTCATAATGCAGTTGTAGCAACAGTTTTTCATGCTAAATCATTGGAAATAATGCTTTTTACGAATAAATTAAAAGCGTAATAGATATGAGCTTCTGATAAACTGAATATTTGAAACAGAAGTCTTCAAATCTTTTGTTTGCTCCATTTGCAATCTTCGTGCTTGAAGGGTCCATTTTTTATGTTTTGAATTGATTGAACATACAAAATTACTTCATTTCATCGCTTGTTTTTATCATTCAAACAACTACAGCAATGCAACTGTATTTCCAACTAGTATTTGTATTGGCTAATATAAAAAATGTTATCTACATTGAATTGAGATATGTTTAGATTATTGTCCAGGTCTATAGGTTTTTTCAGTTTTTAACTCTGTGTGATTTTCATTGTTATCTACTGTTACATTCGTTTTTTAATATTTATTTAGAATATTGGAAGAAAAAATTCAGTTTTCTGCACCACATTTTCGTTCTACTATTTACAATCATTTCCATTCTATTTACCAAAATCATAATTGAAATTATAATGAATAATACAATGATTGTTTTCAATTGCATTAACACGTTGTTGATAAGCAAGTGGAGTGAGGTGGCGGTGGTGTTTGGTGTTGCATTCGCTATTTGCCTCTGAAGCCTACACGCATATCCCACGCACTAATGCCTTCTCCTTTCTCTTTTCGTTGTTACAAATGGATTATTGAGGCTAAATTAGTTGCAATATCTCAAAGTGACTAGAAACCATTGGTCACAACCAAATTTAAAAAGTAGCATATTCTTGACTGACGATCGATTGCTTCAAAATGATAAAACATCAGTGCCAGCAGATTATATTGGGCTGCACGCCAAATAATGTCAAATCAATAGGCATTGTTAAAAAAGGAATAATAAAATATGAAGGACCGCAATGTTAATTGTAAATTTCTTTATAGGAGACAGTTTTGGGCTGTCAAAGTCTTTTGTTTCCACATCTGTTTTTATGTAAATATATAAAATATTAAAAATAAAATAATTGGGCAAATATTAATAGTTGAATGCTGTAACAGCAGCTGTTGTTCAATAATTAGTTACGATCTCTCAACCCTGATTTTAAAATAATATTATGAATGTCGTTCCAGTATATTTTATGGTTCTTCTTTTTTAATGCTGATGATGCTGATGCTAATGGTTCTTTTTTGTCTTGAGAAATATTATATTCAAATGCTCCACGTATATAATATAATTTAAAATACATTCATTTGTTGAAAAGTAGATACCACACTAATTGAGTTGCTCATATCTCATTTGCGCACTTAAGATAGAGAGTAATGTACCAGGGGATTACAAAAGAATTTCTTCATTTTAAAGGGCTTCAATTTATTATAAAACGCAGGTACTTACAAAATATTTCGATCAATTATATCAAAAATCGATTCTAAAATGTTCATAAGTGATCAAAAGTTTTTATAAATGTTCAATGTGACCGCCACGGCGCCACCAGGAGCCCAGAATAAAACAGTGTAGTAATAATTGAATTACCCACTAGTTCAGAGGCAAATGTTACATAATAGGACTGTTGTGGATCCTTTGAGTAAACAAGTGTGGAATTGATGTCAATCTCTTCGTTATGAATAGCATAATAAAAATATCTATGGTGATAAGTTCAAATTGCGCTCATTCGCCTAAAAAACAAGATGGCAGTCAAACTTTTCAAAGTTTCTCTCTATTGACTACAATTTGGTAATGGTTCGAAATATCGAATTGATTTCTCACTAAAATAACCCTAATAAAGTTCTTTATAACTTTGCTGGAACTAATTTTTCCAAACCGCATATTTTATGACTAATATTATTTATATATTTTATGACTCTGTCTTCATTTCACAAACGGGAAATTAAAATTTTTTAGCAGAAAATCTTGTTTCTTTCTATAATCTTTGGAGTATGAGAGTTGCGCGAATGTATGTGTGTTGAGAATATGAGAATGGTAAATGCAAATATTCTAAAGCTATTCTCAAGATTAAAAATGATGTGATCTTTAAGACTGTATGTCCATTAATGTTGAGTGCAGTAAAAATTCTAATACCGCATAGTTATCATTTGGGCTTCTGGTGGCGGTCACATTGAACATTTATGAAAATTTTTGATTAAAAACTTTCAAATTTTCTTTTTTATATGAATAAACAACAAAACTTGTAAGTATCTGCCATCTGTAAAATTACCTTTAAAATTGGGACATTATTTGGTAATCACTCTGTAGTTTGGTGAGAGAGGAATTATGGAGGAACTTTGGCCTAAAACAGAGGAAAAGAAGTAGTTAGTTGTTGAGAGTTGTACAGATTTTGAGTAATAGCCAGAATTTTCATTACAATACTCATTGGAAGTGGAAAAGAAAATGAAAAAAGAGAATAAAGGAAGAAAGGTGGAATAAGGAATGAAATGGAATGGAAAAAGAAAATAATAATATAATAGAATAATTATAATAGAAAAAAATAATTAGAATTTAAATTTATTTATCCATTTAACAAAGACAACATGCAAGATGAAGTTATCCTTAATTTTTTAATCTATTCAAATATAAATCAGGAGAATAATATAAGAAAAAAGAAAGGACTATTGATTACTATTTCATAATCTTTTGTTTTCAAATTCTCTTATCCTGTATAATATAATTATTCTTTTATACATTATTCGCTCCGTCTTATAAGCAATGTTTCTATTAATAATTGTCCAATAATTCAATTATTCATTATAGTTATAAATTTATAACTAGTTTCAGTGAGAGATAAATACATTATGAAGGAGCTTTGGCCTAAAACAGAGGAAAAGAAGTTGACAGCCGTGGTGGCGAAATCAGTTGGAGCACTTGTCGCTTGAATCATGTTCAGTCTTGGGTATTTTCTGTCTTCATTCACTTCATTACTCACCCATAAGTTTCAGACTTATGTGGGCATTATAAAAAAATGAATTTGGTTTGTAAGAATTGTTTATGCCCAAAGGTCTTGAAGCTCTAAAAGTTATGCATTTTTCCCCTTTGTTTGTATTTTTTTAGTAATGCATAATTATCGGTACCGTATATATTGGGAGTACATGTTCAGGCTAGATTAATGGGATATGGGCTGTAATAGCTGAATCCAGTCTGGTGTGAGACCATTGTATCAGGTAGGCCTACCAGATGTGATTGACTGTTGTATTAACTAGGCCAAACCACGAGTGCCTGCCCCAACATTAGGTCAGACCTGCAGGCAGCAGGCGAACAGTCGCCAGGCGAATCAAGGCCCAAGGTCGCGTTCGCGTTGAGTGCGGTGAACGAACCGCACTGACATTGAACCCAGAGAACTATCTCAGTCTCAGAGTCTCAGCCAATCAGCTTATTCGTGTTAATGCACGCGGCCAGCCACTTCCTGCATTAATCTAGTCTTCATTAAACAAATCGCACTTAAACGCTTACAACCATTTCGTTAAAAAAATACAATAATAGGGTCACAAGATTCCAGTATGGGATAAAATATGAATCTGCCAATATTTTTGAAGCTCAAATGAATGAAAGACGTAAATATATGTTTATAAATTTAATACTGTATTTATGAATGTATGAGTTATTCGATAAAACAGATACAGATGGCTTTATTCGTTTTAGTTTACAATAAATCATGGCGAGTTATTCAAGTTATTATAATGAATTGCAAAACTAATATCCAAGAATGATGTCTGAATAATTATTTGGGCTTTACAAATTCAGTGCGGTATTAGTTTTAAGTGAGGTCAGAGGAGCAGTAGCGTCGGTAAGGATTGTGGGGCGAAAAGTCAGAGTTGGCCCCTACAGTTGAGTTTTATTTAAATTAGAAAAAAATTTATTCTTAGACTACTTAAAAAGAAATACTGTAAGTGTTTCATGTAAGTTAAGTTTATATACGCTAACTTTACTCTGAACTACACTTGAAAGAGGGATTATAAATAAAATTTCATAAGTCAGCTCAATTTAAATTCTTGAATTTCTTATCCATATCGATCTGCGTTGTTAATATTAACTTCTTATGCTAAAAAATTTAACGACTTGCAGTCATTTTTAATTGAGAATAAAAAAATAATTTACTCACATAGGCTGAAACGTAGCAAATACTGTCCACACATTGTGGAAGCACGACATTATATCCTTGACCTCTACATTTTCCAATGTCAATTCCATATTCTTCCAAAATACCCGACACCTTGTTTTCATATTTGAATTTTGAATTTGAATTTGAATTTATTTCATTTCACAAAGTACAAAATACATTATAAAGAAATGCAGGAATATAACTGATCGAACAAAATAATATAAATACATATATTTATATATTATAACTAATATAACCAATATAACTATTATATTTAATTAAATTAAAAATATTTTATGTTATAATAAAAACATATACATATATAGCATAACTATTCCTTCTTTTTTGAAATAATAATTGCCCACATAGACCTGTTTGGCCTGTTCGTGGGTCAATGAGTCCAGTACCTTGATGTATTTTATTGTAAAACAATTTCTATCAGAGCAATGATAGCCAGAGAAGATATAGGAACGCGCACACATACATACACACACACACACACACACGCACACACGTCAATCATAAATTTACCACCATGGGGGATAAACGGATTAGTCATAGCAATTTTTACCACCATGGTTAAAGATAGATTTATTGTTATATATAATTTGTGTGGGAAAAATCATATTATCTAGCTATATTGAATATGATTTAGTGAACTATTGTGCATAGACAGATTTTAATATTTGTTCACATTGTAAATCATCAATTGTCAACAGCCACTCTGATATTACTTTCTTGTATTTGTTCAAACTGTCATGACCTGGTTGGCTAATTTCACGCGGGACATTACTCATTATAACATGACTTAAATATGATACATTCATATCACAGATAGCCCTTGTATTGCGTGGAAGGCCGGAGTGGTGCATGTGGATGCCTCTTGTAAAGTAGCTGTGATTTGTCACATTATTAAAATGAATTCCATTTTTGAACATATATACAAGGACTGTTTTTACAAAAAGCTGTCTGACTCCAAGTACACTAAATATTTGAAATAGCTGGGCTGAAGGGAATCTCCTACATAAGCCAAGACCAGCTTTTATTATGGATTTTTGTGTAACTTTCAGTTCATCCAACATGGTTTTAGAAGCACAACCCCAAAGCATGACACCATATACCATAACTGATTGTACATACGCAAAATAAACTGTTCTTAGATCTTTGACATTTAGGATGCCATTAAGCTGATTAAATACAAATATCATTTTTCTAAGTCTATTGTTTAAGTATCTAATATGTGAAACCCATGTAAGTTTGCTGTCAATATGGACACCCAAATATTTGTATTCTGACACGGTTTCGATTATCTCACAGCCACAGTCGTCGTTCCACTCCGACCCGCACACATGGAGTTTAAGTTTCAAGTTTAGGGGTGGTGAACGGCTATCTCGCAAGAAGATTGGCAGACATTTTGTCTTTTTAATATTCATACTGAGTATGTTAACATCAAACCATTCCTTTAGCAGCCCCACCTCCTTTCACAATATCTTTCACTGGTTTGATCGTTTAGTTCAAAGAACCCAAAAAAGGATTCATTTCGTTTTAGTTTGGTTTTTCTACTAGCCGATTTTTGAGATACAGTTACATATCTGATGATTATACTCAGTGGTTCTACTTTCGATGTATCTTGTGTAGTGTCAAAAATAATAGAGTAAAAAGGGCCGAATGAATTTTCGCAAGCAAAACATGTCTCCTAACAGTTTGATAGTCTGAATTTTGATAGTCGGGATGGAAGTATTTTGATCTAGACTTTTCACTCATTATAAGGGCTTTTAGTAAGGAGTCATAACGAGATAACAAATCGATAATGTTGAGAAAAATTCCACTTTGAGGTTGTCCTATTCTGCCAATATCGTCCCTATGCCCCTAAAAGGCGAAGAGCATATAACCAATGCACGACATCATTGAATCTCATTAAAATATTTTTCTATTTCGTTCACTCATCAGAAATTGTATTTTCTATTGTTTGATTTTTCTTCCATGAAGCATGCGTAAAACAATAGTTAAGGTGGGCTGTGGGCAGCACCATTCTCATGACACTTAATTTTTTACTCAAGCCATGCCAGTCACAAATTTTTCCGTTTAAAAGTTGAAAGTTGAAACACAACGACTTAGTTAACAATAAAAAAATTCACTGAAGTTATTTCTGTGATATTTGAAATTAAAATTTCATTTAAATATTTATTCACCTAAAAAATAGGTAAACCCGTTACAGGCCAGGGGCCTCCTGGGCCCCCCCCCCTTCCACGGGCCATGGTGTCTGCGGAGGCCTTATCGACGTCACTGCAGAGGAGATGATGCATACCGGTACAATAATTGTTAAAAGTGGAATAATAATAATAATAATATCGTGTGACCTGGCTGGCTCAGGTCTGGTGTCAGAGTTATCAGGTCGCACCTGAATAAGTTCAGGGCCTCTGACGTGACTTAACGACTGTTTTTTTAGGCAGCCGGGACCGACAGCTTAACGTGTCCTCCGAAACACGGGAGTGGCCCGAGGTAAAAACTTTCGGTCAGAACTGGGATCGAACCCGGGACCTTTGGGCTAGCAAACCAGCACTTAACCCACTCGGCTAAAAGTGGAATAATCCTCAGATATTGCAATAATTAACAATTGCTAAATCAATATAGATGGTAGTAAATTTCAAATTCTATTAAATGCACTAAAGACATTCAGTTTACGAATATTGACAACAGTATCCTAAGAGATGGTTGTGCGATAATTCGATGAATGCTATTATAGCCAAAAAATCATGCCAGCCACCGCTGTGATCCAAACCTTCTATTTCGCGGAGAATGCTCCAACCAACAGCTACGGTGAATCCTCTGAATGACAACAATAATTTTATATTAGAGCCGATATTAAAGCTAGACTATACTGTCTTCAGTACATTTAATGAAATTAAAAGTGAGAATCCGAAGAACTGGGAATTACAATACAAACTTTTCAAAAACAAACGCCTTTCATGAGAACATACTAGACTGAAGTTAACTAAACATCAATATATGGGTACTTTTGCAGTGAAATTATCAATAAATAGTAAACACACAATAGCAGGGTCATCAAAGATAAATGGATAAAATTTGATATTCTTTAAAGTTGAAAATATTATTAAAAAGAATGTTAAATTGATTGGGTGGCTAAAGTGATTTCTGCAATGCAACAGATATATATATATATATATATATATATTAAAACGCGTCCTGCTATGATTATTTTATTATTCTTGCTTTTTCCTTCATATTAGATATCTTGAATTTTCTTGTATTTTTTCTCGTTCTATGGTTCCATAAATTACATTTTAGGCCTTCCCGTATTCTGTTAAAAGGTCATCCTCTTACAAATTAGGTCATCATAATCTTCTCGTTCTTTTACACAGCATAAATAAAAATACAGGTACCTTTGTCAACTCTCTGCTAGCTTTCATCTCATGCAAGATAGGCTTACTGTAGGTTTTTACACTAACATTTATAACTGTTGTAGTCATTATTTCCATGTCTGTTTAGAAAGAAGAAAATCTAATGTTAATAAAATGTAAGAATGAGAATAATTTGATTCGATTTCAAATTAATCTTCAAACTCATTGACTTGAAATTATCCATTACCTAGATTAGCCCCTGATTCAGAAATGGCCAGACTGGGCATGTGCCCAGGGTGACAGATTACTTCTGTTCATTTAATGTGAGGTTGTTATATTTCCAACTCTCTATTCTACGTCATTTTTAATTAAGGAAATCCACCCTAATCTAATATTTTTAAATCTGTCTACCCTTCCCACTGAATTGGCAAAACTCAACATTTGATTTTATGATCATATTTGGAAAAATTATGCTACAAGTATTCAACTTAGGTATTTATGAGCTATGATTTTATTGAATTCTTTTACTTTTTGCACACTTATAATAACCCGGTATTATTGTAAGAATATTTATAAGAGTAATACATTTGAAGGACCTTTTATCATTCACCTGAAAAAATGAATTAAAAGTTTAAACTCATTAAAACTTAATTGAATAAAGTAAATGCTGAAATGAATAATCTGAAAATAATTTTGAAATACTGAAAAAATCATGATGATGTGGATGAGATATTATGGTATGTAGAATGCGGTAGAGACGATGGGAAAATAATGTCAGGAAACAATATAAAAAATAATTGAAAATGTATTGCAGCTATCCGTTCAATTGAAATTGCCAGAGCAACTGCATGACTGAGTCACGCAAATTTAAAGCACGGAAATCTTCAATGTAAGACTTTTAATGGAAGTGTCCAAGAAATACGGTCATAGAGAATTTAAAGCTGTGGTGTGGGCAGTGCCCAAGTGCTCAAGATGTCAAGGATGCAGGAGTGGACTTGACTTCAAACAAGCCGGGTCTGGTATTGCATAATGTCCATTGTTGAGAAACTATTCTAAAGCCTTAGTTGAACACAAATTTTATTTTGCTTCAAATATCAGAAACAGTTATTATTACAGTTATATAACTATTAAGGAGAAATCCTTAGCTGGCTTCGGAAATAATACTATGTGTAGTGCGATTTCTCTCCTACAGAATAGTAGCTACCCAATTTTCTCATCATTTTCCTACAATTTTTATTTAACTGAAAATCAATACGAATATTGACAAAAGTATTTAATAGCTATGGAAATCAATTTAATCTGTGCCTCAAACATTTGCTGGGAAAAGGGAAAATATTGAAAAAATTAATGTTGATAAACTACAGGCCTAGTTGCTATATAAAATTACACTAATGAAATAAACTATAGGCCTAGTTGCTATATAAAATTACACTAATGAAAACTTACATTTCTAATGTATTAACACTTTCTCAATTGCAAGATCCAAAACAAAAATAATTACCAACACTGGACTGTCTTATATCTTTCCATTATTCATTGATATCTATATAAGTAATAATTTATTCATCTCAAAAAAATTAATATAACATAGAACTCGCAATTGTTTTCCATTTTTGTTTTTTGATTATTCATCCTAATTGTCATATACATTTTACAATGATTCAGCAAGAACAGAATGACTTTTTCAAATATTTGTACAATAAATTCAACATGTTTATCATAAACGATTTTTTTCCAACAAACAGCTTGGCTACTTATTGTTATTGTCCTTCTAGAGCTTTTCAAATGAATATAATATATTATCTTCAATGGAAAACCTTAAAAGCTCTCAAGCTCATACTGCAATTGGTAGCCAATCAATCGTTTGGCAAGGAATTGTGTTCAGAGCATAGGGCACAAACAAAGACTTATTGCTAATTGATTATCTAGATTGTATCGATGCAAGTCCTAATTTCTTGTACATTGTGAACAGGTCGTGTTACCTGTGGGCTTATAAATCCATTACTGTAGAGTGAAAGTTGATTCTTTTGTAACAACTTGAACAAGGCAAGAGATTGATTATTTATTCATCATAATAGCTAAAGTATTTGAAACACTATGGGAGAAGAAAGTACAGTGTTTTAGTCTATGAACCTGAACAACTGAAATTTTGTATTGAATTGCCTCCAGCTTTTAGACATCTATCACAATCATTCAATGATCAAGAATAATATCAATCAGTATAATTTAAATTAGCCAATGTCTATAGGCAAACATTTTTGTCAATAATTGACTACTATTTAATTGATCAAAAATGCTCATCCATACCTTTCACGAAGCTATTATAGTAAGATCTCAAGAATCTAAATGAAAATTCGAAATTATCTGTTTCAAAAATCAGAACACATGAAGCCCAATTAATATTAATTGCAATTTATTTTGTTTCACTGATATATTTGGGGAAGTGATCGTGATCTGTAGTAGGTATCTGTTCAGTCAGATAAGTAAGTCACAAGCGTCTAGACACTGTCTGTGAGGGTGACCGATTGGTTTTGCCAGCAAAAAAATACTTTTCTCGGCTGTAAAATCACTTCCTTGTGGTTCGGAGCACACCTAAAACTGTAGGTTCAACGCATCAATCATCCATAATCCTATGTGGGTGATGACCCACGCACAGGTCTCATACCTAAGTGGGCTTCATCCTCAAAAAAGTAGACTTTTAAAACATATAGCTCTTACGAAGTATTTTTCATTATTTTCAATAGTGCTATTACACCTTAACATTGTTTTCTTTCTTTTCTATCAAAGTCGATAATGAACCTTTTTCAATTTTGTTGCAGGAATGGCATCGGCGTGCTACATCTATGTGGCTGAAATCAGTCTTCCAAATCACCGAGGTTTTCTGTCAGCATTTGGACCAATATTTGTCTCACTTGGCGTGCTGGTTGTCTACTCGCTGGGCTATTTCCTCTACTGGCATGAAGTGTCGGTGATCTGCGCGGCTGTTGCTGTACTCTCCTTTATTGTGATGCACTTTGTGCCCGAGTCTCCTTCGTGGCTCGCCTCCAAAGACCTAGTGAGTGAGGCGAAGATGTCGCTGACATGGCTGAGGAGGAGTCCGGCCATGTGCGACTCAGAGCTGGCCAGCATACTACAATCGCTGAAAGTCGCTAAAAATCAGTCTGAAGAAGGAACTTCTGTTTGTAACCTAATTAAGCAATGCAGTTCTCCATCTGTATGGAAGCCATTCTTCATACTAACATTTTTCTTCATTTTCCAAGAAGGTTCTGGAATATATGTAGTTCTTTACTACGCTGTGTATTTCTTTCAGAAGATAGGCTCGTCTCTAGATAGCAATGTGGCTTCAATACTGGTTGCAACTGTTAGACTATTAATGAGCATAACTGGAGCAATCTGTATACAGCATTTCAAGAGGAAAACTCTGGCAATGATTTCAGGTACTGGAATGGGACTGTCCATGGCAATCTGCGGACTTTACTCATACCTTTATGGCCACTTACCTGTAGAAGACAGAATGTATCGTTGGATGCCATTGTTATGTGTTGTTATCAATGTGTGCTTCAGCATGTTAGGAATGCTGCAGCTGCCATGGCTCATGACTGGTGAGCTTTTTCCACTTGCCATGCGTGGCCTTCTTGGAGGTCTGGTGTCATCACTTGCCTATCTCTTCATATTTGGCACCATAAAAATATACCCTGGAATGGAAAGTCGCTTGGATCAACAAACAGTCATGTGGATATTCTCTGCGTTCTCATTTTGTGTGGTGATCTATGTGAAATTGTTTCTTCCAGAAACGCGTGGCAAATCATTGCACGAGATTGAAATGAAGTTCAAACGTGAAGACTTTCCAATGAAAAACAAAACCTTCGACCAAGAAGCTAACAAGACACTAAACGATGTTTATATTATAAGTAGAAGTGATTATTGAAGATAAAATTTCTAGATATCATTTTTTTAAAGAACATTGATTTCACCCTTACAAAGCCTTGAAGACACTTCAGTTCAGAAAACGTTGGTGCATTTTGAACGAATTAGGGTTGTGATAGTACAAATGTATCATGTGTAGCATTGTGATAAAAACTATTTTAAAGTGCCTATTAATATGGAACTGTGATACGAAAATATGCATTCAATTTGAATATTAGTTTTAAATCGACTAACAACAGTATTTTGTTGTATTAGTTTATGAAAGACTGTGTATTTTTATACTTTAAAAGTGCGAGTTTTCTATATTTTGCTAGAACATATTATTTAGAATAGTATTTATTCTTCAAAAGTGAAAGATAAATACATCTCTCACTTAACAGTCATAGTATTTTAAAAAACTAGATGAGTCTTATTTAACCAAGTTTATATTTAAGCTTGAAAATTTAACGCTATTATAAGGATCTAGTTTTCTTTACATCAGTGGAGAAACTGATATCCTGTGATGTATTTATAATATCAATTATTCTACTCAAGTGAATAATATAATATTTATAATCAATAAGAATTTTCTAAGTAATTACATGGAACCATTTAGTGCTTTATTGATATAATATGTACCGTAGTCTACTCCATACTCCATTAGTAGATGGGAATCCTCCACAAATCAAATTAATTTATATATAATGTGCATTTATTACTCATTCGTTCTAGTTATAAACAGACAATAATTATTGGACTTAATATCCTAGCCATTAGTTTATTAGTTTGTATTAAATGTGCTTTATATAATTTACAGAAGATCATTGTAATTTAGCAGCCCAAAGATTGATAACATGATATCCCTCATTATTTGTTTATCTTTGTCAAGATTTGCAATACAGCAATGTTATTTAGAAAATTTTCTTTGTGATTCTCTATTTGACGTACATTCCTCGTGCATGCTCATCGAAGTTAGACAGTAATAAGCCACTTGGACATTATTCACTCATTTTTACATGTGTACTTTTTGTTAGGTACTGTACCTTAGTTCCCCTTATTTTCCAAAATCAGTCTTCTAATATGTATGAATATTTGCATATCTACCTTTTAATAGTTATAAGAATAAATAGAATTAAAAATAATCCTTGAATAAATAGAACAACTAACAAAAATAACCATTTCTTCATTGTGGATTTTAGTCTACTAGAGAATAATTGAAAAATGAAGACTTCAATTATGTGTCATGGATTTCAAGTGTTGATGTTATTAGTATTTTTATTTTTGGTCTTGTATAGCAGGGAATACCTTATAGTGGCATGAGGTGAATTAAGTTTCATCATAGATCAGGGATCTGTAAGATCGTTGATGGTTCGTCTATGATTTTATTCATCTCAGATACAAGAAAGACTGCATCAAATTGAGTTGCTTTCCAAAAGTCTCTGTGTCGAATGATGGCTCACCTACTTGTGCAGCCAGACCCTTTGTACAGGTGCAAGTGGCTTAGGGTAGATACACCTCTGTTTACTCAGTGAGGAAAGTAATCGCAACCTACCTCACTCCTCAGTAGCATACGGTCTTTGTACCAACACATAATATTAAGGTCTAAAGAGTCACTGTCTGTCGAAATCAGCTATTATATAACAGAAAAATTATAGGCAGAAATTTATAGTTCGAATAAAGTATGATTATTATTATAATAATGATATTAAGTATAAGAATTGAAATTATTCAACTAATTAGTGTCCAATGTGATAATGAAAAATAAGACGAAATTGTCACAACCACATTTATTAAAACTTCGAGAAACTAGTTTCGGTTGTTACACCATTATCAATCTCAATCAAACTGAAAAACTGAAGTACAGAGAAGCCTTATATATACTATACATGAAATGATACTATTGGCTAAGAGGGAAAGAGGCTGACCTAAATCGGACGTTGTGATTGGTTGTCAAGTCACGCCCCCTGGTGGGAGGAGTAACAAGCAAAAATACGAGTCAAATCAATAACTAAACAATGTGAACATCAGGAAAGTAACAAAAAATTTGTAATAAGGCTAGAATTTAATCAAATTAAAATTAAAAATTCTTTTAAAAATTAGAAGCTCACTGAAATGCAATCAAGGTCAACTGAGAAATACACATAAGAATTGCTTTTTTAAAAACAGGCTGGAATTATAATGAAACCAAGTTAGTTGTATTGAATTGGTTAAAATAAATTTGGTCATTTAAATTAGTTATGGAATCGTTTTTTACCAACTTAGTTATCTCCAAAGCTTCTAAAATGTTCAATTGTCTGCCTTTGCCAATCAAATGCAGAAATTCAACATTTTCTTCAGCCTTGAACTTGTGTCCATTATTAATGAGATGTTCTGCAAAATTTGAATCTCCTTTTTGGGTTTTCCAATCCCTGATATGTTCATTTACTCTACATTTGAAACTTCTACCAGTCTGACCCACATAACAAGCATTACAATCACCGCAATTCAATTTATAAACCCCACTTTTATCCCAGATATCAATTTTGTCTTTACTACACCCAAATAAGCTCTTTAGAATTGGTTTGGTTTGAAAAGCTACATCAAAACCGTTCTTTTTCAGTTGTTTTCCTAATTTATCAGAAACTGGGCCAAGGTAAGGCACCGTTATCCATGACCTTTCCCCAGTTTCCGTTACAGCAATGCTAGTACTTACTGCTAGTCTCCTATTTATTTTATTTAACATTTCATTGACAATGATTTCCTCATATCCATTTGTAATAGCTATCTGTTTAATCGTACTAATCTCTTTTTCAAAGTGCTGATTGCTCATTGGAATGGTTAAAGCTCTATAAATCATACTATTGAAGGCTGCAAGTTTGTGTGATATTGGGTGACATGAGTGATGAGGTATGATTACATCGGTATGAGTTACTTTTCTAAAAATAGAGAAATTGTGGGTTCCTGTGCTATGGTCAATTCTTAAATCTAGAAAATTTAAAACACTATTCTCTTCTAACTCTATGGTGAATTTAATCTTATGGTGTAAACGATTCAAATAGCTAAGGAAATTATCTAATTGTCTATTACTACCCTTCCACAAACAAATAATATCATCTACATATCTGTACCAATAAGCAATCCTATTCTTAAAATTATTATTTTCAAAAATTCTATGTTCAAGGCTATCCATAAATAATTCAGCTAGTAGTGGTGAAAGGGGTGAACCCATCGCTAACCCATCTTTCTGTTCATAAAATTTATTGTCAAACTTGAAATAGTTATATTCAGTACATAATTTCATCAATCCTAACAGCTCAGTTCTAATAATAGGATCATTAATTGTAGTTTCCATGATCTCTTTAGCTCTGTTAAGACTTTCTTCAATTGGTATATTTGTAAAGAGATTAGTTACATCAAAGAAACAAGTTTATAAGATGAATGAACAGGAATATTTTTGATTTTATTGACCAACTCCAATGAATTTTTGATTCCAAATTTAGGTTGGAATCCCGTTAATGATCTGAAGCTACTGTTGAGTTTGTGGGCCAATTTCGAACATGGAGAATTAATAAATGACACTACTGGTCTTATCGGAATATTATTCTTGTGAAGTTTGGGCTGACCAAATAATCTGGGTGGGTATGGGTTCATAACTGTTAAATATTTGATTTCCTGTTTATCAATTAACTTTGTGATACCTGCCAGCTTACTTTTAACTAATTTATTAATGTTGTTGGTTGGATTGGAGTTAATCTCAATGAAATTATTATCTGAAATGAATCCGTTAACTTTACCTATGTATTCAGTTTTCTCTAATATAACCGTGGTGCCTCCTTTGTCTGCTTTTACTATGATCAAATCGTTGTCTTTGACTTTCTTCTTAATCTTCTTCACGATGTCCTCTGTACGTTGAATATTGGGTAAAACTTGTCTTGCCTGTTCTTGTAAAATTATGTCCGCACATCTGTTGGTTAAAATACGATTCTGTGACACTCTCCAATTACTATCAATGCTGCATGCTAGAAGTTCTGTTTGTTTGCTCCCTAAACTACTATAACTGTTGAATTTAGTACCTTGTCCTAGCAATTCTTGTTCTGAAGGTGAAAACGAGACATTAGTGAAATTTTTAACTCTATCAGCAAACTTATGGTGATGATTTGTATTATTCGGTTTTGGACGTTGTTCTTCAACAAGTTTCTGTAATTTCAAGTTCTGTGTAACGGTTTTTTCTTTCAATTTCTTATAGATTTCGTCCCTGCACTTATAGTCTAAGAAATCCCATTCAATTTTGTGTAGTTTTTTCGTCAGTTGCGAATGTAAGATGAAAATGTAGAACGATAAGCTATCCCTTCTTTTGTACCACCAGCTGATTTCTTTCTTTATCCAAAATTTTTGTGCATGTTCAATACTTTTTTGCGCAATTATGGACTTGTTGTTGGATTTTATTGAAACAAACTTCGGAACTAATCCCAATTTAAGGCACTGTCTATTGAAAAATATATTCCTCTCTGCTAAACCAAACTTCAGTTTAAGTTTGAAATATAACTTCACCTGTTCTGCTTGACTCGCTTCTTTAACTTTCTTAGTAATGGCGAAGGTGATATTGTGGAAGGTATCCATAATGAAAAATAAGACGAAATTGTCACAACCACATTTATTAAAACTTCGAGAAACTAGTTTCGGTTGTTACACCATTATCAATCTCAATCAAACTGAAAAACTGAAGTACAGAGAAGCCTTATATATACTATACATGAAATGATACTATTGGCTAAGAGGGAAAGAGGCTGACCTAAATCGGACGTTGTGATTGGTTGTCAAGTCACGCCCCCTGGTGGGAGGAGTAACAAGCAAAAATATGAGTCAAATCAATAACTAAACAATGTGAACATCAGGAAAGTAACAAAAAATTTGTAATAAGGCTAGAATTTAATCAAATTAAAATTAAAAATTCTTTTAAAAATTAGAAGCTCACTGAAATGCAATCAAGGTCAACTGAGAAATACACATAAGAATTGCTTTTTTAAAAACAGGCTGGAATTATAATGAAACCAAGTTAGTTGTATTGAATTGGTTAAAATAAATTTGGTCATTTAAATTAGTTATGGAATCGTTTTTTACCAACTTAGTTATCTCCAAAGCTTCTAAAATGTTCAATTGTCTGCCTTTGCCAATCAAATGCAGAAATTCAACATTTTCTTCAGCCTTGAACTTGTGTCCATTATTAATGAGATGTTCTGCAAAATTTGAATCTCCTTTTTGGGTTTTCCAATCCCTGATATGTTCATTTACTCTACATTTGAAACTTCTACCAGTCTGACCCACATAACAAGCATTACAATCACCGCAATTCAATTTATAAACCCCACTTTTATCCCAGATATCAATTTTGTCTTTACTACACCCAAATAAGCTCTTTAGAATTGGTTTGGTTTGAAAAGCTACATCAAAACCGTTCTTTTTCAGTTGTTTTCCTAATTTATCAGAAACTGGGCCAAGGTAAGGCACCGTTATCCATGACCTTTCCCCAGTTTCCGTTACAGCAATGCTAGTACTTACTGCTAGTCTCCTATTTATTTTATTTAACATTTCATTGACAATGATTTCCTCATATCCATTTGTAATAGCTATCTGTTTAATCGTACTAATCTCTTTTTCAAAGTGCTGATTGCTCATTGGAATGGTTAAAGCTCTATAAATCATACTATTGAAGGCTGCAAGTTTGTGTGATATTGGGTGACATGAGTGATGAGGTATGATTACATCGGTATGAGTTACTTTTCTAAAAATAGAGAAATTGTGGGTTCCTGTGCTATGGTCAATTCTTAAATCTAGAAAATTTAGAACACTATTCTCTTCTAACTCTATGGTGAATTTAATCTTATGGTGTAGAACATCTCATTAATAATGGACACAAGTTCAAGGCTGAAGAAAATGTTGAATTTCTGCATTTGATTGGCAAAGGCAGACAATTGAACATTTTAGAAGCTTTGGAGATAACTAAGTTGGTAAAAAACGATTCCATAACTAATTTAAATGACCAAATTTATTTTAACCAATTCAATACAACTAACTTGGTTTCATTATAATTCCAGCCTGTTTTTAAAAAATCAATTCTTATGTGTATTTCTCAGTTGACCTTGTTTGCATTTCAGTGAGCTTCTAATTTTTAAAAGAATTTTTAATTTTAATTTGATTAAATTCTAGCCTTATTACAAATTTTTTGTTACTTTCCTGATGTTCACATTGTTTAGTTATTGATTTGACTCGTATTTTTGCTTGTTACTCCTCCCACCAGGGGGCGTGACTTGACAACCAATCACAACGTCCGATTTAGGTCAGCCTCTTTCCCTCTTAGCCAATAGTATCATTTCATGTATAGTATATATAAGGCTTCTCTGTACTTCAGTTTTTCAGTTTGATTGAGATTGATAATGGTGTAACAACCGAAACTAGTTTCTCGAAGTTTTAATAAATGTGGTTGTGACAATTTCGTCTTATTTTTCATTATGGATACCTTCCACAATATCACCTTCGCCATTACTAAGAAAGTCCAATGTGATAAATTACCTGAAGTCTAAAACACTGAATTCTGAAGGTTAAATATAAATTGAGCAATTTAATAATATTTATATTATTTTTTAAATAATATTCAATCACTCTATCATAAAATTGTTTCTTTATAAAACAAATTTTAAAACAAAAAAGAAACCTACTCCAATGAAATGGTACTCAAAAGTTTAAAATAGAGCACTACATTTAAATGGAGAAATTTTTTAAGTTAATACAAGTAACCTTTTGAAGTTGGTGCCAAATTTTCCATAAACTTCTAAAATATAACAGAATTTCTTTTTAACTCCATGAAATATTTGGCGCCGACTTCAAAAGATTCATTGTATTAAATTAAACATTTTCTAAGTTTGAATGTAATGCTTAGCGGGCCGCTTAGCGCAGTTGGTTGGGGCGTCGCAACTTCAGCTTGCTGTCGTTTAAGTGGTCGTGGGTTCGAATCCCGCTCCACCGTCAGGCATTTATGTGTAATCATTCATCTCATTACCCTCGCACAAGTCTCGGACTCATGTGGGCATCATCAGCTTTTAAAAAAAAAAAAAAATTTCGTACGTGAGTATTCAATTTTTTAATATTATTTCATTGAAGTCGGTTTCTCTTTTGTTTTAAAATTTGTTTTATTTTAAGCGTTTTAGTTTAATTCTCAAACTTTGAAAACATGATAAATTTTTTACAGCCTACCTTATGAAATAATTATCAAATTAGCAAACCAATATGATCAATATATAAAGCTGGGCATTCACGTTCCGATTTGCAGTACGACTGCTAGTTGGATAGTCGACTCCACTCACGCTCCGACTTGCTATCCAACTAGAGATCCAACTTTAGTCCTAGTCTGTATTAACACCTGTGAACATCGCTCCCTTTTGGGGAAGTATAAGACGAATAATAAAATCAAGGAGAATTTTTAATGAGATCGCAGCAACGCTGCTAAATTCTTCTTATTCCTAATTCAAATTGAGTTCACCTGATTGGTCAAAACGGGGCATAACAGGATTGTTTCACACATAACCAGCTTTGGGTAACCTATGTCGTTTACCTGGCATAATCGTATTTCATCATATGATTTCGAAAATCGGGTAGATGTAAAGTGTAAAGCGCTCCATATGATACAGTCATCGGCCAAGTAAACGACACTATTTATCCAACTGGCGGTTAGGTGAAAAACTATCCTATCCGAACAAAATTAAAATGAAGACATCGATGGAAGTTCCTTTTTTTGTTTAATATTGGGCTAAGTATTGGGCAGATCTTTACTAAACTTAGATGGAAACACTGCTGAATGATGCTCTTCCATTAAAAAAATTATCGAAATCGGTTCGATTGTGCTCGATTAATGTTATTGATGTACAAACATAGGGAAAAAAACAGATCGAGAGAACCTCCTTTTGTTTGGAAGTCGGTTGCTGGCTGCAAGCTGTGCTAGACTCTTGAAACATTGTTATAACTTCCTCATAATCATCATAGAGTTTGATAATCTAATATAAAATCAATTGTGATATAAAACAGATTTCAACTATAGGTTCCAGTTTAGTTTATGCTAGTGAAAATCAAAACATTGGACATAAGGAATTTTGTTGATTGGACCAATTATCCATTTTTTTACAGTGCAAGCATAGAAGTTTTCATTTTTTATTGTGTTCAATTTTTTCCTAAATTATATAATATTTTCGAATTGAAAAAAGAGAGAAAATATTGAGGCATGATATATTATGAGATCTGATGAACAAGAAGAAGAAACAACACTCTTTTTCAAGAGCTGCCAATTGAGTGCATTCTTTTGTGAATTGGAAAGCATAATATGATGTTTATAGAAACCATAGCAGTTGCAAGGTTATTTAATGTAGGTGCATCGAACAAAGTAGGTGCATTCTAACCTGTGGATCGCCACGAGAATGGCATCAGCTAACATTGTATTCTTAGGGGGGGCCAATGCCATTCTCGTGGCGATCCACAGGTTAGTATGAATCTTTGTTGAATGATGCATGTGCCTATCAGCACAAATGTTAATAATAATTAATAGATCCTCACAATCAGTATGAATTTTTAAAAAATGAATGAATAAATGTATACAGGGTGGGGGAAATGTTTGGAAACGGCTTAATATTTCATATACAAAGGTGATTTTGCGGTAGGTATGATTGAGGATCCTACTCAAATTGAAAATACTATTTTACTGTGACTTTAAAAATCTGGTCCGCCATCTTGGAACCGCCATTTTGAATGTAACTTTTTTTTTTAAATAGGAAGGGGGTCATGCGATACATGATTTCAATACAGAATTTTAAGACAAAATGAATGCCGAAAACCGCACATCGATATGTCAACCCGTTTCGGAGATATTTACATTATTAATCGATACCATGAAAAGCAGAAATGAAATAAATAAGTACATTAAAATCTTACCTATCAAATTTTTTGTTAATAGTGTTTGCTAATAAACATTAAAACCCAATTATTTTAATAAATGTTCAAACTGTTTTCCTTCAGCTGTTTGACAATGTGCTAATCTTAAATAATAGCCATCAAGCACATTTTGAATCATTTCGCGTGGAATTCTGTTAGCCACTTCAGTTATACATTCTCTCAGTTCATTAATTGTTGCTGGTTTCTTTTTGTACACATTGTCTTTCATGTAGCCCCAAAAGAAATAATCAAGTGGAGAGAGGTCAGGTGACCTAGCGGGCCACTCTATTGCACCTCTACGACCTATCCAGCGTTGGGGAAATGTTTGGTTCAATATATCCCGCACTCCTAATGCATAATGAGGGGGCGCCCCATCTTGTTGAAACCACAAGTTATGTAACTCTTGTCCGTTGATGTTCTGGATGGCTGGAACGATCAAATTTATTAACATGTTCTCGTAAATGGCACCTGTTAAATTATTCTCGATAATAAATGGTCCTACAATGTGACCATTTACCATACCAGCCCATACGTTTAATTTTTCAGGATACTGTGTATGACCCTCCTTCATCCAGTATGGGTTGACATCGGTCCAGAAACGATAGTTTTGCTTATTTACATTGCCGTTAAGCATGAACGTAGCTTCATCCGAAAATACTACATTATTAAAGAAGTTTGGATCATTGTCATACTTGTTCATCATTATGTCACAAAACTCTACCCGGCGGTCGAAATCATCCTCATTCAGTTCTTGTAATACATGAAGCTTAAACGGATGGAAATGAGATTCCTTAAGAACTTTTCTGACAGAACGAGTAGACATACCATGTTCCTTGGCAACGCTTCTAGTTGATGTATGCGGATCTTCAACAAATGATTGCATTACCTCTAAAGATTTTTCATTGTTGGTGGCAGTATTTGTTCTTCCAGTGCGAGCACGATCAGTCACTTTGCCCGTTTCTTGAAACCGCTTTACTGTCTTAAAAACAACACTTTTACTAATTGGATTTCTGTTGGGAAATGTTTCGTTAAATAAATCAGAAACTTCTTGGTAAGACCGTACTCTATCTCCATAGCCGCGCATCATTAACAAAGTTATTCTCTCGGTTTCATTTAAAAATGCCATTGCGAACGACTTTAAACACACTCACTACTTCATGATTGAAAAAGAATTCATTAAATCAGTTGGATTATTACAGATGATTTTAGGTTGATATCATGATTATTGTTGATATTATGATATCCAGAGTCAGATGTTCATCACGCGAAATGATTCAAAATGTGCTTGATGGCTATTATTTAAGATTAGCACATTGTCAAACAGCTGAAGGAAAACAGTTTGAACATTTATTAAAATAATTGGGTTTTAATGTTTATTAGCAAACACTATTAACAAAAAATTTGATAGGTAAGATTTTAATGTACTTATTTATTTCATTTCTGCTTTTCATGGTATCGATTAATAATGTAAATATCTCCGAAACGGGTTGACATATCGATGTGCGGTTTTCGGCATTCATTTTGTCTTAAAATTCCGTATTGAAATCATGTATCGCATGACCCCCTTCCTATTTAAAAAAAAAAAGTTACATTCAAAATGGCGGTTCCAAGATGGCGGACCAGATTTTTAAAGTCACAGTAAAATAGTATTTTCAATTTGAGTAGGATCCTCAATCATACCTACCGCAAAATCACCTTTGTATATGAAATATTAAGCCGTTTCCAAACATTTCCCCCACCCTGTATAATACACTTACTGAGACCGAAATACTATAATACAAAATGCCCAAGGAAAAACAATAGTGAATTGACAAGATAAAATAATTCCTGGATTTCTTGTTCCATGACGAACTGCGTTGTTAATATTAACGTTTTATTCATAATAATAAGCACTTAAAAATTACAGATAATAGAGGCTTACAGCAAATGCCAAAACAAACCTCATTGAATACATTAGATTGACTGAAAACAAACAAGGAAATCACAAAACAAAATTTTAAACGCTAAGCTAACAAAGAAATAAGTCAAAATACATACAATAAGAGAACGGCGTGAAATAAAATCATAAAGAAAAATAATCTTAAATATTAATTAAATTTAAACAATGAAATACCAAAATAGCTAGAAAATTGCATGAAAACAGTATAAAGAAAAATAACCTTAAACCTTTGGTAACTCTAAACAAAGAAATAATAGAACAGCTAGAAACAAAATAGAAGGAAAGAAGAGGAAAGTAGAGGAAAGAAGAAAACATATAATTTATGGTCTGCAAAACATTGTTAACATCTAAAATTCCAGAGATTGAAAACATTTTTTACTAAAACTGCACAAACTATCTGAGAAGGGGTCTAGAACTGGATTAAATCTATTGTACAATCGCACAGTTCTTTTAAAGAAGCAATTCGCATAGTGAACCGTGTTTACTTTATCCAAGGCGAAAAGCATATTCAATCTTGGTCTATAGATGGAACAAAAAAACTGAAATATTGAATTATGTTTGGAATATCCAAATGACTATTCAAGAGCTTATGCAAAACAATTAGTGAAATGTAATCTCGTCTATTTTTCAATGACATGGTCTGAAATCGAAATCTCAATCTTCTCATAGAAAAGTTGTATGGGCATGAATATCCAAACTTTTTATAAAATAAAAATCTGAGGAATTTATTTTGTATGCGCTCAATACCATTAATATTTGCACCCTGATATGGACTCCAAATCACTGCACAATATTCTACTCTACTCCTCACCAAAGCCAAATAAAGTAACTTGATTAAATCAATTTCTGTGAAATGTTGAACACTCCTTATCAAGAAGCCCATCTTATTGGAATTAGTGGCGGATCCACGGGGGGGGGGGGAGGGGGGAATTCCCCCCCCCCCCCCCCAACGGAGAAGAAGAAAAAGAAGGAGGAAGAGAAGAGGAAGGAGAAAAGAGAGAAGAAGAAAAAAGAGGAACGAATGGAAATGATAGAAAACATAGAAAAAGTGGAAAAGAGATTACAGTAGAAATTAGTAGGAGGAGAGATGAAAATGAAAGAAGACGAAAAAGGTAAAAAATAAGGATAAAATTAAAAGTAGAAGAAAATGAAGGAGAGTTTTCAAAGTTGTTGATAAGCGAGGAAAATGAGACAGCAATGCCTAACCAACAATTAATTTTCTATTGCAAATATTGTGTACTTCAGTACTTGGTCTGAAAATGATGCCAGTTCTGAAAGAGTTTTCTGGATTATGTAGCTTATCAATGGCTGAGGACTACTATGGCAGAAAAAGCAGACTTGTTTTATTAGCACTACTTTACATTTACTTAGATAATCACTTTAGAGCCTAGATCCTGGATACTCAAAAACTTTTTGGGAGATATTGGCTGATTACAGAATAGTTTTTCAATTGCGAATAATTTTTGTAGTTTTTCTTGTTAATTTCATTTTTTTCATTAACAGCTTGTGTCAGTGGCATAACTATGGGGGGGGGGGAAATCAGGGGGATATTACCAACATTAGAATAAAATAACTACACACATGTAAATAGACAATGCATATAATATTATACAATAGACTCAAATTGAAGTCATTCATTTCACTTTCAGTTTTTAAATGAATTCAGTCAAAGAGTAGCCTTTCCATATTCTCAACTTCGAAAAGCCAAGCAAATAATAATTTCTTAAATCTGTATAACGTTTCAGACTCCTTCATGCTTGCTGGTAAGACATCAAAAAATTTAGGTGCGATGAAATTGTAAAACCTCCTGTAAGCTTCTAATTTAGGAAGAGGTAAAATCATCCTTATTTCTCTACCAGACCTAAAATTAAAAAACCTATTATACCCATTACATCTTTTATAAAATAATTGTGATACTCTAAAAATATACAAATACCTTGAAGGTAAAATGCAAAGTTTCTTGAATAATGGAAATGAATTTACTCTTCTGCTCTGATTAGTGATAAGTCTGATTATGTGCTTCTGAGCTGTCAATAAAGTCCTAAGGCTAGTAAAATATGCTCCACCCCAACAAATAATACCATAGATCAATCTTGATTCAACTAGAGAGTGGTACAATACTTTTAAAACCCTAGACGAGCAAATATCTTTTAAATAATAGAATTTATAAATACTTAGACCCATTTCTTTTCTCAACTTATTTATATGCTCTTTCCATGACAGGCTTACATCTAAGATAATTCCTAGATACTTTATTGATTTAGTCTGAGGAATGCTTGTACATGCACAATTTTTACGTGCTACACAAATAGAGTCATGGTACTTGATACTATGTAGAACATTGGAGTGGCTTTTCAATTGGAAAACTATAAAATTTGTTTTTAATACATTCAATGCTAACCTATTCTTTGTCAACCAGATTCTTATTCTGCTAAGGTCATCCTCTATATATCTTCTTTGATTTTAGCAACAGTCTTTCGTTCATAGCTCAAAGCTGTATTACCAGCAAAGGTTGTTACTCTACCTTTGAAGTTCCCTTTACACAGATCATTAATGTATATAATAAACAGTACGGCTCCCAGTACAGAACTCTGTGGAACACTGTATTTTACCTGCCCTTCCTCACTCAAAATATCAAACAACTTCACCTGCTGAGATCGTTCTTTTAAATACGATTCAAACCACAGCTATTGCAAACTCCTCTTATACCAGCTTTATACATCTTTTCAAGCAATATTTCATGGTCCACCATATCAAACGTTTTTTTCAAGTCTAGAAACAATCCTGCAACTTGATTTCCTCTATTCTTTCCATCAAATAGCTCTGAGGTAAATTTCAACAGCGCATTGTGAGTACTCTTCCCTTTCCGGAAACCAAACTGATTTTCACTGAAAAACCCACTCGATTCAAGAAAATTAACTAATCTTATTTGAACTAATCTCTCTAAAACTTTTGATAATATTGACAGAAGTGATATTGGACGATAATTGCACATACTCTGCGAGTCACCTCCCTTATGGAGTGGAATAACAATAGACTTTTTCAGAATGCTGGGGAAAGTACCATTTGCCATGCTCAGGTTAAAAATGTGTACCAATACTTTCAAAATATAACTCCTCATTCTTTTCAAAATATCAATGCCTAACCCATCAAAACCTGTTGACTTTTTGTTTTCCATGCTATCTACTATATTACTTACTTCTGCTTCATTAGTTGGAAACATATAAAATGAATTCACATGTTCCATATGGTTATAAAAATAATCTTTATATTTATTGTCAATATAATCATTTACAATTTCTAGATCATCTTTCACTTGCTGTGCTATGTTGAGAAAATAATTATTGAAATTCTCTGCAATAAGATATTTATCATCAATAATCACATCATTATCCAGCTTTATCGACTCAATCACTTTCTTTTTTGTCTTACCTACTCCTATTAATTTATTAATAAAAAGCCATTTCTCTTTACTATTCTTACACTTATTACAGAGTTCACATAAGTGATTATTCTTAGCATTTCTCAAATCATTCTTTAGTGTTTTCTTATACCTTTCATAATAGAGTTCAAGCTTCTTATTATATGGTTGCTGTCTTGTTTTCTTATACAGCTGCCTACGTTTGTTAATTCTACAAACTAAAATCTCATTTATCCACGACTTCATAGGATAATTCTTGCGTTTGATTGTAATACTTTCTTTTGCTACATCAATACACAATCCAAAAATCGTTCTAGGAATGCATTGAGTGCAGAATCAGTATCTTGCATACCATAAATATCTATCCACTCCATCAAAGAAAGTTCACTCTCTAATTTTTTGAAATTTATTCTTGTATTTAATAAGTCTTCAGTATTTCGTTGTGCGAAAAGTTCTGTAATTTTTGAACGAATGATCTGTAATGAATGATCTGTAATTCCTATATTATGTATCTTTAATTCATAATCATCTATATTGATGTTTCTTTTTTATCTTAATTGCAATGTGATCTATAGGCATACATGTTCCAGAAGTTACTCTTGTGGGTTGATCAGTGAGAATATTGAAACCGTTACATTGTAATAGAAGTAAATACTTATCAGATAAAATGTCATCACCTATACTGTCAATATTAATGTCACCTGCATAAATAGTGTTAACATCCTCATCCCGTAAATAATCATCTAGCTCTAGTTAATATTTCGTCTTATCAACATAATTGAATCTATAAAAACCAAGAATATTAAGCTTCAAGTTATTTACGTGAACAACTATTTTCAAACCGTCCGAAGACTCAAAATTAATCTTACGACAGGTCAAACATTCAATACACTTTTTAACATAAATAATAACTCCACCTGCTCTGTAATTCGCATTACAGTTAGCATAGATATTATAATCTTCAATTTCAAAATTAAACAATTCCTCCTCATAAATCCAAACTTCGGTTAAAATAATTATCTCAGGCATTATGTCTATAGATTTCAATTCTTGAACAAACAATATGAAATTTTCACAAGTTAGTTCGAAGTTACTGACAATTGAACAAACTGACAAATTTACTTAAACAGAATTTATTAATTTCGAATTCCTTTAATTGCTATTAGTTTATACTGAAGACTTCCGCAATGGCGGATATTGACAACAGTATTTAATAGCTGATGGAAATCGATGAATGCTACTGTACAAAAATATCAGTCACCACCGGGAATCGAACCACGGACCTCCCAATTGCCGGTCGGGCGCCGAACGTTTTCGAGTTGTGCGTTCAACTCGAAAACGTTTTTTTTATTTTATTTTTTATTTGTAGATTACGCCTTGGAGACTCCAGTTAAGGAGTATAAGACAAGTCAGATCAACAATATTATACACTAGATACCATAATTACTATATCAGTTAGTTGAAATGAGGCTTAATTTTGATGTGAAAGGAACTCTTGTACACTATAAAAAGCTTTATCAACTAAATATTTCTTCAATTGTTTTTAAATATTTCTATATTTTCAAGACTCTTCAAAAACTGCGGTAGCTTGTTGTAGAATTTCCTACCAATATAACTAGGTTTTTGTTTGAATAAGCTACTATTGTGACTCACCAAGTGATAATCTCCTCGGCTTCTTGTATTATAATCATGTACATCAAGATTTTGGTTAATATCATTCGTTTTTACATATAAAGTAGCTTCATACACATATAAGCAGGGTACAGTTAGGAGACCAAGTCTCTTGAACAACGGCCTACATGAATCTAATCTATTTACTCTTTCTATACACCTAACCGCTTTCTTTTGGATCTTAAACACCCTATCAAGATTTTGTTTTGATGAATTACCCCATATACTAAGATAGCATACCTAATATGTGACAGTAAGAGCCCATGGTAAGCTGTAAAAAGTAACTTTTTGTCATTCAATCTAGCGAGCTGTCGCAGGACAAATACCCCAGATGAAATTTTACAACATATTTTCTCAATGTATGGAGTTCAGGTCAATCGTCTATCCAACATTAAAGAGAAATTGTGATTGACATTCACTGTAAAAGTGAATGTGAACTTGATATTATCCACCATGAATCACATGCATACTTTTTCAATTGAATAATTAAAATCAGATATAAATAAACAAAATAACGGACCTGACTTGGAGAAAAATGCACTAGTTATGAATACATTGAACAAAAATATTATCTTGCATACACTTTCATTGAAATTTCCAATAGACCTCATTCTGAACTGGATCCTTGATTTGAATTTGAGCTGAAATCCTCGAGTTTACTCAAGTACGTGAGATGTTCGAGCACAATGACAGACTGACCTGATTTTCTGACCAGAATCCATCACGTATATTCCATATCATCATATTCCATCACGTATCCATAAATATTAAAACCCCTTAGCCTTCTTCATTTTTTTGCCACCGCGAGTACTTTCCTCCTTTCTTGAGAAAAACTCTCATTTACTGAGATTGGGCTATCGGATGAAAGTCCCAGATGCCTTGTCGAGAAGTCACGCTTTACCCTCCTCTTGTTGAGTAATCCATCCTTATCAATTTTCCTAACAAGTTTGACAAAATGATGGGTGGTGGAATATTCTCTTAAAATTTATTTAGCCATCAGTTAAGCTCCAGCACTTTAAAAAAGCTAATTTCTTATCAAATAATACGTAAACAAAACATTGCAGTGAAAGAATGATTAGGTACTATACCAATTATGTCTTAGGGCCTGCATGGAAAAATTCAGTTACATACAGAGTGGTCCAAAAACATGTATCCATTGTTTAAAAGTCCATAACTTGCAAACTAATTGATGGAGTTGTCTCATCTTTGGTGAGAGTGTAGCTTAAATTCAAGATTAGATATCACTGTTTGTGTTACAACCCAACTCCATCAATTAGTTTGCAAGCTATGGGCTTTTAAACAGTGGATAATTTTTTTTGGACCACTCTGTATTAATTACTCCAATGAAACTTATTATAAAAGAAAATTTATTTGTAGCCTACATGGAAAGAATAATCTGAATATGGTATTGATACAAAACATAGGCCTACTCGGGATTTGCTTGATTTAAGAATAAAATGGAGTAGCATTATTTCTTTGTTAATTGCTTGTCTATTTACAACTAAAAATAATGAAGGCTATGAAGTCCATGAAAATCGTATTCTTTAGCAAGGTATGGTTAAGTACCGTAAGGGATCACTCATGCCCGTATTATTTTATGAATCTACCTTGGGGCTTCCTCAGGTAAAGGAAAGCCTCTAGAAAAGGGGATTTTCAAGTTTCTCTTTTGATGAGGAAGGAAGCTCTTCAGGGTCAGTTCAAAAATCAGTGCTTATTGTCGCCTTGTGTCCATTTCTTGAATGCTCTTAAGCTGGGCATTCACGTTCCGATTTGCAGTAGGCATACTACTTGTGGTCCAACCTCCAAGGTTGGATCAGGTATTGGAACGTGAATGGGCTTGTTGGATAGTTGGAAGTGTAGATGGACGACTAGAGGGACGACTGGAACGTCCAACTTCCGACTGACGACGGTGTTGGAGCGTGTGTGGGGGAGTTGGATCAAAGTCGTCCAACTTACCTCAGTCAGTGCAAGACCTTCGGGCAAGTTCGGTTACATTTTTCGGCTCTAGAGCGACTTTCACAGCTGACTAGGAATAAAGTTGGATTGCAAGTAGGAGCGTGAGTGGAGTCAACTATCCAACTAGCAGTACTACTATATAGTAGTACTGCAAATCGGAACGTGAATGTCCAGCTTTAACTGCTGAAAATATATTTAGGGCTATGGTCAATCAGTTCACACGAAATTTTCTGTCCTAGGCTCCCACGCCTTCTTGATATCATCAGTGTTCACCACCTATTCATCTCTATTTGTTGAATATATTGGCATCAATTTTTATCAAATAGCTTTTATTGCAAATCAGAATGAAAAGGCACATTCCAATGGCATCTAAAAAGATCTCATAACATTGATAGAGAACTGCCAAGCTTGGATGCTGATGATAAGCAGTAAAATATCCTTATCAAAGTCCCAGTCAGCATACAATCACCAGGAAGGAGTAAGTGGTGGAGTTCCTCATATCCAGATTCAGCTACATGGAGTATGGAGGCGTAATTCTAACAGGAGGAAATGTGAGGTTTTTAGTAGAGTAAATATATGAAACGGGCAACCAGCTAGTAGCCTGGGTTTTGGTTAGATTAGGTTAGGTGCATTTTGCTGCACACAACAGCAAACCTCCCCTAGCTCTGGCCGACTACCTGAATTACAGAAGAAAATGCTCTAGCCATTTTTCCTGGCTGCTGTTTATAATAAAGTTAACAATGTAAACAGAAAAAGGTATAAAATTGTCTGGTCACCAAGAAAGACGATGACAAAAAGGAAGAAAGAAAACACAAAACCAAAAACCTCATAAGCCTAAGCTGAGGCCACCTGCCTGGTCAATAAACATAATATTTTTTTTTCAAATGACCAAAAACGTTATATAAATACAAATTGCTACTTTTTCAATTGGAATTCGTTAACATGATGAATGAGTGGATGGATATGAATGTGAATTTTGGAATGACTTCCTCATTAAGGAAAACTTTTTTTATAAAAAAGTAACCCCTATTATGTTTTGGATAGAGACAAGTAAAGCATTACATTATTAAAATAGCTAATATAATATTATGTAGGCCTATAATGATCTTTTCGGCTCCATATTTTTCCCCCACGAATAATATTAAAAATAAGGAGATCTACTTTTAAATGAAATGAAACACTAATTATGATGTTGAAGATCCATCTTGTTTCCATTAATATATAATAAAACTTAAAAACACTGTTAAGTGGAAATTATTGTGACTCACATTATGCAAGCAAACATCTCTTGAGGGACATTACAAATCTTTACACCAATGTGCACTTGCATGAAACACGACTTCTTCACCTTAAACAAATGCTCTTACAAAACAACACACCACCAGAACAGATCCAAGAAATTTTAGTTCTCACCACACTAGTTAGGCTACCTCACAAAATTACTTCACATACAATAATAAATTCTATTCACAACCTCATGTCCTTCCTATAGGTTCCCCAATTTCGTGTGTCCTAGCTGAAATCTTTGTCCATAATAGACCAGAAACATATCCTACATAATACAGACAAAATCATCAGCTGGCACCATCGATCTCTATACTGCTACAACTGGATCGCGCGATGCATATGAACAAGTGAGCTTTTGCGGTCCGGTTCTCTCGACAGCACTTCCCCCACCACTAGTCCGTGCATGTAGATACGCGCTCTTACACAGCAAGGCTTACGGCGGTACCATGTTCGCCATCACAAAAACCGCTATATCTTCGTTTGTAGTGGCTCGATTTTAAATTAGTTAACATATTTGTAATCCGTATAAACGTGTGAAGATTATGGTATAAATTTCATATCAAAATAATTTGATAGTAAACTATTTATGACACTCAAATCTAACAAATATGGTTGAGCCGTAAAGTAATTTTGAAAGCTACTTTCCTGTTGTTTATTTTAACTACTGGTGTATTATATTACATAATTGTGGTCTGATTAAAGCTTGGAAATAAGCAATTCTTTATCATTAAGTTATTAATAAATTTATATTAATTTCCATGGTGTTGTTCTGCCTCAAGTTCTCATCTAATGCTGACTCCAATTCGTCACTGGTAAATGCAGTCTGCAACATTTACCAGTGTGTTTTACATAATCTATATCCATAGGTTCAAACAAAAGGTGTACGTGAGTATTCAAACATTGATGTAGCTCAGGGGTGCCCACAGGGGGGGGGCTATGACGCAGACTGCGTCATTGAAATTCTTGTGGGGGGGGGGGGTAAAGCTGATTGAAACTGTGTTTAATGTGACGACATTCAAAATATATACGAAGTCACCAGATAGAATGTCAATTAACGACAATAGATTTATAATTATTATTATTATACTATTGAATATAAATTAGCTAAAATAGTAATGTTTAGGATTTGTGCAGGAAGTTATGATTCAAGCTTAGCAAGAGGCTGAGCGAGTGCTCTGAAAGTGGTTTATACAACTTTATTCTCCTTAGCAGTTACTAGTTGAACAGCAGAAAGAGCAATAAGTCGAGTTAAAATTATCATAAGCAGACTCAGATCAGCTATGGGAGACTCATGGCTGTCCAATCTAATGGTTCTAGCTGCAGAAAAAAATGTACTTGAGTCTATTTCTAACGAAGAAATGATTAAAAGGTATTCTGTTTCCTCATCCCAAAGACAAAAACTGCTATGTAGGGTTTAAAGAGATAGATTTAACAAGCTTAAAAAGTTCCTAGCTAACTTGTAGATGCTGGTCACAGCCTACAAATTTAAAATGTTTGACTTCAAACTGTTGATGTTTTCCATGTATTTTACGATAAGTAAGAACTGCTATAGCAAAATTTACTAAGTAAATACTAAAAATTCAGTAATTTTTCATAACTATGTTTTTATTTTGTTTTTGAAAGACGCTTCTTTCGATTGTGTGTTGTTTTCTTTTCATGAAATGTGTGCATTTCATGTACTTCATGCATACATAAATTCTCGCAAGATACTACACTAAGTAAATAACCTGTTGTTCAACTACTGTCCAATAAATATGAGCATAAATGACTTGGTATTTTGAATTTTTGTGTTTTTCAAATGAAGTTATCAACTCATTGTTTTCACTTCCTTTAAAGGAACAACTTTGTAGAATTATTTAACCTCAATATAATTGGTATACCGGACATAAACTTATGGGTATTTCATTTTTATTGAACCGTTGTGTATTTGTAATAATATTTGATTGTTTGAAAACCATATTTAGGTTCACATTCTTATTTTGCAATTAAGTTTATTGAGCAGAAGTTCAAATATACATTTCATTAATATTTCTTTTTTACCTTTCCAAAAAAATGTTACCTATGTAAATAATCTCATGAAATATACAAACATTTTGTATATTATCGACTGGGTTTGAATTTTTTCAATAGCTATATAAATCTTCTTTTAGTTTTAGAAAGAATACGGGGGACTTTCTTTTTCGCATTTTTTTTTTGGAGCCTAATTGATGGGGGGGGGGGTTGGTGCTAAATTAAGGGGGGTGTCCAATTTATGGGGGGGTGGCTGGTGCTAAATTTAGGGGGGGGGGGTGCGTCATAATGCTTAGGCGGGTGGGCACCCCTGTGTAGCTTATACCGTACTACTTTTCCCAATCAAAAAGGTTAAATATAGGTAATAAAAGAAAAAAAAAGGAAAGTTATATTGATGGACTTTAAACAGGAAAATACATTCATGTGGCTTGGAAATTAAAATTCAAATAATCTTTCTTTTGCAGGAAAAGGTTGTAAGAATAATTTGCAGGCTGAATTCAACAGATTTGTGTCAGTATTTTTTCAAGTTCTTAGCCATAATATATTAACTTTCCCATCATTTTAGAAACAATAATTCTATCTTTCCTTTCTAATTTCGCTTTTAATGTACAAACCAATACATACAACTTAAGAAATACAAATATTAGGCCTTCATATCACAGATTTCAAGTTTATGACAAATTTCCTTTTGAAGCTGGTCGAAAATTATTCGATAAATATACCATAATCAAATAAAATACATAACTACCGTACTTTACAAAAAATGTCTAAATAAAAGGTCTTTTATAGAATATATTATACAAAATTCATTTTATAGCATGAGCGAATATATAGATAGTTGAATTAAAATTATAATAAATTTTCGGTCCAAGTGCCAAAATTGGCCAAATTGAGTTGAGTATCAAAATCTAAGCTATGTGCCAACCCCAATTCAGTATAAACTGGGCTATGTCAGAAAAATTCATCTAATAGTTCAAACAGCTGTCGCAAGAATGCGCATGAGCTATGTTCCACAACTCAAGGTCTATAGAAAGATTTATAGGTCTATAGAAAGGTCTATAGACCTTGCCACAACTGTTTCAGTAAAAACCGGGTCATGTGCTATTCATGCTGTCGAACTTAGAGGTTATGCTCACATTGTTTTGGTGTAGCCCTACAAGAAGTTGAAGCATATTATTGAGCGTTATTCATTTCTGTTTACAATTGATAAGTGATTGAAAATGAACATTCAGTGTCTCAACCTAATAAAATACGTAAAAGGGGCGAAGGAAGCTTCACCAGTGTCCAGAAAAACGGAAAGCAACAGGTCAGGAGTATATATTGCTTGTACTCAAGTTGTTCATTCCAAAAACCCATGAACAAACTAGGTATGTTGCAGGTTGTTTATTATTTGGGTATTTATTGAGTATCCGAACTTTTTGATTTTTCCAACAATTTTTTCCCCACACACTCAAAACACACCAGTAAGTAATAATACACTGATATTTTGTGGGGGCAACACTTATTTGGCATTTAAATTAGAGTTTTCTGATGGAACTATTTTTCTTCCGCGTATGAATACTATGAACACACTGTAACACTGCCAGACTAGGCTAGGTTAGGTTAGGTTTGGTTTAGAGCTTAGCAAGGTTGGTGAAGTAACCATTCAATCCAAAAATATAATAGTTTGATAACATATGTTTTCTTTGAAATGAAAAGATTTTGTGTTTGGTCAGATCGACAATGTGTGATAGAGAGTGCAAGCTAAAATTTTTAGAATCTATACGCCTTGGCGAAAAGGACGTGATTGAATTTTTGTTCAGGCATGTATCTTTAAAGAGATTTCGGTGTGTTTGAAGTGTGGTGAGGAGTTAGTTGTGAATAAATCAAATCTTAAATTTCGCTGTCAAAAAAAAATTCGAGGTGGGAAGAAGGCGGCTGCGGTTTGTGGCTTTACTGGCTCGGCAAGGGTGGGCTCGTTCTTGGACAATTGTAGACTCCCGATAGAAAAATATTTCTATTTGGTGACAATACTTTTGCACCTAAAGCCACCCCGACAAACATTTATTTGTGAAGAGCTGGGAATTTCGACAACAACAGTGGTTGACTGGTATTCATTTTGCCGGGAAGTTTTTCTGTTCAATTCAGAGTTGTATCCCCCGAAGTATTGAAAGGTTAGTAAGCTTAGTTTTCTTCAGATATGTGATTATTAATTTGATTTATATCGTTTTATGGTTGGGAGTTCATAATATGTTTGCAAATTATGAATTTTTTAAATGAAAAATAAAATTTTCGTCAAAAATTTTTTTTTCGAAAATTCAAATTTTTGGGTAAAAAAGACGCGACCCCCAAAAAATTTTAACGAATTATTGCTTCATGGGGTGTGTACATGTCACAAAAAAAAAATTGTTGGAAAAATCGAAAAGTTCGGATACTCAATAATTACCATTATTTGAATTATTATGATAGCATCCCACTTGGTAAATTGAAGACCCTTTTATTCTTAAATATAAATATATTTTCATGGGATTTACTTATAAAGGCTGTAGCAGACATGAAGGTTATTAGAGGCCCTTTGTGTTTGTTTCAGGTGTCCTTTAAATCTAAATATAAATGTAGAGATTGGCTTTAAGCAGAAACTAAGACTTTTTAACAAGTTTTATGATACTGGTGACAAAAATATGCAAAACTCCTATTTGATGGGACTAATGAGTGATTGTGAAATAAAACGCCGGCGTATTTATGTTTTATGAAAAGGGTAGCCAAATTTCTTATTTATGTACCAGAATTTTTATTATTGTATTGTTTAGGCAATAAAATAGTGGTTTACTCAACAGTGAGTTTATTTTACATGGACAATAACAAGATTTTTCAAACCAGGTATTTGTTCACTCTGCAATAAGCCAACTTCTTTAAAAAATAAGGGTTCGAACTTAGCCCATTATTCATCTTAATTGGTCTGGACTTACCCCTTTCTTGAATTTTGCAAACTCAAAAAAAAATTCTGCTAATACAATTAAATATTTAGTAATATTATCGTGATAAATTGATAAGAGTAAGTAGTTTGTTTCAATATAATATGCTAAAGTTCAAAAAAATTAAACAATGTAGATTTTGGTAATTGTGCCGCAGATGTTAGCAAGAAAAAAGTCACTTGAAACTTCACTAAATTGTAGTATTATGTTTCCTGATCACAATTATCAAGTTTTTAAGTGTCGGTCTCGACTAATTAATTAATGATTCAATATTAAAAACTCACCATTTGAACATAACTATGGCTCTGTAAAGCCTTTATAGTACCTTAAGCATAACATCATAGACGAACAGATAGTTAGAGCAATGGAGTGCCATCAATATATCAGTGCCATCTATATCATGACATCCATGACATATGGTAATAACGGGTGTGCATTGGTTCATTCGAGCCTTTTTACCGTTTACCGGTAAATGAAATTTTACAAATATTTAATTTATTCAAGTTTGGTTTTCAGTAAAATTCCATTTACTGGCAATGATAAAGATCATATTCTGAGCTAATGAGTCTGAATAGTGGGTGCAGTTTGTGATATTTAACCTAACCAAAGCTAACCTAGCCTAGCCTAACCAAAGCTAACCTAACCTAGCCCAACCAAAGCTAGCCTAACCAAAGCTAACCTAACCTCCTCTAAAATTGCTGAATTGGAATGCTAAAAATATAGCAATGCTAGGTTTGCTTAGATTAGTTTAGCTTTGGTTAGGTTAGGATGCATATGCAAATTACATGTTACAGGTCACATTTAACCTTGATAAATTGGTCCAATCTAGCAAGGCTGGGTTGGTTGGGAATTTCTATAATTCAGCACAAGACATCACAAACACACATATCATTTGGGAGGACATCATTTGTCGACTGTCGTGTTGACCGACCTAGTCACATCTAGCCAGGTTAGGTTAGGTTTGGTTATGTGTACCACACAGAATTGTGGACTGCAGGCTGCGCTATCAGTAGGTCGATCAAACTGTTTGGTCGTCCTAAAGGATACCACCCAAACATTCAAAGGTTCCGCCATGATGAACTATGAAAATTGTGTTATTTCCTGTTTTCAATGTAGGGATGGAGAATCAATACCAAAATTATAAATATATTGTATCAATATTTTGAAACTGGTATGATATTTATTGTGATATAATATCAATGTATTCCCGATATCCTGTCACTATATTAATTAATTATAGTGACCATTATTATGTTTTCATTAATTCCGTAATGCAAAAAATCTCTTTGATAATTTTTTGTTATTTTAAAATTTTTACATTCAGAAATAATATCGGGTTGGAAAATAACAGTCAAAAATCATTATTCAACATAAAATGTATTATTCTTCAAATATATTCTCATTAAAATATATCTGTGAGTTCAGAGTAAAACAAAAGCATCAGTTTCAGATTCTATAGCACTCTATGATATTATCATACATCATCGTTAGTCACAGTCGTTAAAATTCATAAGCTAAAGAAATAGAAGGCCCAAGCGCCCAAAACCCAGGCTGTGGCAACATAAATTGTGTAGAAGTATGTGCAATGAATCAAGTGATAAGATTAAGGAACAAATTGAAAATGCTTTTATTATTGAATAGATGAATTGTATGAGTAAATAATTCATAAACTAGAATGCAAATTATTCTAGTGTTGCAATGATTCATGCATTGTAAACACTCAATTCAAGTTAGTTGCTAAAGATAATCATTTTGGGGTTCAGTTCAAAAGGTGAGTTTTTAATATTGAATAATTAATTGATTCATTGAGATCGACACTTAAAAACTTAATAATTGTGATCAGGAGACATAATACTACAATTTAGTGAAGTTTCAAGTGATTTTTTTCTTGCTAACATCTGCGGCACAATTACCTAGATTTTAAACATTTGCTCAGTTTCTCAGTTGCCAGCCGTATTATATTGTGCTTTGTTAGTTTATATATAGACCTACTAGTAGGCAGTAGCGTAGCGAAAATCTTTTAATGGGTGGGGGGGGGGGGTCAAGGAGTCCTCCCCTGGGAAAATTTTGATAAATAGTCCCTGTAAAATCGAATTCCAAGAGATTCTAGACTCATGTCTAGAAAAGCTTACATCCATTTATTTTAGTCCACATTTAGGGAAATCTTTTATGTTGTGAGCTTGATTTGAGGCTTAAAACAGTAATTTTACTCAAGTATTCATTAAAATGAAGTAAATAAAAAATTTGTAACCCGGAACCCACCACCCCCCTCGTTACGCTACTGACGACTAAACTGGCAACTTTAATCATAGCCTATATGAACACTCTTATAAACCAGTCACCTGCGACTAGAAACTTTCCTAAGAGCAACTCAAGTTTGCTTGCTGCATGTACCTATAGCCTTAATACATAAACACATCAAATCACCCAACCCAACATAAACATGTCACTTTCAATCACATGCTCCACCGGCTAACAAACATTCCTATGTGTCACAAGAAGATTACAACAAATCATTGAATAGTATAAAATAATAGCACAACAGAATGGTTACAAACGCACACTAATAGACAAACTACTGCACAGAATAACAGCAAAACCAATCACCTACACCAGCAACAAACAGGATGACAACTCCCATACATTCATCACACTTACATACCTCAACAACAAAACACAAAATAGCAGCATCATTCACGAATCTTAAATTTAAAATAGCTTACAGAACAACTAACTCACTCAAAATTACCTGCATTCTCAGACAACACCTCAAAACAGACACAATAGATCAAATTGGAATGCAATGACTGCAACAAGTTCTATAAGTTATAGGACAAACTGGCAGGACATTCATCACTCGATTCAAAGAACACACAAGAGCCATCTCACACCCAAACACACATATGCCACATTTGCTGAACACATCATTTCAACAGGCCACAGTTATACAGACATTGACACTTATTTAGACACACTACACTTCATTCACAAAAGTCAGAAACTCAATGTTTTAGAACAATATGAGATTTACAAACACGCAAAGCAGCAACCTGACAACATTTTGAATGATCAACTCAACTTCTTCTCACATACCCTTCTTGTCAAAATAATCCCAATTTCAAACCTCCCGCCTACTCATCCCCCCCCCCCCCTCTTCACCATTCCATCATCCATAACCCTCAAACTCATGCCTTAAATCAGTGTACTGTGGGTCGTCTGACGATGCTCTTGATAACAGAGTGAAACGGCCGTCACGCCATAACGTGAGTCACAATTTCCACTTAAAAGTGTTTTTAAGTTTTATTATGAAACACTAATGTTACTGCTACCATGATTCAGTTAACTGTCAGTTACCAAGCAGTGTCTGCATGAGTGCTCTTAACATTTATTGGGAAGTAATAGCCGAGTGCCGTAGCAGGTGTCTGTTTAATCAGAGATAAGCTACGAAACTCCTGGGCGCTCTTTGTAAGGGTGACCGATTGAATTGGCTAGCAAAAAATACTTCTGCTGTGAAATCACTTTCCGATGGTTCGGAACCCACATAAAACTGTAGGTCCAACTCATCAACCACCATCACCCAATTCATTACCCCCGCACAGGTCTCAGACCTATGTGGGCTTCATCCTCCAAAAAAAGAAGAAAAAACAGAATGAAACGTTCGTTACTTTTAGAAATCCCAATTCAAATCAGTTTTTCTTAGTTTAATGTTATCATCCCTATCATTGTTAATTTCCCTTTTTATTTCTTCTCATAAGATGAACATTTCTTCATTCAATGTGATGCCTGGGATTTCCATTTAATATTGTTTTGGAGACGGCATAGGAGAAAGAAGTATAATTATCTGCCTGTGCAATATTGATTTCCATTTACCATTATAAGCAGTGTATATTGTACTATCCCCGCACTCTCTTTGCCTTGCAGTTATCTAAATACCATTAGAATGTTTATTTAGAACTCTATGGAATTGACTAGAAAAATGGAGAGCCGCCTTATCTGTTTATTTTAGAATTTGATAGAATTTTATAGAGAAATTGAGGACCTTCTCATCTTGATTATGAAAAATGTATAAATAGGAGAAAGTATTATAAAAGTCAGTCAGTTGTGATTCGATCATTAATGCAATAAGTGACAGATTTAGACTGACAGTGACAATTTATACTTCTGTTGGCACTGCCAAATTTATATTTATGTGTTTTTATATGCCTTACATAATATGTATTGTCTATATGTAGTGAACTGGTTTTCTGAACTCTAGGCTACTTATTGTATGTAAAGATATGTTTTGGCAATAGACTTCTATTTTATTTCATTCAATGAAATTCCGCAACGCTTGAAAATACCATAATTTTAAATAAAGTTCCATCAATGAGACTGGATTGATGTGACAATCATTCACAATGGTAAGCTACTTGGAAAGAACAGCATTATAAATCACTGCTATGCAAATTCTGTTATCGAAATTTAATGCATCTCTACAGTACGGTACTGGACATTCATTTTTGATAACAATTTTCATGAAATATTTGTTTCAATCTTCCAAGTCTCGCTGAGATTGAATTTATTATGAATAAATATTTTAACAGGAACTTGACATATTAACGTGTCTTTAAATTACAGAAAATTTTTCAATTTTCGAGATTTGTAGATTAAACTTGTCATGTCAAAAGACGGACATCTTTGTAGACGAATTGGTCCCGTAGTTGAGTGTTTATTGTTTGTAAAAACGCTACAGTTGAGGAGTCATCGTACTTATAGCGGTTAGAGTATTCTGAGGCATGATGAAAATTGATCTAGCAAGCAAGAGCAAAGTGTAGTGTTGTCTTAGCAACTCAGTTTGTTTACTATATGCATAAAGATATAGCAGTCAAAGGTTATAGGTACTATTGAGGAGCATCAATTTATTGCCAAAGATGAGCTCTGTTATTGATTATGTGGAGAAGGCGAAAGAAAGATTGAGTGGCTTGAAACAAGATGAAAAATCTGGACCCCGGTAACTACATCTTTGTTTCCATGAAGCTATTATTATTTTCAGTCTGATAGTAGGGTAGTTCATTCTGAATTCAAAAACCGTGCGTGTACAATTTTATCTGTGATGTTTTCCATGACGAAATACTTAATGAACAATCTAATATTGAAACTGACACTGTATTTCCCTTTTAAATAATGTTTTACTCACATACGGTATATTATTGGAGATGCTTGAGGAATGCGTTTCACTTCTGAAAAGAGGCTGACGAAGCTTCTTTTCAGAAGTGAAACGCATTCCTCAAGCATCTCCAATATATGCGAGTAAAACATTATTTAGAAGTGAAATACAGTGTCAGTTTTAATATTAGATTGTACAATTTTATGCAATCCTATTAGGGGACCGATTTTATTATTCAAAATAAGATTAGTTTTGGATTTGTCATCGCTCTTTATTCTGATCGCTTTCTTTATCATGGGCATATAGACCTACGCTTATAAGTCCACAATATCTTAACCCCCTCTCAAAAATCTATGAATAATTAAATGTTTATATTTGAGTGTAAACACATTCAATTATTGAAATAAACGAATAGGAGATTTAATAATAATACTGCAATAATTACTTTTATTTTTGATAATTATTCATCATTCAATAAATGCAATTTTTCAATTAACTTTTTTTTTTTTTTGTTGTGAGATGACTTTGATCAACTCCAATATTCATCAATTCGCTTTACCAATAACCTACACTCGTTTGAAACTGAATTGTTTTTTTCCTTAATTGCAGGATGACAAAAGAAGCAATCAGAAAGCATTGCAAAGAACATAAACTCTTTTTGACTCCATATCTGAATGATGTTCTCTACCTGCATTTCAAAGGTAAACACTAAAATTTCAAACTTATCACTCACTATAATTAATTATGTCCTTGAATGGTTGAAATAGATAATTAATTCACTGAACTACAATCCCTTTATTTCTTCTTTATAGAACATTAGACATACTCATTTTAATATTCTCTTTATTTCCTCTTAATAATATATTCTTTCACTTCCAATACTCTGAAGTCGTAGGAGGCTCAATATAGCGATGACGGTTATTGAAAACGAAACAATTTAAGAGTGACATCCTGCCTTCAGAAGAGTGTCTATTACATCACCATCAATTGCAACAACGTGAAAATATTGCAATAACACTTTTAATCCTGCCAACAACTGCAGTTTTTATGGATAGGCCTAACGGCCCTTCCTTATTGCTCTTGAAGTACTAGAGAGAATTCAAGTAGCAAAGGCTTCTATTACTAGAATTAATTGTAATAATCAATTATAACCAATTAATACCCACTGATTATTCCCGTGACAGTATTGAGTTTCTGCATGTATATTTGGATTCCTGGATTTCTTGTTCCATGACGAACTGCATTGTTATAATATTAAATTTTTAGGTGAATTCAACAACTTGCAGTCTATTTTTATTAGAATAAGTAATATTTTACTTAACTCTCTAGGCCAAACGTTTTCGAATCGTGGAGATCCATTTTCAAAGGCCTTTGAATTCACCTAAAAAGTCTTTATTTGGAGCACAGTACCACAGATACTCTAAACTTTGTAATTATCAGCTAAAACAAATGCTTGGAAAAGTAACTATATTGCTAATCTTTGTGTTGTTCGCCATGTTAAAATTTTGCAAAAGTTTGAAATGATTAGTACCGTACGTATGTTAACAAAAAGGTGAAAGTTTTATGGCTTTTGGAAATTGATTTCTCAAGAGCAAAATACACCTACAACCTCGTAAAGATTCAATAATAATTAACTCTTTGATGTTTTCCATGACGAAATACTTGTTAAACAATCTAATATCAAAACTGACACTGTATTCCAATTTAATATATTGTCTTTGCTCACTTATATTGGAGATACTGGAGGGATGCATTTCACATCTGAAAAGATAATTAACTAAATTATTAACTCACACAAAAAAGTTGCCAAGTATAAAATGAATTTAACAAGAAGGTTGAAGTAGCACAACAAAAGAGTTGACCAATATGAAGTCATAAGTCAAGCTCTACAGTGAGACTCTATAAAGTTACTATCCTTATTAGAATTGTTTACCTACTGAGTAATGCATGTACAATATCGCTATCCAATGATCAGATACAGTATAATAAACTATTCACACCGCTTTCCAATCATGAGCCAAAGTTAGACTACCCATGAGAAATCAATCTCATAATATTTCACATGACAGTACGGTACATGTGTTGTGAAACATCATCATCTAGCTTACATATTTCTCTGAAACGCTGAAACGACTCCTAATTATTAACCCTCTTTACACTTTTCAAGAGTTCTATGATCTAGCTAGGACTTTGTAATGCTTAATATCAATGTACCTTTCCATGTTACATTTGGGGTGGGCCTAAAGTTCTTTGTTTGTAATGACAACCATCAATTGTATACATTGTGGGTAAAGTCCTGCTATCAACTATTATTGCTTTTGTTTTGAATTTTGATTTGAGTAGTTAGATTGTATCCCAAGACCAGGATAGCCTATAATTATATAAATTTTATCTATTTGATTTCTATATCTTGACATTTTGTACTATGTGACTGTCAATACTTTATAATATTGTAGTGTTTTTAGAAAATAATCTTTTCAAATTATTGTATATTGTATGACATTTATTGTATTGTGACGAAGGTAATGCTTCTGATGACCTCAGAAGCGGTTACAATAAAAAAATATTCTATTCTATTCCTTTATAACAATCTACATATAAACGGTAACCTTACTACATCCTTAGTGAACCTTTGAGTGAAATTTCAATTTTTGAGTGAATAACTAGACTTTTGAATAAATCATACAGTATAGGCTCATAAATTATAAATAGAAAAAACATAAAATCATATTATATATATATTATAGAAACTTAAAAGACACTTTTATGTGGAAATTAACTCGTGGAACATAACGTGAGTTGATTTCCACTTAAAAGTGTCTTTCAAGTTTTTATTATATATTAGTGGAAACAAGATGGATCTTCAAGATCATATAAAAATGTAATTAATAAAAATTAAACATGAAATTTTTGAACAACTTTAACAAATTCCAATCACTTTCATCATAAAAATTGATAGTAATGGAAATATTAATAATATTGTTAAGCGAACTCATTTATTTGCAGGCTACAGCTACATTGAGAACTTGGAGGAATATGTTGGATTGAAGTGTCTTTGGCTTGAAAATAATGGCATATTTAAAATTTCAAACTTGGATAATCAAGTCGAATTACGTTGCCTATACCTTCATAATAACCTTATTGATAAAATAGAAAACTTGGATGCTTTAAAAAATCTGGATACCATTATCCTTTGTCATAATTTCATTAAGAAAATTGAGAACTTGAGTGAGTATAGAATCAGTATTAATAATATAAAACGATGAGATGCATTTTCTATTAGATTCTTTGGAATGCTTTGTACAGAAAAACTTCTTCATATGTTGATTTGTTGTTCAATAACAGTGTCAAGAACAAAAATAATTCATAAGAGTCAAATTTGTTTCTTACATTGGATGTAAATATAGTTTTAAGTTTCTAGGATATTGCAGCCTTAATTAAAAACATGAATGTGGTGGCATTTTCTCTAGATGGTTTGTGTGAAAATTTTTCCATAATATGCTGAACAGAGTATAATATCTTCAGAGAATATCTTCTCCATGTTATGTAAACATGTTTGTAGGCTTTAAATAGAAGGCCTATTTGTGAAAATCCAAGTATATTTGAAAATGTTCAATTCTCAATGAAACTCTATTATTTTGAGTTTAGATAAAACAAAAAAATCTATTTCAATTAAATGATTCTAAAATATGAAATATTCACGTACTAAAAAGTTTAAAATAGAGTATTCACTTTAAACTGATTTAAAAAAAATTTAATACAAAAGAAACCTTTTGAAGTCGGCGCCAAATTTTCCTTAAACTTCTGAAATATAACATAGAATTTTTTAATTGTTGTGAATATCCATTTTTGTAAACTGCAGTATAAAACTATTGATATGTAGAATCTTGCTGTGCATAACTGACCTTTTTGAGTCACGGCGGACGCGTTTTGAACTATATGTGGTTCTTCTTCAGCGCTTGGTTGCAGACTGACTGGGTTGCAGACTGACTGGTTCTCTAGTATGTAAGGTGTAGAGGTCTGGTATGTAAGATCTCAAAAACATTTTTCACTAATGATTGAAACCAAGGTACATAAAATTAGACAACTAGGCAGTGTTCACGCGCATCTCAGCCCATCTGTTGAGCCGAGTCAGCTGATGCAGTGGCTTAATCTGGGCCTCTTTTCAAGATTTCGCCTATGGTATCTTTTACAATCAAGTTAAATTCCATGATATAATGTCTTTTTATCAAAATACTTTATTCTTTTCAAGAAACTTGGTCGTCTCCCATGTCATATTTACCTATAACTTATTAGTATTTTTTTTGCGTTACCATTGTTTTGAGTTACCATTACTTCATGGGCTTGTTATAATCACCAATATGATGAAACGTTAATTTGAACATTGGTCTGGGAATGCTTTATTACAGTATAAAAATTTGTAGAAGTTAGCAGCTATTTCCATCAATTTACTCATTCAGAAGTTTGTACTATCTTCATTTTACTTGTTAATTGATTGGGTTTCATGTAAAATATGCTGGAAAATCTAATAACACAATATAATAAAATAGTATACTAGGCCTATATATTTAATAGTGTACAAATATCTAAAGTGTGCATAATAATATAAAGTAATCATATGTAGTAAAAGTAGTATATAGTGAACTACATATATAAACTTAATATATAGTAAACTGGAGGTGTTTCAGGAGAAAAGGTTCAAACTTCGGCAACTGATTCTAGATCTAAAAATTAAAAAAAAAAAATACACGTATAAAAAATAAATGTACTGTACATGATAAACATGTGTCTGGATTTCGCCTAGAACTTTTTTTTTGTAGATTACGTCTTGGAGACTCCAGTTAAGGAGTATAAGACAAGTCATATCTCAGTACCCTTGGTAAAAGAAATTCTGTGAAGGTAAATTAACGACCAAATACAGTTATTTCTTATGGGTTTTCATCTGAAAAAAACGAATAAAATAGGTCCCAGAACTCTATCTTCAGTAGTTTTTATGATATTATGATGTAAAATAGAAGAATCTATGCCTAAAAACACGATTTTCAGCTTTGAAGTACAATAACTTTGTTAAATGACTAATAAATGTATGAAATTTGAATACAAAACTTGTAGATAATTTAATTCTGAAAAATCTGATCTAAATAGACTCAACAAAAACATATACATGTTTTAAATATGCTTCTCTAATGAACATTACAGTTCAATTAATATTAACAAATGTTAATTGAACTGTAATATAATACATTAAATTGTACAGTGTCCAGCATAATAAAATTAATCATCATTGAAAGTTGAATTGAAATCGAATCTCGAATTGAATGTTGTTCACCTACATTTGTAATTAAAGAATTGAATTTGTTAGCATGCCATGTTATAAGAGCATGAATTAACTAACCAACCTATATATATATATATATATATATATTTACATCTTCCTGTACAAGTGGCAGCCGTCAATGGTAAATTTCCCATATGAAGTGGCAGCCCCGACTTGTGGCAGCCTTATACGGTTGCCACTTCAACTTCCCATTATAATCAACTTCCCGAAACCCAAAACCCACTAATAAATTATGTTTGATAATCTTTAAGATCCAAATAACTCAATAAAATTGATTTGATGATTTCTTGAAGTAAATAAACACCAATAAAAATTAATGAAAATTATTTTTTTGGCTGCCATAATACTGGATTCTGTATGAAATGTATAACTTGAGGTTCAGTGTTTTAACGCCAGGTCGGCGCCACTATCACCTGTGTATATTTTGCCATGTATATAAAAAATACATCTTGCTGATTAAGTAGCAGCCGGTAAACCGGCAACCATGTTATGGGTAAATGACATTGTGTTTCCCGCTTGAGTGTCTCGGCTAAGAATAATACCAAGCCTTCTCATATTATTGCTAGTACTACAGTTGTTTCTGATTTTCAATCTTTCTTTCTCTATCTGTCTTACTCGCTCTCTCGCTCTCTCACTCTCTCTCTCTCACCACCCACACTCAATCACTCTCTGGCACTAAGTCTCTCTCTGTGTAGGGTTGGGTGGCAGAGAGGTCTGGAGCCTGAAGTCCTAATTCCGCCTCTGTGAAAGACATTTAATCAATCGCGCTCACTCTCTCTCTTTCTCTCTCTCTCACTCTCTCTCTCTCTCTCTCTCTCTCTCTCTCTCTCTTGGTATCCTTGAATATCCTTCTCCGAAATTGACGTTTAAATCTTTAAACTTCGACGTTTCATGTAGATAGATACATCACAATCATATTAGCGTTATCAAATTGCATCTCATCCTCATATCGTTGAACAATTCTTCAGTTTATTCAATTATTTAGTGAAATTCATCGAATAATCTTATAATAAAAGAGAATGTTGGTTTGTTTGTTTGAAGTTTATAGACTCGGACAGGGGCGGATCCAGCAGCAGATTTGGGGGGGGGGGAATATACTTCAGTGGGTATGGTATTGGTATCACGGGGGGGGGGGGGGTTAAAACGCCTAAAATCATGAATTTGAAGTCATTTAAGGTTATTTTCAATTGAAATTATACCAAATTTAATTGTTCACCTATTATACTGTTAATACGAAATGATTCATGATGAAATGAATTCACGTCCTATACTGCCAAGCAACCCGAAACTTTAACCAATGGGTGTAAATAGAATAATAATTAATGCAGCAAAAAATTTAAGTTCAACCCATAATTATTTAATGTTTTTATCTCAAATAAATATTAAGTGAAAATATCACCAATGATGTTGCTGGGAAGGTTAGACTCTCGGTATAATAATTAAAATAGTAATTTGGATTAGTAGACCTCTAACGATAAATTGAAGCAATATACATGGCTTTTTATTCCAAAACGGGGGTTCGGGGTACTCCCCGAGAAAATTGGGGAAAAATGATCTCTAAAACCACATTTCAAGTGATTCTAGTCATTAATACTTCTAACATACACTTCAACCCACGTAATGTGGCAAAGTAAATTTTATCTAGTTCTTGTGTTATTGTTAATGGGAGATCCGGTCCTAACTTTAAACTTCCATTTTTCTATATTTTGATCCTGATTGCGGCACAATACAGTACCGTAGGCTACTTGAAAAATTTATTTCAATAAAATTGAGGGGTACTCGTCCTTGAAAACGTTTTTTAAATAAAATTCCTACAAAACCACATTTTTAACGAGTTTTCTTTTACTCTTGCCAAAAATTGAAAAAATGAAAAATGCAATTTAGAAGAAAAATTACATACATTATTCGCAATTGAAAAACTATTCAATTAGCCAAAATCTCCCAACAATTTTTTGAAGATTCGATCTAGGCTCTAGGGTGATTATCTTAATGGATATAAAGCAGTGCTAGTAAAACCAGTCAGCTTTTTCTGCCATAGTAGTCCTCAGTCAGAAAAACAGAAAATAGTAATCCAGAGAAAACTTTCAGAACTGGCATCATTTTTAGACCAAGTACTGTAGTACACAATATTTTTAATAGCTAATTAATTGCTGGTCAGGCATTGCTGTCTCAATTTTCTCCCTTGTCAGCAACTTTAAAACTCTCATTTTCTTCTACTTTTTATTTCATCCTTATTTTTCCTCTTTTTTGTCTTTTTCATTTTCATGTCTCTCCTCCTACCAATTTCTATCCTTTTACTTCTTGTCATCTCTTTTCCACTGTTTCCTATCATTTCCATTCGTTCCTCTTTTCTTCTTTTTCCCTTCTTTTTCTTCTCTCTCTTTTCCTTCCTCTTCTTTCTCTCCTTCTTTTTCTTCCTCAACTTCTGCGTTTGGGGGCGCCCTGACTTGAATGGGTTCCTCCCTAAAGGACCAGAAAGGATCCCATGTTAATCTTATGAAGACCATATTAATCATAAAGATCATATGTTACATTACGAAAAGGTATGATCATGGAGGATGAATAGAGTAGAGATATGAAAAGTAATGGTCAAGGAGGAAAAAATAATGGAGACGCCCTTCTGTATTAAACAGTGGGCAAGACCAGGTGATCTGCCAGCAGTTCACCCGTGCTTTGCTACGTGGCTTATTAAATTATCTCAGATGATTGAGGCTTCGATGTGGGTACTTGATGAAGCTGAAAACAACTGACTATTTTATAAAAGTCTGGTGTAGAGCTACTTTTCATCATTTTGATATTCCCAATTCAGTATCTAATATCTGGAGACCGAACTCCGTTCAGAGGGTAAGTGTGTGGAATGACTGAACGTTCTTGCTTTTCCCATCTTTCAGTAACAGTACCCAGCAAGTGTATAGGTGGGAATCGTCCATGGCAAACAGTTCCAGCCGATCTGTTTCAAATTACGGACAGTTATATTTTTTGATTGGTAGCATTCAGTCTCTTGCTTGAACCCCGTAGCAAAGCACGGGTAGCCTTCCAGTCACTTATATGTTTAAATATCGTAATCAAGAATTTGAGCCGATTATATTTTTTTGTAATCTGCATGAATAAAGTAAATAATCTAATCAATATTTCCATCTGAATGAAGTAAATCTTCAATATTCATACCAGCTATTAATAGCCTTCATATTCACAGAAAGATTCATAGGCCTACATGTTTTAAATGATTTTCAATACCAATTCTTATGGTCAGTATATTTGTAAAATTTCATCACCCACTATTGTTATTCTTGAAAATGATTCTCTGATTTATCATTCACATTCAAATCAAATACTTTATTCACTCAAATAAACACAATATTCACAAAATACAGAAAAATTATCAAGTGAATTCCTCAGCTAAACCTGCATATTTGATGTTAAACATTGATATTAATGTTTAATTTGCACTATTCAACTTATTCCAAAAACTAAAATTTTAACTCTCTTTTGTTAACTATAATTACAACTATAACTGTCACCATCATTTCATGCCTATGTGATTCGCGAAATATCAAAATATCACACATTGTTGTTACGTTGTTACAGGAACATTACTATCTTTTCAGAGTGAATTATTTCTTGTGACTATACAAAGTGACCTCGATGGTTTGAGATGAATTTTGTTGGCTAAAGAAACATGATAGTTTTTGGAAAATTCTATTCTAGTTAAATTATATTTTATTTTCGGAGGAAGACTGTAAAATAAACTGTGCTTATAAGGATGACGCCATTCCGAGTTCTGAGGGTTACATACTCATACTCTTACTCACTTAGGGGAGGGTGAGTAAGCTCTGATCATTTTAAAAATCAAGATTTTAAAAATGATTTTTTCATTTATTAGAGCACTATAGAGACTGTCAAAATATAGGGGATATTTTTTCTGATGATGCTCACATGCGTTCCTGACTTGTGCTTGGGTAATGAGGTAAGGGATGATACAGACAAATGCCAGGCGGGAAGGGAATCGAACCAATCACCGCAGTAGCAAAAGCAGACTAAAGTTTTGACGCTTTAGCCCTCCAGGCTACGGACGTTGACACTAAAATTTTGACACATTCTTTCTTTTGAAGATAGAAACACCATACTGTAAAAAAACAGCCTATGAAAATCTAACAGAGATCAATCAGGAATTGAAGTAATTATTGGGGATCGATAAAGTGTTTGAAATTAAGGAGAAATTGTATTTGACCTTCTCTTCAGTAACCAACCACTTTTATGGTGTGAAGATCTGAAGAAAATTGGGGAACGCCCATAGAGTTTTTTATTTGCTAGAATTGCTAGGAATAATTTTCAAGGTTTTGATTGTTAAAGTTGAAAGGATACTTTTGGGTAACAGGGCTTTATCAAAAATGCATTTTAATCACAATAGTTTTTGGATTTCATATTTGCCAAGCACCACCCATTATTTTATTCCTTTTAAATTTATTTCAACTTTCAATCCATACAGTATACTGCAGTGATATGCAAAAGACAGTACAGTAAACTAGAATTAAAACGTCCAATGCTTCAAACTGTTACTACATTCTATAATAAACTTTCTCCAACAGCGTTCAAGTATGACAGTTCCTTGTAGAATATTTATTCTAACTCGAATAACTAGAATATTATCGAATTATATGGAATATGAATTGATTTGTATAAGAAGTATTCATCCAGTAAGGAGTATACTCAATGGCAAAATATACACAAGTATATTATATAAATGTTAATTACTGAAGAACTGTACCATATAAAATATATCTGATTGGATATATGTATGAAGAAACTTGTCAAAAATGTGATCCCAAGCTCAGAAAAGCTTAAAAATATCAATGAATAATCCTTTTTTATCAAAACTAATATGAAAACCCAAAACTTAGTTCAATGTCCAGGAAAGTACTACGGATAATACTTCATTTTGCTTGTAAACTAGAATCAAATTTGAAAAACGCTTATAACTTTGTTAATTTTGGACAGATTGATTTAAAAATTCATGGGAATGTTAATAGTATGAAGGGAAACGTTCATTTTTTGTAGAATTTTCCCATGTTCTCTTCAACCCTTTTAAGCTGGAAAACCATACAGGAGTTCTTAAGCTTTGCGGGAAGTTTCAAATCTCCCGCTTCGCTGCCTGCTCGGCGCCAAGTGATAGGATTGGACAAAAATCTCCGCGGAGCAACACTATTGGATGACTCCAATTAAACCACTCAGTTCAAACATCACTATTATACTGAAGACAGCCTAATTGATTCCTTTTTACTCGAAAACTGAAATATGTTGGAGATATGAACAATATTTTTATTGCACAAAATAATTATCCGCTTTGGATAGACCTACAGAATTAAATAACGATATTCAACTCTTGACTACTTTTTTATTATAACCTATTTTTCATGTTACATTACGCTATTAAATTATTTATATCTAAACTATTTTTTACATTATTGTTTTTAACAGATAATCTTTCTGGTTATGTCATAAGTGAGTCTTGAGTTATTATTTATAATATTAATAACAATAATTTTCTGGATATTCATTTTTAAATATTTGTTTTATACACTTTCATATATGATTGAAGTTTCTATTATTCAAATCAAATAAATACATTTTTCATCTTCCTTTTTTATTCTTTATAGCAATGAATCATTGATCGATCTGATACAGTAGAACTCCAATTATCACTAATTGGGACCGGACCCCATTAAATAAATAAATATCTTTATTGACATAAAATAAATTTATGATGTTTTCCAAATTAGCTTATGACTTGATTTGTGTGACACCCATTACATTCGAATCCTATAATCACCCTAGTCTCATGAACAGGATAATTTTGTGAAAATATATTTATGTTTATGATTGTGGAACCTTGCACAATCAATAAGATTATAATGCATATCTGGGCCATTCTTGGTGAAAAGTTTATGCTTATCTTCATGAATTCGAAAATCCAAACTTTTGCGTTATTGCAAGTTTTGTCTGTGATATTTGATTGAACTTTCCTATCTCGAATATTAAGAGGTCGTCGTAATGTATGAAACATTATTTTAATGTGAAGTTTAGGAAGAAAATAACATCTCAAACACTTTTTTTTATATGTATAATAATTTTTTCAAAAATTGTGTTCACAATAAAACCGGTAGAACCAACCAAAGAAGAGATAGAGTATTTTAATATTGTACATGGTGGAGGTAGAACCCACTGTAAAGTGCATTTCCCCCCAATTGTTTCACTTGAATTGTTCCACGATAATGTGATGGCAATTTGACATTCAGTATTAAATAGGCTAAAGTAGTTAATTACTTTAAGCATTTTCGATAAAGTAGCAACTCAGGTTAAATTTAAGTTACACTAGTAAGGTTGTTGCAATACTTAATCATAGTTTTTCATTCAATACTATGGAAGGATGATGTTATATATGGAAGGATGAGTGCATAGAGAGGACCGGCTGCGTCCTAACTCCGCCCTCCAGGTTTAAAATAAAGACTTGAGTAAAAAATTAATAAATAAATAAGTACCACTTTTTCCTGTAAATGATCTTATTTAACAAGAAAAAATAATAAAATGGATGTTGCGGTGCATGCTCAAAGTTGAAGCAAATATAACTTTTAGCTTTGAATGCTTATGATTGAAAAACAAAGAACGTTATCAAGAAACTGCTCGAGCCATTAGCTTTCTTTGGACTTGCCGCCCCCCTGAAGCTTGCTGCTCCTGAACATGTGCCTAGCGTACCTCAATTTGATATCCGTCCCTCTGTGAGAGAAAGAGTAGTGAGTGAGAGGGATGGACTAACAATGGCTGAAGGAAATACTGGGGGGAAGTCGCTGATGACGCCTGATTGAGAATGTTGTTATAAATTGTTGATGATAAAATTGGCAACGTCGCTGGCTGTCATATTGCTGGAATTTGTAAAAAAATATATACACTGGCTGCCACTTTAAATGCAATTTAAAAATATACAAATGGTTGCCACAATACCTGAAAGTTGATGGCTGCCAATATAATAGTACAACCGCACAATGTTAGGCAACATTTTATTCATTGATTTTATCAGAATGAAAAACCGATTTTGGACCTAAATTTGATGTTTTAAGACACTATTCACGATAAAAACAACATATACTCCACTCCCAAGGGTGGCTGCCAAAAGTATGTTTTACCTACGGCTGCCACTTTTATAGGAAGATGTATATATATATATATATATATATATAGGTTTAATAAATCAATAATAAAGAATATTATATTAGCTTTTCTATGAAACAACTCGATTGTCTTTCAATATTGTATTGCAAATAATAATTATACAACTGTTCTGAACACTAATGTTCATTACATGTAATCATGTGTGAAAATGAAAAGTAATGGTAAAAAATGGAATGGCAATGAAAAAATGGTAAGTGCAGAAAGGTAAAAGGGAATTAGCTCTCCAAATTTGATTGGTTAAATTGTCAACTGTCTTTTTCAAATGTAAACATCTACATTCTATATTCAAATTCATTCAATAACCAAGTTTTTTATTTTCTTAGCTCATATATCAGATTTTATTGACGTTTTTATGGTAGTTGCTCAACATTCTTAGTGATGCACTTGCAAGTAATATATTGTTTCGTTTTATTGAGTAGATTTGGATGAAAAAGTGGTCAGATGGGATGGAATGACTGTTCCAATTATTATGTGAAGTGAGCTCAATTGAATAAATTCATCTATAATAATCTTTGTATGGCTGAGCTGTAGATATTAGTGTCGAATCATTAGTGTTAATAATGATTTAGATTGGGATTGATGAAGACAATAAACCTCTTATCTGGTAAGTCATTGGGGTTTCCCGTCTTGGCCCCAACGTTTTCCAATGTTTGTTGTCTCTATCTTTATTAAGGACCTGCCAGTGCATTATTATCTTCCAATGTTACAGAATCAATTGATTGCAAATAACATGTATTGCAATTTTTGCATGCATGTGATATTTTTTTACTTTTTGTTACTTTGTGGAATACGTAAAGAACAATATTGTTTCAAGTTTTGTATTTAAAAGAAAAATAATGCAGTCATCATTATATAAATTTAGATTAATATATTTTTTGTGAACTCCTGTTCAATAATTATTTATGGAAACTAGTAATAAGGTGGTGTTGCTTGGCTAATCAACTCTACCTTATGAATTAGAGCATTAGCCCTACATGAGATTACGTAATTGATCAGTCCCAAGGCATTAGTTCTCATAGGCCATGGTTAAACACTACCTTGTCTTCTAATTATTATCTTGATTGAAACTATATAGCATTAATAGCGGTTCACCCGTGCGTTGCAACGGGATTTTAGCAATAATATAGCGGTACCCGGCGAATTCCCAAGAGCCTAACTCAAACCGCATCTTCCTAGCTTTCCTAAAATTTTATTCTGTATTTGGTGAAATTGCAATTAAAGAATTTTTTCACCAAAGAAATAATGGATGAGACATAAGCTGAGCTCTGATTCTCCAGTCATATGTTTTTTACATGTCTGCAATGCTCTGACTACACGGTACGCGCGTAAGTCAGCAGACTGTGAATAACGCCGGTAATGGCCCACCATATGATTAACAAACTGTTGACTTCTATCAGCTGTTCCTTTAAGGATAGATTTCTCCTCTTTGTGTCTTTCAGCGAGGAAACTTTCAAACTTCACAGGAACCATCTCGGGACTATTCTACATTGTACCTGAAAATTTCATAAAAATCGGATCAGCGGTTTCTGAGTTTACTGGGAACATACATACATAGCCTTTTAAGAGATTCCTACGACTCCATAAAATTACTAAATTATGTACAATGTTCAGTAGAGAAATAATATATCTGTGATGTTTTCCATGACGAAATACTTAATGAACAATCTAATATTAAAACTGACACTGTATTTCACTTTTAGCTACAGCTTAACTTGAAAAAAATAATAGCATATTCATCAATTTTTTATTTATCATGAATATCCTCAGCATTCTTGGTTAGAATACAATTATCCTAGTAAGATCAGGAGCCTCAATTGCATGGGCCCATCAAGCTGCATTAAGAATAAAATTTAAACAAACTATTTTCAGTTTATTAATTACCTCAACCTTAGGTATTTACTTTTCAATTTTACAATGATGAGAGTATAAAAATGCTAGATTTACTATTTCTGACTCTTCCTTCGGCTCAACATTTTTATAACAACCGGATTCCACGGAATCAATGTCATAATTGGGACATTATTTATTTTAGCAGCATTGGAAATAATTTACAATTATAAATCTAATTATATCAATCATCTAAGATTAGAATTGTCTGCCAGATACTGACATTTTGTTGATGTAGTATGATTATTCCTCTACTTAATTTTTTATTGATGAAATAAATATTTCTTTAGTATAATAAGTATTTTTAACTTCCAATTAAAAGGTTTAATTTAAAAAAAAAATTTATAAAGCAATTTTAATTTCAGCTATTTTATTAATTATTATTATAATAATTTCATTTTTATTTTAGAAAAAATCAGTTTTAGATAAAAATAAAACTTCCCCATTTGAATGTGGGTTTTCAAATTTTTCATCACTCCATTCTCCATTCACTTCTTCTTAATTGGTATTATTTTTTTAATATTTGATGTTGAACTAAGTTTAATACTTCCTATTATTATTTCAATAAATTTAATAAAATTAAATCAATGACTAATATCAAGAATTTTAATTTTATTAATTATCACCTACCATGAGTGAATAAATGGAGCAATTGAATGATCTAAGTAATTAGGAAATAGTTAATCATAACATTTAAATTGCAATGACAAAGTACTTCGTGTTTCTCTTAAATTAATTAGTAAAGAAGTAAAATTACAATTAATTTCGACTCAATTTTAGAGAATTAACCCTCCATACTTTAACTAAAGCTAAAAAGAAGCATTTTACTGTTAATAAAATGAATGATTAAAAATCCAGTTAAAAGAGGTTCTTAAGAAGCTGCTAACTATCTTGTAAACATTTAATTTGTTAACCTCTTATTTATGTAGTTTTTAAAAAACTAATTAAGTTATTTTCAATAATTATTAAAAAAGTTCACTTTCTTAAATTACTTAGGACAAAAAATGTACTTAACATTTTCAATGTTTTGCTTTAAAATAAGCTACTTAAATAAAATTAATAAAATTAAAATAATAAATAAAATAAAACACATTAAATAAGACTTGAAAGAATTTAAAAAAAAATTATTTAAATAAAAATTTAAAAACTTTCTCATTAAAATTAAATTATAAGAAATAAGATATTCAGTTCAAGTTAATTCAACAACTAAAAAAACAAAATGACCAAAATTTAAAACCCTAGAAACAACATAACCTGAATTAAAAAAAGGTAAAAACCACATAAAACCAAAAGATCAACTAAAAAAATAAATAATCTAGAATTTGAATTAAGAAAACTATTTAAAAAAATATATAAAAAAGAAAACTATATATTTAAAATGTCAATCAAAAAAAAATGTTAGTTCTATTAAATATTCAAAAAATTAAAGAACCTAAAAAAATAGAAAATATTAACTCTTAAAATATTAAATCTTACAAGAAACTCTTATATAAAAATAGTTAAATAAATTGATATTTATATTTAAAATACAAAGAAAAAAATAAACGAAATGAATAAAGTTAAATAAACAGAAAAAAATATTAAATAAAAAAAAATTCCTTAGATAAAATTACGAATTCAATAATTAAATCCCTAGAAAAAAATCCAGAATAAAATGGTAAACCAAATAATCTAAATAAGGAAATTAAAAAATAAGAACTAATTAAAGGACTTTGCAGACATATGCACACACACACACATATATATATATATATATATATATATATATATATTGGAGATGCTTGAGGAATGCATTTCACTTCTGAAAAGAGGCTGACGAAGCTTCTTTTCAGAAGTGAAATGCATTCCTCAAGCATCTCCAATATATATGTGAGTAAAACATTATTTAAAAGTGAAATACACTGTCAGTTTTAATATTAGAAATATTATATTCTTAATTCAGATTAAGTTCACCAAAAATGCACAAATAATTGTGCATTAAAACTATATAGGCCTATATAACCTTATTCCTACGACTCTACAACATCAATTTTATTCCTGGATTTATTGTTCCATGACGAACTGCGTTGTTAATATTAACTTGTTGTGTAAATTTAACGACTTGCAGTCAAATATTCATCAAGAATAAGTAAAATTTACTTACTCTGTAGGCCGAGCGCTTTCGAATCTTTGAGATCCGTTTTCAGAGGCGTGTTCCTAGATCGTCGATGTCACACAAACTTTTTGATCACATTTTACAAAAAACGCAATTTTTCCAACCAAAAAACTGACATCGACGATCTAGGAACACGCCTCTGAAAACGGATCTCAAAGATTCGAAAGCGCTCGGCCTACAGAGTAAGTAAATTTTACTTATTCTTGATGAATATTTGACTGCAAGTCGTTAAATTTACATAACAAGTTAATATCAATTTTATTCTTCTTATTCGGCATTGCAAGCTTATTTCACACTTAACCGGCTTTGGGTAACAGATTTCGTTTACCCAGCATAATCACATTGCATAATAAATGTTTTAAAAAATCGGGTATGTGTGGAGCTCCATATTAAATACAATGATCGGCCTGGTAAGCGACACCGGTTGGTTACCCGACTGTCAGTTTGGTGTGAAACTATCCTATCTGAACAACATTGAAATGAAGACAACGATGAATGCTCATTTTTGCTTAATACTGTGCTAAGTATTGGGCCAATTCTTGAAAAACTTGGATGGGACGACTGCTGAATGATGCTCTTTCATTAAAAAAATATCGAAATCGGTTCAACAGTGCTCGTGTAATTGATGTACAAACATAAAAAATAAACAGGTCGAATTGAGAACCTCCTCCTGTTTGGAAGTCTGTTAAAAATGAGAATATGTTGATGTCCTTACTCTTTGAACTTATCCTTTTCCATCCCTATCTTTTTCATCTGAGATCTATCAGCTACGGTACTAAATTTATTTTCTGTGAATCTGTATTCATATAGTTTTGTTAATTCCAGGTGTTCTTCCTGTACTGAAAACACTCAGCATAAGTCACAACAAACTAACTTCATTTGGTGATATCAGCCACCTTATCGACTGTAAAGAATTATCAGCAGTTGATCTATCACACAACCACATAGATGATCAGAAGATTGTTGAAGTAAGGAATTACTAGTTTTCTCGAAAAAAAACTTTTTTCTATATTGTAACTTCTTTGCCAAATATTACATTTGAGGAATTCTGATATTCTTAGCATTGGAGTAATAGGCTATACCGGTAATGAAAGAGGATTCCAAATCATGATTTGTTTCAAGTTATTATTTTGGTGATTTATATGTAAATAAGTGAGTTTATATTCATCCACAAGATGAATATATATTAACTTTTTGTTGTAAATTTAACGACTTGCAGTCATTTTTATATTGTGAATATATAAAAATGTACTCACATTCGGCCGAACGTTTTCGAGGTATTTATTCTCATCTTCAAGGCATCCAAGGATCAGGGGTCTCCCAACTATGGCCCCAGGGCCAAATCCGGTCCGCCAGTGTGATCAATCCGGCCCGTGACAGCTCATAGGGTTTTGTAACTCAATATTCTTTCAACTGATAATTCAACTACTTTAATTCTACTAATTCTACTACAAGTGCATTTTTTATTTGTTTATTTTATTTTTTGTTCTGAATGCGATGGTGTGGCCGGCTTTTTTGAAGATTTTGGCTAGTCTGTTTGATTGTGGATTAATGTATGTCATTGTGATGTAGTTTTTGATGGTGGTGTTGGTGTTTTGTTGTTATTTTATGATTGAGTTTGTCAATTAGATCGTGTCTGTAGCCGTTAGAAATCCAAGAATGTATATTTATTCATTTATTTAATGTAAGGCACAATCAAGGGCGCACCGACGTAGGTGACGAGCGGGACCCCCCCCCCCCCCCCCCACCAAGAAGTTACCATGGACTATTAATTAGGCAATGTTAGGGCTAAATTATAGATCTTGTTTTCTATCAATCAAAAATTTCAGAAGAATTAATTATTCAACATACAACATTTTAAATAACAAAGATTAATAAAAAAGTCAGTGCAGTAGAAGCTTTGCAAGCATGTAGGCTAATATAAAAAATGTGATTTTTATATTATTTTCAAGAATAATAACGAATTTAGAATATATATTATAATAAAGAATATAACGAATTTTAATGTTTTTCACTTATCACTCTGTAAACAAACTCCTGTAAATTTTTAACACTGGCGATAACTTCGTGTGTACCATACTGCTGAGTGGTAGTTTTTTAAATTTTAAATCTTACTTGAGGAGCTATCAAAAACTACACTAACTGCTTAGCATAGCATTGTTGTGTGTGCATAAGGACATACTGGTTAATAGTAGAGAGGTTTTAAATGAACTAGCTAGCCTCAGACTTTTAGACTAGGCAAGACGGTACGAGTAATGTTGGCAATTTGGCTATTGAGCTAGGTGATTCTATATATATATATATCTGGCAACACCGCAATTTTTCAGATCCACCCAATGTGGTGGCGTGAACTATATCGCGCTTATGACATTGCCAGACCCCAAAGACTTTTTGTTCCTGTCATAAAGAAAAATCCTGGGTGCGCCGCAACTGGGCACAATGCGCTATCACAAGTGCTTGCATTCACTATCTTCAAGTGTCTTGAGTGGTCAGGAGAGCCAGTGGTTTGTCTGACCGCCGTATTTGCCAAATCATTTAGGTTTTAATTAATTAAGCAAGATGCACCCAGGATGCGAATTGGCTTCACATCTAAATGTTTTTGTTCATGCTTTGAATAGAAAATTGGTAAGATATGTATGAAAATGCAAGTGGGAATACAAATTTAAAACCGTAATTCATGACATACCATATTTGGTTGATTTATAATATTATTATGATTCTGGAATTTTTTCTGAGGATGAAGCCCCCAATTATGTTGTGATAAATCAGAAATAGTTATTTATGTATTAAGAGCGTGAAGCGCGACTTTATCGCTCGAGCCAAAACATTTACTGCGCGACGCGTAGAGGAGCGCAGTAATTTTGTGAGAGCGATAAAGAAGCTTCACGCGCGAATTACATACAATATTTTTCCTAAAACTGCAGTTCTGGACTCCAACACAATAAAAGCTTGTAGTTTGTAACATCACAGACCATGCGCGGATTTGGTTAGCGTTCGCCATTGTTGAGGTTATGTGAATTTCACGGATTCCATGATCCACCAATGAGAAGGCATCAAAATCACATAACCTCAACAATGGCGTACGCTAACCAAATCCGCGCATGGTCTGTGATGTTACAAGCTACAAGCTTTTATTGTGTTGGAATCCAGAACTGCAGTTTTAGGAAAAATATTGTATGCAATTCGCGCGTGAAGCTTCTTTATCGCTCTCGCAAAATTACTGCGCTCCGCAATTTACTCTATTTTCCGCTATGCGTCGCGCAGTAAATGTTTTGGCTCGAGCGATAAAGTCGCGCTTCACGCTCTTAATACATAAATAACTATTGCCGCTTGTGGAGCAGTAAAGAGGTATTTTACAATTAGTTTTCAGTACGTAAAGAACTACTTTACAAGCAGTTGTAGGAAAAAGGTTTTATGCTTCAGGCTATATCTCTATCTATAAAAGGATGATACCCTGACTCACTCATCAACGCAGAGCCAAAACTACTAGGCCTATGAACTTGAAATTTCGTTTGAACAATCCTTATAGGATTTCACCATGCAATAAGAACGGATTTTTCAAAATTCGCAATTTTAGGGGGTTAAAGTTTTGCCTATGCAAAGCACGGGTACGTGGCTAGCTAGCTTACTGGGATATTTTAATCATATGGAAAATAATTTGAAATTTTTCTATCTGCTGTACACGCTGTCCGAAACATATGACTGAGATCATACCCATATACTGGGAAATGAAATTATACCGGGTTGATGACATCTGTTAACCAATGCAGCTAGAAATTTGAAACGTATAGTCTCAGTAGGAGGTGGTGAATAATAAAATCAAAATCCTAGCTTCTACCTTGATAGTCGTAGGAGGTTTAAATTTGAAATGTTCATTGAGAGGTGGTGAGTAAGGTCTTACTGTGTAAGAAAACAACGAAGGAGGCCTCTCTGATCAGCTGGAAGAGCCATAGGACTAACTTCTTCCCTAATAGTCCTAGAAGGTTGAAATTTGAAATGTAACCTCAGTGGCAGGTGGCAAATATAAATAAAAGAAAAGATTTTTTATAAGAACGCAGTAACGCGCGTCGGGCCAGCTAGTTTCTAATAAATTAGAGCAGAGAGCTGACACTGAAATCTAATCGGCTATCTGGATATTTTCTTAAATATTCAGCATACGTTCCGTGCAAGATTACTATCTTATCTAAAAAACTTAATTTTGCTCTGATCTAACTTATTTCCCTGATCTATTTAATTACTCTAAACTTAATCACGATTTATCCAATATTTTCCTAGATTGTGTCAGGAGTCGATCTTATACAAATGAGCAAACAAACGATAAAAAATGTAAATCCATATACATTGGCTTGAATTTTAATTTCAGATAATGGGTGCAATGCAGAGCCTAAGAGTACTGAATCTACTGGGGAATCCTGTAAGAAATAAAATTAATTTCTATAGAAAAGTTCTCACTTTGGAATGCAAAGACTTACAGTACCTTGATGACAGACCAGTTTTTCCAAAAGATAGAGCTTGCGCAGAAGCATGGCGAAAAGGTGGAGATGAAGCGGAGGAACTAGCAAGAAAAAAATGGGTCGACGACGAGCAGAAAAAACTTCATGCTAGTGTCATGGCTCTGTTGAGCCTGAAGAAAAGGAAAAAATACCAAACAGCATTGGATAACGAATTGTGTGATAATGGAACTGAGAATCAAGTTTGCAGTTATGAAGATAACGAAGAATTTGGATCAAAGCCTGAGGTAAAATATGTTCTATTTGAGGTAATATGTTCTATTTCTATACAAATAATTTGGTAAACAAAAAATAAATTAAATAAAAAACAAATATTCTCAAATTTCAGATACCCTGCTGGTTTCCTTACAAGGTGATGATCTTACTTGACTTTTCTTATACTCCATAGCCGAAGTCTTTAAAACGTATTTTTTTAATAAAAAAATAGTATAAATAATTGATAATAATTTTTCACTTTACTGGTGATGTGCTGAGAAGAAGATGTTGAGATTGATTACAATAAATAATATTGTTACTTCTATCTATTTTCAGGGGTGCCCACAGGGGGGGGCCATGACGCAGACTGCGTCATTGAAATTCTTGGGGGGGGGGGGGGTTCCAAAAAACGTTTTGGGGGGGCGTAAAGTTGATTGAAACCGTGTTTAACGTGACAATATTCAAAAATATACTACGAAGTCACCAGATAGAATGTCAATTAATGAAAATATATTTATAATTATTATTATACAATTAATTGAATATGAATTAGCTAAAATAGTTATGTTTAGGATTTGTGCAGGAAGTTATTGTTCAAACTTAGCAAGACGCTCTGAAGTGCTCTGAAAGTGGTTTATACAACTTTACTCTCCTTAACAGTTACTCACCTTAATTAGCAGAAAGAGCAATAAGTCGATTTAAAATTATCAAAAACAGACTCAGATCAGCTATGGGAGACTCTAAAATGGTCCAATCATTGATCAGGGATGTACTTGATGGTTCGTCTATGGTCCAATCTAATGGTTCTAGCTGCATAAAAAGATGTACTTGAGTCTATTTATAACGAAGAAATAATTGAAAGGTTTTCTGTTTCCTCATCCCAAAGACAAAAACTTCTATATGGGGTTTAGAGAGATAGATTGAACAAGCTTAGAAGGTGCCTAGCTAACTTGTTGATGGTCACAGCCTACAAATTTAAAATGTTTGACTTCAAACTGTTGTTGTTTTTCATGTATTTTACGATAACTACTTACTAATAAGTAAGAACTGCTATAGCAAAACTTACTAAATACTAAAAATTAAGTAATTTTTCATAACTATGTCTTTATTTTGTTTTTGAAAGACACTTCTTTCGATTGTGTGTTGTAAATAACTATACATGAAATGTGTCCCTTTTATGTACTTCATCCATACATAAATTCTCCCAAGATACTACACTAAGTAAATAACCTGTTGTTTAACTACTGTCCAATAAATGACTTAGTATTTTGAATTTTTGTGTTTTACAAATGAAGTTATTAACTCATTGTTTTCACTTCCTTCAAAGGAACAACTTTGTAAAATTATTCAACCTTAATGTAATTGGTACACCGAACATAAACTTATAGGTATTTCATTTTTATTGAACATTGTGTATTTGTAATAATATTTTATTGTTTAAAAACCATTTAGGTTCAAATTCTTATTCAGCTATTTTGCAATTAAGCTTATTGAGCAGAAGTTCATATATTCCTTTCATTGATATTTCGTTTTTACCTTTAAAAAAAAAATGTTACCAAGGAAAAAATCTCAAGAAATATACATAAATTTTGTATATTATCGACTGGGTTTGATTTTTTTCAATAGTTATAAAAATCTTCTTTTATTTTTAAAAAGAATACGGGGGCTTTTTTCGCATTTTTTGGGGGGCCTAATTTATGGGGGGGGGGGGGAGTTGTTGCTAAATTTAGGGGCGGGGGGTGCGTCATGAGGCTTAGGGGGGGTGGGCACCCCTGCTATTTTTTTTTTTTTTTTTTAATGATTAATAATTTCAAAGCTTGCTTTGGAATTTTTTGATAAAACTATAATGCTGATATAAGTTGCAGGATTGGGTATGCAGAAATAGGTGTACACATTGTCAAACAATCCACTACAAGGAAGGGCATCTTCCCTCCCAATCAGGTTCGACCCTGATCTTATCCTGAAAAGTAATAAAAGTAAGCCCAAGTTATTTATACTGGTAGTAATTCTGCCACTGGTGCAGTTGCATAGTTTATTATTTTAACTTTTAATAGCTATTTCAAGTGTTACTATGATACTAAGTCGCTATTCTTGAGTCCTTGGGTGCCACTTACCAGTGTCAGAATTCTACTACGTTTCACTAGTGGCAGAAAGTGATGAAATATTCTAACAATGCGGAAAATGCTTGATGTGACTTATTCCCTCATGGAGAAAAGACTTCAACGGTTCTTATGTACTTTGATATGTTGAAGAGTTTTTAAATTCTACGTTCAAATAATAATGAACTACCGTACCTACTTTTTTATCACAACCTACATTATGTATGTAGGCAACAAACACTGCCTTATTTCTTTAGAGAATCGCGATATTTCCCATTGTGTTAAATTTATACTTGGATATGTTTCTCTTTCCCCCGTTTTATAACCGGTGGAGTTTTGAAATTGAGAACTAAAATGAGACTGAAATTTTGAAGTAGAAGAGTTCAGTTACAAAATGACATCTCTACTTCTTCTCTAAATTCAATCAAAAAATCTACATCCTTTTGAAGTTGTAAAGTATTTTTTGCTCACCAAGCATTCTACAAATGCATTTTACAAATTCTACATTCTCGTATTCTATTAAAACTGTATTTGGTACTTTACCATCATCAGTCTTGAGTTATTCATCTGCTATAATAAACTATGATAATTAAATAATTAGTTAATAATTGGATACTGAAAATAGTAGGTACGGTATTTAATTATTCAATGCTGAAGATGGTAAAATACTGTTTCTGATTGTAATGCACCTTATTGTCTTATTTACTGATGAAACATACACCTAGGCCTATCAGCAGTACATTTTTTTAAATAGGTACGGTATTGATGAAATTCAGTGTTTTATAATAGTAGGTATTTTCACTTAGACAATATGAAGAAACATTCAAAAAGAAATAAGAAATAATTTTTTCTTTTTTAGTTTTGCAGGACATGTTTTCGAGCAGGAAGCCCATCCTCAGTGTCCGGTTGATCTTGCAGGTCTCCGGTCAGCTTTATCATTCAAACGATGGTCCAGTTGAATGATTTGTCTTCAAGAATTAGCTTAAGTAAGATGTTGGAGTATTATTTAAAAAAATTTTGTGCTGGTGAGCTGGTGTCCATGTTCAATTTAATGTTTTGCAAAGACTGACAGGAGACCTGCATAATCAACCAGACACTGAGGATGGGCTTCCTGTCCGTGAAATTTGAATTTTTTATTTATATTCGAATGTCATAGATCAGTAAATATAAAGTTTTGCTTGTTGATTCGTATTAACACTCAAAATAGGTACTGCACCTAAGAATATTTTTCTCATATCATTCTCTGAATATTTATTTTGGTAACATGCATTTTTCAATCCTTACTTCCTCTTCAATTAACTCAACCCTTATCTACTATTAAATTAAATTATTTTTTTATTTTCAGTAATCAATAGAATTTAATTTTTGTCATTTAATGACAGAGTAATAAAGAATGCTTTACTGAACTGACACTGTATATAATTAAATTTCTGTATACGGTATTGAATAAGAAAAGACGTTTTTTGCCTTTATAATGATGAGGAAGCCCTTCAGAGTACTTTCACCTAGAAATTTGAATTTTAATAAGGCAGATATTTTTTACCTACAATTTTTGGTCAATTCCTTCACTTAGGTTAAATGATTTCTACTCATTTGACGCAGGAATGTATTTTTTGCCTCAATTAACTGTATCACATTCTCACATTATTCCAGGTGTCCAAAGTTGAAATTTTCTTCTTTTTACCACCTGTTGTTTAACAAGCGATAGTTTTATACAAAGTAGAGTAAATTTTAAAGTAAAGTAAATTTTATTTCCATTAAAGTTTTACAAAAATAATGAGATACAGTATAAAGAATATTATGGAACTTCTAGCCATCTGAACCAGTAGTGATGGCTAGCACAATTTTATAAACAAAATAAAAACTACAAATAAACAATATAGGCTACAGGTAGTGTCAGTTCAGTGAAAAAACTATTGAATTGTAATGTTTAAACTCACTTTCTTGTTTATTACTGAATATTACATTCAAAAATAGATTGCAGTTTAATTTGGGATTTTTATTGTATCAACCAAGTGCTCATTATTAGAAGATTGATTTCAATCTTTGTAATTTCGATTGATTACTTCGTATCAAAGTACATACTATTTTCTACTATATTTCATCACCACACTCACTCCAATTAAATCTTAAACAAAAATATTGAATGTATCAACATTTCTGTCTGTTCACAGGTTGAAACGAGCAGTTGCTCTACATCATCAGATGAAGATCAAAGCTCTGATGAAGAAAAAGAAGGTGTCGAAAGCATTGTCATGCCTTGGGATGCAAAAGACAACAGGGAGGCAGAAAAAGGGTCAGAAAAAGGATTTCTTATTGAAGAGATTAGTGAAGAAGATGAAATTAAAAAACAAACAATTGTGGATGAGAGTCCAAATTATAATGGTAATCAACAAGACAGCGAAAAAAATATCAATGACTCACAAATCACTTCAGATGAAAATTTTGAAATAAAACCAGTTTTTGAAAAAACAAATGATGATGAGCACCAAAAGCAAACCGATGTTATTTTTGCTTGTTCTCAACTAACTTCGTTTGATGAGAAGGAGAAACCAAATGCAGTGTTTAAAATATCTGAGACTATTACTGAAGAAAATGAAAATGTTTTCATGACGTCTCAAACACAGGATACTTTATTGGCAGAGATTTCTGGTTCTGGTAAACCTGATACTTTTTGTATGCAACTTCCCTGTCCAAGTATTGAGTTAAATGTCCATGAAAGTCCAGAGAATGGACAAAATATCAGCTCATGCAATAATATAGAGCTAAATAGTTATTCACCTGACAGAGAACCCTCAATAATAATTGAGGTAGTAAATGAAAGTCACAAAGAAGAATGTGAGGTTGATAAAATTGAAATGAATATTGATGACGGAGAGAGCCAGAAGAGGTTAGGTGAAAATTGTAAGATCATGAATGAGGAATGTATTAATTCATCAGAAGAAGAAATATCGTCTGTAGATGAGCCAGAATGCCAAATGTTTGAGAGACTGCTAAAAATATCTGAAAGCTGTTTACCTAAAACAACAGGGATGATTCAGTCCGAATCTTCAATAAATTCACTGTTTTATGATGAAACGAAATCACCAGACGTCAAGATTCTTATTGAGAGAATGGAGAATATAAAAAGTGAGACACTTGAGAACATTGGTAAGATAAAAGGCAGTGGTGATATGCAAGGGAATGAATGTATTGAATTTAATAACAGGGCCACCTTCGATCAGGATCATCAATATTTGATGAATGTGTGTGATGGTATTCAAAATTACAAAGAAGAATGTGGAAGATCGATTGACAGCATTGTTTCTATTAATTCAGAGGAAGAGGAAAATGGAATTTCAATAGATGTGGAAGTGGAAGAAAAAATAATTGAATTGAGTGAATCTCGAGATGACAATAATATGCAGAAAAACGTAGAAAATTTGGGAAATAGTTCTATCAATAGTGAAAACGTCTCATCTCATCAAAACATACCTGATATTGGAACTTACAAGAAAAGTTCAACCGATGATCAAAACTTTGAAGAGTCCAATACCATGTCACTGAATATGCAAAATAATGAAGAAAGTGAAGATTTAGGAGTATTCAATGAAAACAAGGCTGAGGCAAGTGAGCCAGAGGCATTTGAAACTGTATTACCCAACAGAAACTCTGATGAGGAAAATCAAGTAATACAGAGCTCCACGGAAAATAATTTCATTAACACCAGTGATAATGTTGATAACCAAAAATTTAAAAATTATTCTCTAGAATTACATATGGCTGTTGAAGCTACACAACAATCCCCATGAATCAATGTTCAAATGTAGCGTTGTAGATGCTACATTTTTGATGTTACATTTTTCTTAAATTTCCTTTTAAAATTTGAAGTTACTGATATTATATTATTAGGTCTACCAAATGCGAATAATTCATTATTATTTGATTATTAATAAAGTACAGTACCGGTTGTCAAAAAGCACTTGTTTTTGTCAAACTTTTTATTATTTCTTAAATTGGCTTCATCATAAACTTCAATGTGATTAAATCAAAAGTCATTTGTCAAAAGAGTTTTTGTATGAAACATGAATAATTCAAAATTAAGTAGGCTACGTAGATTAAGCCTATATTAATCTTAAGTATCCATGACCGACCAGGTCTAATTCATGTTGGAAGCAGCTTTAGGAGCTAATAATCACCATATCCTTAAAAAATAAAAATTCATAATAGAAGAGCCCTAGGAACAATGGTGAAGACTATGTACAGTTTGATAAATAGCAATGTTTCAATCAATAAATTTAGGATCTCAAAGCAGCCATTTGTTGGCAAGAAAAATTAACAAATTTTACGATTTTGTTTGGCTGAGTAAGATTTTTCACGAATATTATTGTAATAGTGCTATTTTACTATAGGCATTTACAATAAATTATTAGCTTATATTGCATGAGAGTCAATAAAGTGGAATATCTTCATCTCTGTTGCAACTGCCAGTAAGTCATTTGTGCCCTAGAAGCCTAGAAGTCTGATCAATATTTTAGTAAGGCACTAGTAAAAAAATGTTAATTGTAATTTTTGAAAAATCCTGTAGATATCCAAAGTCTCTTATGACCTCACTAATAAGATGCTTACAGGTATAAAAAATTTTACCAGTGTCATATTGAAGCCTAGCTGTATTTTCAGCCTTGAGGTTGAGAAGAACTAGCCTACATGATAATAATTACAGCTTTTATGAATGAATTATCTATTCAAACTTGAGCTTAGCAGTCTTTACATTTAAGGAACTGTAATGTTAAGCCTTGATCACATTGAGCGAATTGACCAGCTAATAGCGAATTTACAATCAAGTAGTGAACTCACTAGCTTTAGCGAGTATGCTAACCTCAGTGTAATTGAGGATCTATTCGGTACTTCCTGTGTCCTTCTATATCAAAGTATAGTAATGGCTTTTAGCTTTTTTCACCTATGCCACATTCTCATTGGCTGCCTTGGTCATGCAAGAACGCGCAGCCCATTATAATTCTGACTTGCAGTACATGCTATTCCTAAATATCTTGCAACGAATTGCAAGTGTCATGATATCTAGTCTTCAAAGTGGACACGTAGGACTATTTACCATTTCTATCCTGCGTAGGTGGTACTGCAGGTAATCATGTCCTGTCATCATCCTGAACAGTGTCACAGCTCTTTTTCTTGGAAGTGTAGCCGGCACTCATAGCGCAATAATAAGGTTCATTGGAGTCCCATCTCCTTCCTGTAGCATTCTTCTTTCTTTTTTTTGGAGGATGAAGCCCACATAGGTCTGAGACCTGTGCGTGGGTACTGAGTTGGATGATGGGATGATGGTGATTGATGAGTTGGACCTACATATTTAGGTGGGTTCCAAACCACCGGGAAGTGATTTTACAGCAGAGAACATTCTCTTTCAGTGTATCCTGCCGCTTCTTGTTTATGTATGCTCTTATAGTCTTCTTGGCACTAATATAGCTTCCTCATTAACCCCCCCCCCCCATAGACCACAATGAGAAGGCAAGAGGCAACCACTGCTGCAAACTCACAATGCTCCCCTGTGCTAGCAGGCGCTCAATCATCTCTTTGCATTCCTTCACATCCTCAGTGGAGCAACTTGCTGGGTTAGTTACTGCTGCAATTGCTGCCTGAGAGTCAATAAAAAGACCAATGTGGATATCTGTCTTATTAATAAGAATTCCTAAAGCACACTTTACAGCAAGAACCACTCCATCAAAATTTGTCTCTTGCTTACCTGCAGCTAATGACATCTGAAAACCTTTGGAAAACATACCTGCTACACCATCAGTGCTTCTTTAGCAGAACCGTCAGTTTTCAGCTTTCAGCTTTTAACTGTAGTGAATTGTAAAAATATAGTGTTACACTCATATTCAACCTATAATTATCAGTCATTGAACGCCTACCTCCTCTACAGTAAATAATAGGCCTGCATTTCCGTTACGCCATAACCATATCACATTATTTATAGTAGATTGATCATTGCTGGACTAGTCACTTTCAGTTCTTCGGGTAAGGCAAAATTTTTCAAAATGATCATATATTTTTTTCATTTGTAATTAAAAGGACAAATTGTATATTTTCCAAATTTTATTAGTAAATCATTAATTTAAAGGTATCTCTTACATTAGTAGACAAGAATTCTTTCCTCACACACGGATCTGTAGTCCATGTGGGGAAATATATTTCTTTCTATATTAATCGTACTTCTATTATGATTGTAATATGTTGTGTGGAAATAAATAAAAATTCAAATTCAAACATTCCTCTGACCAGATTCAAATTCAATATATCTTAAAGTCAGTAATGAAAAACATTATTAAATTGAAAAATAAAATTGTTTAAATGGTTTTATTTTTGAACAAAAGCGTAGCGAGTTCTTAGTTATGTTTTGACTCGAGGTTCCTGGCTTTGTCCATTTGTCGCTGTGGGTATGTATGAACTGCATGTATGCATGCATGTGTGTTCGACGATAACTTTCGTACGCTTTGACCAATAAACTTCAAATTTTTGAACACATATTCTCCCAAACTTTATACAGATCAAGATCGAGTTAAGAGTTAGTTGTACTTGACAGGCTACATTGAGAGAAACACGACTACCGGTACCTTTTATCTATAACCACCATTGCTTAAAAGCATATGAAGTAAAAAATTGATCTTCACAAGTGCTCACCACAATCTTCTAATTTTTCTGATCCAGATTTACTGGGTGGGAGGGGGGTGAGAGTGGTCTTAAATAATTTCTTATGGTGATAATACAGAAATAAAAAAGGCTTATTAATAAATCTCAGTGTCATGCACCCTAAGCAGGGGTGCACCGACGGTGGGGAGGCTTATAGACCAAGCAACACCGTACGAGTAGTGTTGTCAATTAGTGAATTTAGCTAGGTTATTCCCTACTATCAGCTGCGGGCTTTGTCTCATATCTGGAAACACTGCACTACGGCACTTCTTCAGAGCTGCCTGATTTGTTGGCGTGAACTATAGCGCAGGAATTACATTGCCAAGGATGAGGTGCAGACTCCCCCCCCCCCCCCGTGACACGACTTTTCGTTACCTACCCCCCTCCACCATAAAGCTAATTCCTGGGTGCGAATGACCCTGAGTGCCTGCTGAGACTACCCTTGTATCTATTCGCTCAAAACATGAAAATTACTGATATCATCAAAGAAACTAAATGTTCTTATCTCTACTTTACAGATTTTTGCCTGAATATTTAGTTCTAAATTATTATTAATGGAACACTGTCAATGTTTCTTATTTAAATTAATTTCAAGAGTCGAATATTGTAATAATATCTAGGGTAGCCTACTCCTAAAGTGTAGTAACTTATATTAGTGATGCTATTAAACCTTATCTTATAACCTAAATCTCATAATAATATTAACTTTTCATGTGAAATTTAACGACTTGCAGTCAAATATTTGTTTAACGACTTGCAGTCAAATAATAATACATATAGTGATATAAAAACAACGTTGGTACAATATGGTGTATTAAAACAACGTTGGTGTATAAAGACAACGTGAACGTAATTCACCGAAAAAAAACATGTTTAAACTGCTTCATAAAATAATTTACATATAAGTTTATTAATTATACACCATATTTAACAAAATCAATTATCTTAACTTTTCAAGTGAATTCAACGACTTGCAGTCAAATTTTTATTAAGAATAAGTAGTATTTTACTTACTCTGTAGGCCGAACGTTTTCGAGTTGTGCGTTCAACTCGAAAACGTTTTTTTTATTTTATTTTTTATTTGTAGATTACGCCTTGGAGACTCCAGTATAAGACAAGTCAGAGTATAAGACAAGGAGGAGTATAAGAGAAGTATAAGACAAGTCAGATTGGAGTATAAGACAAGTCAGATTGGAGTATAAGACAAGTCAGATTAACATTAGTCATATACACTAGTTACCATAATTAATTACTATATCAATTAGTTGAGGTGAGGCTTAATTTTGATGTGAAAGGAACTCTTGTACACTATAAAAAGCTTTATCAACTAAATATTTTTTTAATTGTTTTTTAAATATTTCTATATTTTCAAGACTTTTTAAAAACTGCGGTAGCTTATTGTAGAATCTCCTACCAATATAACTGGGTTTTTGTTTCAATAAGCTACTATTGTGACTCACCAAGTAAGTGATAATCTCCTCGGCTTCTTGTATTATAATCATGTACGTCAAGATTTTGATTAATATCATTCGTTTTTACATATAAAGTAGCTTCATACACATATAAGCAGGGTACAGTTAGAAGACCAAGTCTCTTGAACAACGGCCTACATGAATCCAATCTATTTACTCTTTCTATACACCTAACTGCTTTCTTTTGGATCTTAAACACCCTATCAAGATTTTGTTTTGATGAATTACCCCATACTAAGATAGCATACCTAATATGTGACAGTAAGAGCCCATGGTAAGCTGTAAAAAGTAACTTTTTGTCATTCAATCTAGCGAGCTGTCGCAGGACAAATACCCCAGATGAAATTTTACAACATATTTTCTCAATGTATGGTGCCCAGGTCAATCGTCTGTCCAACAAAACTCCTAGAAATGCAATGTTTTCTTCCTGGTCTAGTTGATTATCATTTACAAACACGTTTATAGCCCTATCTTCATTTGAATTATGTTTGTTTTTGAATTGAAGGTATTGGCATTTTTTACTATTTATTGTTAATTTCAACTGATTTAAGAATTGGACAATGGACTGCACACCTATATGGGCACTTATTTCTAAATTATCTAGAATGGAATTGCTGAAAATGAGTGATGTATCATCTGCAAATAAGAGGGCTCTACCACTAATTAATTCTTTTGGTAAATGGTTGACATAACAAGAGAAGCAATGGACCTAGTATTGACGCCTGGGGCACTCCAGCTTGGACCTCTAATTTATTAGATTTATTCTTTACTATACTATTCCCAACTACTGCAGTTAGTTCTACACATTGTTTTCTCCCAATAAGATATGATTCAAACCATTTCAGTTCAACCCCATTTACGCCTACATTTTGCAGTATTTCCAATAAATTTCTATGGTTAACACAATCAAATGCTTTTGATAGATCTAAGAAGATTGCAGTAGCTTTATCACCTGAATCTATTATATCTATTAGTTTATCAACTAGAGAAACTATGGCTGTCTTTGTTGATCTCCCTTTCTGGAAGCCATGCTGTTCATCACAGATAAAGTTAGCTTCTTGAAGGTGCAGAAGTAACCTATTTAGAACTACTCTTTCAAAAGTTTTACTTATTACATTTGAAATACTAATGGGCCTATAGTTTTCCACCTTTTCTTTATCACCACTTTTGAAGATTGGCAAGATCTTCCCCTCTTTCAAATTATCTGGAACTACACCTTGTTCTAATGAATGATTGATCAGATGAATCAAAGGGTCTAACAATTGATCTTTACATTCTTTCAGAATTTCACTGGATACCCCATCCATTCCTACAGTTTTTTTATTATTCAAACTATCAATGATATTTGACAACTCATCTTGCGATACTGGGTGGAATTTTAATTTTTTCTGAATCCCGTCAGTATTCCACATGTTTGCATCACTAATACCTGTATTGAGAGATTTTTGAAGATTCTTAGTAACCAGTTGACAATATCTGTTAAAGAAATTACAAATGTCTACACTATCATCAATATATTTGTTATTTTCGTTAATTATTCTGGGGACACTAGTATAAGCATCTACATGAGCTACTTGCCTATTTTTGTTTATTACATCCCACACTGCTGTGTTGAAGTACACACTATTATTCAAAATTTTAGCTGTTTTCTTACATTTCGCTCTTTTCACTTCTTTTGTATAGTTTTTCTTTAGAGCTTTGTAATTATCTTCACTTAACATATTTCTAGATAGTTTGAATTCGTCATATGCATCTTTAACCCTATTTCTTTCTGCAAGGATATCATCAGTTACCCACTCTTCAATTTTGTCTAATTTGTTTTTTACAGGGACTTTTTTAACTGGACAACTCATAGTAATATGAAACCTTGTAATATTAATGAAACTATCATATTTGTTATTTAAACTATCACTATTGTAAACCCCTCCAGTTTTCTTGAAGCAGATTCTGCTTCAAACAATCGATATTCCCCTGTTCACATTGTTGAATTTCTTTCATTACTCTACTCTTTTTAATTGATTTATGACCATGCAACCCCACCTCTAAGATTTGATAGTCATGATCAGATAGTTCCGAGCCGCCTAATCTTGTTTTAGAGTAATCTATATTTGTAAGGATGTTATCAATTATTGTTTGTGATGTTCTTGTGACTCTGGTATATTCATGAACTTTTATTTCCAAGTTATTCATGTATATAATATCCCTTAAATCTTCTGTCATTTTATTCTGTGTTGCAAAGTCTGTATTGAAATCTCCCGCTACAATAACGTTTGTAAAGCGAGTAGTAGTAATCTCTAAAAGCCTATTGAATAGTTCACAAAAATTGTTCCATTCCCCATTTGGTGACCTGTAAATACCTAACACCGCTACTTCGAAATTATTGTCGATTTTTACTCTCAAACCAGTAACTTCTAAATCCATTTCCACAGCAAATTTCTCTACATATTCTAAATTGAAAGTTTGCATATTCTTAGCATTTTTAACAAAGATACCTACTCCCCCACTTCGATGAGATGTCCTGCAATACGACGCTTTCAATGAATACTTTGGAATATTAAGTTGTGACAATTCATCTTCTTTTAAACCATGCTCGGTGAAAATAACTATATCAGGAGCCTCTTCTTTCAAAAATACTTCGATTCTATCTATTTTGTTACGAATGTATTGAATATTCTGATGGAACACAGTCAGTACTTACCTATCATTCCTTATTACGTTATCGTTGCTTTTGCATATTGGAGTACATCTACTTAATCTCTTAGAACCTTGGGAGCCCATCAGATTGTTACAAGAGTTCCTTCCACTAATGCTATCCTGATTTTTTGATCGATTAACGTCTTTTAATACAATTGAAGATATGAATTTATCATTTGAAACTATTTTCCCTTCCCGGTTTTGAGCCACTTTACTAAAAAAGGTTCGTTAGATGATTGTTTAGGAGAATTATTGACAGTAGATTGCAACGACGTTGGCCTACAGAGTAAGTAAAATACTACTTATTCTTAATAAAAATTTGACTGCAAGTCGTTGAATTCACTTAAAAAGTTAATTATTAACAACGCAGTTCGTCATGGAACAAGAAATCCAGGAAATCAATTATAGTTTTTTTCTCCACTATTTTACCAAACATTGGCCTACTTTTGTCTTTGTGATTCCTGTAATATTATTTTTCTTACAAAATTCATCAAAAACGCTTACTTTTTCTATTTTGCTCTTCAATTATTTTATTTTAATGGGCTATTGTACCTGTTGATGGGTCTGCGATATAAGCTAATACATTTCATTAATGACTACGATATAATTCGAGTTGATTCATTATTATAATTTTTTCGGCATATTAATACTCTATAGATACTGATTTACATTGAGTTTGGTTACAAAACATATTTACAAATTGAACAATAATCTGATACTAAACTAAAAAATTTCAATTATCTTCAGTACATCGGCAACTTTTTGAAAATGGCGCCAAGTGAGTGACGTCATTGCTACGGGGCTGCACAGTTTAGTAGACGGAAGCCGCACCCTGCACAGATAGTGGACAGTGTCGATAGTAAATTCACTTGTTTGGTCTGAGGGCAGTTTTTAAAGAATTTGTGTTCGTATGAATCCCTAACGATAGGTTAATAGAACGTTTTTAAATGTGAAAATTTTAAAACAATCATAAATAGTGTGATAGCGGTAATAAAGCGTGTGTGCTGTGGTTTGCAACTCATTTTTGCAACCGACAAGTAGGAGCTGGCTGGATTAGGAATTGACGTGTTGGAAAGGAGGTAAGTGTTTAAATCGAAATTATCATCGTTCTAAACTATGCTTGTATATCTTCATTTCAGTATCTAGTCAAAAGTTTCACTTGAAGTACTTATAAATAGAATATAACATAATAACCGTCCGGTATTGCAAGCCTATAGCTTCCCTGATCACTGATTAGGTGGGAATCCTATCCTATGTAGTTAGAATGATTTATACAAATATGCTTCTTTGTGCCAATAATTGTTATCAATGAAGTCGATTATGTCCATACAAATACCAATTAATCGTAATTCAAGGGTTAGAGGAAATCCATTGCCTAGATTTGATCACTGGCCATGATTGATAAGGTGATGTAAATCGTTACATAGAGACATTGACGATTGAGTACGTGTAGACTGCTATATTTGACTTCGTTGATAATCATTATATGTTCGTAAATGATCCTCATGCATAAGAACTTTCCAATTCATAATAGCCTACCTATTTTTGTATAAACAGATGAAACTATATTTCTCATAACTGAATTTTACCTGTAGAATTTCACCGGTTATGCCGCAGCCATCACTACTGGCCTAATGCTTAGTGAGTGAGCCATCTTATCTACGCATACGCGCAATAACCCTTTGCTCTTATGTATAATTTTATTTGTTGATTAATTTTGTCTTGAATTTGTTTTCATTCTGAGTTGGCAAAAATATGTTCTACTTAGCTTATTCCGTGTTATTGATTGATGTCTTCTGATTAGGTTAGGTATCTCGAGGTTCTTGATATTCAAAGTTAGCCATTCTAAAAAGGCTTCATTTTCGAGTTGTTTATGAAATATTCCACTAGAATATGAAGTGAATAGATTATGAAATAAAGTTTCGAATTCGTTGTACAAGTACTTGAGTTACAATTTGGATACTGTTACAATTTGGAGTTTGCGGATGGGTTAGCTTTATATTCTTAAATGTTGGATTTTAGTCCTCGGCTCGCTTGTTCATATCTATCCAAATACTAATCAAATTAAGTAATGTCTATGATTAAAGGATGATAACTAAGCAAGATAAACCTAACAATTATCGGCCGGTTAAGGATAAGAGACTCCAAAATTCGTATTTTAGGTTTATCTAAGACATTATTCAAGGTACTAATCAAATTAAGTAATGTCTATGATTAAAGGATGATAACTAAGCAAGATAAACCTAACAATTATCGGCCGGTTAAGGATAAGAGACTCCAAAATTCGTATTTTAGGTTTATCTAAGACATTATTCAAGGTTATTGAAGTGGATGTCAAAGTTTTCTCAAATAACATAGTTCTCACCATTTGCAACGAAGAACCCTACAAAAATTACCTACTTATTTTCAATTCATGCCCTAAATTATATCGGAGCAACTCATGCTGTAATATCGGCCACTCTGTGACATTTTAATGGGCAATCGCTCAGAAAAATCCTAGAGAAAACGAGAGATCACAGACTAATAGATCTTGTTAATTCTGATCGATTTCCAAACTTCATGTTTTTAAAAATGTCAGGAAATCAATGAATAATTTTCTTTTAATTAGCCTATGCCAACTTGAAGCAGGTGATTGTCTCAGGTTAAAAGTGTAAGTGGCCGACCGATAATTGGTAATTATCCCAATCCCTAAAAGCCAGTTTTGAAATTTGTGGTTAGGTTTTGTAGATTTTGAGTAATCAGAGTTTTATGAGGGACAGTAGTTGGCCCAGAGTGGGTTAGTGGTGAATTGAATGTGTGCAGAGTTCTTTCAGTCACTCTATCTGTGTTTGGGTCCCAGTGTATTCTGATGTTCAACAGGTGTTTGCAAAGTATTGTTTGATGATGAAATTTAGAAAGATCTGTAGTTCTGAATTATTATTGAACTGGTACTAATCATTGACGAATCACTTTTCATATACGTTTGCTTCTAAAACAGAAATTGGTCAATTCTGTATTGAAGCAATCAACTTCAAATTCATGAATACATTACTCGTATTTTACTATCAAATAATTTTTTAAAACAGTAGCGTAAGTCAGTATCAGTCTACTCGCGAATTATGTTTCAAGTATCAGTTACCATATTTACGTAGTAAACTCAGCGATCCATCAGCTCCATTTCACCTGTTGTAGATAATGATTATCTTCATGTTTGAGTGTTTGGTTTGCCTCCTGTAACTTCCCAGTGATGCGGATTTGCCATTAGGCAACGAAATAATTATTTCTTGACAAAATACTCATTCATGAGAACCTCTCCACCTTACTGGGAAAATGAACAAATCTGCCAAAAGCTTCACAGTTCTTTAGTTTTTACTTGAAGCCTCGAACTCATTTTGTTTTAATGGCTGAGCATGATTATTGGTAGTGTGTAATAATGCTATTTACGTCATGGATTCCATCACTTGAACGTGCTTGCTATATTGTAATCCTACAATACAATTCAATCACTCATGAGATATGTGATGTGCTATATCACATAACTTACACTTAACATTAGTCTTATGTGTTATCAGATCAAATGCTACTCAAGTTCCACTATAAACTTATGTATTATTTAAACACATAGCTGGCATTTTCGCATGTAGGCTTACTTTACAATCATAACTGTTCTCATTAATTTATGAACATCACAACTCTGGCAAGGAGGGATTATCGAAAATATTATTGAGTGAATCAATGAGAGGTTATTTTAAGGGTCAAAGTCAGGAAATTTTATTCTCATGAGCTCTTAGGTCTTGTTGCTATAATGTATCAGGTTTTTCTTCAATATTTGATTCTACAGTACAGTTAACAATAGGTTTTAAATAGAATGAAAAGGAAGAAAATGCAGATCTTCTAGAAGTAGTATACGTTAATGTTTTTAATGACTATTCGGTAGCCTATGCATAAGTTTATGAAGTGAAATATGATTTAGGCAAGCTTGAATTGTGTGGAAGTGATTAATGAAACATGAAATTGTCATGAACTACTGAGAAAATAGATTTATTTTTGTATCAATTCTGTGTAATCACAATTAAATATAAATAAACTCTAACTATGTTTTACTTAGTTTCATATAAAACTTCATATATGTAAAGTATATATGTTTTACATTATGTGCTTGTCTTGGTCAGTGATATATAAAAGTCGATGGATTACAAGACAGACACAAATCACGTGTTTTAATTATTTTCTAATTGCCTGAACTCAATAATTGCCTGTCTAATTGAACTGAGTTCTTACTTCGTTCCTGAGGAAAAATAATTTCGGAAACCTGTGTGAAGTAAATTAGCTAGGAAAATTATTCTTGTAAACGAACGTATTATTAAAAGGAATTTAGTATAGACCTAGCTTGAAAGTTTAATAGCTTAGAGTTTAGTAAACCTTCTCCTTTTCTTCATTGTTTTGTCCTCAAGTCCTCATCACAGTTGTTTAATTGAAATAATATCTACAATAGCCTACTAGGCTAATTGACAGTATCTAAAATACTAAAAAGTTTGGACTTGAAAGAAAATTGTATTATTTGGTATTGAAAGAGTTTTTTTTTGAATTGTATGAAATAACTGTTTGGCGCTGACTAAATTTGCGAGAGCTAGAGGGACATATTGCATAAATCGAGAACTTAGATTAGGGTAGACTCTTCTAGCTTGTCTAACTAAAATCGAAACTGCTCTATGCTCTCGATGTGTGTAATAATGTCTGACTATGTTTGGGCGGGGTTTAAATTTCTTTTTAAAAAATTCCAACAGTTAGCAACTGCTGTGCAGTAGGTAACTATTGTGAAATCTTGTCTAGGATTACTATTTATTATTCTAAAGAATTCTAATTTTCAAGAAAACCCATCAATCAAAATTACATATTACATAAACTATTCTATGATATTAATTCAAAACTTTATTTACCTCTTGGACAAATTGAACAAAATTTATTTCGTTTAATAATATAGGTAAAGATAAATAATATATTATCAATAATAATGTAATGTTGTGAATAACATTATTTTTGTGTTGAGTTTGCGTCCGTGGGTTGATCATGCATATCAAGCGTAATGGGAAAGGGAAATAATGGAGTAGTTGTCAGGTGGCTCAGTACAGAAAACCACCATTTTTCACTTGTGCTTGTGAGTTGGTGGTGGGGAGGGGGGTTTATCCGTCTCTGATGCATCATGCACTAAACTGGTGGCGACAGGTGAATGAGAATCGAGCTCAACCAATCCACCAGCCAACCTCTTTTTCGCTATGCTAACGCTGCTGTGCTGTGCTATGCTGTACGGTACTCGGTGCAGTCACGACATCTCTCCTATCATGTTCTGTGTTCGCGCAGTTCATATTCCGTTTTAAAGTCGGCCGCATTCTTTGCAGGTTTCCGTTATACATTATGTCATGATAAAAAAATATTCTCAACTGGCTTCTATAGAGAAATTCTGTAGAACTAGTTTCTGATGAACTTAGGACTGAAATAATCCAATTTCTAATCTCTTGATTTGTGAGGATGTAGTTTTGTCTGTTGACTTGAATGTCTCTTCAGCCCGCAGGTGGGTTTTGAACTTTCTAAAAAGCGTTGTTGTTTTGGTCAGAGAGCTGCCTAGCAAATCAAAATCTTGGTGCATTCAGGATAAGGAATATTTTGAGTTCCTCTGTAATATTGTATAACTGGAGCATAATGAATGAAGTATACTTGAGGATATTCTATATTCTAGGTTTTAATACACTTGAAAAATGTAGAGAGGTCTTGTGGGTGAATCAAATTCTGTTGAATAGACACAATCTGTTTCTATGCTTCATCCTTTATTTCCACGATGGTGATACTTCACAGATGTTGAAATTTATTTCTTTTCATAAACAGTTTTAAATTACAGGCTAAGTTATTTCAATGCTTTTGTATGGCTTGATGAATTTGTGAGGAAAATTTCAGTGGCTCTGGTCCATAGCTGGTTGAAATAGTTTTGCTTTTGCGTTATGTTTTAGAAATATATATAGATATTGTTTAATCTAAATTAATGAAGATCTTTTTGGCTTCATCTATCTGCTGTGCAACAAGCAGGAAGACATTCATTAAAGCATGAATTTAATTGATTGAAGTAAACGTAATATCTAATCATTAAAAAATAGGTGGTATATTTAGCCTAATCTCATTGAAAACGAATTTCTGTACTTCATGAATGACAATTAGCTTTGGCTGTGTTGAACGAAAATATATTTTGAAATGGAAAGATTGCTTCTGGTTTTTTATTCAGATATGAGGCAGGTATGGATTATGTATGCGATCCTGCATCAGCATCTGCAAATCATAATACAGTATTTTTGATTCATCTAAAAGCATGTAAGATCCAGTAACAATTTGTTTTATTATTGGAAAATATAATAATCTTATAATCAACGATAAATGATTATTATTTATATCTTTTATGTTTTCCATGGCGAAATACTTGATAAACAATCTAATATTGAAACTGTCACTGTCTAGTTAATCATTATATCTACTCTTCAACAAAATTGAAGGAAAGCACTTCTGAGAAGAGGATGACGAAGCTTCTCTATACAGAAATATAATGTCAGTTTAAAGTTATAATATACAGTAAAAAAAAAATATATATATATTTTTTTTTGAAGGATGAAGCCCACATATGGTTGAGACACTGCGTGGGTAATGAGTTGGATGATGGTGATTGATGAGTTGGACCTACAGTTTTAGGTGGGTTCCGAACCACCGGGAAGTGATTTTACAGTGGAGAAATTTTTTATCATTAGATTATTATTAATATTTATTATCAATCATTTATGAATTCATGAGAAATAGTATATTTTAAATCTTTTTTATTTTCATATTCAAAATTTAATATTTAATTGGAGGACTGACTTTATTTAGCCTTGAAACACCACGACCGAAACACACGTATTGCACTGGTATGATGTCATACAAATAGGATCAGCTTTATATTTGAAAATGGTTCTGTAAAGATATAATTTGTGCTCTATTCCACTGAAAATCTTTTCAAGGTCGCCTCAATTATTGCTGAAAGATAATATGCCGCTTATTCATTTTACTTGAGTGCATTGATGTTCCTACTACTTTGAAAACCATAGAAAAAATCGATAAAATTACTTTGAAACATCGATAGAATCTCAAACCTTGAACTTGATCGTTTATATTTGAGCGTGAATCAAAAATATAAAAACATTGGCAGATGCAAATCTCTTTTGTGTGAATAAGACATTGAGTAACTTCTGGATTAGTATTTATATCAATATAATGTTATTAATATATCTATGGGAAAAGTTGAATATTGGAAGCTGGTCATCATTAGGCGAACTAAATTATTCAATAATTTTTCTGTGACAGTGAATCAAGGGTTTCTGTCACGCTTGTACGCCAGCAGAAGGACAAAGAAACTACGCTTTTTTTCGGAGGATGAAGCCTACATAGGTCTGAGACCTGTGCGTGGGTAATGAATTGGATGATGGTGATTGATGAGTTGGATCTATAGTTTTAGGTTGGCTCCAAACTGTACTTTACTTTTTATGAATTTTTGAATATAGATTTTAAATGTTGATGTTAATTTTAGTCTTTAAAAAACCTTGACGTTGTTACAACATATTTGTATGTTTTATTGGCAATAAATGATTTGATTTATGTTTTGTAATCTATTTTCAAATAATCTTTATGTAGGATTTGCATTGTAAACCAATTTTATCAGAACTTTTATTTACCTTGTTCTGTAGGCCTATTTGGCAACCCTTTTTTTTATTACTAGCACTTTACCCGGTATTGCCTGGGAATAACTTTGGAGTTTCTCTTTACTGGTAGGTAACTTATAGTATTCTAGTGGCTACAAAATTACGAAATTGGGAAGGATGAGTGAAATTGCAGTTTTGCTAGCCATACAGTTCAACTGTTCGAAAAGTAAAGCGCACAAATTAGCTGTTTTTTGACGCTGGGTAATTAGCAGTTGCAATATTGATACAATACTAATCTGTTGCTTTGGCTTGTCACATATCGGCGTATCATCTTTATCTGCATCATAGTGACGTATCATGTATCAGCTGCTCTGTGAGTCTCCTGCACCCAACCGATTTTACAAAAAATGCTGAAATTCAAACATTAATTTTGAAAAATATAAAGAGAAAATGAGAAATCGGTTTTTGAGGTGCACTGAATAGAGTTTAGAAGAAGCTTTGTGCCAAATTTAGAGTTCCAAATCGTTGTCGTTTTTGTGAAATCCGTAAGACTGACACTCACACACACACATCTACTCTTTCTTATTGTATAGAACCATAGCCTCCTAAAGACTAGGAAGCTATGATAGAACAGGGGTTTGAAGTCCAAAATAATTACTCTAGTAGTTCCGAAGGCCAAGGCCGTTTTCATTTTTCAACCATCTATATAGAGTGATCAGAAAAATTATCCTCCTCTGAATACAGACTTGTTCTTTATTAAAGGAGTTATTTCTAGAGAAATTTGTATTTTCTGAAAATAAATTCATTGAGACTTATTAATAAAACTAGGTAAACCTTAAACTTGAAGTTTTTGAATCAAATCCTATACCATTTTACAAAGTATTTGCTTCAAAAACTGCAAATAAAAGGTTTTATTGACACGAATTTTATTGAATTGGAAAATCTGCCTTACTGCACCAACTCATTCTAAAGTAAAGAAAAAGTTTCATATAAACATAGATTCAGAAACGTTTGAGATGAAGAAATTACGGTAACAAAAATAAGGATGGTTAAATCTCCAGAGCCTTTATTCAGATGGTGAACTGAATATGCGTTATGTCAAAAGATCGTAAATTATTCATTTAATAGAACAAGTTAAAAATCTGTGCCTACCATAATTTTGTTCATATTTCACAAAATTTCGAGTGAAGTTTTTTAGTGAATCAAAATTTTTAGTGTGATAATGTTTTGGACAATGTAGATCAGTCAAAATTTGTGAAGAGCAGTTTTGGACTTTGTTGCATCACTATATGCTGTCTATATAAATAAAATACACAAGAATGGCGTTAAAAACGGGGGTTTTCTGTTTTCATGTGGATTAACTTTGTAATTTGTTGGTTAACTAATATCTTTCTTCAACGAAACTTTTAGAGAATTCGATTTTAAATAGAAGTTAATCACCCAATAAACACACCAAAAATAATAAAATCCTGGTTTATTGGTTGAAATACACTGATTTTGCACACAGTTGCTTTCAACTTATGTGTTTAGATAATAATGAAATCCTGGTGAAACTGATGTCATTTATCGACTGTTAATCCAAAATTTTATTTCCAAAACTGAATTACTCACAGGATTCGTTTGAAAAAAGCTTTTTATTGATAATTAACTGAGATAATCTACTTTAAACTTTAAAAACATGTTTTTACTGTAATTTTACGTATTTTGTGAATTATCCCAATAATAACAGTAGTTACAGTCTTGTAACAAGTTTTATTCGATTTATCACCTAAATAGAAACACTAGAGATTTCTAAATTAGTAAATTGGTAGAGTTAGTTGCAGTTCTCATTTTTGTAACGAAGTGTTTCCGGGCGTATGTTTATGTGAAATTTTCTTTAATTTGATTAGAGGAATGAGCTTGAGCAGTGTGGCAGATTCTTCCTGAAACTCTATATCGAAGCCAAATATCACTCAAGTTCGGATCATATGAGACTAGATAATTTCCAAGTGAAGCTTTAAAAAATTTTTGCATAGAAAGTACAAAAATATATTAACTTTTTTCTCATCACTGATCCAGTAGGACGGTTAATCAATCTCAATCTGCAGGCAAAATTCTTTGAGAATTGTAGAATAATCTATGTCAATTAAATTTTATGTTGAAGCAAACATAATTAGAGAGCATCTATTGTGTGTAGTTGCTGGGTTTGAATGTGAAATTTCATACACGGCTTACAAAATGTATTGCTTTACTAGTCAGGAAATTCAGCGTCACTGAGTGCAAAATGAAGATGGATGAATACTGTTTCAATGGATTAAATAGTTTTCTCCATTGTAATGACTCTATTGGACGTTGACCTATTTTCGCATAGCGCACTTGTATCTACTACAAATCATATTAATACAGTATACTGCTCTCTTTCATATTCTCTCTCTTGTGCTGCTTGCTTCTTCTTTGGTGCTTGGTCTGGATGATGGTGATGTCAGTGTTGCAGAGAATGAAATCAGGCGGATGCACATGTCCCTTCGAATCAACTGAAGAGTTTCCATCGTGAAGTGTGGTCGGTAGTTTATCGGTCGAATGAAGGAGGATGTTGTGGGTGGAATGACCCCAAAGCTCCTCTGATCCCACGTTGGTGTGCTGCTGATACAAATCTGAAACTGAAACCATCAGTGGTTCAAATTCGCAATGCCAGTCAACGCTATCATCAAATTCCGAGTAATGTGTTGATTTTGATTTTGATTTTCAAGAATATGGTTTTGTATTGTTACAAGCACATTATATTATATTAAAAAACCGTAAAACATTTAGTCAGTACTGTTCCTCATAGAAGTTGAAACCATGTATACATACTCAGTTGAGTTTCTTATCGCATGCTGAAAAATCATTTCCAAAAATTTCCCGAAACTGACCCAAAATCAACGATTTTTGAAAAGTTAATCTATATAGAAACAAAGATTGATGTAGATTGATTTAGCTAGAAGTGTGTCTAAAGCCATGAAACAGCTGGTCAACGATCTTACCTCCTAAGTGTGGAGATCTAGGGGGTGCAGTCCTCAGGCTAGGTAGACGGAGACAGCAAGGCGAGTTTTGTTTAAATTTCTTCTCCCCCATGGCTAAATAGGCGAGTGAAGCGAGTCTGCCTTTGATTTATTAATAATTCTGACATTCTACTGTTAGATCTTTATTAATGCCCAGACTGTTGTTTCATTACTGTACTTGGGATCATATTTGAAACCCTTCCAGTTCGGTTGGCGCATTTGCAGCTGGAGTATTATAATTGTGATAGCCTTGGGGTACTAGTCGTCTTGTTTAAATTTCCATTGAGCAAATTCTACCAATACGTTGGAACAGCAGCAAGTGAATGAGTGAGCTATTGTTTTTGCTCTAACAAGAGGGTGACGAAACGCGATTCTTTTGATAATGTAATGATCCATGTTCCGTCAGCTAGTGCTAGTGTGATGCGGTTGATGGGTGCAAGGGGGGTTGGTTTGTTGATGAAGGGGTGTCAGGGGGAGCAGGCTGGTGGGGTTAGCTGTAGGATGAAGGAGTGTAGGCTATTGAATGGTCTGGAACCCCGCCTGGAGCAGGTGATACTTAGTGCAGCTTCGGCCCACCAGGCGGCAGCACTGAGCAGTCTCTTTCTATCCGGGACTTGCGCGCTGCTCCCGCCGTTTTGCAGGTTATTCTGCTGGTGGGAATTTAAGCAAGAATAGGCCCCCATCTTCTGAGAATTTTTCAGCTATCTCAAATTTCAGTTGTCGTTCTGATAACTCTCTGCCTTCCATCCATCTTTATCCACCTCGATTGAGCGAGACTACTATCTTCCAATTCATATTTTGCATTTAAGTTTATTTGAATGATCATATTGAATAAATAGTTTATTTGAGATCCAGGCTCTGCTCTGTTTACGTCTTCTATCAGTGCTCAATACAAATACTTGAATCCCACAGATTTCATTTGATGGCATTTTTTTTGCAAGTCAGGGCGCACCTAGTTTAGATAGGCCTATGGGATGTTCAGTTTATAGTCTCTACCATTTCCAAACAGCAAGAATAATGATATTTATTAACTGCTCATCTGCCGCCTTAATGGAGGTCAGAGGCTTTTTAGGTGGTATATTCCTTTCCAAACCTCCAAATTCCTTTTTAGTGCCAAATTACGTTGAGCATTTCCAATTTTTTATTAATCTATGAATAGATTTATTTGATTCACCAGTTGTGGAGGTAAAATTTTTTCCAACTGATCTTGTAGTTTCCAGTGTTATTTGGCAATTTTAACATTTCAACTAGGCCAATTTCTCCCTCTATGTCATGAAATATATCTAGTAGATATGTAAAACCTTTTTTATATGAAATACACTATTTCTATAATGAAGAAAACCTTTTCATTGTAAGTTTCGTCTATTACTATTTCAATCTATAAAGTTGAAATAGTAGAAGCTTTACTGCTGCTATTCGCTAAAAAATTTCGATTACAACCATCTCTGTAGCCAGCCGACGCTCTATAAAATTAATTGTTTTCAATAATGAAGAATTACTAATTCACCTTAGGCTAAGTACTAGATGGAATTTCATAACAATCTCACATCAATACAAATCGGTGTTGGTACAACTCTTGCTGCTACAGCGGCTAAATTTTCAATGTTCACATAGATTTCTGTTTGCTTTCAATTCCCCATTCTTAATTTAGTTGTTCATGTCATCCACTCAGGTATAGGCTATTCTACATTCCTAATACAGTTGTTGAGTAAGTGGAAATTGGGGAACATCTTTCTCGGCTGAGATGCCCATGCTGATGAAATGCTGAACAGAAATGCAGTAGGAACCGTCTGTCAGAAATGGAATGTGCCAAAGACTTGTCTGGCCTGACCGGGTATGCTGTGCCCGACGTCTGACTAGTTGCCATCGCCTTCTTTGATCCTCAGCCCTAATCGACTTCAGAAAGGAATGAGAAGAGAAATGAAAATTGAGAAAGAGTGAGGGAATGAGAAAAACGAGAAGTGATTTGTGAGTACTCACTATTCAGTCCTGCTACTAGCGAAAACTTGCGAAAATTCTATGGCTAAGGCTTATTTTGGGGCTCTTTAACTTGAACTATTTAAAGTGACCTCTTCACGTTTTTGCTCAACTGTGGACCACGAAATTCTATTCATTCATTTCTTCTCACGGTGGCATTTTTTTAAGCCCAACCATTCCTTTATTCAAAGACTAATTGCTGCCCTTCTCTCTGCCGAGAACACAATACCTGTCCTCCTGATCCATCTGCCGTAAGCTCTATCTAAGTTTGATTTCATGATAGAAGAGAGAACGATCAGCCCTATACTATTTTATATTTAGAACGATCAGCCCTATACTATTTTATATTAATGCCAGGTACATTGTTCTTTACAGCATTATTTTGTCAGGTCCAGTATACCATGGAGGTATAAGAAAGATTGATCTTTTTAAAACTAAAGTGCTTGGTTTGAAACTTCGCTGATAATTTCACTAACAAAGATACAAGAAAATAGGGAGAATTCAGTCTCATTTTGCATTTTTCTAAATCAGTATACTGTATTGGTATTTGAGAACAATTTAAAAAAAATTGTATAAGGCAAGAAATTTACTTGTAGCTAAAATATCTGAGGATAATAAATTAATGGAGAGGTCAATATTACATCGACTCGGACTTAGAAGATAAATTAGATGAAATAAAAACCCATGGTCATATTTTCAAGACATTGAAAAAGATCCTGACCTGCTGTTCACTATTCATAATTTTTTTCACCAAATTCTTCCTTACGTAGTCGTCATTCTCCCTCCTTTATGATATCCTAATTATCAAAGTTATTTTACCATGTGATTATAATGAACTATTCGACCAATATTATTCAGAATGTACAAATTAATGTTTAAACATATTTATCAATCTATTGATTATTATGCCATCAAATTGACGTTTGCCTATGATTTTTTGCATGATTAATTTGATTTAGAACTCTACACTGAAGCAGGATTTTCATATCTGTAATTTCACTGAAGTTTATGTCCTGATTGCGACGTCTTTGCTGAATTTATTTGGAAAAATTCCTGTTGCACCTAGTTTTCCGTCCTCGTGTGTCGGAAAGTTAGTTTCGTAACTGCTAAACACTTGTGCGGGTAAAGACCTCTTGTGCTGTTGTATGGAGTAGCTTTTTGCCATGTGTAAAAAGAATTGAGCGGTGCTTTTCTGGTATGTTGCCAGTTTCTGCCGCCTAACTTGTATGGCCTTTCAATAACGTCACGATTCACAATAAGCGCCAGTACTTGGAGATTTCTATTTCGATATCCCATTAAAATCCGTGATCTGGTCCATTGCAATCTGCTCCAGAGATTGTCTTTTCTAATGTTTGGATCGGTATATAAGGAACATTTTGAAAATAAGGTAGCTTTACCTGTGCTTTTGGAACTTTTTAGTACATAATTTAGTGCTGGTAATTTGTTTTCCTTGTAAATCAAGAGTTGAATTTGGATACTGGTTCACCTATAATATAATATGATATAATATATTTTAATATTCATATAATATATAATAATATGAACTGAGGTTTTCACAAAGAAATTCGGTGCTCTGGTAGTTTGTTTTTCTTTCAAATCAGGATTCGATTTAGTTACTGCTTCTCATCCAAACTGATGTTTCTACAGAAAAATTAGGTACTGGCAATTTATTTTTCTTGTAACTTGTGAATTGAAAATCGGCCCATTTCTTCAAATAAATTGATATTTCCACATAAAAATGTGATTTCAGTCCTCGGATTAGCCATTTACAATATTTTAACAATGATTTTTTAATGATATCATGTATTCTTTCTCCTTTAAGGTTGCCTATCATTACAGTATTTTAATTTGCTCTGCTGATGTAAGCTGATTCTGAAACTATGCTTCACGCCACAAAGTGAGGCGGCTTAAAGAAATTGCGGTGAAGGAAAAAACAACTGCTACGGTGACAAATCATATGACTGCCAGCGTCATGCTTGTAGACTAGGGACCTTATTAATTTATGAACGTTACCTCAGTGTCTCTTCACTCGAGGAGCTCGTGAAATGCATCTGATTTAACGAGTTCACATTTCACAAGCTAACTCGCCAGCGAGTCATCATGTCAAACCTGACCTCGAAGAATGATTTCAGAAACCAACAAACATAAATTACCATGGATGAAGGTAAAGATAATGTACCATATGTAAATTTAAAGTTACTGTTGAGTAATCATTATATATCAATATCTTCTATATTCATATTTCATATTTTCGTTTTTTTGAATAATGCAAGATGAATGTAATGTTGCAATATGGTTCCTGGTGAGAAGAAAAGTTGACAGGCTAGGAATCGAGTTACATAAAAGTAAATAAATTCCTGGATTTCTTGTTCCATGACGAACTGCGTTGTTAATATTAACTTTTCATGTGAAATTTAACGACATGCAGTCAAATATTTGTTAAGAATAAGTATAATAACTCACTTAAACTGGCCGAGTACTTTCGAATCCTCTGAAGATGGATCTCATAGATTCGAAAGTACTCGGCCAGTTTAAGTGAGTTATTATACTTATTCTTAACAAAAATTTGACTGCATGTCGTTAAATTTCACATGAAAAGTAAATAAATTGTTTTAATTGGTCAAATATAAAGTGAATTACATTGCAATGGTGAAGAAGTTGAATATTATATTTATTTGATTTCGATGAACCGATATGCTGCTATTAAAAATGAAGACGAAATAATCTGAAAGAATCACTTCAATGTAACCCTCTATCCACCCTCTATTAACTCTAAATAGCGGATTCGAGATACCAGTTTGAAGAAAATCTAGACTTTCAAATCAAGACCTCCAAGTGAGGTTCTTAAATATGAAGCTCAATTGAAATGGTGAGTTTACTAGCTGACAAGTCAGCGTGTAGCAACACTACAAGCCTGTCCATCTTTCCCGGCCGTATCTATGCAGTGTAAACTCTCATATTAATGTAAATTTTGGTGTTGAATTGTTATCAGGAGCCAGACCTTTGTTGGTGGAGCTGGGTTGGATTTTAGTGTCGTAACTTTGTAAACGTGATCTGCCTTTAGAGGCATTTCACGAGCTCTTCAAGTCAAGGGACACCGAAGGGACGTTCGAAACATGGTACGAGTAGTGTTGTCAATTAATGCATTGAGTTTGGTGTTTCTCTACTATCAGCTGCTGGCATGGTCCCTATATCGGGCAACACTGCAATTGTTCAGAGTCGCCTAATCTGTTGGCGTGACTATAGGCCTTGCAGCTTTTGCATCATTGACAGATTGCTTTTGTCATAAGTATTATCGTGAATTTGCATCCTTTGTGTATCACATCGGCCGAAATCGTTGAAGGTGAAAGCCCAAATCCATTTTACTCTACCTTGAGAAAATACGAACTTTGTTACCAATTGGTCAAATGGTACTGCTGATTATTTTGCATTGCAGAGAGGCCATACTGGTGCCGAAATTGTGACCTACACAGCTATAACAGCGAATTGATTTGACCCATTTGATGGGCTAGACGCTAGTGAGTTGTGGTTTTCGCTTTCGTTTGTCTGAATGAATGAAATTAGGGCCGATGGCAATGCGACTCGCTTCCTCTTGTCTGTTTATTGTCCAGTGACGGCTATGGAGGTCAATATATGTATATATATTTATGTAATATATGCATGTTCTTTGGCAGTTGTGACGTATGTGGATGACCGCAGCGGCCTTTTGGCCGTCACACAGCTCAAATCACTAACGGAATTCCTGGCGTATTGATTGAATAGCAATTGAAGCCAGCCGAACAAATACTAATGTACGTGTCTCTGGTCACAGTCCATTTTGTATCTCACTGAAGATAAAGTATTTTCAATGTTTTTTATGTCGATTGTTTGTATTGTTGTAGAAGCTTGTGTTGAAAGCGCGGTTGGATCAATTGGTTTGTTGTTAGGCTGTTATATATAACGGATTAGCTTTGCCACTGGCGTATTTAGACACTAACTTGAACATTTTTCAAGGGGTTCCACCATGATGAACCTTCTGCCTTTTAAAATAATATTTACTACTAAATCCACGTGAAATCCTTCAGTCCCTTCTCCCTTCTCCTTCGGACGCCAGGTTGAGAAGCTTAAATATGCCAATTAACTTATATTGAAGCTTATGTCAGGCGGCTGTGGTAGCGCAGTCGACTGAAGCGATTGTCTGATTCTAGTTGGCTGCTATTCCTGCGGTCTCGAGTTCGAATTTCGTTCAGTCTTTGATATTTTCTGTCATCTTTCACCTCATAACCCACACTCAAGTCTTAAGACTCATGTGGGCATCATCTGACAAAAAATATCTAATGCTTGTAATCTATGATTATTGAAGTATGAATTTATTACCATTTTCATGGTTATTCTATTTTTACACTCTTATATTACTATATTCAATGACTATTAAACACAGATAAATAAATTGATTTATGATTTCAAAAATTGGAAAAATAACGTAGTGAGAAAGTTGTATATTTCTTTTGCATATGTTTGAATGTTCACTCACTATACTTTAATTAATTCCATTATTTATTTATTGAGAGTATACCAAACAAGTCATATTCAAGTTGATGTAATGTAGTGTCTTGTGAGGTCAGGAGAATCATTGGGTTTTTTGACCGCCGTATTTGCAAGCTCGTTTAACCCAAATCAAAATCAATTTTATTTCCTTTTCATTTTACATTAAAAAACACTTTTTATAATAAAGGAAATTAAGTTATGCAGGGTGTACCCAGAAGGTGAACCTACTTCAAATTCAGATCTTGGGCTAGGCCTACCTCCAAACATGTATATTACCGTATGATGACTTCTCCTGCCTGTGTAATCAATTGACGATTTCTACTTTCACTTGATGAGCCGGCCGGCTGCAAATTTAGGGCGCTCGCGCACTAGGCAGCCAAAATGTTCAGCAGCCCGTTTAGTCAGCCGGCTTCAGCAGCCAACCTTGTGTCAGTAGTAGCCACAGTCTAGTATCGTTTATAGTTAGCCAAGCGCGATGGCTGTGGAAGATCCTATAACTTTTTATCTTCGAGAAGAAACGCAAAGCCAAAAAATACATTCGATACATCCAATTGGATACATTCATACGAAGGGCTTATTTAAAAGCTACTTTATGGATCTTCGAAACAACCATGATCGTTTTTCTAGAATGTCAGTGGAATCATTTGACAACCTTTTGGAGAAACTAAGAGTCTCTATTATCGTTACTCATGCGATCTTTGGGATCATACTCATATAGGATCTTTTCCGTTTTGTCAAGAATGTTGTAGTTCGAAACAAGTCCTAAAAACTTGAAATTTCCTATGAACAAACCTTTTGGGATGTAAACACCCATTAAGAAAGGATTTTTCTAAATTCTAGGGGTTTTCAAGTTTTACTTTTTAACTCTTAACTTTTTAATGGTGCGTCGCAGAGAAAATTCACAGAACATTTTTTTGTTTGTCATGATGAATTATTCAAGAATAAATAAAAAAATTCGGATAGAAATGATCACGAATCAAGGTCAGACAAGCTTCGTCAACAAGTGCGCGGCTACTGAGGCAGCTAGCCCAGCTACTATATTATAGGCCTGGTTTACACGAGCTGCAATCGCGCGATTGTAGCCAGAGCAATTATTATGACGGGCAACAGCCTCGCCAAAGCAATTATGAATCGCAGAGTTGTCGGCGACTTTTTTTCTAATACAAATACAAAATACATAAAAATTTCAGACATTCTAATTTTTTAAAGTCCTATGCTACTGTGCTCAGCTTCCTTTTTTCAAACCAACTTAAATTTTTCTCCTATCACTAAAATTAACATTCTTATGTTGCAAAATAGATTGACCTTCATGGATCACTTTGTATAACTGGAAATTATGAAGTTCAAACAAATATTCTATAAAAATGTTTATATTCATGCTAAATATTCTATAAAAATGTTTATATTCATGCTAGAAAAAAATCTCAAGAATTCACGACAGTGAGCAGAGTACGCTAGGATTTTAAAAAATTCTAAAATCCAAAATGTTATGTTTTTTTGTTGCTAGCAGAGTTAAAAACGGTAATTAACATTGGCTACAAGCGCGCGATTCTAATAGAATCGGCTACAGGCCGGCTACATCGCAGCGAAGTGTAGCTCGTGGGAACTGCACAATCTGATCTTGTGCTCTACTAGAATCGCGCAATTCTCGACAATTGCTCTGGCTACAATCGCTCGATTGTAGCTCGTGTGAACCTGGCCTAAGCAGTCACGATTCTTTGGCTGCGACAGCCACCAGAAGGTGACTGTCACGTCGCTCTGCACAGGCTGCCAGCTGGCTGTCAGCAAATTAACACATCCATCACGCAACTCTACGACACTAGACTTACTCAAGGTGGCTGCAGAAGCCGGCTGACTAAACGGGCTGCTCAATATTTTAGCTGCGGCAGCCATGGAACCATATTTTTCGCTGCCTAGTGCGCGGGCGCTCTTAGTCTATCTTTCAATGTGTAGGGTGGTTACCGACCAGCAATTTACGGTTGAGGTACTAAGTCAATTCATGACGAAGTAGTGAGTTCTGATTTCGTTATCGGCCACTTGTTTCAACATTCACTAAGTTCAAACTCTGTACAGCTTTTCTAAATTTAACGAACCATATCCAATGTGTACAATAAATTCTCTGTTCTGATGGTGTACTCAACTTTTTGTTGACAATATGACAAGCATAAGCGATTCTTTTGCGACAGGAATGATGAGTATGCGTATTGAGTAACGATTGTAGTAATGAACTTCGTTGTCCGCATATAATAGCATAATTGAATTTAATAATTCTTATTTTTTCTCCCGAATGGATTGTTATTCATTTTATTGCAAGGAATAAAAGAAGGTTGCAAATTGCAATTGTTAAAAGAGTTTGTATCCCCTCTTCTGTTCACCTTCTCATGCTTCAAACTGATTCAACCCGAAATTATTTTCAAATTGGCTCTTTACTTTGTTTGAAAGTACTCTTTATTTTTCAATATTGATTTTTTCAAGGTGTTAGTTCAAAAAACGGGAAATAGGTAATAGGTAAAAGGTAACATAATTTATGCTCGCTTTTTCCCTATTAAATAGATGATACTATTGAATTTATATTATATAAAAGAGTTATGAAAATTGAATAAATTTTTACAATAATTAGTCAAGTCAAAAAATATTTACAATTTTTTGACTTGACTAATTGTAAAAATTTCACTTGAAGTAAAAAGGGAACTTATGCTCAACCTCTTAGTAAATTAACTTGCAATTGGATGTCATTCATCCCAGAAGGAACATCTCTCATCTTTAATTATATTTCATTCCCATAGATATAAACATATAACTTATTCTGATTTACGGTGATTCTTCTCACATACCCAAAATATTATTGATCTAGACTACTTGAATACTTTTAATTGTAATACTGTTTCGTTGAAAAATTAGTTCTGTCTCATTGTTTTGGAAGATCAAATATTTCCTTTTCAGGTCTCCTAGATATTTTGATATCTTATAATGTTGGACGCATTAGTGAAACCTTAGTTGAGTTACATCTAATATGACTGTATTTACATTAAAAAAAAAAAAATACAAAATGGAAATGTATTATCACAAGTTCAGCATAATTCAGCATCAGTGCATTTGAAAAATAGCAGATTTAATAAAATGTCGTTATACCAAAGACAATGCAATACAATGATATTATATTGTCTTTGGTTATACCATCCACGTAGACCTTTCGAGGAAGGGAGTGTGGACTGTAATTTATAAATTTGCCTATACTTGAACTGTACTTTGCATGGACTGTATATTACATTTGAACGCTGTGTACCTCTTTTATCAAAAGCTTTGCAGTTGTTGGTATAGATTGCGTCTGAAGAAAGCGTTATCAGGGGGAAGTTTCCCGCTAGTATGTGCTTGAGGGAATTTTCGGTTATAAAAGGGAATTTTGGACGCATTTAGGAAGTGGCATCACTGCCGGCAGTCCGGTATCAGTCGACTGTAGGGCGTGGCGCTGCGAGGACGAGGGAGAATTGTGTCGGCGTCGTGTCTGCTGGTCGCGGATCCACCACGGTCCTTGGGGGCGGTCGCAGTGCAGAGTGCAGTGTAGTGCAGTGAGCTGTGGAAACGGTGCACACTTCAGAAACGGCGAGAGGCAATGAGGCCGCGATTTGTTAGACGGAAAAGTATTGAACAGGAGCCGCGGATTTGCTCCTGATCCCCCCGGTGCTTGGGTGCTTGTACTGCCTTGTCTGAACGCGCCGCGTCATATCTGTGATCTGACAAATTCGGAACCGAGTGAATCTTGAGCTGCTACCGGCATCCCAGTGGGACAAGGCTCGTGCTACGATTTTTATTTCCTATCTCACTCTCTATTGCTGATGATCGTGCAGTGTACAAGAACAAGTGATGTGATCAAGTCATCTAGAATTACCAATATCCGGTTGATAGGCTACGTTGTGTTTCGTTTGAACCTCAAACATCAGTGATTTAGTATATTGACATCAACAAGTTTTCCTGAAGCCATTTTGCAGGTACGGTAGTCATTCTGTGGTAACATAATTTACAGCACATAATTAGATATAACATATAGTAATTATTATCAATAACATATCTTTGTAGAATATTTGTCCCGCGTGTAGGACGGAAATAATGTATTTTTGGTATTACTTGTTCTTTATCCTGGTGACTCCTTTCAAGAGTATGTACAGTATGCATGAGCATGAATAGTGACATAGTCGATTTCGACTCTTCCTACCTCAACATTGAATTGTTTCGGTGCAAAGAGCATACTACACAAACGAGGAGTGAGGTAGGTTGCGATTACTTTCCTCACTGAGCTATTAGAGGTGTATCTATGCTAGGCCCACTGAAACAAGTTCTGAAGCTCTATGCTTAACAGTCCACTTGCACCTTTACAAGGGTCTGGCTGCACAGGTAGGTGAGTACACTTTCTGGCACACCTATGAGCTACTTCCTGCATGCAATCCATCATTCCACAGAGACTGATGTAGTCAGCCTTTTTGTATCTAAGATGAACAAAATTTTTTTCACCTCATGCCACAATAAGGAAAATTCAAGAGTCTACGAATCGATAAGATTTAGCTAATTCTCCAGCAACCCTGCACAGCCTGTCTGATAAACCATTATAATTTTTGCATATTGATTTTAGTCGGTTTTTCCAGAAGCTTTGAAAAATTCACATTTACCTGTTTCGCCCTCAGCAATTCAATAATAAAAATTATGAAGTGCACATACTATAGAGTGCAAATAATAGTTTTAGTAATAAGTGACCAATTTGCATCTTCATTAATCCAATAAACTGAACGGATAACTGACAATTATTATTCTGGGGGGACAGACAGAGAGAATAGAAGTAAAAGTATAGAAGTTCTTCTTCTATACTCTCTGGGGACAGAGTCGTTTTAATATATTTATTGTGGTTTGAGTATTTTTTTGTTAAATCCTGAATTCTTAACTGATTGATGTTTAAACAATAGTTGAGTTTGTATTTAAGTATCGTCGTATTCTAGCGGATTTAGTGCTAATATATGTGCTTATGCTTGAGAGGATCATGATTAACTAAAGCTCTAAGCTCCTTCTATACCGGATTGTAATCATTCAGGGTTGCTAATGAATAATAGTGAATGTCATTGACACTTATTTTTAGAGTTATGAAAATACTTCATTATTTATATATGGTAGTGAAGATCAATATTCTGGTCACTCGTTTCCTCTCACACATTGCATAGCAATCTCCAATATTCACCGCTGCTGAATCAGTTATGTGAATGTGATAATATCTAACAACTGCTGCATATCGATGTGTTGAAACAGAATCTAAATTTAATTTTAAATGAATGTTCGATTATTCAAGCAATACTCAATAGAAAATTTTTATTTTGAGAAATATTATACTCATGGATTTCTTGTTCCATAACCATATTGAAGAATTAGGTATTATATCTTTGAATTAATTTTTTTAAAAGAACCGTTTTTATTACCTGTAGATAAAAAATTTAATATTCCTGGATTTATCTTTCCATATCGATCTGCTTGGTTAATGTTACCTTTTTATGGTAAATTCAACGACTTGCAGTCAATTTTAATTGAGATATTTTTACTCACTTCAGACCAAATATTTTCGAATCATGGTAACTCATCTTCAAAGGCATCCTTGATCAGCATGTAGGTTTTTGGTTGGGAGAATTGTGGTTTTTGTACAATGTGATCAAAAAGTTTGTGTGATTTAAAATGTAATTGTTCATTGAGGATGTTTTGTTTATTGTGTGTGGTGTGAACACAAACAAATACGATCTCCCAGAAATCTGCAAACTGAACTGCTCCGATTGTAACAAATTTTACATAGGACAAACAGGCCACCCATTCAAACAACGTTACAAAGAACATTACAAACCGAATCGACTTTTTTAGACCATATTTATCATTCAAACTGGACACACCTTTGGGCCTCTTGTACACACACGTTTTTTCGCCGTGTAAATCTACGGCTAATTCGCCGTATGTAGGCACGGCTATCAGTGTTGTGTGGATTGCTATGGGAGCTTGTTGACATGAAATGGCGATGAAACTTCACGGCAAAATCGCCGTGTACGCCGTGCTTCCCCTCGGCTAACCGTGTCTACGCACGGCGTGATTTTTGTCAGTGTTGTATTTCAGTTTATGCGAGCGTGTCGACGGCGCCGGAAGTTTTCACGTTTTTGTGCCAGATTACCTATTTTACGTGATTAGGTATATGTGACAGATTACTTTGTTTTACGAGTAAAATAGACATGAATCAAGAATTACTCATTATATTGGTTCAAGAAAGACCTGAAACATGGGATAAGACTATCGAAAATTATAAAAATAAGTGGCTCAAGTTTGTGTTAAATGATTAATATGAATAAATGAGTTTAAATAAAGTATGTAACTTAATTTGTTTTTACCTCAAAGTTACAGCCAATTTTTCTGCTGTCTGCATTCTTATACTTTATACTTCTTTTTTTGAGTTTTCTATATACGTAGTATGCAAGGATAACCTTTTTCTTATGAGGATTAATGGTGAGCGGCACCTGGCCGTTGTCTCGAACGGCAACTTTGCCGTGCCATGTACAAGCTTGCACGTTTTGTTAACCGTACGGCTAGCACACCGCACGGTTAAGAAAACGTGCCATGTACAAGAGGCCTTACTGGCATCACTACCAACCTACGCATTCTACATAATTAAACCTAAAGGACACGAACTCAATACCTTGGAACAATTTGAAATATAAAAACACACCTCACACAATAAACAAAACATCCTCAATGCACAATTAAATTTTAAATCACACAAACTTTTTGATCACATTATACAAAAGTCACAATACTTCTAACCAAGAAACCGACATGCTGATCAAGGACGCCTTTGAAGATGAGTCTCCATGACTCGAAAATGTTTGGCCTGAAATCATTTTCGGGCTCGGTGCACACTTGCGTTTTTTCAAGCTGCGTGCACGCAGCTTGCGAACGCCGGCGGTTCAGCGGTAGATGAGTTCTTGTGAAGAAGTACATACTTGAGCGGAGCAAGTGACTTGTAAGCGGCGTGCACGCTACTTGCAAATGAAGCACGCAGCTTTCTGCCCAACCGCCACGTGCTCGCAGCTTTCACAACACTCCGGGCGGTCTGGCAGGTTGAAACCGCTGAAAACACGCTCTAGTGTGTATTGAAGAGAAAAAACAAGCGGTGTGCACGCAGCTTGAAAACACGCAAGTGTGCACCGAGCCTTATTCTCAATTAAAATTGGCTGAAGTCGTCGAATTTACGATAAAAAGTAAATATTATACTTTGTTGGAAAATGCAAAATGTTCAGGAATGATAAGATTATTTCAGTAATAATAGTGACTATTGACTACTACTGGTTACTCAACTGACTACTCCATGCATAAGTAAGCTTATCTACTTGTTCATAAGTACATTCCTTTATTTACTGAACAATTTAGAAAACTTTTTATGTTTGAAATTCATTTGTATTAGTTGTATGTGAAGGGCCCTTTTAGCTGAAGAAAGTCCTGCGTTTGAAGGAAAATTTGAAACACCTAAATTGATTTTTGAATTTATATTGCTAACTCTGGTATAGTGATTATAACAATAATTCTTCATTTAAAAATGTATTTATTATTATTTTATTTATAAAGAATAATTTAGCTTAATCATTTAATAGTTTCAGTAGTATCATTTATAGTTGAGTATCTCCGTTTGGTTCCGTTTAACATTTCAAATTATAATCAAACACTCCAGATGTAAACCCCTTTCTACAGCTTTGGATATTCATTTGTCTGCTATAATTTCATAAAAGAAAATACAATTTTGATGTCGATCTTCAAAATTGAAACTTGGCATTTCCAATTGAACTGAAGATCCTGGGTCACCCGAATTATTCTGACAATAGTAATGATCTCTCATGCTCAGAACCGATGTGACACGATGAGAACCATGCTCTCTGATAAAGCTTGATAAATAGGATTTTGACAATTTCTTTCTTTGTTTCAAAATAAGTTTTTATAGAGATCATTTCAATCAAGACTAGTCACTTTTGTTCTAAAACTATCCTGCTTATTCGAAAATGATCGATCTATTTTCAAGTATAGTAATAATTGCTATTCGATTATTGATTTTTTGTATAGCTCTTATGTCTCAACGTATCACAGCAGAAACATGTATATTTATTTATCTGAAGTGAAACAGTTTATTTTTTGAATACTACTTACTACCAGTTGGTTTTGAAAATATTTAATTTTGGTAGGTCAATCATCCCTCTCTATGCTCGTTCTCATTTTTGTCAATATTTATACAACCGAGATCAACTCAATCATTGAGTAGATCAGCGAGATCTATTCAATTCTCAAGTTTTCAATAGTCTTCATCACACTATCAAACAGCTTCAATCAAATGGCTGCTCGCTGTATTGCTTCTATTTCGTCTATTAAAATACACAGTTGCTTCCTATGGTGAGTGCGATGCTAATAAAAATTGCTATGATTAGGCTTAAACGAGGATATGTATACTATGGAAGATGCTATTATATAACAAAATAAACATTTCCCAGCCTATTCACTTGGAAAATCAAAGGATTCAATGGATAATTTACCTAATATTTCTTCAATACATTTCTAAAATACTATAATTTATAATAATTTAAGTTGAAAGTTTTCTAAACTTGCAATTTCTTTCTTTACTAAATGCACAATAACAAAGTACCGTTTTACCAATTAATCCTAATTAAAATTTAAATTTTTTTATAATATTAATATTGGAAAAATCACAAAATTATATTTATAATCCATAACAACAGATTGGAGTAGTAATAAGATATCCAGCACATTTCACATTTAATGCTGACCTAGGGTCATTTTCTACACATAATTTAACATATTTCATATTTTCTACATGTTCAGTAGCCCTGTTTTTATTCCTAACTGTATGTCTGTTATTTCCATATTCTGCCTACTGTATGAATTATAATAATAATATTTATTTGCCAAAAAAAGAAAAACGATACAAGAAAATATTTAAATGTACATTATATCTTATACTTGGCACAGCTAGCAAAGTGAACACTTGTGCGCCAGCTGCGAGTTCATTCATTTGATTGAATCTTATTCACTTGGCATTTTTTTTCAAAATAATCACTGTCCAACCACATTCTCCCATCACGTCCAAGCTTCGTCGATTCCAATTATTGTTTTTATTGAATTTGTATATTTAGAACTTATTCCGCGGTTATCATCAATTAATAACCCCATGCAGTTATGATAATGGCTAGATCTTTTTGAAAAAGCTGTGCATGAACCAGTTGCAAATTTTTATTGAAATAAATTAATTATTTCACAATAAATTGCTTAAACTATTTTTTTGTGAATATTAGACTATGATTCTGGCTGCATTCCAGTTTATTCAAGTTCAAATTGCACAGTAGTTCAGTTATTATCTGATTGTAGGGTCATATTCCCTAGAATTGCGTTTGTTTTGATAGCTATCGAATAGTTATTTGAAATCAGTGACGTAGCCAAGATTTTGAAATGGTGGGGGGGGGGGGGGGGTCTGGGGGTACTTCCCTGGAAATTTTTTGAAAAATAGAGGCCCTAGAACAGTCTTTTTTAGCTCTCCTGGAATTGAAAATAACACCAACATCAGTGCTTTGTCTTATTTTACGTTTAATTTAATGAAAATTATATAAAATTTAGGACCGGAAGGGGGGTCCGGACCCCCAGGACCCCCCCTGGCTACGTCACTGTTGAAATGAATAGTTATTTAGCGTTTTGGATATTTTAAAGCAGTGCTTGAATTCCTTTTCATAATGGCCAGTAGTCTTTCTTCCGTTTCAATGGACAAATTATTTTATAATTCAGTTCATTGTATAATACAGTAATTGAATTTAGAGTTGAAAGGTTCACAGACTTGCAGCTAATTTGGTATTGTAAGTTTATGTGTCAATAAATAAAGTAATAGTGTTGTAAGTAAACACTATATTTTATTTTTGAATGAAAACGAATAGTTGTCAATGAGTGCATAATCTTTGAGCTTTGGTTTATCTGAAAATTGTTTCCTGAATCATTCGATTTTCAAAATTACGAGAACTTGATTTTGTTTTCAAGCTTTGCTCTTGAATATTAACCATTTATTTTCAGTGTATCACATTTTGTTATAACGGCCAATTGACAGATTTTGTTGAATGAAAATTATTATGTTCATTTTCTATCTGGTAGACTAAGCAATAACTCCTGCTTGAAAGACTTGAAAAGTATTTTTATGAAATGCAAGGAAAAAGATCATATTTCTGCGCTGCCCATTGTGTCAACGGTACTTCCGGTTACATTGATAAGAGACACTTTTTTATTCCCCTCCTTCTCCTCTTCCCTTCATCCTACTTGCTTCAAATGGTCGTCTAGAATGTTCCAGACAACATTATCTGGAAAACATCTAGAAGCCTATGGAGATTTCAAGAGTTTCCTGGAATGTTACTAACAACTTATAAAAGCGGATGACCTGGTGAGCAGGAGTTCAGTTATTGCTCTTTGTACTGACACTTTGTAAGTGATTGAAATGACCCAACTTTTTTGGAAATGATAATAAAGTGATGAAAGTGGTGTTTTACTTATGATCTGGAAACGAAGCGCCAATCCATGCACTGGAAGAACCCAACTGCATAGAGAGCCAAAAAAGCTCGAATGATTAAGTCAAAATTTAAAGTAATTATGATTTTTTTTTACATCCATGGGATTGTGTACCTTCACTGGGTACCTGAAGGTCGAAGAATTAATCAGTATACTACCTTGAGGTAATGTCTAAACTTCTTGAAAGAGTAATGAAAAAACGACCCGAAATGTGGAAGGACAAATCATGGGTTCTCCACTATGACAATGCGCCAGCTCATTCCGCGTTATCTGTGGAAAAGTTTTTAACCGTACAGCAGTACAGCACCCCAGTGGTAGAGCATCCACCTTATTCACCAGATCTAGCACCATGTGATCTAGCACCATCTGTCTCTTCCCTCAGGTGAAATCTGCACTAAACAGGACAATATTTTTGAGTCTGTGGAAGCTGTAAAAAAAAGTGGCATATGTGCTGAAGGAGTTGACAGAAGATGACTTCCATCACATCTAACAATGGAAAATTCGCATGGAGCGTTGTAGGGATAGTATATCGAGCGTTGGGTAGTGTATATCGAAGGTGATAATAAGTAATTATGAATAAAATGAAAATATAATTTTTTACAACTTCAGTCTCGTTATTTAATTGCCATACCTCGTATAGTGACACTATACCAAGTATAGACATCGTGATTACACATATCAAATGCTCGTGATAAGTTTATGTGGTAAAGTCTTTGACAGTAGACATCCTTTTTGTGGCAGAATACTCAGTGCTATTATTGTGATTATCAAATGCCATGACAGACACTGTGCTTCGTAATTTTCAGTTATTTATAGAATTATTGATAGTTATTAATTAGTTTTTCTTGTGTGGCATAACTGATTTGTGCTTATTGTAAGTAATTTGTGTAAATAAAGTTCGAGTGTTAATTTTAAGTGTTGCCAGCATTATTTTAGTGATAGAACCCGTAACAGTTCTAATATTGGTTAGACTACAGGCGAGTACTAGAATAATTGATTATGATAGTAAAGGTAGAGGGAAATTGCGTTTATTGAATGTACACTTTGAGGTTCCCCCTTTTTGAATTTAAGATCATTCTTGAGTTCTACTTTTATTTGTAGATTCTTTTTTGTTTACAGTTTCTTGTATATTTGAATGTAAATGTTATTTACGTTTATCATTGTTGGTGTTCTGAGTAAACGTAAAGTGTGACTTTAGTGACTTCATTACAGTGTGAATTTACGTTTGATACATGGCTTCACGTTGATAGTGAGACAGGTCAATGAGAGCGGAACAGCTGCTAACTAGAAAGTATGATGTCAGTAAAGGCTTGCATGATAAAATCAAGGCTTCTCTATCTCATGAGTTTCATGACTAGATTGATCTATGTTTTAGATACGTATTGGAGTTGGAAATGCTCATAGATTATTGTTGCAAATCAATTCTTATCCACTTTATCTTGACTTATTTTATACTGTAATTATCTTTGAAACACAATGAGTGCTAATTTTCTTATCCACACACTGTAATTTAAGACCATCAATTCAGATGTTGGCTGCTTTATAACGGGAATAAATTTTTCTTTACATTCTCAGTTTTATTCTTCGTAATTCTTGCACATCACTCCAGAAGTTTTCCCTTTTTGTGTATATTAAGATATAGACGTAGGTCAATGTAACCCACAGAATTTTGGGTCTAACACTGTATTTTAAAACATTTCAGCCTGAGAATAATTTCGGCCTAATCACGTTCAAATATTCGCTGAATGGGTACGTTTAGACATCAAATTGATGAGCTCGCTAAAAATCTTCCTGGAAAAGAAAGAAAACCTCAATATTAGACTTCATACTTTTTTATTTAAAAAATAATAAGGACAGGTTTACAGATTTTTCCTTACACAGTAGGCTATGCATTATGTAATTAATTAAAATTTAGAATAAGTGGGAAAATTTAAATCAATTTATTTTTCAATAAGTTTATATATATTTATTGAACTATAAGTTGCCAGTTGTTTCAGCAGGCTAGCAGGTGTCAAGGTATTTTCTGAGTGTTCAATCCCGCCTTATACTTTTGATAATCAAATGCCCAGCCACTTGCAATGCGGTTAATTTTTATATTAAAAATGACATTCTTTATAACTAATGTCTCACAATTGGAAAATTGATCATGTGAAATGGAGACTGCTCCTTTCAGCTAGTGTATTACTAGTGCTGTTTCCTCATGGTATGGAAGGAAGATCCAATTGTTGTTGGTTCCCCCTTTGGAAAGCCAATTAACCTTCTACGGCCTACAGGCCTACAGTATGCCAACAGCATAGTCTGCTCATACCAGCTTCTACTCGTCTTCCGTTCCGGGCCTGACGACAGCTGAAGCTCCTGGCACAGCTGTCGCCTGTGTCAAAAATAAAAATATCCAACGTTACCAGTTCCCAGCTTTCCTTCTACCCCCACTCTCATTAAATATAACAACTGGTTTCTTATGTTGAACAAGTGTATAATTCTTCAAAAGCACGTACTTGAAAAAATAAGAAGTGCACAGTAGGACGAATAATGTCGAATTGATGTTCTCGTCTCGTTTCCAGTTAACTGCTTGATTTAAGTTTTGTTCAAATGAGTTGGAAAGTTGTATTAGAGGTCCAAAATCTGTATTTATGGGTTAGTTATCATAGTAGGACTTTATTAACTCGCACTTTATTAACACAAATAATTCACAACTCACACTGTTCAGTAATTTCTTACACAAAAATAAGCAATCGGAAACAGATAAACGATATTGTTCAACTGATAATGAGTTTTCAATAAACTGAACGAAAATCAATCACTAAATGTCAAAAGGCCGATCTAATATTAAATAATTACTGTACAATAAACTGTCCAATAATATTCGAAAAGAATCGTAGAGGAAGAACAATTAACTTACGTAGCACAAGTAATAGGTAAAAGAATTATCACTACAGACAATAAAAGTTCATTGCATGGTTTGTAAAAGCGCCAACGGAATTTCACTGTCTGTAATAACGCGAACTGTCACTACTACCACTTATCAATGTAGAACAATAACTGAACTCCATAACTGTCACACTAGTTTATCATGATGAATTTCAAAGACAACTGAACTCATTTACAAGAGACTTCCTCTATTTATATAAAATTTCATAATTGAGATATCTCTCGAATTTTCTGTCAACTTCTAAATAAATAAATCAAGGAAACTGGAACTTTCTACTATATTCGATAAGACTCCATTAATTTCTAATCAAACAAATAGAACATTCTACTAATTACCAAGTAAACACTATAAAAGTGTCAAAAGCAGAGTAATTAATTGGTTAAAAGTAAACATTTACATAGCAGATAACACCGAGAACCATTGCCTCTTCTGTCTTTCTATTTTCACCAATTTCACATTCGCTACAGTATGTTGGTGTTCACTGTTCCTAGGCAAATTAGATGTAGCAGAACATGCTATTTATAGTCAACTCGGAAAACATCCCTTTGAACGATCCTTCTATTCACTTAGTAAAATGGGCTATTTTGTCCTGTTTCAGTATTCGGTTGCCAAGAAATGTTGTGTGACTATTAGCCTGGTAGCGACAAGTTGAGCGATCGACTTGTTTACTTACTAGATCGACCTTCATATGAATGCGCCCTGTAAACGGCGTCGCCGAAAGATGTAATCGACTGAAGTACGGGACTGTAGTCGCAATCAATTTAATGTATCGTATCGAACGTCTAGCTCTAGAATCTCCCATCCGGACAATTATTGTGAGAATTACTGCTTTACTGCTTGTAGACTATTCTTGTCGACTGTATATTTCTACCAGCTACCCGCCCACAATTCAATTTGGCATTGATACTCAATTTCGAGACATTTTTATTGATTAAATGTTGGCTACCCAACAATATTAGGCTACTAATTTTATGCTTTCTATGAAAAAAAAAGGGGTAGCGGGAACCAATGTAAAAAATGAATATAATTATAAGCTGATAATTTTGGGTAAATCGGTATTTTTTCGAAGCTGTGGAATCTAACACTACGCTATTTCCGCTGAATTAATTTCTTCCTAATCTAAGAACATAAAGTGCTTTCTATTTCACATCTTTATTTGTTGAATTCTAAAATTATTTAAAATTAAAATTGATGGACACATTTCGATCTCTAGACACGGTAACATCCAGGCATCTTTTCCATCTCAATACATCTTGACTTCCGATTTGTAAGATGTAATATTCGTTAGTTTTAACACACATAAGTAAGTGTTGAATTCACTTATAAAGTTTATTTTCAATCATTTATGTTTAAATATCAAGCGAAAAAGTAATATGGAAGTTCAACATCAAATTTTAGTAATTTACTAGTTTAGCCCTACAGTATTTGTTTGCTAAACATGATTTGGCTTTTATCCCTCTTTGTCTTCTTTTTCTGAACACAATTTTCTGTTTTAGTCCATCTCATCAGACACACATTTATACTTGTCTGTTCTCCCTAGACCTAGACATTTCAAGACATTTTCTTCGGTTTTATGACCAATTCAGTCCTACTGCATTTGACATTTGACCGGCGCATGGCAAGAAAAAGGAAGCTTTCCGTGAAAGACAAGATACATTAATAAAACCTTTCGATATGCAGCAAGCCATGTCATTTATTTCTCACCATGTGCATTTCAGTCCTACTGCATTTGATTTGGTTCAACAATATTTAGCTCTTGTTCATATTGTTTTGAATGTGGGAAGGAAGAAGAACAATAGTTGGCACTGCTAGTGTTGTATACATCGCTTCCATCCAGTGATGGAACGAGCTGCAACGAGGTTGTAAAGTGACACTTGTTTCTTCACTCTCATCGAATGTCTCTTTCCTATTTGTCAGGTTAGTTCTAGTGTTCCCAACAATTCGCCAGAATGTTCCAGATTGCGTTATTAGTTTCCAGAAGTTCCTTTAATACTGTCAAACAGTATATAAAAGGGCTCTCCTGGTGAGCCATAGTTCAGTAGTCTTTTGCCCTTCACAACGTTCATATCCAGTGACTGTAGTGACAGTATAGACATTAATTACGCTTATCAAGTGCTCGTGATCAGAATATGAGTATATGTCGTAAATTCTTTGACAGTAGACTTCCTTCTTTGTGGCAGAGTACTCAGTGCTATTATTGTGATTATCAAATACTGCAACAGACTGCTTCGTGTTTAGTTATTTATTGAATTTTTGATCGGCCTGTTGACAGTTAGTAATTAGTTTTTCTTGTAAAACATAACTGATTTGTGCATGTTAAAGTAATTTGTGTAAATAAAGTTCAAGTATTGCCAGCCTTATTTTAGTGATAGAACCCCTAACAATATTTTTTTTGTTTTAGTTCATCTTATCACGCATTCAGCCGGAACACTTTTCTTCCAAGATACCTTCTGTTTTATTACCATCAATTAATCTCTAATTTTAAAAATTCTACTTGATATGGTTTAAATTCACATAGTCCTACTGTATTTGATATCTAGCTCTCATTTCACATTGTGTTCTCGTTTCTGAAAACAATTTCTGTCTCTATCCATCTAGTAAGATAGTAAGTTTTTACCCCAACACATTAGTGTAATCAAACTCAATTTCTTGCTTTAGTTAATAACAGTCATTAATTCACACTACATTTATTTTTCTTGGTTGCACATGAACAAAATAAATGAAAACTCAAATTGGTGAAGTTAACACAAAGTTTTAAGAATTATTTTCATTAGATTTTAATTGACAAAATTATTGTTATGAGTGAGCGGCGGCAACAGACCAATTGTTGCTTGCCGGCTTGTTGTGAGCAGTAATTCGCATGCGCCGTCGTTCCGTGCATATCGACCGCGCGCGCGCTCGCAGTCTTACCACCTTTGTCGCACTTGATGCACTACTCTGTTCCTCTCTCTACTTGAGATAAATTTGATAACGTACACTGCTGGCTCGCCCAACCAACGCCGCCTGTCAATTTTTACAGCAGACTCGTCGAACTGAGTTTGCTTGCTATAATAGTAATTGTATTCGGAAACTTGGTCTTTATAAATAACTGTATTAAAAATAAAAGCATCTTTTATTTTTGAACTTCTAGTTCAAACCAGCTATTTTTATAGGGCCAGTAAAAAGTTACTTGTAAGCGTATTGACGTATTAGATGCATTTATTTAAATTAATAAATAATTTGTTTTGTCTGACAGGCCCGTAGTTAGGTCTCTAGGGACTTTGGAGCAGTCTCGGGGGCCCTCCTTCTCTCAAGTGCATGACTTTTTTGCAAGTTTGGGCCCTTTGGGAGCCTCTATTGACTAGGGCTGCCCCAGGCTAGCTACGGGTCTGGTCTCTAAACACTCTTCTCATCTTGTAAGCCATGTGCATCCTTGTAATACATATTATCATGTGTATTACATAATTGTTATTGTACTTTTGTTATTCTCCTATTATGCAGGCAACCATAATAATTAATACGGAATAAACTTGCATATAGAAATTTATTGATTTCTTGGCAATGCTTTCTTGGGAGGAAATGCAATAGGTAATGAAATTGATTAAAACATTCAACCTTTTTCAGTTTGAAGGTATTATTGTACATCTGATTAAGAACCTTATTAATCTATTGAATAATGAATGATGTTTTCATTTCATCTAGCGTTATTGAAATATTGTTTTCTGTATTTACTTTCACGAACATTTTTTGGAGAAAAATGATTTAAATCTTTCGAGTGATTAAATAATTAAAAAAATGATTTAATCTGTCTTGGTCCTGGGTATTCGTTCGTATGGATCAGTGAGCCACTTATTTGGATGTTGCACAGAGAGTATTCAATACTCGAAGATAATCACCATCGCAAAATCAAGCACATGGTGTGGAGAAGTGGAATGACGTTAGACTATTTACGCTGCTCTAATCTTTCCTATACAATTCCACATCATTTGTTTTGTTATGCGATAGAGTTTATCCTCGAGTATTGGATCTTCCACTGTGTAAGCACTCTAATGGTTTGTAGGATGTAATTCTATGTAAATTACAAATATTACACTGCAGTTGCTTGAAAATATGTAATTGAATGTTTTGGTTGTGAATACTAGCGTTGAAATACTGTACTATCACAGGGAAAGTCACTCTTAATTATTATGCAGTATTAATAAAAACCTTCTTGATGTAAAGCTTCCAATCTATAATGATTTTTCTTTCAAAATGTCATGATCTCATGATTCAAATCACTGTGCATTATAATAAATTATGATTTACTTCCTAGACCAGCTCTATGTGAGCATTCACATTTAAGTATAAGCAAATAAGCATATTCATGAGAATGCAGATTTTTCAAAGACAGTATTGTTGTTTCAAACCAAGTACTTGGATGACGTCAGCCCTAACAATTATTATAATGGAGAGGAAACATTTGTACGCAATTTAGAAAAATACTTTATTGAATCGATAAAGCAATGTTGAGTCAAGGACAAGTTAGTCTCTGGGTTAGGTTGGTCAGTTTCCTTGGATGACGTTTTCGGTAACGCAAGTCCGCAATATTTCCATGGCATCACCTTCACGGTGTTAAGTTGTCTCCAACTTCACTCTGTCATCAAATTATGTATTAGCTCCAGTATTTCCATAGAATATAATCAAATGTAAATATAATTCTGTTAAATTTAATTCTAGCTAACTTTTTAAATGTATGAAATACATTTTGTTACGTTGCGGGGCCACAGCTTTTTCTGTATTATACTTTTCTCAATAACGATATGTGAGCTATGTAATAACATAATTTATCATATATAAAAAAAGGCAATAAAGAATTAAAATTGTGTTCAATAGCTATTCGCATGAATATTTTTGGCAGCCGCAGTGTTTGGAGCGCATATCTATGGTAGAACTGTTGATAGGGCGGTTATGGGCTCGATTCCCATTCAGCATAACATATTTTGTGTAATCAACCTTATTCCGTACGCATAAATCTCATTTGGGCAACAGCAATTTTTTTGTGCTATCCGATACCTGATGAGTTTAAAAATGAATGGTAATGACAAAAGAGATTGGTGCAAATAGATAACACTTTTGGCTTTAGTATCAAGCCAATGTTTATGGTATCCGAAATTGATCGTTAATGTATTGCGTTTTGTAATGCTTATGAAAGATACAAATGGAAACTACGCTCATTTATGTAGATCTATTAATTTTTGTCTCACTGATGAATGCGCATCTCCCTTCAGCATCCCAGATCTTACCAAAATTAATAATATATTTCAGTACTGCTGTTTCTGAATGCACATGCTCAATGTAATTGCATCTAAGAAAGTGTGAATTTCCCCTGTTATTTTTGTTATATCTTCTGTGCTTCTGTGCATTATCTTCATATTTATTAAACTAGCCTAACATGCAAGTCTGCAATATTTCCATGGAAATTTTGAAAAAATATAAAAAATTAATAATGTAGAATTATATTGCATTAAAAATATAATATTTGTGTTCTAGATACAGGCATGATATTTTTTATCATCATCATTCACCTCATTAATTAAACATCTTAGACTCATGTGTGCATCATCAGAAAAATAATTGAGGACAATATACGTTTTAATTATAAGAAGTTAGGTGTGTATAAGATTTCCAGATGAACAATAAACCTTAGTTAGCTCCACTTTCTCCATTCGCGTTTTTTGTGTCTGAATTCCCACGCTATGTGGAGTATAAGAGTATATTGTCATCAATTATTATAAACTTTCATTAGATGAAGAAGAGATTTCTATAATATGTTTCGACAAATTCCAATTGAAATTTAAACTTTACAACTGATTATAATTTAATAATTCCAAACGAACGTAACTCCAACATTTTTATTGTTCTGTTGAGTGAATGAAATGGGTCATTATGCTTCCCTCTATTTAAGCCAGTGAGATATAACAGTGCTTCTAACATACCATGAGGTATCTCTGGAGTTGAAGCCTACTGGCACTGATAGAGAGAAGTATAATGAGTCATTTTATGCATTAAACCGAAAAATGAACATGACTGAGGTGCAAATATTAATTTCTTGAATACCACTATAAATGTACATTAAAAATCTACAACTAAGGTTTGCTATAACAAGAAAATTCCACCTGATTTATTTTGGTAACACATCACTCAGAAAGTTTGAATTACATTGATATTTTCACTTCTTACATTATTTGTAACTTCTACATCTAAACCTTTACATGTTATGTTATGAAGGCAATTATGGAAAATCTTTTGTGCCCTCACTTGCATTCTAATAAATTTAATAATAAATAAATAAATAATAATTTTATGTTTGTATGTTAACTTATGTTTAAATATGTTTAGTTAACGAAATTTTTTAGGTGACAGCCTATGCCTCATGGATACGGCTCCAAATTTACTTGATTTTAACCTTAGATTTCGATAAAGTAGGAACCGTACTTGTATTTTGCCCTATTTTTCTCATCTACTACATGCAATTTGATTCTAAACTTGGTCCATTTTTCAATACTTAGTGGTAACATTTAATTGACTTGAATTACATCAAAGTGGAATTGAATAGGTATTGCGTGTTGCAGTAGAACGTACTTTCAACCTAGTTGTCATTGTAAAATACATGCAACACCTTTGATACATGATGCATGTAAGAATTGGATAACCTTCAGGCATCAAACCAAATTAATTTACTTGATCTTATCATTGTCAGCCAAAATAACACGCTAGCTAGCTTTTGGATAACCATATTATCCAAACACCATGAAAAAATACAAAATACAATTATGGCTGAAAAATTGAATTTCTTTCTTTTTCCTAAGTCTATTTTCTATTAAAATTCAAGTTTTTCACTGCCTAGAGAATTCTATTGATGGCCAATTAATAAGAGATTAATGGATGGCTATATATTACAAATATAGATATCACTATACCAATTTATACCAATGATATCTTGCAGCTGAAATATACTGTTCATTATAATGTCTCATACTATTACGTTTAGGCCATATCAATTTCAACGAGTATTTCTAAAAATTTCTAACTATCCAAACTTGGATAGTTTTTTTTTAGAAAGTATTATAATATTAGAGAGTATTATAATATTAGAAAGTATTATAATATTAGAAAGTATTATAATATTAGAAAGTATTATAATATTAGAAAGTATTATATAGTATTAGAAAGTATAATAATTCGAAAGTTATTGAAAATAGCTTCCTTTCGATACAGGTGAATGAACTAAATACTGAATAGTAGTCGTTAGGACGAAATTACTGTTCAGGTGAAAATTCACTCTGCATTCTAAATACAGTACCTACAAGCACATGCTTTCAGGGCTAATTAATGCAGATTCACTTTTCATGACACCCACAGAGTGTTAAGGACTGTTGGTGAAATTACTCTGTGCTAACTCCCCGCATAGAACATAACACATTATGTATTCTAGGAAACCAAAATTTATCTTCCTGACAAGGACTTGATAGTAAATTCGTTCAAAGTATAAATACTTTCAAAAATAGAAAATTCAGAAATCTGCTTCCATAGTATTTACAATAATCTATGCAATGAATTTTATTATGTACTTTGAATGTATATTTTGCGTTGCATAAACAACCAAAGCCCAATTTCTGACCACTCGTACCCTATTGCATTCTATAATACATTATGGATGGACTCATCCATTGAGCGAAAAAAACAACTTAGCACTTTGTTCCAAGTGTTCCAGCAGTGCTATATATATATTGTACATAGTAATATGTACTTTGAATAGTATATTTACAATTGATTTAGAAGAGTGAAATTGTAGATGAATTGAAGATGGAATTGTAGAGCTGCATCCTCAGGATAGCTGTATTTATCCATATCCATGAACTTCATCCATATCCAGTTCTTCATTCATATTTTCCGTGAGTCCCCTTAGTGCGCCTTCACATTAGGCGACTCAGAAGCGCTGCTAATAAAGTCGCGGAAAAATATTCAGTCGCTCGTCTTTATGACTGAGCAAATAGTGATGATAATGCGGAGAGAACACAATGCAAATAGTGAGTAGCACTGCAGCTGGTAGTACATGTTGGTATCGTTCAGTTTCAAGATGGACGATGACGTCCGTTAATTTATTTTTATAAATTCATAAAATGTTTGGCGCCACCTTCAAAAAGTTGGAGAATTACTTGCATTAAATAAAAAAATAAAAAAACAATTTTATGATTACAGCCAATACACTATTTTTTAAAAATCGAATCATTAGTTTGATTGAGGAAATGGCAATTAGTTGATAAACTAATTAAAACTCTAAAATTTTATATTGAAAGTAGAATATTATATTAAAAAAATATATTATAAAGAAATGCTTTATGAAAATGAAATGGTTTTTGTTTCGTCATTTTATAATAGGGTCCCTTTCAGAGTATACCTAAACTAAAAAATTAATAACTCCAGAATTTTTTTAAAATAATTTCAAATAGACTATTCCCTTTCACAAATAACTTCACTGAAATATTGATAACTTGGAGAATTTTTTTAATAATTTTAAGTAGACTACTCTTTCATAGTTATAACTGCACTGAAAAATTGATAACTTGGGAGATTTTTTAAAATAATTATTTTTTATAAAGTTAGCTATTGCGAAAACATTTTTTCTGTACTGTTTGTGTTTGGCATATTCGGACAAAATTCAAATGAAGACTTTGTTGACTTTGGGCTAAGTATTGAGCCGAACTTTGGAAAACGCGAATGGGACCACCGCAGAATGATGCTTCATCACTTGAAAAAAAAAAACAATATTATTTAAATTGGTTCAATAGTGTTTGAGTAATTGATGCACCAACATAAAAAACGAAAAAAAACTAGGTCGAATTGAAAACCTCCTCCTTCTTTAAAGTTTGTTAAAAAACGTGAAATTTAGATCAAATTTATTTAAGATATTCGCATTTTTCAAAGTTCTAAAATATTTCACTACTTTTCCTGTGCACCTATTTAGCATCTTACATTTTTCTCCTAGCATAACATTTGAGAATTTTATCAAATCTTAAGCTTTGAATCAGCTTTAAATTCCTTAATTTTATGGGTCAAGAAAAATTCAAGTTTGTACGTATTCAGTGGAGTAAATAAAACATGGAATTTAAAAAATCAAATATTTGAAATTCTATGTTTTTTTACTTGTGTAGTGGGAATGAAAGATAATGAGTCACGTCCTTATCAGCAGCGCTGCTTTTAAGTCGCTTAATATTATGTGACGGTATACATCAGCGCTGCTTGGTCGCTACTAGTAGCGACAGACCGGAAGTCGCCACAGAGACCCATAAAGTCGCGCAAAACGTAGACTGAAGGGGTTTTCGACTTTTGCATTGAAAGAATACAAGTCTCCTAATGTGAATGGTCACTCAGCCACCAGGGCGCTCAGCCACTAAACGCTGTGTTGTTCTGTGCTAGCTTTTAAAACCAAACCAATAGCTGTTGAATTATCTATCTGTCTATAGCTTTTAATAATCGCCCGGCAGCTGGCACAGCGCAACAAAGCACAGCACAACTTCCTGTGACCGGACGTTCGTTGAAAACCATTGGTTTAGTGACAAAAGCTGTCTTAGCTCAGCACAGAACATCTTTTAGTAGGCCTTAATATAGTCTTGAGTGAAAGATCGTTCAATTATTTACGTCGTTGCATTTTGAGTTAGATTTTGAATAGATCTGATAGCAAAGTTAAGTTGGAAAGGAGAATGAGGAAGCGGGCGTCCACTGCGAATAAGGGAAATGTTGCTTTTTGGTGTTCGAATGCATAGTTTTCTTGTCTGATGAAATCGATACTGTATTCTCATTCCCGCGTTCACGAAAACTTGGCAGTTTTCCCTAAAGTAAGCTGTAACTCAACACTTCTTGGGTTCAACTTTGATGTTTTAGCTGTATCGCTCATCTCCTGGCTTGTTTTTAAAATGAAGTTATTAAATCCAAATTATCAAATTTAATATTTTTTATTAAAGACTTTTATGTATGCAAACTCAGTAGTTAGGAAGGCCGTAGCATAGTGGGCGCCAAACAATATTCAGTAGAATTGAGAAGCAATTTTTGAGCAGCAGATAAACGTTTAAGTTGTGAATTTTCTCTTCCAAAAATGTTTTGTGACTTGTATAAACATTTCAAATGAACTTTAAAAAAATTACAGTAATGTGTAGTTAGGCCACTTGAAATGCAGCCAAATAAAATACTGTACTGTAAAAAGTTGCTATTCAACAGTTTCTACAGTTGGTAAAGAAATATTTAGTATTTTACATTCTCCTTTTCATCACACTAATAATTAATACTGTATGGAGGTGGAATCCTTGTGTACCTAACCCATTCATCACTAAGTAGTTCATCATTCCTCTTCCTTGGGCCTCCTTTTAACCACGGACTACTGTTTATAAATTGAAAATTTCTTAACCGTAGTTGTTTGAACTTGAGTTTGCTATTTAATAACGTTTCACTGCTATGAAAATATGTTAATTGTTAGGGCATGTCTCACTTGTTGCTAATCCCACAATGCCTCCTAATAGTAGCTTATTTTGTGTGTGTGTGCTTAAACAGCAATTGGCATCTGTTATAGATAGGCATGTACTTGAATACTTGATTTGATTGGCATGTCAACTCAGGTTTATCACTTGCAAGGCTTCTCATTTCATACAAGATAACTTGGAAAACTTGACTCTTGATTCTTGAAATCGCCGTTGAAATTTGTTTGCAAACATTGAATCGGAATTCCTTCTACATGCAAAACCAAATTCTAACTGAACTACTATTCCTAACTATATTTGATTATTTGATTGTCTTACAGATTCAGCTTGTTCGTACTTTTTACATTGATCACCTTAATTTGATTTTTCAACTTGAAATGTCATTTAGTCTAATGACGTTTGTTCTGTGTCGTTTTCAGCTCCTGTCGGTTTGCAAAACGACTGAGCAAGTATGAATGAGTTGGACAGTTTACGACAAGAAGCCGAAACTTTGAAGAATGCCATACGAGTAAGTTGATAGTATTTATTGTATGTTATTTAAAATGAAAATCAAAATGCCGATTTTTTGCTTAAAACTCTGGTTTTATATAACTTGTACAGTATTTCAGTACAGTATTTTCTGTAATTATTTTTATTGAAGGCATGCATTATTCGCGATAATTTTACCAAAAACAGTAAGATTTTTTAAGACTTACAACTTAGTACTGGCTTACACTGTATTCCTGGCTTCCTACAGTATTAAGTTGTGAATCGTGAAAATGATTTTTTTTTTGTTTTTGGTACGGTACTAAAATCTTTAGCTGGCTTTAAAACAGTTAATTTAGACATTTTTGTGTTGAAAAGGATACTGTTATCAGTTATAAAAAGGAACTTTGATACAAGAGAAACAATGTTTACTGCTCTCACGCATATTCTGTCATTTGACAAATTCTCAAATTCCAGTTAAAAAAAATGCAACAATTGTTATTTATTATTATCTATTCTTTTGTGATACTGCTAGGGTATCCTTTCTGGGGTTTCAAAGTTGCAAGAAGGTATGAAATGAACGAGAAAAAACTGCTCTCATCGTAAGTGTACTTGTTAAGATCTTAGTTTTGGAGAATAACATGGAGTCATAACATCGCTTATAATTTTGACATTTGAAGAATAATTTGAATGTTCAAATCCTTCTTGTACAGTTGTACCATATAAAACATAGTGATTTTATTGGGAAGTTTCATCCATGCGTATTGATTTAGTGGCGTTGTTATTTTGAAGCAGAAGGTTTCATAACAAAACCTTTTTTATCGTTTTTCATTTTGAATTATTTAATAAAAAAACTTACTAAACGTATATTGCATTCAGTTTCATCCAATTTTTAATTTGATTTCAAAGAATGCTCCAATGAGTCAATTTTTTAGGTTTCATTCCATGTGACACTGCATTATTTTTTGCAACTTCAACTCACTAAACTCTGTACACTGATTATTTAAATAAAGTACTGCCCTATTTGTTATCACTTTAAATAGGTTTTCCTGTGTTTGGTTAGATCAGTTTTCATCCGCCATTTCTTTTTGTAATATGGCATCCCTTTTCCTTGAATGAGATAGCTTTTGCAAACTGGAATTATTATTCTCAATTTTTTTAATTTATTTGAAGAATCGATAAGGTCTTCAGTATTTGACCACAACCTCATATTTTGCATTAAAATGTTCTTTATGTGATGGTGCTTAGGTTTTTTGTCCTTCAGTCCAGTAAACCTACAATTATATTTACTTTATAAGACATCAAAACTACTTCTATAGAAACTTGTAACAAAAAATCTATGTTTTATTAGGACAAAGTTGTTCCCTTCGAACTTGTTTATTGCTTCTAACAATGCTCGACCAAAGCATAGGGGTTTAAAATGGATTTCGAAATCACTAGGTTTTAATGAAGCATTGAATGTTTTATGCTTCTGGATATATCAACTTGTAGATACAGTAAAATTAAATGTTTAGAACATCAAAAGATGTATTTTGAAATTTCTGGTGTTCAGTTTGAAGATGACAGTAGACCAGTAGCTAGGAAGAGTGTACTGTGGGTCGGCTAACGATGCTAATTACAACAGAGTGAAACGGCCGAAACACCGAAACGTGAGTCACAATTTCCAAAGGTGTTTTTCAAGTTTTTTTTTAGCTAGAAAGAACTCAACACAGAAGATATATTTATGTATTTTCATTGAAGTTACTAAGTTATTAGTTTTAATTATAGTCAAAGAAAGCACTGACCTCGCCGATTGATTGAATGGTAGCGAAAAATGAATCCTATAACTTGGCATTGAAGAAATCGATTATCCTCTGCTAATAGAGGCTATTTTTGATTGTACCTGGATTTCTCTCTGCACGAATCCAAATAAAAATAACTGCAGAGCTTGCACCATTCTATTTCTAAAATACTGGATTTTTCATCAGATGTTTTCTTTATTTCCAAGCTATCTATTGTACAGTAAGAAAAGGAAAAGCCCAGGATTTACAAATATTGTCATAGAATAAAAATATTGTCACTATTTTTTTTTTTTACTGAAGGTGGAATATGTTAGTAACTAGTGAAGTTAATTGTGATATTATATAGTTGTCTCAAAGTAATAGCTTGGCAACTGATGAAAATATCTCGGCCATGATCAAATAAGGGTTTGAAAATTGTCATCTCTTCATTCCCATAGGCCTACATCATTTTCAACCTGATTTTTCTGTAATTCAAATAATTCTTCTTCTTCAGTGGCCCTACAACCCAGGACGGGTCTTGGCCTGCACTAGTAATTGTCGCCAACGGTCCCTATCCAGCGATACTCTTCTCCAGTTCCGTGCTCTAATGATTTTTGCATCTCTCTCCACACAGTCAAGCCAGCGTAATTTCGGTCTTCCAACGCGCCGTTTTCCTTCTAGTCCCTGTTGAAAAGCTTGTCTGGCGGGTTGATGAGGCGCCATGCGCATGAGGTGTCCTGCCCATTCTAGTCTTTTTATTTTGATCTTCTTGACAATACAAGAATCCTGGTACATGCCATATATTTCATCATTGTACCTCCTTCTCCACTCTCCATTGTCATTGATTGGGCCATAAATTTTCCTCAGTATTTTTCTTTCAAATATATTTAGTCGCTCGTCCATTGCTTTAGTTAGTGGCACTATCTCTAAACCATAAATAAGAATGGGAATTATCAAGGTCTTGTACATCAATAACTTGGTACGACGGGAGAGGATGCGAGATCTAAACTTGCATTGCAAAGCATAATATGCTCCATTGGCTAACATAATCCTCCTCCCCACTTCGTAATCAACATTATTCTCATCATCAACCATTGAGCCCAGGTAAACAAACTTATTTACTGCTTCAAACCTGAACTGACCAATATTGATGGTTTGACCAGGACGTGCTCTTCTAAACTGTGAAGCAGAGACTATCCGAGAGTTTTTAATGCCCCTGGTCTATAGAGACTGAGCACATTCCATGTAAACAATCCAAATTCCTTTATTCGTTTAAATGTCTGTTCCTTTACTAAATTCCTTGAGGGCCGTCCGTTCCTATCATTTTGTGCTTCCATAACAAATGTTTTTTTATGGAGTGGGGGAGTTAGCCCCACATCCAACCCCCAACCTGGAGGAACAGGGAATTTTTTCAGGTTTCCTTCCTTAGCCTTTAACAAACCAATGCTGAACTACAAGGCAGCAGTCGATTTTCTATTGGGGTTTTCTTCCCCATGCCTTTGGATTTCCATTGACCTTCATCTGCAAGGCAGCAGTTTCTATGCTGGTTTTGGTCCACCCCGGGTATTTCATTTCCCCGGTACCACCTATATCTAGGAGGCATCCCCCAATCCGCCACCTGGGGAGGCGCCCGATAGGAGACCAGCAACTCCCACGGGAATTCAAATAATTGCATCATATTAATTATAGAATTATCATTCACTTCTTGTACTTTACGTTTGAATAACACGCCTGTATAATGGATGAATGATGAATGTGCCGTATCTTTGGTTATTGTGGCAAGTCAATTATCATACTGTACTACTTCATTCGTTTCCTTAGTGTGCCTTCACTCGGCGGCGCATTACAGTCACTTAGCAGCGCCACTGCTAAAATTTGCAAAATACTGTCTTTGATGTTTTCATCCCAAAAGATGTTTTAAAAACTTTGAACTAAAACTTATCCTTCCATGCTTTTAAAACTTGAAAAACAAACATAAAATTTATCATATTCGACTACTCCTGAGTACTTAGCAACTTGAATTTTATTCTAATGTAAAATTCGAGAATTTTATCAAATCTTTTAATTTTGCCAATTTATACAACTTTTATTAGATTCCTGGGTTTCTTGTTCCATAAAGATCAGCGTTGTTGATAAATTGTTTATAAAAACCTTTGTATGAGAATGATTCAAATGCCTCAACTTTCATGTATTTTCACTTTTGCAGTAGATCAAAACACTCAGCGTTTGAGGTAAATTCACGTCCCAGACAGTCCGCTGTCCTTCGCTCTGCCATTGTAAAGATAAAAACAAATGCGCTCAATGTATTCCACTGATTTGTCATTCAGCGGCGCCACTGCAGCTGTGTTGTGTGAATGCGTCAAAAGGACGCAGAAAGAAGATTGGTGATGATGTATGAAATAAACGAAAATAATTTTTAATTTACATTCAATAGAGGATTTTATGCCAAGCTTGCACTGAATTTTTTTATCAATCATACTTGATTATCGTCAATAGAGTCATTCTGTTAGTTTTGTCAACTTTCACAAAGATTTTCTTTTGGTTCGGTTAATGATTCTTTTGGTTCGGTTGTGTAAAAGGATAGTTGTCTGCATTAGTATCCTTCTGTCTCACTCTTAATCGGTATTAATGTGTTCAAAGGTTATGACAATTCAAATAAATCAAATCAAATTTACTCTGCTCCTTCAAATTACAAATACAATAAAAACTAGAATTTTGTTTTTATTGTGGATGATGCCCACATGAGTCTGGAGATTTGTGCGTGGGTAATGAAGTGAACGGGTGAATGATGAGAAACATCCATGGCTAAATGGGATTTGAATCCAAGGCTGCAAGAAACGAAGTCAGCCAGAGCCTTATCTCGGACAAGCGCTCCAACCAACTGCGCTACCAGAGCGACCATAATGCCTGCAGAGAAAGTATTGTGCACAGGTGTGACTTACAAAAAAAACTAACATGAAAGATTAGCCAAATTTTATTGTTAAAGATGATGGATAAAAAATGAGAAAGAGAATCAGAAAAAAACAGTCATCTGATAAGGGAAAAATTTCATTCCTGACTAGAAATCAATCTATAATCAGCCCGTCATGATCGAAAATCCATGTTCCATTTGTCATGCTCATAATTAATTAATTTATTAAAAAATATACATTTTTGTGGAAGCAATTTTGCTCCCATAACTCAAATTTTATTATGCAGCGTACAATACAATTATAACATTCTCACAAAATAATCAAATACATAATTGAGATGTACGGTAAAATAAAAGTAGCTCATACAATAATTATTAGATTTGAGTACGTACAATGAAAAAAATTATGTTAGTGAATTATATAACTGAAATGGAATGAATTGGCATAGTAAATGTGAAGAGAACGAAAAGCAAATGATAGAAAGTAATAATTGATGCATTATAATATGGGCAATTGTAATTCTATGGTATATGGTATAGTAGAAGTATAATTACCACATAATTTCATCTTTATTCTGCTTGATCATTCAAGGTAGACCATGAGCCACCAATAAGAGAACCCCCCCCCCCCCCCCCCTATGGAATTTTCGACACATACATTTTTGTGTTCGTATTGACATGTACTTCAAGGATTTAGGTGTTTGCCCTATTTAAATTACAGCATTCCCCCCCCTTTGGGCGAAAACTCCCCCCAAATTCGGCTCATTTTTCGGTTATTGGCCAATAACTCGAGAACTATCAGCCGAATCGAAACGATTGTTCTTTTTAAAGTTCAAGAGCATAAAATTCTGCGTTGAATTATATGTATAAAGTCAAAATCGGATCAGCCCTTCAATCACAATAAAATATCAAAAACCATCGATTTTTGCCCCCTTTTCTGAAAAACGAGTATTGTTATGTTTTGATGCATTTATCTTGGGAATTCTCACTCAAACACAAAAAAGTTGAAGATGAACGTTTTAGAACATTCAATTTTCTTTTATAAAAGTCCTGGTTTTGAAGATTTCGTAGATTTTCTGCAAATATATAAATGTAAAACCGAACCGACGCACAGCGCTCTTATATCCCCTCATTCACTGTTATGTATTAGATGACTGTGTATTTTATTGTTTGATTCTTTCCTTTTCATTCATTATTGTCAAATTGATGGATGTTATTAGCGTAAGAAAGGTATTGTTTGGGTAATCCATTGTTCAATTTCAAATTTTCATTACCTAAATCATACCGTTCATGGTGGGAGGGGGGTAGTCGGCAGGGGAGGGCGTTATCTTCAGCAGTGTTATTGACTTGATTGAGTCAGCTTCTTCACTCTATTTTGTTCCAAAATTATCTTATATAGCATTTTATAACTGTACAATCATAGTTGCCCCCTGAGCAGTTCAAGGGGGGGTCGTGACCCCCCACCCCTAAAACCTAAAAGACTAAAAGAGCTGAAAAAATTGTTTTTCCTTTTTAATTTTTTTACTACTAAGGGTATGTCTTTTTCCCATATTTTTTTTTTATGAAATAATTCAGTATGTATTCAAGGGCTAATAATGAAAATACAAAATTAACTTGACTGTGTAAAGGAACTTGACTTTTATGGCTTGATTGAGTAAATAATATTGTGAATAATATTGGGCGCCTTTTACTTACTCTCTGAAGTACTCTGTACTCGGCCAATGCTCGTGGGCTGCCACTCCTTTTATTTTTACCACGCGGTTGTAAGTCCAGGTGAGGTCGCAGTTCAGAAATTGGGTTGCCGGTGACACAGGCCTGTGTTAATTTTTGGGGGTTCATTCACTGCACTCGCGCACACTCTTTTTCAAAAATTTTTTCAATAATAACTTATACTTTATATACTATAAATATTTTGTAATCAAGTCATTTTCTTCATCCTCGTGTATTATGTCAACTAAGTTTAGTACCTCTGGTTCATCTTCATCTTGAAATTCATCTTGTTCAAAGCTTTCTGGAATGTCAAGCAGTTCGGGTGGCAACGGATCTCCTTTAACCCAATCAAACTTAAGTTCGCCATTCTCCAATAACTTCCACCCATGTCCCATTGGAGTTGGTATGGAGAGTTTAGCCACATGTGCATTATTCCATATGTAACATTGGTAGTTAACGATTTTTATGTGGTTTTCTAACGACGTTTTACATGGGGGCAGTAGACTTAAATCCACACCTTGATTGTTGGGCAGAGAAAATACAGTTGTTGGAGAATACTTTTGGGAAAACAAATCAGAGCGTAGTTTGTTTATATTTGTGTATTCCTTATTACTGTACAAGCAACAGACGAATTCCTCCAGGCCAGTCAGTAATGTGTCTGTAATTGTTGCTGATGCTCCTAATGATGTAAGGATAGGCACAAACTTTAAAAACGTTTCCAATTTAGATTTCACAGACAACTTTCCATGACGAACAAAGGAACTGGTGGTATCACATCCGGACAGGGCATGCATATTCAACATAGCATGGCTCATTTCTACACCTAAATTATGAGAAATGGCAGTGACATTTATGGCCCTTCGTTTGTTTCCAGTTCCTATATCAAAGAATACTACGTTTTCAATGTTGCTGGCATATCTTATTAATAACACAAATACATCTGTGTCTGGAGATCTAACTCTGATTGGTGAATGTCTTGACAATATTTTTAAGCATGGAAGCAGTGTAGTATTATTTTGGTATCAGCTTCCTCTTGTGAAGAGCATAGGTCTTCTTGTGTTGTATGTTTGATTGTTAATCCATCTTCACTAGTCAAGCAAGTGCATTTATTACCATGTGACAAGTAAAGATTTCTATTATGTAAGTAGTGGGCATACTTGTGGTGAGCCCATTCATTAATGTAGCAGGTTAACTTTTTTTTTATAGTTGTTCCTTATTTTTGCCATTAGCAAGGAATTTTTCCCAATCCTGTGGAATCTTTGTTTTAGGCCCTCTTGTCAAAAACGTATCTCCACAACCCCTTCTTTGTCTTTCAATGTTTTTATGATAATTAGGAATAATTATAAACATGCCCCCCCCCCCCTTCACACGGCTTGAGGAAGGATTATGATAGTGTTATGGTGGGGGACGGGGGATTTATGAACCTCCCACCCTAAAAAATAATATTATATGGTTGAGCTAAATTGTTTGTGCATAAAAGAGATACTTGTTGACTTTATTTCATGATAGTCATGTGTGTTAATAGTGGATTTAAGGTGAGGGTTGGGGAGGGTGTGAGAGAGGTATTTCACCCCATGTTTACATCCCTATTTAGGGCTCTGTAGCTATTTTTCAAGAATTATTGCTGAAATAAACTGCTAAAAGTTGCTTAGGAATGCCTTGAAAAGGTGTTATAATAAGGGGGGCCAATGCGGCTATAGAACAAGAAATTCGTTTTTTGCAATTATCCACCCTCCCCTCATGTAAAATTGTGAAAACAAATATGAAACTGGTTCAAAATTGATTGTACTTCCACATGATATTGGAGTTTCCACGATAAAATGAATTTATCATGAGTTGTGTTCAGTGAAATCAGGAGGTTTTGTCAATTTTGAAAAATGGCCTAAAAATACCCCTTTTTGTCCAAGCTCTAGCTCCAGAGCCGCTGGGTGGAAAATCAACATCGACCACTCATTTTGTCGGAAATTGCACTGGCTTTCAGTTTGATAAGAACAATTTTTTCGAATTGGCGAATAGTTTCCGAGTTATTGGCCAAAAACTGAAAATGAGCTGAATTTGGGGGGGTTTTCGCCCAATGGGGGGGGGGGGGGACATGCTGTAATTTAAACAAGGCAAACACCTAAATTCTTGAAGTACATGTCAATACGAACACAAAAATGTATGTGACGAAAATTCCCCGGTGGTGGGGAGGGGGGGTAAACACTGGCCTCCGCTCTAAGGTACCTGGTAACTATCGAACAGGCATGAGCCATTCAAGGCTGATACAATAGCACCCGGCTACAATTATTGCAGAACTGTTTTTCGAAAGATAGAATATGTCATCAACTTAATTTAAAATTGTAGCCTAGGTAAATAGTCTAGGTAACCTGTTCACAGGAAAAAAGTGACTCGGGGACTTATAATTAGATACTTGAAAGGAAACACTGATCCTCGTGATATGGAAGAAACGTAGATATTTTGATACATCATCAAAAATATTGTCAAAATGGTTTAAAGAAAAAAACTTGAAATCATGTGTATGATGCACCCCTGTTCATTACACTGTTTATTGTCAGCATTTACTTAGAAGTATTCAGAGGATGAAAACTATCTTATCTATAAACAATACAGTTGACCTCTTCCTGTCTAATGTCTATGAATGACGTCATTATGACGTTTACAGCAGAGTTTTGATTGAATTTCGGGCCTCTCAATTCTTAGCAAGTTTTGTACTGAATAGAAGCAATTCATCAATATATCGTTGTAAAAAAGTAACTAGGAAACTACTTCGCTAGTAAACTGTAGATGTAGATGGTAGGTAGGGTTGAATCTGGGTAGACAAGAGCTCTATAGATCTGCTATCAAAGTGAGGATATCCATATCTTTGCAAAGTTTGTATGTGATTAGTATTCAGTAAACTTGTTGGAAAATTTTCAAAAATATAAAAAATTTCCCCGCAATTTGTCATGCATCAATGTATTTCTCTTATGGCTATCCATAATATGGCTGTAACCATAATGTGACAAATCACAAGTAGCCTAAGTGATCAGTTAGTTTGTTCTTAACACAGAAAGCTTAGCCGATTATTTCTGTTTTATAATTGAAACTTTTTTATAGTCTTGTTGAGTATTCCTATCTTATATTTTCATTCTGTATTCAACTATTATAGTTTTCGTAAGTTATAATATTAAACCTCAAGCAGCATCATGAGAGGTTGGTTTAAAACAAACTTATATTTTTGAACAAAAGGTTTTTCTTTATCATTCAATCAGGAGTTTCATCAAGTGCAGCCTGATGTACTCCTGATTTGATACACATACACTTGTCAAAATGTCTATTAATCTTTCGGTAGAAAATATTTACTCTCGTTGCACTGGTATTATAGAGAAGATTTTCAAATTGAAATGCATGTGCAATCAATGCTGGGCCTGAGATGAATAGGTAAAAGGTTGATTGAACAACTGATTCCGATGACTTTTATGGCATCATTTTATGTGTAAAAAGAATTTGATTGTGTAATGAGGACTAGACAAGCACATAGTTGTAAGTTCCAAGGCCAATTCTTAGCACTTTATTTTTACATCCACCAAGTCATTTATTTCTAGTGTAAAGAACAAACTGTGTTGCTTCTGTCTTCTGGTCGGCTCTAGTCTAGTTTTTCAAGTATGTCCGATCAGCATCAGCTCTCATATTTTTCCTATTCATTCAACCACATCTTCAGGGTGTTTTCTCACCCAGCTGTTGCTGTTGAATCATGCCAAAGAAGCATGCGATTGACGCCACTTCCATATTACACTAAGATCACCAACCACATCATTCTGCCATCTCGTCCTGACCTTCCTTGCTTCCTTGTTCCCATCACCCTTTCTTTAATCAAGTAGTCGAATTGATACTCTTTCCTTGTCCATTCTTACCACATCTCCAAACCACACTAACCTCCTTGAGGGACCCCACCTGATACTTGCCTACATCTAGACTTCAGCTCACCAACTTTCACATACTGAAACCTATCCCAGAGACAAGGAGTGATCAATGACAATTCATTATTATTCAGTCCATCGTAGCGCAGTTTCTCGATAAGTTGCGTGTATGGGAAAATATCAAAGGCTTTTTGCTCAGATCTGAAAGCAGGGAACTAACTTCTTCTCTATTCTCAAAGCCATTAATGGTGAAGATTACGTCTGAAGCCAAATTGTGCTGACTGAAACAATTTATTTTTTCAAAATATTTTTCAATTTGGATCTTGATTGTACTTTCCATTATCTTGGATATGACCAGAGCAATGGTACACTCCATCACTAAGTGTCCAATTAATAAGAAATAGTATGGAGTCAATGTTACAGTTTATAATTTTTTTCAGGACAAAATTCGATAATCCAAAAATTTATTCTGCTTTGGAACTACTAAGCCTAGAAACAATGTTAAACACAACCTCAGGTTTTTACTTTACACCACTTAAAAGACTGTTGATTGATTTGAGGGTTCATCAATCTAGATGTAATCATCGTATCAATAGAACTAGCTCCATTAAAATTACCATTATTAACATTGATCTTATTAGAAACGCTAGAGAAAAAATCATTGAACTTGTCTGCTGATGAAGGTGGTCCAGACTGAGACAGCGTCTTAGGCAGTCTCCCTGTTTCTGCATTAATAACTATCCATGCAGCTTTGCACATGTTATTAGATTTCAATATAAAATCATCATTCGCCTTTCTTTTAGCTAAATCTATCTGATCTCTGTACAAACCCTTCATGTCTCCTATAGTTTTCCAATAGATCAGTATCAGTCTTGCATCTTTGTGGCTTAGATCCAATAGTGTTTTAATCTATATAAATAAAATTAGAGTTTTGTCTGTACATTTATCAGAATTGTATATTTCTTGGTTATTTTTACGTTTTATACATTAAATAAGCCGAAAATAGTCTTATCTCACTTTCTGTCTGTCTGTCTGTCACGGCCCCAAAGGCATTTTACGCGGCCTACTCCTCAAAAACGAGAGCATCGATCGGGATTTTAGTTATTGAACAGTATTGAAAACATTATTGACAATGTCTTTAGCTATAAAAAACTAAATTAACTTTTTTTTTAACAGAGTAATAAACGTTTAAAAACCAAGTACTGTGCGATTTTGGATACATTTTACGCGGCCTTCTCCTCAAAAACGAGAGCATCGATCGGGATTTTAGTTATTTATCAGTATTGAAAACAATATTGACAATGTATTTAGCTATAAACAACTATATTAACTTTTTTTTTTAACAGAATAATAAACGTTTAAAAACCAAGTATTGTGCGATTTTGGATACATTTCTTCTAAGTTTTATTGACCGAACGATAGTGAGGTCTACCCTTTAAGACGATCGGCATTTCCTCTGTCTCTCTGTCCCTCTGTCTCTCTGTCTCACGATTACAGACGAACGCCTAGACCAATTGCTATGATTTTTCATATGGATGTTCCTTATTCCTAGGCCCAGCGATGTATATATATTTTTTCAAATATTAATAGGGGATTATTATTAATTAATCCATTTTATAGACCTAACCTACTGAACTTGCCGGCCAAATAGCTTAGAGGAACAGCTGATAAAAGTCAACAGTTTTTAATCATATGGCAGGCCCCTTAGCGGCGTTATTTACTCTGTCTTTGAACAGCAAAAGACTTTGCACTTTGCATGTAGGCTACCACACAGTCAGAGCCTTGCAATATGTAGGAAACATATGGCTGGGTATGATGCCAGGTTGATGACATATTGATATGCAGCCTCAGCGGGAGGTGGCGAATAATAAAATCAAAAACCTAGCTTCTACCCTTATAGTCGTAGGTTTAAATTTGAAATGTTTCTTCATTAAGAGGTGGTGATTAATAAAACAACGAAGGAGGCCTCTATGATCAGCTGGAAGAGCCCTAGGACTAACTTCTTTCCTAATTTGAAATGTAACCTCAGCGGGAGGTGGCGAACAATAAAATCAAAGAGAATTTTCATGAGAACGCAGCAACGCGCGTCGGGCCAGCTAGGCTTAGTAAAATCCAGTTTAGTAGACTGTAACTGCCAAGTGCGCGCGCGTGTGTGTAAAGAAAAACCAGATAGTAGGCCTATAATGATGATAGTGATATTATGTTGATCATCACAGGTGAAAAAACAACAAAATTTTAGTTGGTGGAAATCGGGAATGGAAGATGGATGAGAAAAAGTAAATAAACAAATTCATCATTTATTTGATGAATAATTTATGTTTTTTATTATTGGTTTATTTTATTATTATTATTATATATTATTTTTGATTTATTGATATTAAATCTGCTAAAAATGCATGAGAACCCTTCATTTTTCTCACTGTCTCTCAAACGAGGGGTGATTTCTAGGCGGCGTCAAAAACTCTGGTATTTTCAAATATTGATTTTTACAGTTTCTGTCCTCAATAAAAGATTAAGGAATTAAAATCGAGTTGAAAACGCTCTTCAACTTTTTTCGAAAATGTCATCCCCTTATGTGTGAGTGTTGAGCGAGTGAGGTCTACTGTTCACAGAACTACTAGTTACCACATAAGAACAAATCACGTAATTTATCATGATATATCAATCAGCTGTTCTCAAAAAATATTCTCTCCGATGCCTGTCACTGAATTGCTTACGTTCTAAGTTGTTTACTAAGGGCCCGTTCACACGTTACAGTTTTTGTGCGGTACAGTAAATTTGCTGTATCAGTTATTTTGCAGTGCTTTCGTTTGCATGTACATTTCATATTGTATGTTCACACAATACTGTTTCGACTGGATCCAGTAAAAAAGCTGTTCTAGCCGATTTCTACATTCGGTTTTGTCTTCGAAAACTGTCACTAAAATCAGCTGTACCGCAAAATAACTATCCGTATCCGGTGGCACATGTATTGTACCGGTAATGGATATGTTCAAACGATACGCTTATTACGCTGGAAGCAGTCTTCAGATCGTCAGCATTGATCTTCTTCATTGATATTCTTCAGCATTGATCTTCTTATTAGTGAATTCCAGTGTCCAGAAGTGGAAGATATTAATTGTGAAAATTTAATTTCTCTAATATATAATAGACCCGCCTTGTGGGACATGACTTAAGATTAATATAAAAATAAAGAGAGAAAAATGTGTGGAATATTGAAACCAGAATTTGCGTACTTTGATCAAAATTTAAGAGAAATCTTCAGTAAGTAACTTATTTAAAAAAATCTTACACAAATAAAAAAAATCCTGGACTGGAATAAATAAAACTGAACTGGAAGCGCAATGGAAGAAGAAGGAGAGCACAGCAATAATCAGCAAAGCCGGACCGTGTGAACATCACAGTACAGTTGACGCCGTCTAAACGTCTAAACGGGGCCTAAGCTGCTAACAACTTCATGATCGTTGCTATCAAAAAAGCCGAAACATATTATTTAGTCTTATTTCTGAACATAATCTGTACGAAGGACGGGCACAATAGCTAGTTTTATCTAAAAGCAGTGTGTAACAAAAAATCTTTGTGGCTTAGATCCAATAGTAGTTTAATTTTACCTAAAAGCAGTGTGTATCATTTCTTAGCGCTACGATATTTATTATTAAGTCTCGGTTTTTTAGTTTTCAGAGGACAACATTCATTGAAATTGGCAGCCAGTGTTTGCATAAAGTTATCAAATGCTAAATCCACGCTATCAGCCAAGATCGTTGTGAACCAATCCACTTTGTCCAGACAATACTTTAATTCATTAATACTGGTCTCGTTCAATACTCTATACCGTACTCTATAACCATAGGATGATTTACAATTTTTATTGCAAGTACTGTAGTTATGGAGGGTGTCAGAATAGTAACCTCCAACACCAACCCTGAGTGGTCAGATAGATGCGACTGTTTAGTGGTACAAGTGAAGGTTGGAGATAAAGTTGTCCAAACATGAAATAAATCTTGTGGGAAGCGAAACAAACTTTAACTGATAGCCGTGAGCCGTAGCACAGTTCAATCAGATAGAGAAAAGTTCAATCAGATAGAGATAAGCTGCGTTCTCCTGGGTGCTCTTTGTAAGAGTGACCGATTAGATTGGCCAGCAAAAAAGACACTGTTCTCTGCTGTAAAATCACTTCCTGGTGATTCGGAACACACCTAAAACTGTCGGTCCAACTCATCAATCACCATATCCAACTCATTACCCAGGCCTCAGATCTATGTGGGCTTCATCCTCTAGAAAATGCAAAAATATTATTTCTGCAGTGTGCGGGTCAGCAGTAGAACTTCTACTTGTACTTTCTAATATATTCTTGATTCTTGAATACTATGGTTTTATATTTTCCATTGACAAACTAATGATAGTCCATTGTTTATTCCCACTTGATTGTTTAATTTTATTAATTAACTAGCTGACCCGGCGAACTTCTTACCGCCTAAAGGTGCTTTTTTTTTACATCTACACGAATGTAGGTAACTAACTACATGTCAGATATGTAAAATAGAATAAATGTTTGGTATAAGTTATGGATTTTAACTGCCTTGATGAGTTGAGTAGAAAGAGCTATCACACATTAAATGGAATTATTAATCTACAACCTTTTTTAAAATTTCAAATTTTTAGTTTTGGTTTACTTGGTGTCTTTTTTGTTGGCAACTATGGTTTAGAATAAAATACTTCCTATCCATCCCCAAAAATCGCATCACAATCATATGAAACGTTTAGTTGTATAGACAAAAATTCCAAAAATCTATATTTGCACCCCCATAGCTCCCTTTTTTTTATTTGAATTTCAGTAACACAGAAACCATCCCAGGCATGCCAATAAACATCTCTGAAAGTTTCATTGCAATCGGATGAGCGGTTTAGACTGGAATAAAGGACACACACACACATTCATTTTTATATGCTGTATATAGATATAAGTTACAGGGTCATCGAAAAAGAAAACTTATCCTTATTTAAAAAAATCATTACTCTGACTAGAATAAATATATAGAATTGCTTATGGTCTTAGAACAAAGGTGAAGGTTAGGAGTTGTGTTGTTGCACTAAAAACTAATTTTAATGTAAGATGGAGCCTTATTACAAAATTAATATACGCAAAGCACTGAATGCCAAGTTTCCGAATAGTTGGATTGGTAGCGGTGGCTCAATTTCTTGGCCTCCAAGAAGCCCAGACCTCACTCAGATGGATTTCTTCATGTGGGGATACATTAAGAACATTGTTTATGGTGAAAAGGTTCATGACGTTGTGCATCTCAGAGAAAGGAGTACTGCTACTATGACAACTGTAACTCCAGAAATTCTCCACCATATGTGGTGCGAAATAGACAATCAACTCAATGTTTGCCATGCAAGTAATGGAGCACGTATCCAAACTTATTAAGGTATGTAAAAAAACTCCCAACCTGTACCTGTGTTTCAAGACCATAAGCAATTCTATATGTTCATTCTAGTCGGAGTAGTGATGTTTTAAAATACGGCTATTCTTTTTCGATGATTCTGTATAGATAATGTGAAATCCAAATTACTATTGTTCATTTTGTCTTCAGCTGCAGCATAAAGTTGATGGATTGCATTCTTGAAAGAAGTTTACTTTTCATCAATAACTCTTATTCTTTTGTAAAATTTGTTCATGCACCTCCTCGAACTGGGGTTTTAATCTCATCAGGTTCGTCATTCTTTGAGTAAAATTTGTAGGGATTCCCCCATAGGGTGTCCCCTTGGTCATCGGCTTCATTCAATACATGAAAAGCTTTATTTTAGTCAGCATGTGACTTGAGCTCTTAATTCTGCTGCTTGGAAATCTTGAGAATGAGATTCAACCTATCGAGATTTCTTCTAGCGAAAAAATGATTTACAACAGAATAAAAGGATGTTTGTTATCTATAGTTTCTCAAAAATATTTAATGACTGATTTCAGCTTTGAATCTGTAGTCTTGGATTGTGATAAATGCATAATAAGTATCAACTTTCTTCATGAATCTTTTATTATCTCCTGAATCCGGTCTGTACTCATTTCTCAGTCTCTGGAGTTTGACGGCCGTTTATAGGCGTAGTGATCAATGGCCATACTGCATAACATTTTCTGTTGCGTGACATATTGTTGGATAATGACTGTGTTGTTCGATTGGCCATATGAAAAGAGAGGCTGATAGCAGACAGCTATTGAGCTCTGGGATTTGTAAGACGGCTGTCGCCTGTAAGTCGCGCAATTCCGTCGCTGTTGGCCTGTGGGAGCGTAATAATGAATCGGCTTCAATTATTTAAAAAACAGAATATTGGAGTTTGTGGCCGATGTGCCGAATCGGAGAGAGTGATGCAGAGAGAGAATGAGGCCCAAATTGTGAGCTTAACGAGTAAGTGTCTGATGGGGCTTGGTGGGAGGGGATAGGGGCACATGGGGCACGGGCATGCCGGTAGCTTCGATCAATACGCCGGGACGCCATGTTGGGTGTCTCACGCAACTCCCCCTTGGTCATCGCTTGCCACCCCTGTCCTATCTGTTCTTCACTACTCTTCTCTTTTAGGGGTGAAAGTCGTTCGCTTCCCTGCCAAGGTGCCGCATCACCATTCATAACCCCCCCACACATTCCCCTTCCATCTAGCCTATTTCTCTCCATCCCCCTCGTGCACTCTCACCCTCCGCGATCTGCTCCACTGTCAACAGGTATACGACGACCCTTGTCAATGCCCTCTTCTCCTTTCCCATTTGCCCAACTTGCAATTTCTCGGCTACTTTCTTTCTTGCTTCCTTATTTTTTATTTTTTGCTTCACTTCAGTAGACTTTAAATTGAGAAGCTTGATTGATAGGTTGTATTAGTTTTCGGATTTGACTCGGTAATCTGCTTGAAATGTAGGATTATTTGACTATCTACTGTTGAATGTAAACATCTCATTTATTATTATTTTGTTGTGATTTTTCCTGCATGGAAAAATAACTGCAAAGATCAAATTTTAGTTGAAATCTAGTCGAATTCCCTATAATTTCTCGTAAATATAACAATATATGAATAAAATTCAATCTAAAATGAAGTTTGATGAATTACACCATTCCCATGGAGTAGGGCCTGTTATTTATATTGACTTTGAATCATCCCCCTTCGGTTTGTGCTTGCTTTGGAACGATTCGAATGTCATGTCACATTTTTTCCGTTCAACTTGAGATGTTTACTAGAACAGTACAGCTGGGTAATAAAATAAATATAAATAATATATTCTGAAATTGGTAAATATTATCCTGAATCCAAAATTGAATCTCCACACCTAATCCAGGGAATCTCTCCCCTATATTGTTCTTACATAATAAGACTAATTACTTCATTCATTCACCGTTTAATATTTTGCTCATGATCCATTAAAATTATGTGCAAAAATGTTTCCTTGTTAAAAATCAATGTAAATAAATATTTTATTTAATTATTTATAAATATTTTGAATAATTTATTATAAATCGACACCAATATTCCAGCTATTTGTCCTTTCAGCTACCAATTAGAAAACTTGTTTCATTTTAAGATAACTTGAGGTTTTTTTTGTAAGCCATTCAAAACCTTAGATCGGTTTGAAATTGACTTTTCAAATGGTATTTTCTTATAAAATTCAAGGTAATGAACAATCGTATAAAGCGATTCGATCGTTCTCTCAACTTCCATATTCAAATTGCTCTTATTCTATTCCAGAGCAGTACAAAACTTTGATAATATATGCATATTTTAATATGATGTAATCTCTTGCTTGCTAAAATCAAATATTATGCCGGATAAACAAGCAAGAGTTTAATTTGTTTCAATGATTTAATTTGGTGTATGTTTTTTCAGGATGCAAGGAAAGCAGCTTGTGACACAAGCCTGGTGCAGGCGACTAGTAATATGGAGCCCATCGGAAGGATACAGATGCGGACCCGACGCACACTCCGTGGACACCTTGCCAAAATTTATGCCATGCACTGGGGCTCTGACTCAAGGTATATCTTCAATCTCCACCCTGAATAGCTCCTAGAACTAGATTTTATAATCTTCAAAAAAATAAAAATGTTTCTAGTGATTCCTAGAAGTAAATGACAGGCTACCCACAGTTGATCATGCATAGAAACTTTGTGAAATTGATGAACTTATTCTAAAATTAAATGAGTGATATTTTGGGTGGCAGGGTGAAACTGCCTCTCAGGATTTCTCCACTAATGAAAGTCATGTTTATTCTAGTGATGCCAGAAAACATAATCTACCCGTTGAAATTGTTTCACTGTGAATAAGGCCCTTATTATACAGAGCCACTTCAGTCGCGGTCGCGAGCCACAATTAAGGACAAATTACACCAGCCGGGTAAATTTGATTGAAAAATCAGCTGATGGCTCTAAACATGTTAATGCCATCATGTACTTGGACATTGTTGAGTTCGCTCAGACGCTCAGCTGATGTAATTTAGCTTAAATTTTTACTCGTGACCGCGACTGTGGCTCTGTATAATAAGGGCCTTCTACTATCCCATATATATTCGTCGTCATTATACTCTTATTATTTGCGTAAGACGCCCTTCTAACTAACTGTTGGCTTAAGTCTGAGTAGTCCTCATTGCCAAAATCGACAGATTCTAGGAAAATGGAAAAAATTCTAGAAGATTCTTGGGAAATTTGAAAAATTGTGGTTTATGGGTCATGCATATAAACGCTCCTACCAATGTGTCAGAGTCATTAGTCATGAAATATAACGATGCTTATTATTCTAGTAGCAGCTAATATCATATTTACAGTTCAACATTTTTAGCAGCTAGATTGTAATATCTCCAATATCACTTACAGGCAATCATTCACAGTTGAGCTTACTTCCGTATCCATTGTAAACATTTGTGAAGTCTATTCATAGAACATTTCACATGTTCTTGGGATGTAATTTATTCTCAGTATGCCATACGCAGAATAGTTTACATTTTAAATTATCGCGACTTGTGCTGCTCTGAAATACCAATATTGAAAACAGAAGATGTTACTGTGATCTTGAACACGAGTTCTTGTTGAGCTCCTATATTAATTTATTATTTTACAATATTTATTATAACAACACAATTTAATCTTAGTTTTAATTGATTAGGGTGATTTATGAGTAATTTGCATTCCAGAAATTTACAAAACTCGTTAAATTGTTGGAAGTATTGAAGTGTTCATTCGCTTATACCTTTTGCGCTTTTTAATTGAGCTCTGTATTTATAATTCGTTATTTAATTGTTGATGATGATTAATGAATCTGTTAATATTGTATTTTCCATCCAATATAAAACATCAGAAAGATACTTGTTTCAAACAGCATTTAGCGATACTGTACTTCAGTTTTGCTTCAAAATAATATATTGTATTCCATATATGTACTAAGGCACTGACTGCAGCGAAGTATTTCAAACCTGGGTGATGGATGAAGTGAGGTATTACATAACCTGGTGAAATGATTATTCATATTTATCTTTTATAATAATAATGGTTAGCATTATTAGTAGTAGTATTAGTAGCACTTACTTAAACTGGCGCTGTGTTTACCTTGGCCTCTTCAGAAATTCGCCACCATTCGTCTCTTTTCTAGGGTCGCCTCCAGTTCGCCACTCCCATTGCACGAAGATCACCAACCACATCATTCTGCCATCTCGTCCTGGGCCTTCCTTGCCTTCCTTGCCTCCTTGTTCCCATCATCCTTTCTTTCATTAAGTAGTAGAATTGATACTCTTTCCTTGCCCATGCTTACCACATCTCCAAACTACTCTAACCTCCTTGATTTTATAAATCTTACTATTCTATTTTCTAATCACCCCATCAATCTGTATGTTAAGTCCGCCTTTCCAATCTCCTCCACCGCATATTGGCCCACAACACCTTCTGTACATTTTTATCTCAAATGACCTCAGCGTTCTCTCACCTTTACTCAAAATTGTCCACGCTTCAACTCCATATCTCACAACCGGCCCAACTAGTCTTATACAACATCTCTACATTCATTTTTTGGGATACCAGTCTGCTATTAAATGTACTTGGATTCGCAAAATAATACCCTCATAATTAATTGATAATGCTATTGTAAATCTCTTGACTGGTTGTGTTGGCTGTCAGCATTATCCCAAGGTACTTGAACTCACTGCCGCCCTCCAGTTTGCAATCGCCTCATATTTTCAATTTCCATGCCTGACTTCATTTTTCGTTTGCAGATATTCTCATATACGTTTTCCTGATATTCATTTTAAGACCTATATCCTCTACTTCCTCTTTCATTTTGCTGAAAATCTCTTTTAATTTATTTTTAATTTCTAGATATCAACACTACCTAGTCCGCATTGGCTAATACTTGACGTGCTCTGTTCACCATTGCTACGTTTGTATTCCTAACTTCCAAATCATTATTTCAAGAGCCAAGTTAAAGAGTGTCGCTGAAGCGCATCACGTTGTCCAACATTGGATAATTGAATCATTTTATTTCCGTTTTTAACTTTAGCAATGGCACCAGCCATTATAACCTTTATGAGATTGATTAGCTCTTTGGATTCCATTTTCATATCGTATTCTGATCATTTTGTCTCTCCTGATGCTATCAAATGCCTGGCGGATTTCTACAAAAAGCATATGCAGGTCTGTATCATATTCAAAACATTTTTCCATGATCTGCATCATTGCGAACACTTATGGTACATCTCCCTTGTCTAAACCAAATTGATGATCTAATTTTTCTTCAGCATGTAGCCTACCCCTAGCAATATACAAAAGCAATGCAGAGAGTAGTTTTGGTTAGTAGTGTTAGTAGAGCAAACTTTTATTTCTGGAAATATGCTAATGTTTACGAGTACTAATGAATTCTACCACAGAGTCAATGTTCGATTGTTCAATGCTATTGAAACTTGGAATTGAAAATGATTAATACGTACATTTTTCGTTGTGTAAACTAGATATGTTTAACACCAGCCGTAAATGCATGAGCAGTATCTGTATTATACCTGAACTAATCATAAAGTCGGCAATGAATTTGCGCTTACAGAAGATATGACTTTTCTTAGTCTATTTTCAAGTTCTTCTGTCTGGTGACAAAGACGTTCTGGAGAAAGCAGCTCTCACATCTTTTAAAAACAAGATAAAATACATTGTGTTAAGTTCATGATAAATTCAATTATCAACTAAATGCTCTTCATGGTGCTACTGCTGCTGGTCAAAATGCGGAACATTTGTAATAACTTACCTAATAGTTGGGAAATGTTATAAAATTGAAATTTATCCTTTAGTAAGATTATATAAATATATTAAATTTTGGAGTAGCATTTTTTTCAAACGCTACAATAGTTTCTTCCACTTTTTTGTTAACAAATGTTCCAAATATCACTAGCCAGTCTTTAATGAATAGGTTTTGTTTGATTGCAGGAATTTAGTATCAGCGTCACAGGATGGCAAGCTCATAGTATGGGATAGTTATACAACAAACAAAGTGCATGCAATCCCTCTGCGTTCAAGTTGGGTGATGACTTGTGCCTATGCGCCTTCAGGAAGTTACGTTGCTTGTGGAGGCCTTGACAACATCTGCTCCATATACAGGTTAGTCTCGATTCCTATTAGTGGATTAATCTGTAAAAGTTAAACTCAGTTAAGAGTTGAAACAAACTAATTAGACAATTGAGAAAAATTATTGAATTTTCTCTATAGTACAGTAATGAAAACTCTGTAGACATTGAATGATCCAATTTTCAACAATCCCTTTCGCAATTATCAAGGGTTTTAGCGGAGGGAAATATTACAGACATGACTGCAACAATTACACAGGGATACAATTTGACTAATGACTAATTGATTATTTGACTAATTGACTGATTCATATTTCCATGGATTGAAACCAAATGAGATTGCAATGAAGCATATACAAGTGAATAGCATTATAAAGGTTTTGTGATGAGTACAATCGGTAAACACTTCATAAATATTATTTATGAAATATTACTCATATTTCTTGATAGATATTATGAAGAGTGTTTATTATTTATTGCATGCTTTATTATGTGCTGTCTATTAGTGGGTGCTCATTAGCTATGCGTAATGAATATACACTGAATAATATCACGATGCTTCGTAATGAGTGACTCAGGCTTGAGTTTTTTTAGATGCTGATTGATATTCATTGCATAGTAATTTTCAATCAACTTGACAAAATGATATTTTTGTCCCTAGCAGTAGAGAAACGACTCAAAAGTAACAGCCACCAATATTGGTATATGAGTGACATTTTGGCGTTCCCAACAAGAGAGCTGACTGCGAATGGCTGTGCAAAATACAGATTTGAAGATTCGACAGCATTGTCTCAACTTGAAGACAACTGACTAACAAAATTTTGTCTGGACAAATAATTTTTTATACAGAAGTGCAGCTGTACAGCATGCTAATCATTAACAGAGCTCAAATATAAAGTTCCCTATTATCCCATGCATATCCACGAGGTTCTCGCTGTCAGTAGTTTTTTGCTATTTAATCCAGCTACTACAGCATTTCCTAACCTTTTTTGACTCGCTTCCCACCAATGGCTGTTGGGATGATTCGTGTTCTATATGATGCGTCCGCACCAAGCGTGATGCCTAATGAAAAGATTGTTTCATTAAAGTTTGTTTGAAAACAAAACATCTGACTGTATTCGGTAATTTACCAGATTAAGAGCGGGATCCAGTCATTTATTTAAAATAACCCGTCACCAGGCCGGGGCTTTATTACACATGTGATAGAGCACATTTGTTTTTTTCTTTATTCCTGTTGGTTAGTGGGTTCTTAAACATGAAATCAACTAGGTATATTATTTGAAAAGAAAATTCATTATATTATCACAAAACACAAATCTAAAGTACTTTTTTAGCTTTAACCAGATATATCCTATTATTTGTTTTTTAAACAAAAAATATAATTTTATTAAAATAAATATTATTTTTGTATATTGAAAAAAATTTTAGACTTTGTAATCAGTTTTGATTTATGTGTTTTTTTTCAGTTTGAAAACAAGAGAAGGAAACGTTAGGGTTAGCCGAGAATTGCCTGGTCACACAGGCTACCTATCCTGCTGCCGTTTCCTTGACGATAACCAAATAGTTACCAGCTCAGGGGACATGTCATGGTCAGTAGATAACACTTAATCTTTACAGTATATAAAAACTCCACTTGCATCAAATACTAAAAAGAATACAAGCACTATCAAATAAGGCCCATTGAATTTGAACCAAGATAGTGTATTTATAGTAAGTAGTTGATGGTTGAGTATGTTTCTTGTTTTCAATTTTCAGTTTTTTCCACTGCTTATTTACGAGAATTTTTTTTCAGTTGTGTGACCTAGCTGTCTCAGGTGTGATGTCAAAGTTTTCAGGTCGTACCTCAATAAGTTGAGTGCCTCTGATGTGTTTTTTTAGACTCCATGTGTCCTGCTTTTCTAATTATGAAGTATGATATTGGTGGTCGGCCAGCGCTCAAGCTTTGCTTAGTTGATGAACATTAATCTAGTTTTCGATTATTTATTTATTATCTTGTCATCTTATATATTGCTCTTCTGTTATTATTGTATTGTTATTTTTGAGTTATTTTGATAAATCTATTCATCTTCAGTTTAATACTTTTTCAATGAATGTAATGAAGATTTTACAATTTTATTTACAATTTAGAAAAGACTTTCAATTGATAAATTAGAGACTTTATCAATTTATCGAAATTGATAATTCAGTAGAAATGAGTTATGTCCACTTGCAATGTAATGATACAGTAATATTATTATTCATTTTGAAAAATGATAAATATTCTTCAATGTATTTAAACAAGTTGATGGTTGTAATGCTTATTTCCTTTTAGATTTTAGAAGCTTTGATGCTCTAGAAAATACGAACTTGAACATCGTTTATAGAAAATCAGTGAGATGAATTCAATTTAGAGACGGCAAAATTCTTGTGAAAAATGTTTCTAGGTAATTTGTGAAATACCTTATTAAATAAGGGCCATAAATTTTATGAGGCGTAGATGGTGTCTATGATCTTGTGTAATATCTTTTTTTTAATTTTTTTTATTGCTGATGATGCCCATATGAGTCCGAGACTTGTGCGTGGGTAATGAGGTGAATGATTACACATAAATGCCTGTCGGTGAAGCGGGATTCGAACCCATGACCACTTGAACGACAGCAAGATGAAGTTGCGACGCCCCAACCAACTGCGCTAAGCGGCCCGCCATAAAATTTTAATTTTTCAATTAAATCAAAGATCTTCTTTGATTTGAATTGAGCATTTTATTTTCATTGGGAAAGATTTACTATTAGTTATAAATTGTTGTTAAAAGTATCACATGTCTGTGTTGAATGATGAGCCATTTAATTTTATTCTTGTATCTCTAGAGCTAGAAATTGAAAATTGCCGACTTTCAAAAGTTCTGAACTTTGTTAAGTATAGATTCCAGATAGATATAAATAACTGGGGAACAGATGTGACTTGTTTATATTGGCAGTTGAAGCTCAGCTTTCAAAGTGAAGCGTTTTCAAAATTAAACTCCACTCATAATTTATAAGGCTATGAGCATTCTCAAATAGACATTGATTTCCTTGGATGTCTTACACATTTCTGAAAATCAGTGTTCAATTTCTGATGGATTTTTATCTAAGATCATTAACACTTTTTCTAAGCTCATGAGTATGTTTTATCATTACTTAGATGGATTTTAGAAGGATTCGGACATCAGTATTATTTTTTGGAGTTTCAAGGTTGAAAATCGCATTTCTGTTTTTTATATATTATTTATTCTTCAATTTTTACTGATCTCTAGCTATTTCTCAACTTGAATTCATCCCAGTTTGTTTATTAAAAAGCATGAGTTTTTAATATCTTTAAATCCACAAATTTTAAAGTACCTATCTTTTAAAGTAAATAAGTAAATAAAATATACTCATCACAGAAGTTAAAGAAGAAGTATTCGAGAAATAAAGTGAAGTACCAAGTAAAGATTACCAAGATGAAACTTGAAACTCATTAGTTCCAAAATTGTTCTGAGATGTGATTTTGTTTGGTGAACAAGATGGAAAAGTGTATCTCTCCATTCTGAGGTACGTGACTATAATACACGAAATAGGGAAAGGTTCATAATTCAGCAACATACAACAATATTATTCACCAGGAAACTATCGTTTATGGGAGAACGTTGTTGAATTGTTTACATAGTTTTGTTAGGGATTCACCAATGACTGAGTTTAAAAGAAAACTGAATACCTAATATATTTAAGCCCATACACATTAGAGGATTACATACGGTCCAGAATTTTTATTGTGTTGTAACTAAACTATTGTCGTTTTTCATTGTGGTTTAGATTTAGTGACTGTTTAAAATGTGTGAAGCATTAATTAAAAACGTTGACTTTGAAACTCTAGTGATGAGGTGGCCATGGTGGCGCACACACACACACACATTGATATATATAATATATATTATAAGGTTATTAAATCATTGAAAATTGATATTAAATTATTGTTTTTCTGTAAACGGACATAATTTTAATGCTTTGTTTGTGATTTGTTTTCCTTCAGTGCCCTCTGGGATATAGAAACTGGTCAACAATGCACATCATTCATAGGACACACTGGAGATGTAATGTCCTTATCGCTAGCTCCTGATATGCGTACTTTTGTTTCTGGAGCCTGTGACGCTTCGGCTAAGGTACTTGATAGTTTGTATAGTCAGTATGCTATAATTTTCTTGCAAATTTGCTTTGAGGGAGTTAGTTTGTCGATATGCGGATCTTTCTGATATGACCAAAATACGAGGAATCCTTAGAAGTTCTTGAACTTTAAACAGAACTCTTGTGCATGACTCCTCTAATGGTGAACTTTAAAAATTATTTTTTTGATTCAATGGCCAAATTGTGTTTTTTGTAAATATTACTCATTAAAACTTCTGTAAAATGAATAGATCAGATAACAAACAATAATTCTTTGGATTTCGACTGTGGATTGGAATAATTATTTCTTATTTGTTCTTCAATGCCTCAACAACATTAGTCCTATTTTTATTAGTAACAGTCATTACATTCTCATCAACCTTAGCCTACTAACTCAGCCAATAACTTGAGAATTTAATGAATCACACTTGGCATGAATCGCTGAAAGCTTTTTATTGATATTGACATGAGTTCTAGAGTAAAAACTTTTCACAAATGTGTTGAAGTAAATTTACAATTCTTGAAGAGTTTAAAAGGATAAAAGAATTTAAACTGATATTTGTCACAAGACGTAAGTAAGGTTATTGTTTCATTCAATATTATTTTAAAAATAATGTGATCGCACTTTCCATTACATTATTGAAACCGTTTTTCACTACACTTTTACGTCATAAATAATCTTGGAAAAAGTCAAAAGTCTCAATTTAATGAAGTAACATCTTTAAAATCCGCGCAAATATAGATTGTTTAATTTCCAGAATAAGAAAATTACTAGTACTTCTTGTTTATAATGTCATGCTGAAGTTTTGGTTCCTATTTTTATCTTGATGCCTGGGCCAAAAACAGAGATCTATTTCAAGATTGTTCCACTATAAACTGAACACTATCTTTAGATTGACGGTAGTTCATGAAAAGACAATTATTGGAAAGTCTAAGGCAAGAGTATTGTACTAGTTTGATGGGAAGATTGAACTTTGGCATTCGAAATTGTAAATATCTTCAGCGAAATGTTGTGCTCTTTCCAACAATGTTATCATAATTCCAATCTGATCAGTAGTTTTTGAGTTATTGAGCATTTAATGGCGGGGAGTGAGCGTATCTCGAAAAAGTCATACTATCAAGATATCTCGAAAACAAAGGCTCGAAAACATTTTCTGTCAGAAATTTGATGTAGAATCCTTGGTAACCGGTTTTTACACCTTACATGGGACACTCTGTATATCGGGGCAATGGAATTAGTGTATCTATAGAGTAGGTGAGAGTGTTGTACCTTGGAAAACATTTTATATTTTGGCTTCTAATAACAAAACTATGCATTTTTCAACGGAAACAATATTTTTATTGACAACTGCATCATGTTTTCTATCAAATATGATATAAATTCAACCTTATCCTCTGGTAACAAAAAAGAAAATAAATAAAATTTGTAATTCTTGCAAGTGCTGCAAAGTACATTATGTTGATGTACCTTGGAACACTCATGTTATTTGGAGAAATAATAATAGCTTACTGGTCAACACTTGACTCATTTATTAAAATCTTTAATTATTACAAATGACACAAATAAATGTTTTCCATCCGTTTTTCTCACATCCTGCACAAATTTCATGTGCACATTTCTTGTAGACTGTGCTGTGCACCTGATCCAATTTTCTCCAGACTGATCCAGTGCATATTTTTCATTACAAAATAGACATTCTTCTACCTAATAGCCTTACGGCTAGGTAGGGAAAATTGGTCGGAAAATTGTATTAAAGATCAGGGAAAAGTCAGGGAATTTTTGTAACTTACTTTGCTAGTCACCCTGTCAAGAGACTTGGTTTCCTAACTGTACCCTGCTCATATGTGTATGAAGCTACTTTATAATATGTAAAAAAGAGTGATTCTAACCAAAATATCGATATACACGATTATAATACAAGAAGCCTAGGAGATTATTATTTAGTGAGTCCCAATAGTTTCTTATTCAAACAAAAACCTAGTTACATTGGTAGGAAACTCTACAACGAGCTACCGCAGTTTTTAAAGAGTCTTAAAAATATAGAAATATTAAAATACAATTGAAAAATTATTTGGTTGATAAAGCTTTTTATAGTGTACAAGATTTCCTTTCACATCAAAATTAGGCCTCACCTCAACTAATTGATATAGTAATTATGGTAACTAGTTAATTTGACTTGTTTTATACTCCTTAACTAGAGTCTCCAAGGCGTAATCTAAAAAAAAAAGATCAAACACTGACGTATTTGCAAATGGATAGCAGATGAAAATTATCACAAATAATGTGTATTTATTGTATTCGCATGTACTTATATTGTCCTACTTAGCAAGGCTCATTATTGCAGTGGATATGAATCATTGTTGTTGGGCGATTTTCCAAGATAATTTTCCTTTACCTATTCTAGTTTTCATTCTGACATTTTCAAAATTATTGCATTTTCTCTTGTTAATGCTAACATTATTGTTAAATAAATGAAATTCATTGAATGTATATTTTTACAGTTATGGGATATTAGAGAAGGATCATGCAAGCAAACGTTTCCAGGCCATGAATCTGATATCAACGCAGTAACAGTAAGTATAATTTTTAAAAGACAAAAGTACATGTTTGAATGAAGATTTTTCATCAAAAATATTTTTCAAATCTTGAAAACAAAACACGGGTTTTCTATTGCTCTCTGAGAAAGAAGAAATTCATCTCAAGAAAATATGAACTTAATCTACACTTGAAATTTTGAATTCAAACAGTGTAATAAGCATAACTTGAATTTAACTCATTCTCTGGAAGCAACCACATTCATTTTGAGATTGGAATTACATTATTATAAGTGATAATCATTAACATGAATGTCCATACATGAATTGAAATCAGAAAAAAGATGGGGTTATTAGTTTTTTTCGGTTTATCAGTTATTAGTTACAGTATATAACATTTAAATTGATACTGCACCTTGAAAAAGAAGAATAAAATTATCAATGCTAGCAAGACTCTCAAAGCCTCAAAAATGCATTTTTTCTTGAAGTTTCAAAGTGACTTGAGTCCCAAAGTGAGTGTTGATGATATGATTAATTCTATTTGAATGAAATAAGTTCTCTCATTTCTGCCGTACAAATTCATTAACTAAAGTCTATGGATTCTGTAAATGATTCCTGACTCAAATTTCTTTTTTTATCTTCATTTTAATAAAATCAATATGCTTTGCTAATCATTGTTTACTACTTGAAAAAGTATGGATAATTATGAAACGTCATTCCAAAATGTTGTTAGTGAATGTCAACTAAGGCTGTGTTATAATTATAATCATGGTCGATGGTAATTATATGGATTCATGTCGATTATGGACGGATACTCATACCATATGTTGATGACTCGGGTCTAATATTGACGCGAAGGACCACGATAATTCATTTTTAGATGCCCGAATTCGAAAGACAAGATTGATTAAAGAGAAGTGGTTGAGCTTACCGACCGTCCGTGGTGATTTCTGCATCAAGACGGATTATATGAAATATCTACAAAATCAAATAAAAAAAGGTTTGACGAAAAAAAGTTTTATAGTTATACTTGAGTACTTCTCACTGTAATTTTTCTTTCGTATCTTACGTGCCTATTAATTTCAACAAGGAAATCGATGAATGCCACTACAGAAAAATATTCAGACAAAACTACGGCTCTCCTAATAGCCGGTCAGGCGCTTCAACCACTTGAATACATTGAGGTCTTAAGCATGATTTATAACATAAAGAAGAAATCACAAATTCAATCTTGTTGAATTCTAGAAATTGAATAAATTGTAACACCTTCCAAAGTAACTTCAGCTTGGTCCGCTCTCGTAGGATTTAAGTTATTTTATGATTACTATAAGTTTTTGTTAATGTGTTTATTTAGTTGGCTATAATTGTGAGGAAATGTGTTTCAGTTTTTCCCCAACGGATTCGCATTCGCAACTGGTTCAGATGACGCCACATGCCGCCTTTTTGATATTCGTTCTGACCAGGAGCTTGCAATGTACTCGCACGATAATATCATTTGTGGAATAACATCAGTAGCATTCTCGAAATCCGGTCGACTACTGCTGGCTGGCTATGATGATTTCAACTGCAACGTTTGGGATTCAATGAAAACTGAACGAGCAGGTAGGTGTTCACCCACCAAGTTTGAAATTTTTTCTCAAATAATCTTTGTTGCTTCTTCTAAAGCAGAGAATCTTAGAATCTCACCACGAAATGGTTTGTCTAGGCTTGATACATTTTTGCAGAGTTTGAATTTGTTTCAATTTGATTTTAGCTTACCCTAAGTGTTTAGTGTTCCAAGTGTTTAGAACTGTCCATAGCATAAATAAAGAATTATTCCGAAATGTTACTACAAATAAAATTTTATTGGATAAAGAATAAAATAATTTTTGGTAAATGAATAAAATTGATTCTAATGGATGAAGTTGAGGGTTCATTGTATAATGAAACTTCTATTCACCATAACTTCTTGTTAGTCTCAATGCAAAATTATTATTTTTTTGGAATCTGTAATATATTGATTGAATTAGCTTTTCTTGAGTGAAAATATTCGTATATCTCTCTTAATATCCCCTCTTGGACTTTGACCTTCTCTACCACTCATCTATATTAGCAGTCTTGGACTGTCACCTTCTTGCACTTATCCCTGCCAAGTCCTTCTCAGTACCAACCATCTAACGAAAATATTCGGATACTGTTGATAAATTTTATTGAGCCAATAGATTGATTTATCATGATTTATTTAGATGATTTTCTCACGAATGATTGTCATTCTTACTCACAATATTCCTTCTCTATTCATTTCATAAATTGCATCTTCTTTCTCTGACAAGTCTCCGAAATGATTTTCTTCTCCAGAAACTTTCTACTTAGTTTTAGCCTACAAGACTTCCTGCTATCATGCATTCTCAAAAAATCACTTTGAATAATGGAATTTATCCCAGTAAAATCTCAGTATTGAGAGACAAGAAGACTTTTACCAACTCAAATTGCTTGTTATCAATAGCATGGCATATTATTAATAGTATGGAAATACCATTGATAATATTGCTCTCATCCAAGTGATACGAAGAACTGATTCCAGTCTATTCTTTATAAAAAAAAATTCAGAATTTATAACCTAAATCATAATCAGTGTTTAATTGAAAGTGGTTTCTAGTTATAGAAATATTTAAAAAATTGGAAAAAGTTATTCAATCCTTTATTTTGTTATCTATTTTCAATTTAAGACTGTTATTTGGAATGCGATTATTATTTTTAAAGAGATATTAGTGCAAGAGTTGCTTAGTACGATGTGTAATATGTGGTCCGTTGCAGGCATTCTGGCGGGACATGACAACCGAGTAAGCTGTCTGGGAGTGACTGAAGATGGAATGGCTGTGGCGACCGGATCCTGGGACAGTTTCCTCAGAATTTGGAACTAATCTGGCAGTGACTGACAAATTAATGTCATGTTGTTTTTTAAAAGAGGGACAACATGTTTCCTATTGTATAGAGAGGGCAGGTCGTAAGCACCATGAATATTCCAGTTTATTAATTACAAACATCTACAGTAGACCCCATAAAGAGTTCGGGCTTTAAGAAGCATATAAATACAGTTTATACATATTGCTAGTAATTGTCGATAACGTGAAAATTTAACCTTAACAAATTGGAAAGAAACGAACGTGTAGGTTATGTTTTGTTGTGGGGTCACTGCTGGTTATTGTGTTTTAAATAAATAATTACTAAATAAGTAAATGTCGAGAATTGTCAAGGTGGTTGGTTGAAACTTACTCTCTTTCCAAATTGATTCACTATCATCATAGTGTTATCTTCAACCATTCTGTTTTTTAAAATCAAGTATAGTTTAAATATCTGTTGAAATTTGCCATTTTTATAAAAGTCATTCTTTGTACATAGGATCGATATTAATGGAAACATTTATCATGTAATGTACTGTACACGTGAAAGTGCTGATACTAGATTATACATTTTAGTGTATTGTTTTTTTACACAAACTATCTTCATCGAGTCGAGTGATGAAAATCACAGTTTCTCCTTTTTAAACGTTTTATCTCTGAAAATTGTCAAAATGAGACCAGTACCACCTGTTTGAAAAGCGAATTGAATAGTAAAGGGGCTACTGCTACTATCTAGTCAGAAATTGTTCTGTGCTCTCAGTTATGTATCCACGAAGCTGTTGTATAGGGACCATTTAAAAGAATTTTCATTCAAATACTGTTGACAAACAAAAAAGAAGCTTTATATGATTTGAACCTTGCATTGTCACCAACTTATTTCCGTTTTGCAATCGAACAAATCGATGACAATTTCAGTGTGTCGCATCTGTTTTACTCATGAGTGCTTTATGTAGGGACATCATGAGGGGTTTGAAAAATAACTGCCATTCGTTTAAGTATAAAAACGTTTTTTGGGAGAGATTTATATAGTCGTTGATATGAATGTACAATTAAAGTTTAATCAGTTTAGAGTTTGAGCTGTGAAAACAAAACAAAAGTATGTTATCGATGACTGTTTAGCGCCCCTTGCCGCCGCCGCCGGAGCCAGTTGTGGCAACTGCTGTGTCAGCTACTAGCTACTGTCACTAGCACTGTCATAGTCTCCGATTAGGTCCCCCCTTTTTGTATATCTATGGAGTATGTATTTACTAACATCAAGTGTGGCTTTCAAATATTTACTTTTTTAATGGACATTTCTCACTTTATTTATTTCTGTGATGTGATTTTGGGTCGTAATTATAATATATTCGAATATAATATTTCTTTATTTAAATGAAATTAGCTTTGCGATCGCATATAAAATTAGGCTAGATCTGGGATTATGTTTTGGATCGTTTGTAAAAAGTGTGCGAATGTGAACCATACATATTGATGACTATTGTGTATAAGCGTTATTACTTATTGGTAAGCTGAGTGAATGTTGAACAAACAAACGAATCAGAAATAATTATATTGTGAGCCGGGCGCGTTGGCCAACGTAGTTCAGCTCGATGACCAATTTACAATTATTATTATAATTATTATTATTCGAATTGAGGTCGGTTTGTTGTACACTTGTTGGTTGACGCGCTGGGCGAGGTTTTCAAGTAATTCTATAAACATAAAATATACTTTGTGCGAATGGTTTTTTAGGTTTAGTGTTAAATGTATGTACCATTAATATATTATATATGAATTGTACGAGTGGTAAGCAGATTTTAATTTATCATCAAATGATACACGTGCTGAACAGTCGTCATTAAATACGGACGTGTCGCTGTGTGTGCGTGTGCATGTGCGTAGGGGAGGCGAGGCGTTGCCGGGCTGTGGTCGCCTTGAAGGCGTCCAGTGTTGCTGCGAGTTTAGAAAAATCATATATCCAGAGCGGGCCATGCAGACACGACGACCTCAGTGCCAGTGCGCTCGGATATGGGCTCAGGGTGTTTTTAAACTCGGAGCATCGCCGGCCTTCTATTTCCTCCATCTCATGATTCTAACTACTAGGTTATGCGAATGTCAATGTCGTCGCCACCGCCACCGCTGCCGTCACTCAGTTATCGCATATCAAAACGAACCAATAGGCGGCAGAGCAAAGCAGGCGCAATTCGCTCGGCTCGCCTCTCCAGCACCGCAAAAACGTATTCTTTCATTGTAAAATATAACCTCATTTCCACATAAAAGACCCAACAATATAGCGTTTGTTGTGTCTGTCTCTCTCAGATGGAATTTGTATGTGAGTGTTCTCTACTTATTGTGAATCATGATATTTCAACTCATAATTAACTGTTTATGTAGTTTTGAATAATGAATTGTACGATACTGAAATCTACGATAGACGCGCTACCAGGACTCAGTCGTCGCAATGGACGGACGACCGCAGCTGTGCGTGCGTGCGAGAGTGCAGGGTCCCCGCACCCCACTGCTCCCACCCAGCTGCTGCTGCTGCTGACCAATCACAGAGCTGCTCTTTCTGTTCATGTTCACTCGCATCTTGTATCGTTCTAATAAACAATATCAATATAGCATTTGTATACACAAATTATAAGAAAAGTATTCGCTATTAAAAATATACTAAATTCCATATCGGGCAATCGCAACTGTTTTCCAAACCGATTTCATTTTTACTTTCAAAATTTCAACGCAAAGTCAATACAATATATTGATAAATAATGATGAAAGTAAATGATGTTCAACTATTGAATCATGCATGAGCCGTGCTGCTTTGTCTGCCGGCTGCCACCTGTCTTCATGTTCATCAATTATTATAGTTAAAATCTAAACATGTAGTTGTGTTCTCTTTTTTGTATTACAATACGATCTGTTACAAACAAATTGAGAAAATTTTTGCAAATGCTGTTAGCTTATGAATGACTGTGTTGTTTTGTTGTGATTTGTCTCTTGTAAAGTAAACTATACAATCTCACATGTCCATAAATAAAGCTACTTGTCTTTAAAACAAATTGGCCATTAATCAGACAACTTCCAAGTTTCTATTTAGTGCTTACTGTTTATCTTGTGTGGAATATTCTGCGACCATTTTATTTACAAGTTGAATTTTATCTGAGATATGAATTATTGTTGATATTCAAATGCGTTATATAGATAATTTCATTTATTAAATTGCGAAGCTACACGGAACTTCTCTCTCTCAACATTCTTCTCAATATTTTTGACCGAACGAAGAGAGGTCTCTATTTTAAGTCGGCCGTTTTGCATTTGTCTGTAACGCATTTACGCGTGGACCAAATGCTATGAAATTTTGCATGATTTTTCTCAGTAATGTCCAGCGATGTAATAAAACAAATTATAAAATTAAAAAAAGAAACCGTTATCAATGAAATGATTCTCTAAAATTAAATACGTACAAAAAAGTTCAAAAAGAAGAATTTACTTGAAAAGAGAATTTTCTTTCAAGTAATCTTTCGAAGTTGGCGCTAAATTTTCCATAAACTTTGAAAATATAACAGAAAATATTAGGCGCCAACTTCAAAAGATTGCTTTTTTGAATTGAATTTTAAATTGAATATTGAATTTGAAATTTTCTAAGTTTGAAGTAAATACGTTATATTTTAAACTTTTTAGTACGTGAGTAATCAATATTTGAGTATTATCTCATTGAATTCGGTTACTCTTTTTGTTTTAAAATTTGTTATATTTAGGAGGTTCTCTATTCAACCTGTTTTTTTTTTTACTGTTTGTACATCAATTATTCGAACACTAATGAACCGATTTAGATAACAAAAATTAAGGATAATTAAAAAATAAGGTTTTACACATTGCCTGCCATGTCCATGTTGTGTCCCTGCCGTGCGATTTTGACAACCGGTAACCGGTCGCTGCCGTGCCCCTGCCTAGTTGCTTGTGCTTCTCTAAGAGCGCATCCTACGCAATGATACGGATGAGGTGGATGCAGTGATCGCGACCGCTGCTTGAGTCATCTTTCGCAAAACTAAGAGAAAACTGTGAGAGACGTATTGCATACACAATGATTTTCGGGCGCGAGATGAGAGTTTCATACTCTTTTTCGTAGACTGAAAGATGACCAGATTTATTTTATGAGATACTTTTGGATGGGCTTTTACAATTTTCTGTATTTGCTTGACGTCCCTCTAATTTCGAAGAACACAAAGTGGAGGAAGTGTATTTCAAACGAGGAAAGACTTTCCTTGACTTTGAGGTGATTATAAATTTATATATAGTTATTGCAGGAAAAAGAGAAAAAAATTTATTTCGATTTTGTAGTGTTCATAACGGTATAAATATCTCTGGCTACACATTGTGACTTCGGACGTTTCCGTAGCGAACCGAAGATTCCCGAATGGTGATCAGACATACAAAATAACCGATGAGGCGCCGCCGGCGCAAACCGGTCACCTGCCACGAATCGCCCTCAAGATCGATCAGATGAAAACGGAAGAGGCACGGCATGGACATGGCAGGCTATGTATAAATCCACCTTTAAGCGGTGGTCTCATCCATGTTTCGCAAGGATCGGCCCAATCTGTTCATAAGAACATTGTAAATCATTTAGATGATGTTATGGAGTCTAAGGAATAAGGTTATAATCATGAGTTGGAGTGAAAAATGTTTTGAGATCGTTAATTTAAATTGAACAGTATTCGTCCAAGTTATTAATTTTTCATTGTATGTATACAGTATTTTGAAAGGGACCGCATTAAAATGACAAATTAAAGGACATTTCACTTTTATAAAGCCTTTTACAATATTCCACGTTAAATAGTTTTTTACTTACCGTAGTTTATTAACTTTCCATATATGTATATTTTTAGTTACTGAACTTTAGTTTCTATGTTACATTGATTTACTAATTTGATAAATATTTCATAATGTAAGCAATAAGAAATTTCTCATGTCTAAAGCTTGAAAATTCAACTAAAAAGCTTAACATAAAACCAATTTTAAGACAAAAAAAATAAATCGACTTCAATTTAATGATTCACACAAATTAAATACGTTCTAAAAAGTATTTACTTGTTACCAAATATTTCATGAAGTTTATGGAAAATTTGGCGCCGACTTCAAAAGATTACGTGCATTAAAATTAAAATTTTCTCATTTTGATTTAGCGGGACCATTTTGTAATGTCTTTTTATGTAATAAAATTGATTGATTGATTGATTCATTCATTGATTCAATACTTTATTTCGAACTTTTTAGTACATGAGTATCTATTTTTAGTATTTCATTGGAGTTGTGTTGCTTTTTAGTTGAATATTCTAACTGTGAAAACATAAGGAATTTCTTATAGCCTACCTTATGAAATATTCATCAAATTAGCAACTAAATATAACTATAGCCTCCTCTAACATATAAATCTGTTAGAGGAGGCTATGATATAACATATACACTAAAGTAACTAAAAATCTACCAATAATAAGTTGATAAACTAAGTAAAATTCCACAGCTTTCTATATTAAATGTAATTTTAATGTAGAATATTTGTATTTAGGAAAATTATAATAGCAAAAGGCTTCTTAAAAGTGAAATGGCCATTCATCATTTTAACGCGGTCCCTTTCAGAATGTACCTACACTGAAAAATTAATAACTGAAGAATATTATGCAATTATCTTTTTGAAATTAACGATCTCAAAAACATTATTCAATCCAACTCATGATTATGACCTTTATTCCTACATCAACTGAATTATTTACAATGTTCATGAAACATTTGCTTGTATTTTTGAACGAGCGAAGCGAGTTCTTCCTTTTGGCTTGAGGCTCGAGGCGTTGTGTGTTTGTTTGTTCCACGGTAACTTTCGAACGCCTTTATCAATCAACTTCAAATTTGAAACACAGATTCTTGGTATCTTGACAGGTCAAGTTCGTTGGCCAATAAAATTAACAGACCCCTTCATCCTTTTTGAGGCGAATCAAATAGGCCCTTCATTGATATATCTATATACAGGCGCGGCTCCACCAGGGGGGCGCTCGGACACTGTCCTCCCTGTCAATATGTGATAAATTGCATAATTATTGAGAATACAATAATTCCACTATATTTTATATTTTCCTCTTTTATTTGTATTTGACAAGAGGAAAGAAAGTGTGGAAGTCTGGAAATAGACAGCAAGATAGTTGAAAATGATCAGCCGCATCGTGGTACGAGAAGAGGTTTTCAGCGAGCCTTTGTAACTATGTTGGACATTGCTGGGACACTTCCTCTTGCGTCCGGCCAGTGCAGTGCTGCCATATCGAAAATGCTATTCAATGAAAAATTATCTACGAGAGAAATGGCAACATGAGCCCGGCTGTAAAATACGCTCTTCGACCGGCGGCCGCAGCTTCATTACGCATGCGCCAATCATGTGGCGCCAATTATCCTCAAAGTTTTTAGTAGAATTGAGGTTAGAATTCATTGGTTGTTAATAAATTATTGTGGATGCAGTAGTGGTACGTGGAATTTGTATTATTTTCTCAATCATCAAGTTGTCCATTCAAATGTGAGCTGTGATTAGTATTAGTTGACTGTATTTAAAATAAATTCCGTGGATTATTTGAAAAATAACGTTTGTGATTTCAAAACGCGGTTGGCAGTAAAAAGGCCGGGTCCTCTAAAAATGTCCTGCATAATACCATCGCACAAAATCACTATACTATCGCACAAGATAAAATTCCCTAGCAATGCTTTCAGTCGAGCAAAAATTAATTTCTTAATTTCTCAACTTCAATGAAGTTGTGATTGAACATTTTGCTTCTGCTAAAAACCGTAAAATTGAGCTAACTTTCAAATATTGCTGTTTAATCAAACTGTTGAAAACTTTCTGATGATATAGGCCTTTAAGTAGTGTAAATACATATTTTATTGTCCGATTGACTCTATATTTAGTGTGCCTCATATTCAGTTTTTGGACTGAGCCAATTAAAATAATGCCCCTTTTTAAAGTAAATGACAGAATTATAATGACGTTTATTTAGTAGGGAATTATTAATATCAATTGAATGAAACACTTGTGAAAGTAAGACTTAGTGAGAAGTAGGATAATCTTGTGATAAATCTGAGCATCTGCTTACAATCTGGATAATGTGCTGTATTCAGTGCTAGGTTTCAAGATGGAGCACTTATGCACTCTATTGATATGAATGGTGAGTGAGCCTACACATTAAATTTCCTATTTTTCACAATTACTGTATAATCGGTTTTTCAAAATAGCCTTTATTCAACAGTACATAGAGCCCATATTCAACTATATTTGCGGAGTTGTATGATGTGGGGGGGGGGGGTAGTGTCCTCAAATTTCTCTGTCAGAGCCGCCACTGTCTATATATCACTATATATAGAAAATAGTTGTTTCTACGATTTTAAAATATGATGGCATTCGCAATAGATTTCAAAATAACTAATAACTAGGTTATCCCGGGTCGCACGAATGTTTGACTTTATATAACAGAGGAATACAGCTTCTTTTTATTCTTATCCTTTTTCTCCCTCTTCTTCTTTTTCCTCTTTTTTTATTATTTTTCTTCTTCTTTTCTTTCTCTTCTTCTCCTTTTTCTTCTTCCTCTTCCTCTACTTCTTCTTCTTCTACTTCTTCTCCGACTTCACCTTCTTCCCCTTCTTCTTCTTTTTCTCCTCTCTCTTCGTCTTCTTCATCTTCTCCTCTTTCTTCTTCCCCTTCTTCTTTCCTCACTCACTTCCTCTTTATCCTATCCTCCCACCCTCTCTCTCTGAATGAACAATGAAAAATAAACTTTTTGTTTCAAAACAGCTGATCATCAAATCATAAGTTGAAATGTGAAAATTTTCAGCTCACCGATCCCTATGTTGAAGCAATGGCAAAAATTGAAACTTTGATCGTTCATTCCTCATGTCCACGATGACTTTTCAAAATGTAAGACCTTATCAATCATCTACTCGACAGTGGCGGATTTACGGGGGGGGGGGGGGGGGCTTTCGGGCTGAAGCCCCCCCAAAACCTCCAAAAAGTTTTTTGAAAGAGTATAAATATTTTACCAATATAATCAGTTTGAAGCTAGTAAAATATTCATTAGCAAGAATTACCTAATTTCACTACTAAGTCTTCAATTGTATGAATTCTGTAAACGTTTTAATACTGTATAATGTCTTAGTTACATTTACATTGCCAAAAACCAATCAACTCAGTGTTTAGATTTTTGTACTTGCTGAATAGAAACAGTAGGCCTACTTGCTGAATAGTAACAGTATTGCTGAATAGAAAAAGTAGTGCAACATAAAATTGCAGTAGTTGAATCACGACAGTACCATCTTTCTTATAATGAAAAGTAATGAGGAACATTAGCATATCAACCAATGTTTTTTTAACATTCTATCACAGTGGTCGGCAAACCAGTGATCACCAGCTACTGATGTAGGTTATATCATAGACGAACCATCAGGGATTACATCCCTGATCAATGGTTATATCGTGGAAAAATTCCAGATACAACACTTGCATTGGGTTTACTTATTTACAGAGTTACTATAAAAGAATCATCGGATTTTAAAAGGCTGTGTTTAAAAAAGTAATACACATACAGTAATGAATGATACATGAAAATAATTATAAAATGTCCGAGTTTTAGGTTAGCTGCTGTAGTTGAAAGTGGTTGCCGACAGGTAGCAGCACCAGCTCAGTTTCGAAAATGGCATCTATGCAAGAGAAATCATTCTGTGTTTTAGGCCCGTATTACACTTGGTCACCTGGCGACGTCACCGGTGATCTGACTAGTCGCTGGGCACTAGTTCTTATGGCGCTTATTACATTAGGGTCACCGGTGACGTCTCCAGCGTTTGGTGACCGACTGGTGACCCTTCCCCGTGACCAGACGAATCACCACTGGTGACCAAGAATTATCGCTGGGTATTGAATCAAATGACATGTATTACACACAGTCACCAATGTTGGGTCACCACTGTATTTATTTTTGTGCTCTGCAAGTTCAGTTTGTTTGACGCTAGTGTAGTGAGCGGTCATGTCGGAAACATATGAAGAGATGCTGCTTCTTGATCTTTTGTTGAGGAAAAGAAGGAGACGGGCAAGGAAAATTCACGTGCATCCGATATTATCACTTCGAGAAACAAAAGGATTGTTTAAAACCATTTTTGACGATCTTTGTGCTAATGAAAACAAGTTTTTCAATTACATGCAAATGTCAAAATCCTCCTACTTTGAACTGCTTTCACTAATAAAGGTGGACATTACCGGAACAAATACTAGAATGAGGTAATGTATTTCGCCAGAAGAAAAGCTTGTAGTTACTTCAAGTTGAGTAAAAAAAAAGTGTTTTACTTCATCTGTATATTCAAAGCATAATTCTGATTTTAATAACTCACAGGTTTCGGATTACAGTAAAATTTGTCACTATATTAGCTACTGAGTTCCTTTATGTTTTAATAATTTTATATATTATACATTACTCGAGTTGTCAGCCTGTTAATACAGGTACAATTTGTGTTTAGTTAAAACATGTCATTATTTTTACTAAATTAAATTTACTAAAGTAAATTAATAAATTAACTACCAGGACTATAACATTGCAATAATCACTAACTGTAATAATAATAATAATGGAGATGTGTTACTGGCAAAGAGAATTTACATTAGTAAACATTTTTCAAAACCAAATCTTTTTACAAATTGTATTGAAAATAAAACAAATTTTAAAACAGAAAAAGAAACCTACTTCAATGAAATGATACTCAAACATTAAATACTAAAGTTTAAAATAAATTAGTTACTTTAAACTGAGAAAATTTTAAATTAATTAATTTAATTAATTAATTAATTAATTAATTTTAAATTTCATACAAGTAACCTTTTGAAGTCGGCGCCAAATATTTTATGAAGCTGATAAGAAATTCTATCTAATATCAAATATAACACTGTATTTCAGTAAAAGTGAGTGTAAATCATATATAGAATTAAAATACAGTGTTATATTTGATATTAGATAGAGTTTCTTATCAACTTCATAAAATATTTGGCGCCAACTTCTAAAGATTACTTTTATGAAATTTTAAATTTCCTCAGTTTAAAGTAAATACTTTATTTTAAACTTTTTAGTATGTGAGTATTTAATGTTTGAGTATCATTTCATTGAAGTCGGTTTCTTTTTTTGTTTTAAAATTTGTTTTATTTTAAATTTTTTAGTTGAATTTTCAAACTTTGAAAACATGAGAAGTTTCTTGTAGCCTACATGATGAAATATTTATCAAATTAGCATGCCAATATAACATCAGTTAATAGTTAAAGTAACGAAAGGCACTGTAGTGGGGGAACTGGGGGTTGGCCTCAGTCTTGGTGACTTTACTGGTGACGTGGCTGGCTGCCCGTACAGTAACCGGTGACGTCACCGGTGACGTCGCCTGGTGACCAAGTCTAATACGAGCCTTAGAGTATGCAAAATGTTTATGCAGCGTTTGCAGCGTTTGTTCCGGAGACAGTTTGAAACCGAACGACCAGGCCACCAAAGCATTCTACGATGGTATCGACAGTTTAGAGACACAGGTTGTTTGTGCAAAGGTAAAAGCACCGGACGTCCAAACGTATCTGATGAAACAGTAGACAGAGTTAGGGAGTGTTACATGCGTAGCCCAAAGAAGTCAACTACCCGCGCTAGTAGGGAACTCAATATTCCACAGCAAACTGGAAGATTTTGCGAAAACGATTACGCATGAAACCGTACCGTATAAAGTTATTACAAAAATTACTCCCAAATGATCTTGCGAAACGATTCGAATTTTGTTGTAATGCTACGGAGGATGACGATTTTATTGGCCGTCTTGTGTTTAGTGATGAGGCGACATTCCACTTAAATGGTAGGGTGAATCGCCATAAAATTTTAGGATATGGGGTACAGAACAACCTCTTGCTGTAGTGGAACATGAACGCGATTCGCCCAAACTTAACGTTTTTGGCGCAATTTCAAAAACAAAGGTGTATGGGCCGTTTTTCTTTATAGATAAGACAGTAACGGGTATTTCATATCTCGATATGATGCAATTATGGTTGTTTCCACAACCGAAAGAAGACTCCAATAACTTTATTCCAACAAGATGGAGCTCCGCCTCACTGGCATGCTGAAGTACGAAGTTACCTAAACATTAAACAACGAACTCCCGCAACGCTGGATTGGGCGATGTACAGATGAAGACTTAGCGCTCTTTGCATATGGCCTCCCAGATCTCCAGATCTCATGGTCTGTACGTGATTTCTTCCTTTGGGGATACGTTAAAGATTTTGTTTATAAAAAGCAAAGTATCTTGGTATATTTTTAGACCCACATTTAAGATGGGATATACATATTGATCACATATGTGTAACCGTATGAAATACGGTACCTCATTTATAAATTTTTCAACCTTAATAGATTGAAAAATTCTAGATTAACAAGAATGATTTATTTTGCCTATGCTCAGTCCATACTACAATATAGTATACTGGCATGGGGTGGTGCGGTGAACTGTCACTTGAATAGATTATTCATAATACAGAAGCATTTGATAAAAACAATATTAGGCAAGCCTAGACTTTATTCTACACGTAACCTGTTCATAGAATTCAATGTTTTAACCGTGAGGCAACTCTACATAAAAAATGTATTGCTTAATATAAACAAAAACAAAGATATGTATAATTTTCGGCACTCAGTTTATAACCTTAGACCATCTAGCATAACATTTGAATCTTCCAGAATAAATCTGAATGTCTGTAGGAGACAGTTTGTGTACACTTCTTCCAGATTAGTGAATGTCATCCCTCTTCACTTTATAATCAAAAACATAAATAAGAATCTCATTATTGAGATGGAAAAATGGATCAAGGAGTCTGATATCGCTGAACTCCTTTTCTGAGCAAATGCATGAATGTGGAGGTTTCAGGAGATTATATGTTCTGGATGGTATAACAGATCTATTGTCACAATTGTATTGATGGTTTTAGATATTTAGTTGTATTGCACAAGTATTATGTTGCTATAGTCATTTTTATTCACAATAGCGTTTTTCTCCAGTTTTTTCAGATTTTTTATATAAAGCTTGTTTCAAAATTTTTCATCATAGTTAACACGGTACTGTACCTAAAACTTGTAATAATTCCTTAATGTTTTCTAAAATTTCAATTTTTCCAATTAAAAAAAAACAACACTCTTACACTGCGCATTGGTCCCCGACCTTGCAGTGTAATTTTCACATTTATGTAAAAATGAATATTTTGTATTATCTGTATTATCTTTAAGGAAAATAAATTGATTTTGATTTTGAATTTTGTTTACATGCCACCACACCCAACAACTTTAGTTGAGCTACGGGAACGCATTACAGCTGCATTTAAGACCATCGATAGGGAAATGTTAACACGTGTGTGGGCTGAACTAGATTACCGCTTGGATGTGTGTCGTGTGACGAAAGGGGCTCATATTGAACATTTGTGAAGGTATGTCTAAAACTCAGACATTTTATAATTATTTTCATGTATCATTCATTACTGTATGTGTACTACTTTTTTAAATACAGCCTTTTAATATCCGATGATTCTTTTATAGTAACTCTGTATAATATTGATTTAATACCATTTTGAATGATTTCTCAAAGAGATTATACAAAACGTTTCCGGGGGAGTAATTTCTGGGTGAGTAACTTCAGATTCCATATTTCTATAAGAGGAAAACTAATCGTCAGATAAAAACTTTAGAAAAACATCTCTTTTTACAGTTTGGAATTCACACGAAGTTTAAGTTATCCATTAAAACTAGATGAACATTACTTAATTGAAAAATTTGTAACTAATTGAAGCTCCCACATTGATTTTCATTCTTAAAAATTGAATGATATGGCCGAAATACCGGAATAATACTATGTTCCTTGACAAACTGCTGAACAAACCTGATTCAGCCATAATTCAATCAAAATTTTCCAATATACTTTAAATTAATTTTATCGCTGATACGGTTCAAAGCTATTTCTTATTTCCCCAATAATATGAGTAGTTCTAGTTATAGTATGATTATGAAAAATTAAAAAGCTTTCACAATACCACTTGTATTCAGTACACCTCTACCCCCCCTCCCCACCCCAGAAAAAAGTACAAACAATTAACATGAAAAAATCAGTAAGAGTTATATAATAAAAAAGACAAAATCAATCAAGAACTCTATAAAGTTCTTCTTAAAATAGCTCACAACCATAACAATCAAGTCATCATGAACCTAATTCAGAATACTAATTCCTGGGTGGAGCACAAATTAAGAAAAAAACATTACCTTAAAATCCAAAACCTCCAACCAAAACAGAAACTGATAATAACTTCACACAAATTCCATGAAAGGACAGTAAACCTTACACAGATACAATTCACTCCTACAGAAAAGAACCTCCTCAACAAAGGACTAAAATATAACCTACCTTCCATACAAAAATTCAACACCATAGTGAAACAAACTATAGACTCAGAAACCAATATTCAGGAAGCAACAGCAGAAGAACAAGATAACCTGAGACATGACATTGTAAAAATCATCAAAACACCAAAATACATACAACAAAATTACACCTCTGAAATCAAGATAGCTCAATCACTACAACAAAAGGCAGTACTACACAACCTAACTTACACCAAATCAGACAAAGGCAATAGCACAGTCATAATCCACACTGATGATTTGAACAGAAAAGTAGATGAATTCATTCAAAACAACAACATCCAACTAATCCAAAGAGACCCAACACCCAAATTCCAGAGCATAATAAAAAACAGTATAAACAAAACAAAACACCTCTTTAATGAAACAGATAAACGATATATGAAGCAAATTCACCCTTCTGCACCAACTCTTCAAGCCCTACCTAAAATACACAAAGAAAGCACGCCAATCAGACCCATCATAAATTACAAAAAAGCACCAGGATACAAATTAGCCAAACAGATAGATACTCAACTACGAAAACTCATCAATATCAAGCATTCATCTCATATAAAGAACAGCACAGACCTCATAAACAAAATAAAAAATATACACATCCCACATAATTCCACACTAGCATCATTTGACATAAAAAAACCTGTATACAAACATTCCTGTAACTGAAACCATTTCCATAATAGAGAACATACTCAAAGCACAAAACAACCCACCTGAACACACAAAAGAACTAATAGAGACATTAAAAATCATCACATCTCAAAACTACTTCACCCACAGCAATAACAAGTATTACACCCAACCAGAAGGACTACCAATGGGATCCCCAATCTCCAGCATCCTAGCAGAAATATTTTTACAGCACATAGAGAATACTAAAATACTAAAAAACACCAAACACTCAAACAAAATAATTTACTGGCACCGCTACGTTGATGACATTATTGTACTCTACAATGGAAACCAAAGACAGTGTGAACAACTCCTAACACAATTGAACAAAACCCATAAAAACTTACAATTCACAGCAGAATATGAAACAGACTACACCTTAAACTTCTTAGACCTAACTATCAAAAAGCTAAATAACTTGCACAAATTCAAAATCTACAGAAAACCAACTCTCACAGACACACTCATTCACAACTCATCCAACCATCCAAATCAACACAAACTTGCTGCTTTCAACTCCATGATCCATAGACTCCTAAATGTTCCACTATCACAAGATGACCACCAAGAAGAAATCAATACAATCAAATATTTAGCTCAACAAAACGGATACAACACCAATCTAGTAGACAAAATCCTGAATAAAATAAAAAGTAAAAATCCAAAACTTGCAAACCAAAACAGATTTATCACACTCACATATTTCAACAAAAAATCACACAAAATAGCTTACATCTTTCAAAAGTCCGGATTCAGAACAACAGCATTCAGAACAACAAACAACCTATATCACCAGATCCAACAAAAACCAACTAACCTAACAAACAGCACAATTAAAAAATTCAACAAACCAGGAATATATAAGCTCAAATGCAACACATGCCCCAAGTACTACATAGGACAAACAGGCAGATCATTCAACACAAGATACAAAGAACACATCAAAGCACTACATTCCAACACTGACTCAACATTTGCAGATCACTTAATCAACACTGGACACTCACACAATAACATCCAAACTGACCTAGAAATTCTACACACATTCCAAAAAAGCCACAAACTAAATACACTAGAGCAATATGAAATATTCAAACACCATAAACAAGATAGAACCAATGTACTCAATGACCAAATACAATTCAAATCAAACGCAATTTTCAACTACATAATGGCTGCTCATCCTAACCTCAACAAAGCATGACCCCTGGCGGCAGGCTGACGAAGCTTCTTTTCAGAAGTGAAATGCATTCCTCAAGCATCTCCAATATATGTGAGTAAAACATTATTTAAAAGTGAAATACAGTGTCAGTTTTAATATTAGATTGTTCATTAAGTATTTCGTCATGGAAAACATCACAAACATTTTAACAAATTTTGACGTATATGATTCTTCTAAGCATATACAGTTTCAAGTTGACAACCCTCTGTTTTTTTTACATAAGAAACTTATATGATCCGTCCATCTCAAGTGCTTGTCAACAATAATACCCAGAGGTATTTATAACCATTTACATACTCAATAGCCTCATAACAAGAATCACAGTAATAATCTTTATTTCATCCATTATTCAGAGAGAGCCTATTCAAATCTAAATCACCTTTTTTTGTGGGACTGAAGGTCATACATTTAGTTTTTCCAAGCTTTAGTATCAAATAATTATATTCAAATAGTATCAATCAATTAAATTGTTATCAAATAATTATATTTCAAGTTTCAACCAATGTGAAACTTTCTTGTAACCTAATTTCGTTACCGTAGTCTGAACGCTTTACCAATATTCTGCTTGGAAAATAAGAGCTGTGTCATCAGCCAAACATACGGCTTTGGATCCAAAACCATGTCAAGGACATCAGGAATGTTGTTGACACAGTTCAAAAAAATAATTGGACCTAGAACAGTTTCATGAGATTGCTTTTTCCCTGCATTTACAAAAACGTCATTTACAGCATTCAAATCCAGATCAACCACAGAATTTGATTTTTTAAATCACAACTCACATCCCTTACCTCACTATATTTTTCCAACACAACTAACAATCTGACTTCTACCAGCACTGAGATAAGATTCAAATAATTTCAGCTCATTTCCATGGATACTAATATTTTGCAGTTGTCCAATGATTTTATCGTGTGGTACCGTGTCAAAGGCAAACGTGTCAAACTTGGCCTTTGCCTACGTTTTCTATTTGCTCTAAATCCAGTATAATAGAAAATTGTCTCAGTTACTAATCTTCTCTTCACCAATTTCTCTACAATTTTCGAAATAGAGCCCAGCCAACTTATTGGTCTATAATTTCGACATAGATCTTTGTTTCCTTCTTTGTATAATGATATCACTCTGGCACGTTTATGATTAGGGAAACGTCTGCATAGAAACATTACCAACCATTATTTGCTTTGATTATTATGCATCCCTTTATATTTTGCGATTATTTGATTACAAATTATGGACAGAGGTTTAGAAATTGTTCCACACTCAATAATTATTTAAACATATTATCCCATCCAGGGCATCCAGGTGTCTTGATATATCGCTTATAGGTTTTATAACTTCCTTGACTTTCTGCTCGGTAACAAGATTAAATTTGAAATAAACATTATTTAAATGACGTACATTATTTCTATGTTTTTAAAACTTGGTTCACTTAATTCAACGATGCATAAACTGGACAACCTCCATATTCTATTTATTTTTTTCTTCAATACTAAATGGTTGAGAAATTTTCTTGTAGAAAAGTATATTGTAGGCTGCGAGTGATTTCTGTGTGCAACTTGATTGTCTTGCTTTCCAACGTCTCTGTCAAATGATGGTTTGGTCGCAGGAAGTAGGTAGCTCAGCCTGTTTAGTGGTGGAAGTGGACAGTTGAGCAAACTAGCACTTGTTTTGGTGGGCTTGCCAAACTTTAAAGCCTCGGTTTCCAACTACGCGGATTTGGACAAAGGGACTGCAACAGGGCTCTGCAATACACTACTATTGACGCCATACCAAAAGCACCAATCGCATTGTATTCCTGCCCTATTCGCCAAAATGCCATTTGTCCAAATCTGCGATGTTGGAAACCGAGGCTTTATAACTCTGTTAGCTCAATGAGGAAAGCAATCAAAATTTATCTCACTCCTCGTTTTTGGACCAAAACATCTGCTGAAGTATATAAGTCGGAATCTGCTAATGGAATAATTACATACGTGAATATTTAATTTATTCATTTCACACCATCTTTTAATTCGAATTCCATATATTAGATATATGTGATACCGTATTGAAATGCTACTTTGATGTGCTCATCAAAGTTTTATTTGTGTGAGTGTGGTCCTGTAAAAACATTCTCTAAGGATTTTGAAGTTTGATATTTTTCTTCATTATTTCTCATTTGCTGCTCAGATACCTGCTGTTTTTTTAGGATTTATTTGTGTTGGCCATTTCTTATAGTATAGAAACTAGATAATTTTAAACTATGAGATTTATAATAAATCTCATTGGTCATTGATAACTTTTTGTATTTATTTCAACTTTCTTTCTGACTTCCAAGAAATTCTTGGTGTAACCTACAGAAGTGTCAGAATATATGTATTTAGAATTTTTTAATTGAATTTGTCACATTTTTATGAAATATTTCGTTTTGCTAGTACCGGTACCGGTACTATATAACATGGTTATATTTTGTTTTTTTGAGGATGAAGCCCACATAGGTTTGAGACCTGTGCGTGGGTAATGAGTTGGACCTACAGTTTTAGGTGGGTTCCGAACCACCGGGAAGTGATTTTACAGCAGAGAACAGTGTCTTTTTGCTGGCCAATCTAATCGGTCACCGTTATGAACAGGACCTACGAGAACGCAGCTTATCTCTCTGATTGAACAGATACCTGCTACGGCTCGCGGCTATCACTTCCCTTTATATATTTGTTAGTTCTATTTCTTTGCGTTATGTGCATGAGTGCTCAACTTTTTTATTCACAACTATACTAACTGTACCTTTATAAATAATTCAAGGGGATGCTTGGAACCCAATAATGTTGGCCATAATATTCATGTGCAAGAGGTAATTCAAAATCACTTGACAATTTTAAAAGCATAAGGGAATTAATTGATAAGATAGAATTGTAAGTTGTCTCTATTCAGCAAAGCATTTTAAGTTCCACTCTCATACTATTCCAGTGTTGAATTTCACATAATATAGTGGTTCTTATAATGGATACTTTCACCGGTGCATAATAAGCTGCCTTATTCCGTCATGACGGAAAATGTTTGTAGTAACTTTCTAGTCCCTTATTTAGAATACGATGTACCTTTGCACTACCAGCAATATGAAGCACCGCCTCATTTTTTCACAGAATTTCGAGATTTGCTTGATCACTTCCTGCCTGGGTCACTTCCCAGGTCGGAATATGGACATGCAGCAACATTCCTCTGCCTTTATACCTAAGGGCCTTATTATACAGAGCCATTGCAATCGCAGCCTCGCTCGCCACCATCACAGACAAGCCAATTTCAACTTTAGGGAGCTTATTTTACTGAGCCACAGCTGTGGCCGCGCCTTCTTTAGTCGCGGCCACTACAGTCACTCGTGTCGCCTACCTAGTGGTGACCCCGTGCGAATGTCGCCTTGGCAGCCGACCATTGTTTACTATCAAGTTTATTGTACTGAGTACTGAGCCACTCCACTCATAAACGAGCGCCACAGATTTATTTCTGTCTACAGTCGTAAGTCGGCCATGATCTGCAAATGCAGATTCAGTGGAGTTGATGAGGGCACTCCTGGTATCTTTGTTTGAAGGTTCTGCTTATCTGTCCTATGTAGAACTTGTAGAAATCAGAACACTCCAGATGTGTCGTATGAGTTGTTGCTGTATTGGAATGTGTTAGTACAAAATGCTGATTTTTTTAATTTGTTGGCTATGGAGTCAAATTGTTAGTTTCTGTATATGAGATGAATTTTTTGGACGTTTTTCTGGGTAGTTTTGTTTTAATTTTGAGAATTTTATTTAAAAGTTTACCAATCCAATTAAGCGAGTTTTAAGGTAAATCTTTCTATCCATTTTAATGTTCAAGTAATGATTAAGCTCTACTTAGATCTTAACTAATTTCAGAATTATAGGCTAATAACTTGGTAATAGCATATGGTACCGTACCTATTGTGTTAGGTTTTATAAATGTGTATAGCATTGAAAAGTGGTTGATATTTATTACCGAATTGCAATAGAACTACGTCATTTTACATATTTTTTTTTTGGAGGATGAAGCCCACATAAGTCTGAGACCTGTGCATGGGTAATGAGTTGGAAAAAGAATGTAATTAGAATGAAAGCATCTCTTTACAAAGTATGTGTGTTTCAAGTTGAGGTTTTACAAATTATTCTGAAAGATATCTCCAAAATTCGACTCTATCTCAACTTTAAACCTCATAAAATAATGTACGGCATGTTTTTAACGATACTATGGCCAACTTACTGAAGAATAGCAACTAGGCTATACGCAACGAATTTACATGTTTTATGAAATACTTGAAGTAATTAAAGAAATCGTTCACAATAAAAGTTTATTATCATAAATACAACAAGTATAAACAAACAATTTTCATTGAAACTTCACAACTAAGTTCATGATGAGGAGGCTTTAGCCGTTCATTGACTATGTAGTTTCGTAAAAACAATAGCAAATACCTACACTTCTGTTGTAGGAAGATTGAAAAGTGCATATGGAACAATCTTCAGAAGAAAATATTATTAACCACGGTAGTTATCTTGTTGAACGGTTAAAACTATATTATAACCAGTTTCATTAATTTTCATAACATGTAACGAATTATAGAATACAATAATTAATAAGATTTAAGAAGATTGACAATTTAATTTTACATAACATTTTAAGCATGTAGACTATAATTAAGTACATAGTTCTGAAGAAAATTTGTATTTTGTTCATGAAACAATGACTGGGAGTTTCAAGAAGAAAAATTAAACTATTTGTTTTTGGTCATAAGTAATAGAAAGGTGCTTAGATTTGATGCTTTGGTTTTCCAAAGGATCATTAATTTATAATGTATTCATTATTTTACACTTGAAAAGTAATTGGATGAAGACTAAGAGTATTTTAGTTCTTATTTCAAGTCGTCATAAGGACTATGGAATCCCAGACCACTGTTTTTTTTACAAAAAGCATGTCTGCTTTATAAGAAAATAATGAATTTATTTGGATTAATCCGTTACCAGCCAACACTAATAAAATATTCCTAGAAAAGTCTTCAGGTCACTTTAATAGCTAGAAACTTTACCACAAGAAGAGTTTTCCATACAATGATAATCAACTAGAGCACCTAGAGTTTAACAAAATGAATCCAAAGTTATGCATCCAACAAACACAGTATATTGATTTTGATTTTAAACTGAGAACTTTGTATTTTATCTACATATTACTATACTTCCTGCCCTAGTATATATGAAACTTATCAACGTAGACTTAAATTTGTCTTTGTTTCTTTGAATTCAATGGTCATCCATTTGTCTTTCCTCGTGTGAAAGTTGATCACAGCCGTATTCCTGCTCTAAAAAATGTAACTTCAACGTATTTATTCCATTTATCAATCATCTCAACGTTTTTAATACATTTTCACCACTCTCACAAATCCCACTCATTTCTTCATAAAATTTCACACTTCTTTAGGAAACCATAACTTATCACTAATCACTCCTGACAGAAGTATCAATAATTATTTGTATTAGCTGGCTATTTATTTTTTAAAAATATTTCTTGTGTTTGTCTTCTAGAAGAGATTGACCTATCATTTTCAACTCCAACTCAAGTACGGTACCTACTTCAAGTAACACTTCTACAGAAGGTCTTATTCAACTTGACTGAAAGTGAAATATTTACCACACTACAATAATACATACATTTTGCGTAAATTTTGCAAATAATTGCTACACTTCTTTTCAACCCCCTGAAATAACTTGAATTGACTTTTTAATGTAAATTTAACGGCTTTCAGTCAATTTTAATTGTGAATGAATAATATTTTTTACTCACTCAGGCCAAACGTTTTCGAGTTACGGAGACTCATCTTCAAAGGCGTTCTTGATCTGTATGCCGGTTTTTTGTTTAGAAGATGTGTGGTTTTTTATAATGTGACAAAAAAGTTTGTATGATTTGTGACAATTCTTCTAACCAAAAAACCGACATGCCGATCTAGGACGCCTTTGAAGATTGGAAAACGTTTGGCCTGAGTAAGTAGAAATATTATTTATACACAATTAAAATTGACTGAAAGTCGTTAAATTTACAATAAAAAGTCAATATTAACAACGCAGATCGTTATAGAATAAGAAATCCAAGAAATAACTTGTATCTTATTTGTAAGATGGTAAAAAACGATTCCATAACTAATTTAAACCTGATAACCTTTTCTATTTATTACCTTACCGTCCAAGGAATACGGTATTGATCACATATTTGTGTAATTCCATCCAATTAAACTTGTACAATTCGAGAATTGATACAAACTGACTTGTCTATATAATTATTTTATACAAATATACATCATAATATATTATTAATAGTGATTGACAATTGAAATCTTATTGAAACCGGCGAGAAAAATCGTTCGATTCTGAATGATGATTTAGTTGTAATAATTGCCAAAGATTCTCAATAGTTGTTTCTTGATGTTGATATTATTACCTTTGGTATTAGACTGTCATACCATTGGAAGATTCGAAGATTGAGGTCCTTTCGGACTTGAAGAAGGCGAACGGGACCTTAAAAATCTCTGAAAATTGACCAATAAAACCATATTTAGAAGTAGGCCATTGAGATAATTTTTATCAGGAGAGAGAATAAACTTTCTTTTAGAAAGAACCATGACAAAAATCTTTAATTAAATGACTGTATTATTTGATTAAATTGTTTTTTAGTGGGACTTAATATATCCAGCATTTTCAATATTGTGTATGATCATCTCTAATCAAAACTGGATTTGATAAAACTCCTATAGGATTATCTATAGATTAAATCTTTATTAAAAATGTCCTATATTTTTTATGACTCTTGATTTTAATCAATTAAATTTTATTTCTATTTCCATGCAATTTGATAGTTAGAGAATGGGAAACGGCAATTTTGAATAGCAAAGCATATACAGTAGGCCTACTAATTACTTCACAAGAACATTGAAAAGCTAACGCCTTTCACACATTTAGCCTTTATCCGGTAATACAATCCCCAATCAGCCATTTGTTGTGTGATTGGAACAATCCAGTTAAATATTAATCAGTACTGCAATTTTTTGAAGATATTTGAGAGGCAACTATAACTGCTTTACCAGTATTGCATGGTTTTGAGCTTTCACACATACAGAGTAAGAGTTAGGCTCTACCTGTTAGTTTCTGAGCAGAACCATTTAATAATAATTAAATTATGAAGCATTCTATGCAAAATCAAATTCGATCCTGACTAGTAGGATGCCATCAGTAAACACTTAAATATACATGAATAAGCCTTATTGCTAGAATGAATCGCCTAATATTCAGAAAAGCCCACTATTTCAAGATTTATTAAAAGCTATCAAATCTGTTTAAAGAAGAATAGCCCACTAATGTACTCAAAACATTTAAAAATATTTCAATATGAAGGCAGAGAACGATGGATCATGCTGTGACATCTTAAATTACTCTACTACAAACAAAATATTTTTGTACCATTATTTACAGCTTCCAGTTCAGTCAGATTATTTAGGTGGCCTAATCCAATACCTCAGCTTATTTGGATTAGCATGCAATACTGCCTGAAATTGTCGATCAAGTTACTCAACTCTATATCAATATTCAAATGAAAAAGATCTTCCAAAATATAGAAATTATTATAGTCTATTTGTACAAGTTAAATGTATGCTTTCTATAAATCAGCAAAAGCTCAAGTAGATTTCAATTACTACCATGTATAAATGAACATTCATTAAAAATACAATAATTCAATAGCTAAAACACAACGCCGGTACTGTTACAGTATGATCACTGTATTTATTACTCCTACTTCAAAAGCAGACTAATATGAAAAGGCTATGTAAGTTGGTCTACTCTACATGTTACAAAATACCTATGACTAGGCCTACAGTAGAAATGTACGAAAAAATATAAAGTGGTTTTTAATTACTTTTGATTTGTGAACTTTAATATTCCTGCTTTTCTATACCTAATGCTTCATCCTATGAATCACAATAGCAATAATAATTACCATATTCTATATCTATTAGATCAAAGAAAGTTACTGAACTACCCTATTAAATAATCTACACAGATACACTGAACATGCGACAGTCCATTGATAACATTCGGTACCGACAAATGTCTCTCCAGTATAATTGAGTCACTACTTTTTAAATAACCTAATTATTATTTTACACTCACTACATCATTGAAAATTTGATATAAATGAACTGATAGGTCATGCTAAAGAAATTGAAAGTATAGATTAATTTTTAGTTTTTTATGAACGTCTAAATTTATCTGGAAAAAATATTTTCTTTGTAACTTACGGGAGAAATGAAAGCATCAAATTGTGTTCCTTGGGTATTCACTAGATTCAATTTTTTTTTATTGCTTTTCCCTTGATTCTTGGCTGTAATAAATCAAACAATTATTGTTCGAGTTGAGAAATAATTAAAAATAAACTTCAATTTCTAAATTAATTATGGTAAAGTATAAAACGTGTATGGGACTAAGGCTATGTAGGGCCTACGGCTGTCCACAAAAAATCATTTTCTTGAGTTGAAAAGACTTAAGGCTATAAGTAGAGTATGAATGAATTAGCTATTTGAGAAATTCATTCATGCTATAGAAATCTACTCTAGTCCAGGGGTCTCCAAACTTTTCAGCCTTCGGGCCGAAATAATCACCCCACAGTAGGTTCCGAGGGTCAGAACCGTTTTAATTTTCTACTATCTATAGAGTGTTATAGGAGGGGTGTTTTAGGATTAATGAACTCAAGGTGATTTTTCACTATTAAGCGATTAAAGATTGCATTTTAGAAATTGGTTCTTCACAAGTTTTGTTTGGTGAAAAAAGCTTTGGTTCATTGATATTTAACCTAAGATGATTCACGTTGAACTTAAAAAACATTTTTTAACGGTAATTTTTGAGTATTTTGTGAAATATCTCAATAATGACAATGGTTACGGATTTGTCATATGCTTTATTCGATTCTTCACCACCTTTAAGTCACATAAAACTTGAGTTACAAACCTATTTTCTATTTATCACCTACAAAGAGACCTTAGATATTTCTAAATGAGTATTGGTAGAGTTAGCTGCATCCTTCAGAAATCTTTATTTCTGTAACAAAGCATTCCCGGACTGTTATATAAATATTATTTTGTTTACTTTGATGAGAGGAGTGAGCTTGACCATGTGACAGATTCTTCCTGAAACACTCTGTATTTAAAATAAAACTGTCATTGACTGACCAACTGACTGACTCCCTCATTCATCACCGTTTCTCAAGAATTACGTGACAAAAAATTTTGAAATTTAGTATAGCCTGCATGCTCAGTGTGTGTGCAAGGGAAAGTCCCCTACCCAAAATGTGCTCATAACTTAATTGATGTTTCATAGAAACAAAGTGATTTTTCAGAACTAAGAAAAAACTAAGTGACTAAAACAGTTGAGAATTTGGATTCAGATCTTGATTTAAAAGCCCGAAATAAACTTTTTTTAAACTTTATTTAACCACGGATTCTCAAGAACTATGTGGCCTTAAAAGTTTGGTTCATTTAAAACTGTAGATAAGTTCCAAGTTGAGTATTTCAGAAGGTACAATAAATGATAACTTTTTAAATGTAATATATAAGTTCCTCCTCCCATCAAGGGTCCAGTCGGATGGTCAAGGCAAGCGAAGCGAGCCTGCGGACCACTTATCTATAACTTCTAAATTAGTCAAGTATGTGCTTTCAGCAAACATAAACCTGCTGTCTGATAGCAAAATGATGTATTAATAAAGTAGTCGAATTCTTAATAGAAAATTATATGAAGTGGCAAAACCCGTTGAATTGTCGCAGGCCGGATTGATGACACTGTTGCGGGCCGGATTGATCACACTGGATTTGGCCCACGGGTCGTAGTTTGGAAACCTCTGCGTCTAGTCCAATAGTCCAGTCAGATTAGCGGTAATTGTGGGCGATAAAGGAAAAATTCCAACAAGGCTAAAAATTGGGATATATGACCAAAAAACATGCTGATTAACATACTAATAGTCCTCAAGAATAGTAGCTATACTTCGACCGCCATCTTGGAAAAAATGTAAAATTTTCCATGGTATGAGTCAAATCGCTAGGTACCGCTGTGAAGAAAAATCAAAGTTATTAGCCGAATTCAACATTATGATGCATGAATCTGAACCGCTTTGGTGAGCTGAGAGGAATGAGCCGTCGATTGATCGAGTACGATATATCGTTTAACAGTTACGGGGACTGCATTCTGGAGCCCCTTTTGGCCTCCCCTAAAATTTTCCATTGCATTTTAATGCGACCGGATGGCGTTTTTGACAGTTAGGAGTATCAAAAACCAAATTCGAAAGAAAAATACCAGTTCCCATTTTTTGGAAGATATGTTTGAGCTATCAAATTAAATTATAGGGGTTTTATCTTGGGGGTTATCGTACATGAAAGTTTTTGAATAGCACTGTAGTTCAAAATCTACTTGAGATAAGTGAAATCGGTTTTAAATTATAGTGAACTCCATGTCACCAAGAGGGATTTTGAATTATAAATTCAGTTCTCGCCATTAGTGAGATTCAGCCGTTTTAATTATTCAAAATTTAAATTGACCAATTTAAAAAAAATTCAAACTGAGGGGTGTAACTGATATAAATTTTTTCAAAATCTTATATCCTTGAAAAAGGCTGAAATAGAATTTTCTGTCTAACGTTTAGTTGTATCAAATCAAAAAAACCATAATGACATTGGAATCCTACAGTTTTTCCAAGATGGCGGTCTTTTTGGGGACTTATGATATATTCAGTGGGGAAATTCTTGGGGAAAGTCAGCATGTTTTTCTGATCTTATATCCCGCTTTTCAGCCGGTTTAGAATTTTTTCTTTTTTTTGCCAATTTGACTAGACTATACCCGAGTTATTTTTGTATGTTTAGACTCATAAGTTCATATTCAAATATATTTGTATAGTCTATTTAGCTTATTTCTACCACTGTGAGCGATTTTTTGTTTTGGTTCGAAGAACGGACTACGCAGTGCGAGGTATAAGGCGGGTGGTCTCCAATAGGCCTACAGGCTACCCAAGAATATTCTCAATTATTCAAAGGGAGTCTTGAGTTCAAAGGGAGATAAACTTGAGAAATTCAATGGAAAATTATAACAGAAAAATATGTTTACCTGTTAAGAATAAATTAAGAAATTACTCAGGAATTGATATCCATTATCAAAATTTACAATAAACATTAATCTTTTCAGGAATGAATTCCATTCGATGACTCATAATGGGCGAATTAAGTTGAAATTCTATTGACTCACCTCCTGGGAGGTTTGGCAATGAGAAATCATCATATGAATTTTTCTTATTGTGTGTATTCATAGTTCTCTTGACTGCAAACTCTGAATCACAGTAAGAATCCATTGCCACCCTCTGGATAAGGTTTGCTCTTGGGATAACAGCTAGTCCTGGTCCAATTCTCGACATATTTTTCTTGAAATCATTCCTGAAACCATACGAATTAACTAAAGTAAAGTAAAGTAAAATTTATTTCTAAAAAATATATATATATATATATAAAACTTTAACCAAAGTATCAGAGTAAGATTGATCTTCTCTTCATTCAAGTTAGTAACGATATTGAAGCCTGATAATTTTATCAGGCGATACTGGCGATATGAAGACGTTATTGACAATATGGAAGCCTGATCATTTTAAAAGTTTCAAACTTGAAAAATAATTTTTAGGTTTATACGCTTTTTTTTATAGTACTTGACCTCTGAAGTGGGATCACTCCTCTTTCCAGTACAGTACCGTATTGCAGATGAATGAATTCAGAAGAAATATAGCTTATAGGAAAATATTTCTTTTTTGCTCATCTATGAAAGTTGATGAAGATCAAAGAACTTCACACTTTTTCAATGCGGTTCTAGAATATTAAACAATTCGTTTATAACTTTTGAATAACAAGTTTTCAAATCACGAGTTATGGATATGAACCTTTTTTTGAGTAATCAACTTTTGAATCAGCTTGAGTGATTTCAATGTGAAAAATCCCAGAAAATTCATTGACAAATTGAAAGTTTATACCTAGGTGATATAATTCTGAGATGACTCAGCCAATCTAGAATTAATAAAATCTTCTATACCGTACATTTATCTTTTGTGAAGTAATGCTAATGAAGTTCCACATTGGTGATATTGCATGATAGAAGTGGGGGGGTTTTCAGTGCTCTCGTCCATTGGTGACAGTGTCACAGTACACCTGTCAGTTGCCTTTGAAAGGTTTTCCTCGCCTCAAAAAAACCTACATGCTTCAATACATCCATATCATCTTCCTCCAATCTATCACGCTGAAGATATGTAATGTATTGACATGGGAATGTATTAGTGATAGAAACTAAATTTTCAGTGTTTTATCAATATTCCTCTCTTATAAATTTAGAGGATTTATCAATCCCTCTATTAGATTTTTTTCAGTTCTTCTTATGTAATTCATTTAAACTAAGGGGAAGGATACTTCTGTAAATTTTCTCCAGTTTGCACTAATAAAAGTCAGCTATACCATAATTTGTATAGATTGGAGTACAACATATTGATCGGATTTTGAACTCACCTAAAATTGGAGCTAAAGGAAACATTTTTTATTGCTGTCTGCATTGGAAAAGCTTGTGGATTCGAGTTAATAGGATGATGATTGGTATGTGTGGGCAGAGAAAAATCATTGCCCAGACTGTGAAAATGAGCAGGTGATGAGGGGCCTTCAGCAGTGCTCTGTCGCGAACGAGATTGCAGAATGCCTCCTCCCACTCCTATTCCTCCACCAGCCAGAAGTGGTGAGTATTTGTTGAGCAAATTGAAGCGGTCTCTGCCAGAGATGGTCATCGATTCAGTGTCATCTGCAGTATTAATGTCCATCGGTGTCGAGCCCTCTGCCAGCTTCTGCCCATCGCAAAAATGTTCATTGTCAACCTGTCAATCACAATGCTACAAACTCATTAAGATCTTTGCAACTAATATAAACTGACACAAAATTAAACCAAAGAACCTGGGATATCAAAAAAATTTGCAACTCGAATCTGTTGTCAAGTTTGTATTTATGCTACACGGTAGCCTACACATTATTTATAACTGCAACAGAGTTCAGTAGAACACCTAGTAATCCAGTACGGTATCATAAAGTATACCTGAACTCCAATTTTGTTAAAGTTTGTCATTTGCTCGAAAGCACCTACTTTTTCAGATCTCATCGTAATAAAAATTTATCCTGCCATTTAAAAAGTACCAAATACAAAGTGCCCAATCCTATTATTAGCAATAGCCGCAAACCGATACTTCGAATATTTCTGGAACAGATCTATTGTGTTTGAAAAAATCATTTTTCTTATGCAAGTGGAAAAATCTAAATAGTGGAAAATCAATGTTTGAACGAGTAAAATTTTTTCTTGAGTCTGCTTGGTTCAGTTTCAACATATTGTATAAAACTGTAGGCCCACTTAGACAGTAAAACCTTTCTACAATGGAACTCGACCGGATTGAAAATTTCTTCGTTTTGACAGGTTTCCGTTTTAGACAGAGTGATCAAATTAGAAGCATATGTTCCTTGGGACCTATAATAAAAAAATCTGTTTCAACAGAGATTACAAGGGTCAAGGGGTCGGTCTTACAAGACAGGGGGCCAAGACAGGTTTTACTGTATTTCGTTTTAAATTAAATTGGCTAAATTGCAAGACCATATAGTTTTTCTAAAAAGGATGAGGTTGTTGAAGTTTATTAATTACCTGATTGCCACCGCTACTGTTGACAGCTACTAATGGACTGATCGGATTACTCTGCCTTTCAACAAGACTTATTCTCCATCTTGGTAAATCTGTTTGGCTAGTACGTCTATAACCTAGAATTGAAATTGGGAAACTTACTCAACACTTGTTTGATTAGACTAATCCTGAAATCGAATGATTCCATTAATTAAATGAATATGAGATTTCAACAATCAAGCATTTATAGCCTATTAAGCAGTATCTTGTAAATAATCATGCAATCAATTATAGAAAAAATCATGTTTTCATAAAAATTTGAAATTTTCATTAGCTAGATTAACTGTAGTTGGAAGGGGTTGAAGAGTTCACGGTTATATTGGAAGACAAAAAAAAAAAAACATTACAAAAAAGATGAAAAAGTTCTTTTAAATTTTTTGAATTACCTCTCACTTTTTCTAGCTCTGGGTTCATCTGGTACCTTCTTAAAAGAATATTACTTTGAAATTCTTGATGTATTTTCGCTTGCAAGTCTGGAAGGAAATGTAGTGGAAAATCGTCGTGAGTGAAAAAATGATGATCCAAAAGCTGGTTACTGTTGGCTCGGTCATTTGGATCTAATCTGTTTGGAATGTAAAGAATCCGTTATTATGAATATAGCACATGAAATTGTATCAATATATATACACCAATGGTGGTGTGTCAAGTGTCACAGAACTTTACTGTTATAATTGCCCAACTATTAAGCAGTATCTTGTAAATAATCATGTAATTTTTTATAGAAAAAATCTATAATGATGAATGAGTTATATGGACTAGAATCCCCTGAAACTTCTGAATTCTATAATGATGAATAATTTGGAATGGAAAGAATCCGTTATTATCAATATAGCACAGGAAATTGTATCGATATTCTTCTTTCTTCTTCTTGCAAGAAAATTTCTTCCAGACTTGCAAGGAAAATACATCACGAATTTCAAAATAATATTCTTCTAAGAAGGTACCAGATGAATTATAGGTTCCTATGATGTGGAGGTATAGAATGATGGCCAATGATTGCCACTTCTGGTGCAGGTAAATTTGCTGATCAATTCAAAGCTGTTATCTAATATAGACCTATCTTTTAGTCACTGTGAAATTCATCATGAATTTGGTGCTATATTTACAGATTCTGGAGGATAAAATTTTGGGTCTCATGATAATAAGTGTTAAGACGAAATTCAGAAGTTTCAGGGAATCCTAGTCCATCTATAACTTAAAATGTTGCTTTAAAATTTTAAAACCTCTCATATTATGAAAGTTAATGAACTGTTTATTATTTGTTCTGATTTTAATAAATTTATATAACATGTGACATTATAATTCTTTGATACTGCAAAAAATACATTTTTAATCTAATTAAAACAATTATTAAAAACGGATGAAAATAACTTCAGCACGAATGATTTTGATGGAGAAAAGAAAATTTTGAAAGTTTCAAATACTGTATTGTAATCAACTATTTCAACATGCATTGAATCATATTTATTCTAAAGCTGGGCATTCACGTTCCAACTTGTAGTACGACTTGCAGTAACTTACTGCTAGTAGTACTGCTAGATGGATAGTCGACTCCACTCACGCTCCTACTTGCAATCCAACTTTATTCTTAGTCAGCTGTGAGCATCGCTCTCAAGCTGAAAAATGTAACCGAAGTTGCCCGAAGGTCATCAGGCACTGACTGAGATAAGTTGGACGACTTTGATCCGACTCCCCCACACACGCTCCAACACCGTCGACAGTCTGAAGTAGCCCCTCTAGTCATCCATCTACAATTCCAACTATCCAACAAGCCTATTCACGTTCCGTTTTCGGATCCAACCTTGGAGGTTGGACTGCAAGTTGTACTGCAAATCGGAACGTGAATGCCCAGCTTAACAAATATTAAGTATTTGAGAAGAATAAATGGACAATTTACTTCTAACCTGACCTTAGACAAGCAAAAAGAAAATCGACTGCCCCACTTGACCACGAAGGAAATTTCATCATAAGAGCTTTTAGTTTATTATCAATTTCAGATATATTTTCCTCTCTTATCTCCCTCAAGGTTGGATTCTTTGCAATAAGTTGTTGATGATTCGGACACAACTTTCCTGCAAAAATCAATTTTTGAAATAGTATTGCCATCAGAAAAAAATCATGCTAATAAAATATAGAATTGGAGTTTACTGCATAGCAAATGTCTAAACTTAAAATGACCATTGGAATATCATTATTAACCTTGATTCAGCACTAACATATTTTTTTAATTCAATTGGAGTATTGATTGATTTATCAATTGAATTACTATGTTTCTTCCAGATTTTGACACACCATTTAACACTTGCTGATTGTAAGTATCATAGAATTGAAACTGAATAAATATTGATGAAATTAGAATTTTCATGAATTTTCAAATTGATTCTACATAATTACAGAAGAAAATGACTCTCGCATTCTACTAATAATATTCGCAATTTATTAACGTCTGTATTAGGCAATTTTTAATTGTAAAATCTAAAGGAATAATTATACACCATTCATAATTATTACAGTACTGTACATTGATTTTCAAAAAATTCATTTAGAAACACTTTATTCCGCTATTTACTGTAGATAATGTGTAGTTCTTATGATTTACTACCAATATCGCTATTTATCAACTCAATCCAATTGATTGACATCAACCTCCCATATTGTGACAATAAATTGTTTTCTCATCTCAAATTGATAAAATATGAATAAATAGAGTAGGGGAGACTGGTACACAGTGGGACGCTTTTTTTTATTTTTGATGGTGAGGCCACCATTTTGAATAAAAATGTGTTTTTTCAATTTTATAACATAGGTTATAATTCTGGCTACCCAATAGACTATAGAACTTCAGTCCTTCCAAGCACATCTTTGAGTAGATAATTTCCTTAGTCCGTCGTGCAGAGTGTCCCAGTGTGTACCCTGGGGGTACACAGTGGGACAAGTAGGTGTACACAGTGGGACATGGTTTTTTTCACAATGATAAATGCTTTTTTATCCATAAATTAATTTTTTTTAATAATTTTATTGTATGCAAATATATTTAATATAAAATCATGATACATGTCATTTGATTAGTAAAGCATAAACAAACTTCAGAAATTAATTTTTGTATTAAAAATAAAAAAATTCCCAAACATAGGTGAGGTACCTAGGCTATTAGGGGAAAACACATCTTGAATCGTAGTGGCCCCTTCTAATACAGAGTGTGGCAAAAAGATCTGATGCAGATTTATTACGTTTTATTGCAGATTTCAGATTGGTATTAAATTGATTGGTATTAAATCTTCCTCTTTACAATGAAAAAAAAATTGAAATATCTCTACAACTTTTCTATTTATTCCATTTTAGAAACCATCAGATCTTTTTGCCGCACTCTGTATATGGCTGAAATGCAAATATATTCTTCAAATACAAATATAGCCTATTGAATATTTGAGTAGTAGCCTATGATAAATGTGACGAATGCAAAATAAATTTTCTGAAGAAAGGAAAATAAAAATAATAAAAAAAAAACCTAAACATAGGTTAAGTATTTGGGGAAAATACATCTAAAATCGTAATGGCCCCTTCTAATGTGTGGCTCAGGTAAAACTTTTCTTATCTGAGTCGATTGAACAGTTCCCTCGTCCCTCAACATGGGGAAAGAATACTGTTTGTTTCCTTTCTTCATAAAATTTATTTTGCATTCGTCGCCATCTACCTCTATGACTTGACCAACATAGAACAATCTGATATGTTTCCTCCCCTTATATTCGACAAGCACCCACTTGTTAGGCAAGCTTAAGGGAATTATGTCCTTGTCAAAAAATTCATTTTCAACCACTTCTTCATCTTCTGATGAACTGCTGCTTGAGAAATCTGATTCCTCGTCAGACTTATCAAGCAACAGTTTGTTTTGTGGTGAAAACAGATTTTTCTTTGCTGGGTATTTTTTCAGTGGTTTCTTTCCAGTTTCTGGTTGTTCTGGGTTTTTCACTGGTGTGTTGGTGATGATGGTTGAATACTTCTTCCTTTTCTTCTTCCCTTCAACTCTTGGGCCAGCTTTTGGATAACCTTGAATTGCCTCTGGTGATATGACATCTGGTGTAGGAGTTGGTCCAATCTTTGTTGTAGATGGAGAACAATCTGGTGGCTGTTGTTCAGCAGGATTATCATCAGCAGCAGCATCATCATCATCATTTCTGATTGGTCCATCTAATTCTTCTGCTGGTGGCGGAGGCCTGTCTGTCACAGCAGATTGCAAAAAATCATTATCTGTGAAAACATTTTCATTCAGAGGAAATATTCCGCAGCTTGCAAATCCTGCTTTTATATTGGTTGGAGTAAATGCTTTGTCAAATGGTGAAGATACTAGTGCAGCCACATCATATATAGAAATGGTTTTTCCTGGGTGACTGACAAGCCAGTTATCGCATTCAATGTTGTAAGCTCTTCGGAATGGTCCGAACACTGTCTTGTCCAGGGGCTGCATCTTGTGGCTGCAGTGTGGTGGGAGGGTCACAATACTGACCCCATTGGCCCTGGCTTTGTGAACGACTTCTATTGAAAGATGGGCTTCAAGATTGTCATAGATGAGGAGGGTTTTGTGATCCTGTGAACTATGTGATAGTGTGATGAAATGTTGGAGAACATCTGGGAATAGTTCTTTGCTCATCCAACCTGATGGGTTTGCTAGCCCCAAGGTCCCTGCAGGAGCACCGTTGAGCATGTGATCTTTGAAGAATTTTCGGGGAAAGATCATAACTGGTGGCAGAAATGTTCCTGTTGCACAAATAATGGCACATGTTGTGACAAGGATGCCACGCTCCCCACTTGTAGCTGCATTGAGTTGTTTAGTTCCTGTCTCTGTGACAACACTCTGAGGCTCCTGGACTGTAGGGGTTTTTGTTTCATCCAGGTTGTAAATTCGAGAAGGGTCTGCCAATTCGGGATATTTCCTCAGCACGTTTTTTAAATTTTCAAAAAACTGTCCCACATTTTTCCTATTGAAAGAAGTTAGTCTAGACAGGCTGCATGCTTCGGGTTTTCGAAGTGAAAGAGAATTTCGTTTCCTGAAACTCCTGAACCAGTCCCTTCCTGCTGCTTTATTGGCTTCCCATGAAGCTGGAATTTTGAGTCCATTGGCAACTGCAAAATCAAAAGCCAATCTCCTTGCTCGTAGACTGCTGAGTCCATATGCCATTTTTGCACAAGTAACAAAATAAGTCTTCAGCATACCTTCCATTTCATTAGTAAATACTTTATTTACAGTGTAGTTTGGCTCCATCTTCACTGGAGTCCCTGCTGGAGCATTCTTCTTTCTATCCACGTAACGGTGGACGGTGCTTTTTGGAACTTTGAACAGTGCAGCCGCTTGTCTCACGGATCCCCCATCCAATACATGATTGACTGCTCGAACCATGTCTTCTTCTTTAGAAATCCCAATTTTTCGAACCTTATCTGGACGTGGCATCTGAAACAAGTGAGTAAGAAGAGAAGGCTAGATCAGTAGGCTAATATAGACAAAATAAGTAGTTAACATATATCAGTAGGATCTACCAAAGTTGAACAAAAGGTAACCAGAGTAAAGTAAACAGAATAAAATTCAGTTAGCAGCACAGTTATTATAAATAGTGAGCCAGTTATTTAATATGTCAAGTTATCAATATGTGAATAAGATAATTCAGTATGTTAGAATATTTAAAACTGCTCACAGTAGGTAACTGATTTGAAGAAATAACTAGAGGAATAATTAGATATTATTTGAATTGGTCACCTTAGTTGGACAACTAAGTACAGAGTGAAACAACCGTAGTACACAGTGGGACAAATGTAGTACACAGTGGGACGTCCCACTGTGTACCAACAATCTTTGTCCCAGTGTGTACCCCCTGCTGTTTTTATGATTCATGAACTATACTGACATAACCTCTCAGCTGAGAGATGGCAACCACATATGATTCTGTACCTTAGATAAAGTCAAAAATTATAATAATAGGAATCAGGAGTTAGGACACTTCCTAACTCAATAAAATCATTCGAAAATAGGCAAAAAAAGTAACTTTCATATGACAAAAATACAAACCTTAGGATAACAAACGCTCCTCTTGCAATACGAAAAAGATCTCCAATATGGTGGATGCCTAGGTCGAACTGCATCATGGGTACAGTGAATGAAACAGCTGTCATCAACACAGCGGGAAATATTAAAAGTGTCCCACTGTGTACACCGTCCCACTGTGTACCAGTCTCCCCTACAGTATATAGGTAAGTGCTAGCAGAACAATTTGAATAGCTATTTTTACCTAATAAATTTGTAATCTTATAGATTTGATCAATATCAGAATCACCAGGGAAGAGAGGATCTCCAGAAACCATTTCAGCCAGAAGACAGCCAATCGCCCATATATCTACAGGCCTAGAAGGATAAAGAAAAAAGATGTAAGAAGCGTGTTAAAATTTTACAAGAATTGATAAATTTTTTAATATGTGAATGAATTTGTCGATGATTGACAAAGCAAATTATGAATAACGTTTTACATAATTGTCATGAAAATCATTAATCAAGAATCTCTTACATTTCTTATATAAAAGTCGATGTGTGTGTGTGTGTGGGTAAGTACGTATGTACGTTCCGTTAAGTTCCCAGTAAACTCCGAAACCGCTAAACCGATTTTTATGAAATTTTCAGGTACTGTACGATGTAGAATATTCCCAAGACGGTTCCTGTGAAATTTGGGAGTTCAAAAGTCCTCGCTGAAGGACCCAAAATGAGAAACCTATCCTTAAAAGAACAGTTGATAGAAGTCAACAGTTTTTAATCATATGGCAGGCCCATTAGCGGCGTTATTGTAGTCGGAGCCTTGCAGGGGTCACTACCTTCTGTCCGACTTTCCATCTCCCCGAATATACCATTTGTCCGACTTTTGTACCTGTTGTCAAAAATTAAGTCAACTAAGTATTTTCATTTGTCCGAATAACCATTTGCACGAATATACCATTTGTCCGACTACTACATGACGCGTTAGGCCGTGGTCAGACTGCATGCGACTGACGAGTAGATCGTTTTGTGAGCAGGTCGTACGAGTAGGTCGTCAGAGTATGAGTGGTCACATTGCAAACTTCCTACTCCTGCGAGTTTATACTCCAATGGCATTGACCAATCGTTAGACAATCTGTTATTGCGCATTTTGTTTGTTAATGAAGAAAAAGAAAGCTGGGTGAATGATATTAATTTAACAAGAGAGACGCAAGGAGAATTCAAGCTACTTTTTCCTGATCTACGAAAAACTGATTACGAATTTTTTTTTTCGGATGTCACTAGAAACGTTTTATTATATTTTAAACAGAATCAGCACAAAAATTGAAAAACAAAGCAATTTTTGGACTTGTATCAAGCCTGTGGAAAGATTAGTGGTCACATTGAGATCTCTATTTGATAATCCTTTGTGGATTGGTCCCACAATGGATTTTGGTCAAACACAAGCGTAATCAACTCCTCAACTTTCATTTTCACACTGACGATCATGCAAAGAAAATCAAACAAACTTACTTCCAGAATTGACTCGTACGTGTGCGCAAGACCTTGTACGACCAACTCTTCTCTACTATGACCAATCAAACCGGTTTATCAATGTTTGTTTTTCTCTGACATCCTGATGCGAGCACGCACGTCCATTTACTCGTCGGAGTACGCATGCAGTCTGACCACTGCCTATAAAAGCGGCCCATAGACGACCAACCTAGTTGCCAACTCAAGTTGTCAACTTGGTGTCCTTGGTTATGTTGGAGTTCATGTTGCGTGTCTGTGGCTAGGTTGATGATTGGAATTTTGGTTGGAGTGGAGGTTGATGTTGAAGTTGCCGGTTTTTGAAGTAGATCAAAAACTTTGGATTTTATGTGGGCGGAGCCTTATGTTGGCGAACCTGTTGTAGTGTCTGTGGGCAGGTTGTCAACTAGGTTCACAACATCAGTTGAAATCTCGTGTCATCTTTGTACACTTGTTGTCCAGTTTCTTGATAGATATACATTGTAGTTTTTATATTTGACATTAATTTTGTTGGTTAGGTTTTACTTTTTAATAATTAGTTCGTTTTTACTTTTTTTTTTTTAATTTAGTTAACTTTTTTAAATTATAATAATGACGATGACAATCCTGAATAATGAGCTTTGGAATGATTTCTTTGTACTGCTGAAAGAGCTTCCAGAACTCTGGAAAGTAAAGTCAGATGTTTTTAAAGATAGGCTAAAAAAGAAAAATGCGTGGGAGAAACTATTGCAAGTTCGATCGATCCTGCTGCTAATGCAGATAGTTTAAAAAAATATTCGCCAACATTAAAACTTGCTACCGTAGAGAACTAAAAAAAGTGAATACAAGTGTCAGGTCAGGTGCTGGGGCTGAGGACGAATACGTGCCCAATTTATGGTATTTTGATCTACTTGACTTCCTCCATAGAAAAAATAACAAAGGGTTCTGACTCATTACTGTGAAATAATACTGAAATATAATTTATTATTACATATTAATAATAGGCCTACTATGTTAAAAAAGGTAATTACTTGCAAGAAAGCTAGATGGAGGAAAGGTTAATTTGACCCGAAGGGATGAGGCAACTGAAGTTGACAACAAAGTTGCAAACCAGGTTGCAAATTGAGTTGTAGTCTGTGGTGTCCAAGGACATCAAGTTGACAACTTGAGTTGGCGACAAGGTTGGTCGTCTATGGGCCGCTTTAAGGCCAGAAACAACTTCTCCGAGTCCGAATCTACCACTTGTCCGACTCGACTGTAGTGCATTCTAGCGGCAGAACTATCATGTCCCAGGCACTAGGTACTCTAGCCTTTAATCACAGATTAAGAAATTGTAATTGCTTTAATAAATAATAAGCGTATGGCTTTTAATGGTGGGGAGACCCTTACGGGTAGTTCCACCTCGCCGTTTGTGCCATGTTACGGGGAACATGGTGGACCTACTATTGCTTTAATCAACGCCTTCTAGAGATACTTCTGCATTATCTATCGCCTATCTCTCAGAGCGGCTCAGGGCCACCTTTGTTGGATGAACAATGACGTCGTTACTTAGCTGCCCAACGCGCAGGAGCAGCCCAATCGACGTCACTACATGAGCATTGCTCATGAAGCGGCTGATGCAATGCCTCCTAGAGGTTGATGCCGCTCATCAATGTAGATGCTCGTCTGCAGTAGTAGTATATTGGTAGTAATAAATAATATTTTTGAGTTTAAAGATATTAATTTGGTAGAAATGTTTATATATAGGCTACAAAATTGAATCCTGTCAAATTTGTTATTCAGTAACATCCATTTTCAAACTGTTTCTCTATGCTGTTGGTGTTAGGTTGGATGCCCAGAACTCTTCCTTTCCTGTTTCCCATCACGCTAACTGACAAGCTGATCTTCAAAGTTGTGGTAGAAAGCGTTATGCATTGTTTGTTTTGGAGTTTTGACTTCGGCTTTGTATGTGCAAGTTATTTTTATTAATAAATACTACCATTCTTATATCTTATTCTTCATTAAATTATTCCCATATGATCTCTTTTGAATATATCAAACTGATATCAACCAATCGATTAACGAATAATTAAGAATATGTGGTTCAAGCGCACAGCACAAGTCTTATAGGGTTGTTTCTTTTTTATAGATGGTAAACAGGTATTTGGTTCCTCACAGTTGATGAGTTTATGAAATGCTTATGCAACTATTTGAGCATTTTTTTATCATTATTTGCAAAATTTCTATTTTTATACTTCAGCATCAGGGTTGTAGTTCTGTAATTATTGCTTTTGAATGCTTAGTAATTGTATCATTAACAAATGTGATTGTGAACATTCAATGAAAGATGTTAACCAGAAAATAATGCCACCGCCGGGGTCTGAACCACGACCTTTTTCTACTGAGATATTGAAAAATCCCTGAGGGGACATGATTTTTTGTTATTAGTATCCATTGAATTTGTTACTGTTGTCAATAACTTATATGTGATTAAGATACCTCCAGTGTAATCAATAAAATTAGATGAGAATCCCGAGATTATTAAGATCAAGTTTTTTTTATAGCTGAGCATTTTATTAAAAAGTAATCAGAATTATACATCACTGGAGGTTCATCTTGCATTGCTACATGCTTTAGAATTGATGAATTGAATTTTCCCCCACTGATCAGGTTGGATCTGGCTGGTTATCCTTCTATTTTCAGCATATTGGTGAGATCGTTACCAATTGATCATTGAGATCATTATCAATTGATTAGCCAAAGGAATGATTTAACGAATTTGTGAAAACAGGTTTGACTAAGTATCATTTGTTTGCCTTGTACGGTGATCTTGGACTTAATTATTTGATGGATAAATTGTCTTTATTAAGGGCAGAGTTAAAACTGAAGGCCCTCTAACTCAACCCGTAAAGGGTCTGTGGAATTTGTTGTTTATAATGAGCTCATTGGATAGCTTGGTTACTTCGGTCTCTTAAAAATGTGAAATAACTCACATATATTCCTTTTCTATTGCACATAATTCTGAGTGTCCTGTAGAACGACACTATGTAGCTGGACAATAAAAGTTCATCATTTTATCCATCATAGCTCTGGGCAACTGGGGATGATTCATCTTCAATGCAATCTCAAATTGCAGCAATGTGGCATTTTTGCTCATCAGGTGTAGTATTTCAATTAGCGATCCTATAGTCTGTTCCCCAAGAGAATGGAGTTCGGTACCTCCTACTCAGTAAATAACAACAGGGTTGGACCATCTCAACAAAACTGAAATCAAGCAAAAGCGGAATTATAACAACTGGCTGCAGATCGGAGGGATTATTGAGAACAAGAAAGTTACACTCATGACAATGCCCTTCCTCCATATTGCCGCACCTGTCTGACCATGAAGGATTTGTGTTGATCTTCACTTCATTCTTTTGCAGAAATACCAGAAGTTTATTTATAAATGACAAATACAATAGGCTAAAGAGTTTGAGGAAAACTATGCCAATGACCACACTGATTTTAACCTAACCACTCTATGTCTCAGGCTGCTCATGTTGCATTCATAGCAAGTGAAGGCATAGAACGGTTAGGTTAGAATTATCATTTTGCTGTTTGCTCAAAGGTAATAAGCACTTAAGTATAGGCCGGATTGGAACTTCTGGGCCCTCATTCATTCATTCTAAGTGAATCTAGCAAAAAACCGATATTATTAAGCTCTGGGGGCTATGAAACTAAAAAAAATGACCTTGATAAATGATAACTTTACAAGTTATCTCTTGATAAAGCCATTTTTGTGTTAGTCATTAATGTTACCATATTGTATGAACAAGGTTAAACATTATTGTCATGTATTGTGTAATAAATTGAAAACATGGAAAGCTGTTTGAAATTAGTTGCACCATAGAATAAGGAAATCTTGACATTAACTTTATTAATACTAGTTGGCCCGTCGCATGTTAGCGATCTCCTTGATTTCATTATTTGAAGAAATTGTGTGTTAATTATTTATTATTTGAAGAAATTGTGTCTTAAACATTAATGTTACCGTATTGTATAAACTTTTTTGTCATGTGTAATAGAATGAAAACCTGGAAGGTTTGATGGCTGGTCAATGGTTGCAAACAACATTGGTTGAGTTCATGTTCATGGGAGCCTCACTTTTTACATAGACGAACCATCAACCACCTAACCTTACTATCCCTGATCAATGCTTTTTACCAGTAAATGAAATTTCACTCTGGCATCAGCTGTGAGCAATGCTTATGTAGTGACGTCGATTAGGCTGCTCCTGCGCGTTGGGCGGCTAAGTAATGAGGTCATTGTTCATCCAACAAAGGTGGCCCTGAGCCGCTCCCCCTATCACTGTATGCTAAGCTAGAAAATGAAATAAAAATAGTTTTTGTCTTTTGAGGTTAGCTCTGTTGTTCAGCCATTAGATTAGATATTTGTCTATTAGCCAATAAATTGAGAGTTCGTGATATTCGACTCAGATTTGGCAAATAAATTATTGATATAAATCTCTTTGAGACTAGTATTATGCTATGCTACTAAATGCCATCACATTATAATAGCATTCATTATATTATGCCAACAAAGAACAGTACCAATGAAAACTTCAATTTCAATGCCAAGTAGTCTTTTCCCCAATAACACCAAATTATTTTTTACCAAGTGTGGGAATAGAAAGAAAATGAACCTTGTGAACAGAGATTTCTATGATATACTTTCTTCAAGGTATCTAGACTATGAGATAGGCTATGTGTTTGAAGAATAGAAGGTATTCATGGTACTTTCACGGAACTATTGTTCTAACCGGTCAGGAACTATAGAACTATGGAGTCTGTGTCCAGAACTCGTTTTTTCAAGTACTTTGAAGTAGGATCCAACGAATTTACTGCTCACTATCCTAAGAATGAAAAGCACTTTTTAAATAGCTCAAAAATGGAGGAGAAGGTCGATTCTGATGCTCTCTCACCACCCCAATTGAAGATTTTGATGACCTCATTAATGACCAATAATAGCCTATTGTTATCAGGAATATGCCTTGGGAACTTCTGCTAGGGTTTCAAGATCCATATAAAGGGAAGTGATAGCCGCGAGCCGTAGCAGGTATCTGTTCAATATCAGATAGATAAGCTGCGTTCTCACAGGTCCTGTTTGTAACAGTGACTGATTAGATTGGCCAGCAAAAAAGACAATGTTCTCTGCTGAAAATCACTTCCCGGTGGTTCGGAACCCACCTAAAACTGTAGGTCCAACTCATAATCACCATCATCCAACCATTACCCACGCACAGGTCTCAGACCCATGTGGGCTTCATCCTAAAAAAAAAAATAATATATTGATTAACACAGATGAACTTTTGGGAAAATTGAGTCTCATATTTAACTCATACCTCAAGAATTGAGAATCTAACACTTGATTTGTTTAAAGTAAGTTTTATGCACAGTAGGCTATTGAGCAATACAAATTTCACAATAATAAATTGTTGACTGTAACTGTTGTGGTTCGTGAGCTAGGTTTTTATACATAAGAGACTCATGCAATAGATGTATACAAGTATGGTCTGATACTCTAATCAGAATTCAAAGCAGCATCAAACAAGAAATCTCAAACAAGATTTCATAACAGTTAATCATTCACAATATGAAAAGGAGATGAATTAATACTCTATTTTAATTAAGATTTTGGTTTTAGAAGAAAACTTCAATCTGAACAATTCCAATATTTCAAATTTAACGGCAAACTCATGCTGATTGGTAATTGGCTGTTTTCTCAAATCGCGTCATGCCAATATCTCAATGCCTTCTAGTGTTCATGTCACAAACCATTACCACAGTCATAATATACTCATTAATCCTATTTGACACTATTACAGCAGTTTCTACTTATAAATTATTGTAACGAAAAGTGAACATTTGATAGTGTGTGAAAAAAAAAACGATATTTTCGGTTAGGCGTGATAAACTACGCCGCTAGAATGCACTACAGTCGAGTCGGACAAGTGGTTATTCGGGGAAGTGATTTCTGAACTTATAAGATGTCATGTGATAGTCGGACAAGTGGAATATTCAGGCAAATGGATTTTCGGTCAAGTGGTAACACGTACTTTTCTTATTAGTGACAAGTCGTGAAAAAAAGTCGGAGAAATGGATAGTCGGACAGATGGTGACCCCCCGCCTTGCAGTATGTAGGAAACATATGACTGGGTATGATTAAATGTAATATAAATTATGCCGGGTTGATGACGTGACATGACATGCCGATGCAGCTGAAATCTGAAATGTAGCCTCAGAGGGAGGTAGTGAATAATAAAATAAAAAACCTAGCTTCTACCCCAATAATTAATAGTAATAGGAGGTTTAAATTTGAAATGTTTCTTCATTCAGAGGTGGCATTTCTCAGCAATAGATATAGCCTACAAACTGGGTACAATTCAGACTCTTACTAGAAGAAAACATCAATTTAAATGTACCACTTAGAAGTGGATCAACTTGACAGAGAAATTTGTGACCTCTATCCAGCAAGCAGCATGGGCAAGTACTTCAGACATAAGAAGGACAACTCAAGGCAATAATTATCATGCAGAAATAAAAAATCTATCATTGGAAAAAAGAAGAGCAAGGAGGAAATGGCAGAGCACCAGAGATCCAAGAGACAAGACACTGCTAAACAACCTATCACAGCATCTCAGTGTAGGTAAATAAAAAAGCTGAAAAATTAAACATTTTCAAGATATCTCAATGAGTTGTCTAATGAGAAAAGTACTGACTACTCTCTTTGGAAAGCTACTAAGTGTATAAAAAGACCTCAGAATCAGAATGTGCCTATTAGAAATCTGGATGGGACTTGGGCTAGAGACAACAACCAAAAAGCAGTTAGGTTTGCAGATCATCTTGAAAACATCTTCAATAAGACTGATGACAGCTTTGATGAAGATAACTATCTGCCACACACTGTTCAGGAATCTGCCGAAATAGCACCTGTAACTGTACTGGAAGTGGAAAATACAATCAAGAGTAGCATCAATACCAGGAAGGCACCAGGGTTTGATCTCATAACTGGTGAAGTATTGAAGCAGTTACCACGTAAAGCTCTTGTAAAGCTTACATTTCTGATAAATGCAGCATTTAGACTGAGATATGTCCCAGACTATTGGAAAATTGCTGAATTCATCATGATACTAAAGCCAGGGAAAACGCCATATGAAGCCACTTCTTATAGACCAATATCTCTGCTACCAGTAATATCAAAACATTTTGAAAAGCTACTGTTGAAAAGATTGAAACCAATTATAGAGATGAAGGAGCTGATTCCAAAACACCAATTCGGTTTCAGAGAAAAGCACAGTACTATTGAACAAGTTCACAGAATTACCAATATAATTGAAATGGCACTAGAAGAGAAGAAAATTTGTAGTGCAGTATTTCTAGATGTTGCACAGGCATTTGACAAAGTGTGGCATAAAGGGCTCCTAAGTAAATTAAGAACTATGCGTCCAGTAGAATATACTCAAATCTTAGAGTCATATCTTGTGAGAAGATATTTTAGAGTCAAGCAGGAAGCAGCCTACTCTGAACTCAAAGAGATTAAAGCAGGAGTTCCACAAGGCAGTGTTTTTGGCCCAATTCTGTATTTGCTATATACAAGCGACCTACCTGATTTGGAGAATAATACAGTGGCAACATTTGCTGATGACACAGCTATACTAACTTTGGGCAATGACAGTCAGGAATCTGTGCAAAAATTACAGGATGCTGCTGATGAAATTTTCAGTTGGTCTAAACTGTGGAAAATCAAAATAAATGAAACCAAATCAGTTCAAGTCAACTTCACTAACAGAAAATGTGGGCAAATTCCCCTAATCATCAATGGGAAACCTGTTCCATATGTTAATAAGGCCAAATACCTGAGCATGACACTAGATGCAAGGCTGTGCTGGAAGGCACATGTAAAGAAAAAGAGAGAAGAATTAGGAATCAGATATAGAAAAATCTACTGGCTGATAGGTAGGAATTCAACCCTATCTATCTACAACAATATTCTCATCTACAAACAAATTCTGAAACCCATATGGATGTATGGAATCCAGCTTTGGGGTTGTGCCAGCAAGAGCAATGTGGATCTAATTCAACACTTCCAGAACAAAGTCTTGAGGAACATCATTAATGCTCCAAGATTTAATGCCGATATCCACAGAGACCTGGAGGAGGAGTTTGTCAAAAGTGAAATTGGGCGCTATGCATGCAAGCATGCAGATATGATCCAGCGGCATGAGAATGAAGAAGTTATGCATCTGCTTGACAACACTGATATGCTGCACAGATTGAAGCGGACCAAACCCTTTGAATTGTGTAGTGTTAGGGTGTTGTGATAAAGCAGAGCAGTAATAATAGTGTGAATGTGTTATACAGTGCACACATAATTTATTTTATTATGTTTATATATTTATTTATTATAGTGCATTTAATGGCTGAAGACCTCTGAGTGCAGAGCCGGTCACCCACCACTTTTGGAGCTAGCAAATCACATGCAAGCAGCGTTGCCAATACTCAGTGGCATACCGATAATGGAGCGAGTGGAGCAGTCGCTCCAGGGCGCAAGGCTCTGAGGGGCGCACCGTTCTTGAGAGAAAATTACCCTTTACTTACAAAAAAATGTATTACTATAATGAAGGCCAAAAGGGTGAAATGCAACACAATTTTAAAAAACCGTATGTAAACATCGCTAAAAGGAAAATTCATGTCAAATTGTAATAAATAGGCTCATGCGTTCAGCCGTAAATGCGTTACAACCAGACAGAATGCAAAACGGTCGAGTCAAAAGTAGCAAATAGTCGAAAGTAGCAAAGCCAAAACAATTTAAATTGGATGGCAAAAGGTATAACAAATTCAAGTAATTGAATGAGTATTTTGAATTTATTCTGAAAAAAATAAATCCACAAGAAGTTCAATGGTTTTTATATTAAGAACAGGACTGAAATACTTCACTTTTGAATCCTATTTCCAAAATATAAGGAAAATTTCATAAGGATGACTTGCAAAATGCGAAAAAATAATGCGTTAGACACTTCCGCTCCAGGGCGCTTAAAACCTCGGTACGCCACTGCCAATACTAACGCACACTTGCTATTATACTGATGGACAGATGTGATCGACAAATTTCTGATTATCTCTTCTGCTTGTTGCATCTTAATAATTAAAACTCAGTAATTAATCTATTCGCCACATTACCAAGTAGAATTTAGTCCAAATCCCATGTTTATATGACAACTACTTCACAAGTTATTGATTTAAAACTATTCTCCTTTAGTATGGATTGCTTTATTTAAGCGTGTGACATTCCCAAATATTACTAGGATTATAATTATACTTTAAGGCTGTGTGATAGGTTTTTGGTGATAATTATTTTTCGTATTTTTGTATTGGCAATTATTAAGGTATTAAAATGTATTGTATTGCGACTATGAAAAATTGGGGGAAATATTCAATGAAAATTGAATTATGGGCGCTCAAAATTGAAATTTCGAGTTTTTTGACGATGTTTATATCCCCTATGATTGACTTTGAACTTCTGATAATTTTCTTATAACTAAAAGACACACCAGAGACTAAAAATACATAGCCTATTTTATATAATGATTGAAAAATAAGTTTTAAAAAATAATCTAAACTTTTTGTACTTTATAAAATTTATTTTGAAAACCCCAACTGTTTTGAATGAAACAGTTGAAAAAAATATAACATTTCAATACATTAATAATCACTAATATAGAAAACTCCGAAAAAGAATTATCACCAAAAACCTATCGCACAGCCTTAATCAAAAACACATAGAAAGCATAAAAATATTATATACAATAGTACATACTGTAGTATTCATATAACTTGGCAGCATGTAGCAGAGGGAACATATGCTACATCTGAATCCAGCATACTGCTGCCAAGTTATATGAAAACTACAGTACCATCATTAATTTATTATCTGCTAATGGTACAGCTAATTCTTCAGTTTCCTCAATGTCAGTATCGTCTTCTGTATCTGCACAATCACTATCATCTTGCAAATTTATTAACATTCGTTCGAAATTGTTATCTGTTAATATTTCTTTTTTGTAGTCTTCTTCTTGCAAATCTTCTGCATGTTTAACACAAGCTGCCCACTGTTCAATAGTTACATTATCGATAGCCTCATTCACTAATTTTTCTACATCTTGTAACTTATAAGTATTGTTTCTTTCTGCTACCTGCTGTTTCACTTGAGCCCAGACGAGTTCGATTGGATTATATTGGCAGTGATAAGGTGGTAACCGAATAACAGTCAAACTGTGGCCATTTTCTCTTGCAATGTTGTCCAGTTCGTAAATTTTGTTTTTATCCCTAATCAACTTCACATGCTGTAGAAGTTCTACTTTCGTTTCAAAAGGTGAACATTGAACGCCCTTGGTTTGCAACCATTCTAAAATATCTTGTTTGTTCGAACTGTAGGAGGGACTTTTATTAAATACTACTGAATGATAATGGGCATTGTCCATTACTATAATAGAGCCCTCTTCCAGAATATGCAAAAATTTTATAAACCATTCTTTGAAACTTTGCGCATTCATTTCAGAATGATAGTCTGTAGACTTTGACACTGACCAAAATCCCATTTACATTCATGCAAGAATCCTGTCTGTGCTGAACCCACATGGCAAACAATTAAATGACCTCCTTTCCCAACTGGAACTTTTAAGGGTGTTTGAACGCCTCTGGTCTTCAGTGTTGGATAAAAATAGTTGGAGAGTTCGATACCCGTAGCGCTGAGTGTAGTGAAGCTCGCAATTCAGTTTCTGTCTTCCCCCACTCATCCAACAGGCCACTCGACCCTCTCGCTTATAGACTCTCTCACTTCTCTGTTGACGCGCCAACCTTATCTGTCAAAACGGAAGTCACGCGTACGCCAGCTCACTGTCACCTCGCCACCTCCCACCGTCCCGCCCTTTAGGGTGATTCACATACCTGCTAGCAAAGACAATGTAATATTTACATTATATTATCTTTGCTGCTAGTGAACATCCACAATCTGCTATTGGATTGCAATATTTACGCAGCTATCTATGATCAGTGAAGGAAAATGTGACCACAATAAATACACCAACCACATAGTACTATTCATAACAAACGTTTATTGCATTTGAAAATGTTTTCTTATCAGAACAAGTACAGTAAACAATCAATGTAATGCAGACATTATTTTATATACAGGGGTCAATACAACCAAAGGTCTACCACTTTTCGTTTACTGTCTGTCCATCTGTATGTTTTTGACAAAACAATTTATAGCTCAAATAGTACTGAACCGAGTTTTACCAAATTTTCACCAATCTTTTAGAAAGACGTGCACTAATTTAAAAAATTTTTTTGTAAATTTCCCTTGCTCCTTTTCAAAATGGCGGCCGTTTAAACTTTTAAAACTTGAAGAACTCAAAAACGAAGCTCTTAAAAAATGTCAAGAATAACTTTTTTATTTTGTTCGCCATCCAAAAACGCTCGTTGAAATCGTATAGAAAATAACCGACTAATTAAGTTTTTGTCCAACATAGCAATAAGCTAATATAGGACAACAATGGAATTCGTGTTTTCCTTACAAAAACTGTAATAAGTCCGTTATTTTCCATCCGATATGAACAAGTGGAAGTGTTGTTGGATTGATAATAAAATTCTCTGAAGAAAGTTATTCTTGACATTATTTTGTTAAGAGCTTAGCTTTTGAGCTTATCAAGTGTTAAAGGTTTAACATTAAAACATTTTTACAACTAGATTGGTGTTATAAATAATAAAATAAACAAATTTACCCAATAATAGACACAATGAAAAAACGTAGAAACTCTCACATTTTTTACATACTCAGAATGCCCGACAACAGAATTCTAAAACAACTAGTGACTAGAAATTTAAACAAGAAAAAACAAGGAATTTATGCAACACAAGTTTCAAAGGATCACATAGAGCTTGAATTGACTACCAAGGATGCGCAAGATAAACAAAAAATTAAAAAAGGTTTAAATCCAAAAAAATTGACATAGATAAGGCAGATAATCAGAAATAGACAATCAGAAATCTCACACTACACCGAGATATTCAGACGATGTCAGAAAACAACGATCTGACAGAATGAGTATTGGAGGAGAAGGATTGAGGTTCGAAACAAATTTAAAAAAAAATTGAAGTACAGACTTAAATGATCCTATGAGGTCGCAAGGAAGGAAAAAAAATAAAATAAAAATGACTAAATCAAAATGTTATAACTTATAAGCAGAAGACATAATATATTAAAAAATTGTGTGTTTGCCGCGTTTTTTGTTCAAAAGGAAATATCTTCAATACAGTTTTAAATTCCTGTATCAATTCGTTTAGATACATATATACATTTTGTGCATACACTACTCTGTTTCAGTTTCAACCACCAGAAAAAAGTAGCCATTTTAAACTGAGAAAAATCTAAGAACTCGTAAAAAACCAAACAAATGTAATAGTCTTATAAAATGTTGTGAAATAAAGAACAAACTAAACAAAAATCAACAAATAAACATAAACAAGCCTACACAATTAGATCACAAATTCGTATTAAAATATATAACTTATACATCAGTTTGTGATATAGAGGGCCAATTTCTACTCAACTCCATAAATCAAAATTACACCTCCATAACTTATAAAAGAACACATCATGTTTTTCACATAAAACAGCTTCTTTACCGTTTTAATTTCCTAAATAAGACAATTTATATACATATTTACAAATTATTTATTACTCCTCTGTTTTACTTTTAACCGTCAACTTATGATATGAAATATTACAATACATTTTTAATTATTTGCAAAAACAAACCTATAAAATATATGGGTGTTTAAATTTAGGGCCTATACTTTTAATTTAACATTTTTTGATTTCTTTTTCTCCCGTTTTATTTGTGCTTCAACTATGTAGGGTGGGTCACGAACGCGAAGCTGCCGGTTTATCCTACTGTCTACAATTTCTGGAAGCATGCATTCTTTGTAGAAACACGTAAGTTTGGGGAGCATCATGTTCTTCCACAAATCACAGTCCACTTCGATGCGTTCAACAATCACTTCCCTGGATCTGGTGAACACCACAAAATCGCACCATTTTTATTTGTAATGTTCAACTGTCCTTGTACTTGATAAAAATAGTTATTTTTTCTTTTCAATTGTAGGTTTCCGATTTCATTGATTTCCAAACAGGTTTTTTTGTTTTCTTCAACAAACTCTTTTAGTGGTCCTTTCACAGATGGTAAACATTTTACCTCTACAATTCCCTCATCACCAACCAACCCATCCGGACTAGCTCCCAAGTATCCTCCTTTTTCATATATGAAAAGGCCACAAGGTTGGACCAAAACATTGGCAAGTTTTTCATATTCTGCTATTGCATCTTTCTCATGTACTCGGCCAAACAACATTGCAGAAGTGTTAATATCTTTTGAGTAATCGAACGTTTACATCGTTTGTGTGGACGACGTTTTGGCGCCATATTCACGCTAATAAAGTGTTGACTACTGGAAAGATAAACTCCACTACTAGATAGAGATGAACAAGTCGAATTCGTATGTCAGTGCAATCGGTCACAACACAAATTCAAGAAGACGGAGGAATCCCCAAGGTTACTCCCGGCCACTCAGCCATGAAGGGGAAGGCTACCGTCCCCCCAATGCCACCCCTCCACTCCACGCACGCGCGTTTTTGCGCACGAGCGCACGTATAAACATTGACTTCTTCAAACAACCTTCGTTTCTAGACGGATACATATAATGAAAAACAAAAAATTGCATTGGGTAGGGAATTAAAACCCACGTATGCTAACCTAAATTTTAAACTGAAAATTTCACTGTACAATTCAATAAAAAAAATATTTTGTAAAAAAAAATTAAAATTGATGTTCATTTTTTTAATGAAAATAGATCACTAGAAAGAGCATATTTTAAAGAAAATTGTCCCAAAGTTTCATTGCTATGGTGTTTTTCGTTTCCATTTGTAGCTTGCTTGAAGAATGCTCAAAATGTACACTTCAAGGTCACACATAGGCCGCAATTAATTTTTTTCGATTTTTTAAATGCCACATTTGGTTTTGTCTAGATGAACTTTAAAGTTTCCAACAAAAAAAAGTAAATAAATTTTTTTGTTCAAACACCCTTAAACCCCCTTTACTCATCGAATTTTGCCAGATATATTTTTTTGAGTGGTTCTGATTCACCCAGGTTTCGTCAAGATAGAAAATAGGACGCTGATCAGCTGCTCACCTGGCATCGTGTATCTGACGAAGAAATTTATGACGAGCACAGACAATATCAGATCGTTCCATCAAAAATTTTCTGCCATCATTTGTTCTTCTGTACTTGAATCCCACACTTTTCATCATCCTATATACAGAAGTATGGGAGCCAGTAAATCCGATTCTTGTTTTCAATTCGGAAGCAATCGCTGCTACACTTGGATATTTTCCGTCATCGTAAAATTTGAGCACAGTCCGATGTAGGCCTAATAGCTCTTTATTGAAATCGTTCATATGAGTTACCCTATGTGGCATTTTTTTTTCTTACTAGGCAATTTGAAAGGAGGAGTTAGCCCTGATGTTGATGTAGGTTCACTATTTATGCCTTCTTCACAAATTCTTTTGATCGTTTATCACTAATATTTATAGCCTCTGAAGTTAGTTTCAAAACTTGTTTAAAATTTACACTGTTCCGAAATTCTTTTTTTGATAATTTTACAAAACATTACGTACCATTATATACATTATCAGGGCCGGATTAACACTTTTGCCGCCCATGGGCCAGAGGTCTGCCTGCCGCCCTAGCGGGGGTGCAACACCGGGGGGGGTCCGGGCCCCCCCCCCCCCCCCCCCCCCGAAAAAAATTGAAATTTAGAGGCAAAATAACGCATTTTGGGACATTTTTCAGCGCTCAACTGTCTCTTGATATTGTAATGGTTTTAGTACCTCTCATGATGAAAACAAGAAACTATGTCCTAAAATTGCGTTTTATTAATTAAAATAAACTATTTGACAAAACTCCGTTAATTACGAAACCATTTTCTACAACCGTGATATTCCATTACTTAAGATTACAATAATAGTGAATAAAATCGTTGTTGATATTATTTTGTGAAACATCATGCAGCTCGTAATTCCCAAACTCAACAATTCTTTTATAGTTTTATGACTATTTTGGCTGAGAATGATTGATTTGGAGTGAAGTGAAAATTCGGCTTCGTTACTCGGCGACGGCTCACCTGTGAATGTGCCCGCAGGCTTTGAGCCATAATCGGTCATTGCTGTCGATTTATGGGCAAAAAAAGTACAGTTAGGAAGGGGCTAAAATTAGTAAAAGGTGTACAGAGTAAGACTGCAAAATAAATGATAATTTCTGTATTGAATATAAATATAGGATAATAACAAATATATACAACATCGAAATATAACTGTTCAGAGCATACAAATCACATATCCAAACAAATAACTTACTCACTAAATTAACACAAATAACTTACTCACTAAATTAGCTTTGTTAAAGTAAATATAACTTAAAACTTCTTCTTTCTTGCACGTGCATTGGAAAAATCATCAACAACTGCACTGAAATCGAGTTTTGTTGTCAGTTCATGTTCTATGGCTAAAACAGCCAGGCTGACGAGTCGTTCATGAGTCACTGTTGAACGCAGATAGTTTTTGACTCTTTTCAAGGTCGAAAACGATCTCTCAGCAGAACAGTTTGTAGCAGGAGTTGTCAAAAACATTTTCAAACCAATAGTCACGTTGGGAAACAAGTCCTGTAGATTTTTTTCTATCAAAAATCTGTACAAGTTTGATAGTGAAAAGTCTTTTTCGGCTTCTTTGTAGTTTCCTCGGATCAGAAGTCCTTTCAGATGGATGCACTCGCATATAAACTCTGACTCTTCAATGTCTTCAATATAGATTTTCTGCAAAGACGTCGCGTTAGCAGTAATTTCTTCGGTAGTTAGAGTCTTTAATTTTGTTAGAAATGAAAACTTTGCAACAAAGTCTGTGTACACAGAGATCCTTTTGTCTAACTGAAACTGAAGTGTTTCCACGATGATGTCATAACTTTGTTGAAGACAATTTCCCCTAATGTCATCATCCTCATCATAAGTTCTTTCTTCATCTTCTTCTGATTCTGAAGATTCATCAAAGAACCTCTTTCTTTTCGCCTTTCTTTTTGGGCGATCAAAATCTTGCTGCACCTGCAGCTGCGTCTCTTGTGGAAGTTCTGGCTCATCGTTCTGTCTCATTTCACCTTGCGCAATTTGCAGTTTTTTTTCGCCCTCTTTCTTATAGTGGGTAAACATGTCTTTCATGTTCATCACATACTCTGTGAGTGAGTTGTACAGGATTACAATGCTGTCCACGGTCATATTTTCAGCCTGGATCTTTTCACTGACTGAATTAAATTTTTGAAGTACATCTCCCCAAAGGGCTGCCATGAAACATGTTTCTAGAGACATTAGTTTTTGCAACAACCCTTTGGCTTTGGATTGTGTCTGTTTGTTTTCATGATTGCTTGAAGTCATGTCTATCAGCGTCTTGACCATGGGTTTGTAGTCTTTATTAAGGCTTTTGCAAGCTTCTTCCCTTGCAGACCATCTTGTAACACTGAGAGACTTCAACGACGTGTTCTTGTCCTTTCCTGTGGCCGTGAAATTTGACAGAAGAAGATTCCACCTGTGCGTAGAATACGAGAAAAAATTGTACAATCCTTGCAAGAGATCAAAGAAATGTTTTGCAAGAGAACAGCATTCTGCTGTGCTTGATCCCACTAAATTTAGTGAATGCGCTGAACAAGGCACATAAAATATCAAGGGATTCTTTTCTTTAAGTCTTGCCTGCAACCCCGAGTACATTCCTGACATATTTGACGCGTTGTCATAGGACTGTCCCCTACAGTTTTGTATGTCCAATCCTTTCGACTGTAGGAAAGAAAGCACTGAGTTCACTAGTTCTTCACCTGTATGACCTTGATTTTTCATAAATTCAACAAAATGTTCTTCAGGGATTCCCAATTCATTCACATACCTTAATATGAAAGACAATTGATCAATGTGTGTTACATCAGGGGTGGAATCTACTATTATAGAATAGTACTTGCTTTTCTTAGCATCATTCAAAATTGTATCAATAACGGTTTTTGCCATTATTTCGATGAGTTCTTCACAAATGGTTGATGATAGGTATGACTGATTGCCTTTACCCGCTTTCCCATATTTTTCAATGTGTGCTTTCAAAAATGGATCAAATTCAGCAATCAGCTCCAAGCACATCATATAGTTGCCATTTGAAAAAGAACCAAATTTTTCGTCAGTCCCCCTAAAGGCAAGACCACGCGAGGCAAGTTTTTTTATTACGGCCACCACTCTCTGGAGAACTGCCTTCCAATACCTTATTTCTTCTTCCACTTGGTTTTGTAGAAGCTTATCGATCCTCCCGGCTGCTTCTGCTCTTTGTTTGTAGACTATTACACTATCGTAGTGAACATGCGAGTTTTCATGCTCTTTTATTCTCGCTGATGCATGTTTCCAATCACTGAACCCATTTTCAGTAAACTGAGTAGAGGTCGAACTAAACAATCTGCATGGACCACAGAACAAAGAGCCTAAACTTGGTGAGTAAATCAAGAAATCTCTATTTACAATTTCGCCATTTGCAAGTTTTCTGTCGAATAGCCATTTAGCCAACACTCTTTTCCTGTCTGGATATTGCCTTTCAGATTTTTTAAAATCGCAATCTTTATTTTGATTCCATCCATTTTTAACAAAATATTCCCGCGTCTCTTCATTCACTATCCATAAAGCAGGATCATAATTTGGTTTCAAATGGACAGAAGAGTCAGGTTCAGAGACTGTTAATTGATCTTCAATCTCGTCAACAACAAAAGTTAATTCGGATATAGCTGGTTTGATCTTGTCAGTATCAACACATGATGAAGCTGAAGGTGCTGATGCTGAAGGGGTTGAGGGTGAAGCTGAAGGGATTGATGCTGAAGCTGAAGGGGTTGATGCTGAAGCTGAAGGGGTTGATGTTGAAACTGAAGGGATTGATGCTGAAGCTGAAGGGGTTGATGTTGAAACTGAAGGGGCTGATGCTGAAGCTAAAGGGGTTGATGTTGAAGCTGAAGGGGCTGATGCTGAAGCTGGAGGGGTTGATGTTAAAGCTGAAGGCACTGATGCTGAAGCTGTTGAAGCTGAAGGCGTTAATATGGAACATACTTCTAGTTCTACTTCACAAAATTCTTCGACACTTTCTAAAAGCACTGGTTCTGGTGGCACTGGTAGGTTACTTCTTGTAAAAAATGTATCAAGCTTCGCAGTTTTATTTACAACTTCTGTCAATTTTTTTTTCTTCTCTTCGGCTACTTTTTTGTATTGCCACCCACTGAGCCGTTTGCGTCCATCCATTTGTACAGCTGCTTGTTATAGCATCAATGACATCGGAAGTAAAGGTCTGACTGTAAAAAAAAGAATATCTGTAGAATTCAAAACTGTAGTACGATACGACAGGAAAAATGAAGCAAAAAAATGAGGGAAGCGAATTTCCTTCCATTACTTATTCAACTCATTGTGAAACCTATACGTATGGCAACATGCCGAATTACATTTTTCCTTATAGAGAACGGAATTAGCTAGAAAATCGAAATTTGCCTTAACATTTTCAGAAAAATATGCTCTACACGAATTTAAAACATAAAGAAGAATTTTTCCCATACGGGCCCCAAAAACCAAAATTTTGGGGTAAAACCCCCCCAAAAAGGGGGTAAATGTTATGGGATTCTTTTGGCTAAATAACTTAGCCGAGATATTGCAAAAAGGAAAGTGTGTGCCGAATTTGAAGAAAATCGGTCAAAAATTGCGACCGCTATATGGGACCGGAACTTTACGCATTTACATAATTGTTTCAGTAATCAGGAACCCTTAAAGATCGTGAAAAACGAAAACGAACACATACTCAAAACGTTTAAGGGACCGGATTGTTAAAGCAAATAAACGAAACAAATATGAATGATTATAATTAAAACATTACATTGATTTAAAATGGCAATTGATACTTAACAATATTTAGCCTATTCAGAGAAAGCAAAAAATATAGTTTTTTTGCACAAAGTGCTTCTCTTACTACCACAAAGTAAAATGGCGAAATATGCAAAATTAAATAGCCACAAAATTTGACAACTTACGGCCTTACGGCCTACACAGCACAGCTCTCACCGTCTCACTACTCCTTACACCAGTGCTAACTGCTGCTGCATAAACTTATCTGAACCTTTAGTTGTAAGATCTATATTAACTTACATTACCATTACTATAAACAAATAAATATTTCTTACCTCACAAGTTACAATTTCAAAATGTTACTCCGCTCAAAACAAATTACAAAAACGTTAAACCTAAACAGTTAGACAGACTGCAGTACGTGGAGTTGAGACCAGACAACCGAATGACAATGACGCGTGGCGGTGATGGAGTTGGTGGGGGGAGGGAGGCGGCAAGGCGCCTGCCATCAGCCAATGCTAGCAACTACTACGATCCCACAACTAAATTTCCCATGCGTAGCGTACGATACAGACTGCCGCCTCGCCCCTTCGACTCACTTGGATAGAGTGGCGTAGCGTAGTGTACTGCGACACATTACACCGCGCCGAGTGTCGCGTTATAAATAAATAATAAACAATAAAATAGTTTTTTCATATTTAATGCTCAGGTTCACTGGTCTTGATAATCGATAATAAATCTTTATAATCAATCAAAAATAATTACACTTTTTTTTCTCAAATCCGCCACCCCAAAATTTTGCCGCCCTGGGCCGCGGCCCAGTTGGCCCGTGCCTTAATCCGGCCCTGTACATTATATACAAAACATGGTACATTATATACCATGGCTCGAGCTTGGCTACAAATTACTTTATGTAAACGGTTGTTCGGGGTACTTGATGTTTCTGAGTCGGACATGGTAAAACGTATGATAATTATTATAATAATATTAATACAAAAAATAGACGAACAAAATGGAATTGGAAATGATACGAACACAGTAATGTTAATCACTGGCAAAAAGCTTGCGAAATAATGCTAGAATAATAGAATACGCTGTGAAACCAGCAAGTATATCGAAGTGAACGCAACGACTGTTGATAGCAGAATGAGCTATTTGGGTCTAATACGCATGCGTGCTCAATTGAGATAAGGAGCACGATATGGCAGCAGTGCCGAGCGTTCCAATTGGACGCACCAAGCTGGCCAGAGGTCTTCAGCCGTGAAATGCACTGTAGTATTTAGAAGTAGTAGTCCTGGTGAGAACTACTAAACTTATTATTTGAATGGTATATATTATCAGGAAAAAATTGCTCATTAGCCTTCTTAGATTATAGATTACAATGGTAGAAAAAAGAAAAAAAATTCAGAGGTGGTGATTGAGAAAACAACAAAGGAGGCCTCTATGATCAGCTGGAAGAGCCCTAGGACTAAGTTCTTCCCTGAAAGTCCCAGAAGGTTGAAATTTGAAATGTAACCTCAGTGGGAGGTGGCAAATAATAAAATCAAGGATAATTTTTTATGAGAACGCAGCAACACGCATCGGGCCAGCTAGTAAATAATATCCTTTCTCACCTGCTTAAAGCATCCACAGAGAGTTTATCACGCACAATACAATCGACAAGAACATTGGCACAAAAATCATACAAATGCAAGTTACAGATTACAGATGCATAAACTAGTTGACATCCAAAAATTGATATGCTTAATGGGAACATAGAGGAGATGGAGATGTTTGGAGATACGTATATTTTAAATGAGTATGCAAACAGGAATTTTAAAATTTAGGCCCATTTGCACAGTATGAGTTTAACTTTCAGTTTGAACTTTAGTTTAAACCCAGAATGTAGTATACCGTACATCAATGGTTGCCATTGTAAAGAACACAAGATTGAAAAAACATACGACTGTCATGAATGCTTTACAAGAAAAAGAGGAAAATTAAACTAACACCACACACACTACAACAATGGACACAAGAGACAAGACAACAATGGCATATCGCAACGTTTATAAAGAACAAGACAAATGGTTGACAAGACAAGAGTTGGTGACAAATGGTGCATACGCAAATTTAAAGCATTTTGGGTAGGTGATGCATAGGCCTATGTTTCAGGTATGCAACTGAAAATTATAAAAAAAACCGGGCGATGATGGGAGGTGAATAATATGTCTCTTGAGACCTATCTCAGAAATACCACGTGATACATATAATTTAGGTTCCAAAGTTATATAAATATCTGATATCGAGTAGGCTAATTGTGTGCTGTATGGGTTCGGTGCTATCTTTTGGTCTCATTATTCTGGATGTAAATTCCCAAACCCACTCTACTGGTGATAAATCTTAATGAGTGTAATTTTTTAGTCAGTAATTTCATTTCAGAAGAGGGCAAATTTCGAAATTTAAAGCATAAATTTAGGATGTAATGCTTACCTTCCATACTTTGTGTCTCCAACAAGAAGTTCTGGTGCACGGTACCATCTGGTCGCCACATATTCTGTGTAATTCTCACCAGAGGGTACCAAGAGTCGTGCAAAGCCGAAATCGCATAATTTGACAACACCACTAGTGGAAACTAATATATTTTCTGGTTTCACATCTCTATGTACAATCTGCAGACATTCAAGATATTAAAATAAAATTTATTCCAATAAATTTCATGTAAATACATTATTATTTGCATCTTTGGGTGCTTTTAATTTTGAAATCCCAATTATTTGGATTTGATTTCTGAGGTCCTAGAGAAACCTGTATTTTTTCTAAAAAATTGCTCAATGGGTATAGAGTTAATAATTTCACTCACACAGGACACCTGCTTGTCCAACATATTGCTATGGGTTCTATATCTCAAATAATGCTGGCAACACTTTAAATTAACACTCGCACTTTATTTACACAAATTACTACAACACACACTAATCAATTATATCACACCAATAGAAATAAATCAGAAACGAATAAATCAATAATGTTCAGCTAATAATGCTAATAGGACGATCAAATATTTATCAAATAACTGTTCATTAATTCAAAAAGAAACGTCTAAAACATGACAATTGAAACAATTTCGAAGAAACCTGAATAATAAACTTTTACAATATACAGTACTGCGTTTACTACATTAACACATTAAACGTTTGTATAACACAGTCTGTAATAACACTCACGAGATTATGCTGTCTGTATTAACAGGAACTGGAATCGCACTGTCACAGAAAACTGCCACTTGTTATGTCAACGAAGTTTGAACAATGAATGAACTGACTGTTTACATGAGCATCAGCTTATATAGGTTTTTAGCACATTCCAGGAGACGCCAGAGCTTTCTTTAATTTTCTATAAAATCTATTTACACAGATAATGCTGTTCTGGAACTCTCTAGATGATTGCAAGGCGAGGGGAGAACATGGGGAGTAAACAAAACATGCTTGTTTATCGCTTTCAATGGAAGTACTTATTGACACAGCGCAGAAAGGGAAGAGAAATATTTTTCTTTTCTTTCTGGCGTTTATAATTATAATTATATCTCATAATTTATTATCCAATCTTCACTCAAACAAGGTTTTTTATCAAGTCGCTTGCTTGTGAATATGGTAGGCCTACTTGATAGTCGATTTCATGTTTTGAATCAATTTGGCATAATTCATCTCGGGGGAAAATGTCAACCAAGAAATAATTTATAGCATTCCTATCACTAAAAATAAAGTTACCGAATTTATTAAATTATAATATTCCATTTTCTTTAGACTAGCCCTTTTTATTGGAAATAGAAATGATAAAATATTTCAATCTTACTATAGTAGTAGGCTTCATCAATGACTTTAAATTCATATAGATAACATTGTATAATGTCATGAAGCATGAAGTCAACAAAATCTTGCAGATATTTTAATGTGTGAAGCATCGTCTCAGATTGAAACCGATGAATTCAGCTATTCACTTTATTTACCAACTTATTATTTTATTATTCAATTTTTTATAAAATTTTATATTATTTTACCCATTCTTTGACGAAAACAAGGGAACTCCCTCTGACTTTTGTTAACTATCTTAGACATGAGCCTCTAGTTCATTCTCATGCAAATTATTCACATCAAGTTACAATACTTACATTGTTATTATGACAGAAGTGAATCGCTCGAACGACTTGAAATAAGTGCTCTCTTGATACTTTTTCTCCTAAACCTCCCGGAGTCGTTTCAAGCTCATCTAGAACTGTATGATCCATGTATTCAAAAACAAGGAAGAACCTCTTCTTTCTTCGGAACACCTCAATCATATTCACCAAATTGTCATGATGCAATCTCTGAAATTAAAAATGTGAAACTATTAATGCTATAACTCTAAAACATTGATTAAACTATATACTTTGAAATATTACTACAGCTGAAACAAAGCATCTGATGAGTCTCTTCACGTACATTGTTGCAGTAATATTGTTCAAATAAAAGGTGGGCATGTAATGTGGCACTTCAAGATTTGTGTTGAGCCATGACGATTTTTAGAGGGGTGAAAATCTTAGAGCATCTGGCAGTTTCGGTGCTATCAATACAAAAGTGGGTTTTAAAAGATTTTCCAAAAATCACTCAAACTACACTTATAATATAAATAATACCTTATTTCATAATATCATCTTGGCTATTTAGAACTTACCCTTAGCATTCTGATCTCACGTAATGCCATCTTCCGCACGTTGTGATCCTCTTCCGTTTCGATGAACTTTTTTATAGCAACTATCTGTCCGGTCTCCTTGTGGCGACATTTCATCACAATACCATACGAACCTTCGCCAACCACTTCAATGTGTTCGTATTTCTCCATTTTGCCTCATTTTAATGTACAGTTTAGTTGACAATCTGCCTGCTGCAACACAAGAAATCTGCGATATAAAATTAATGTCTAAAATTTATTTTTTTAATAGTTATTTGCACTTCAATAATATTATTTTGTACAAAATAGAATACATCACATGGTGATCTTGCATGCTTCTTGCATGCATTGGTGATAGAGTGTCTCTGCATCTAATTTTCATTACCAAGCTATTTCTATTTAGAAAAAAAAAACAGCAAACAAGACATAAATAAATTATAATCGGCAGTGTGCTTAGAGAAAATAAACTATTTACAACCTCAAAGTAAGTAGACTAATAACTACCAACTCATAGACTGATTCAAAAGTAATACTATATTCTTCAGGTAATATTATAGACTTTTTCAAAACTTTATGGACATTTTTAAGCTAAGATTTTCATTTCAATTCTCTATTCTAGTTTCAAAAATTCTCTAACAATAATTTTCATGAAAGAAAACTTTTCCGCATAATTTAAATTATTATCATTATAGCCGCACAACTCAACAACTATTTGCTGGTGCATTTTTTCTAAATCATTATGAATCATTTTTGTACAGTTGAATGTTTAAAAGGCATGGAAATAAAGACTCTGAAAGAGAACGTTTTAGAATGAATATTAGCAATATATTATTCAAATATAGGCATACCAAAAAATGTTATAGCACCAGTACCTGAAAATATTTTAATAGTTGTAAAATAGACAATCGAAACTATAAAATGTTGAGCAAGACTCAACCCAGTACTATATATAGTGAGACTCAGTAACAAGAGTTGAGCAAATACTCATTTAAAAACTACTAAAACAAACTACATCTCAATTAAATCTCCTAAACAATTGGTACGGTTGTTGTATTGAGACTCAATTTATAACTGAAAAATGAACATTTCAAGAGTGCTTTGGTACACAAAAAAATGAAATTTGTTTTTAAGATTTAATGGGCCCTGTAAATATTATTTTTTAGTTTTTATAGAATTTTAGGATCGACACTTTATGATATACTATAGCAAACACGGTAAGCAAGCACCACTCTCCAGTTTATTACAAAAATAGTTTCTAAAACTACTGTATACTATAGTAACAATTGTAAGAATTAACATAACTGTATTAAAAATTGAGGTTGATTATTCATTTTTAACTAAGATACCCACTATTAATAAAATTATTAAAATAGTAAAGTAACAATACTATCAAATTAATATTTAAAGTAATAAAAACCAATAATTTAGTTACCATCCATAACGCCTCCGACCAATGCAAAATATTATCGCCCAACGTGGGGCTCGAACCCACGACCCTGAGATTAAGAGTCTCATGCTCTACCGACTGAGCTAGCCGGGCTTGTACAGTTCAGAAATATACGTGTTCATTAAAAATAGACAGATCTCCATTAACCGGACTAGCAAAATAGAAATAGTGTGCAAACACTTAAATTTAAAATATTTATAATTATATCATTATTACATGCTAAAGATATTCACGTTTTATAATCTATACATAATATTATAAATAATCACTTTTTTAGGCATTTGCAGTTTCTATCGGCTAGAAGAGCATGAATATAAGCTACCAACGATTTCTGAAATGTCAAACGTGGGCAAAGAGCCCTCAAAACAATACAGAAGCGGAATCGCGTGCACCCTGGTTCGTTGCCTAGTTACAAATTCACTGACCACAAACAAAGAGCCGTTCGCAAACTGAATATGTAATGCGAGTTGTTTGACAAGCAAAAGGCCATTCACCCCCGACTAAAGTGGTGGGCCGATCTTCACAAAATTATTAATAGACTTGGTCACTTTTATTGTGATAAGTAAGAAAAATTCGGTTTCTACAAGGAAACTACAAAAAGTTTCAATATTGAGACGAAAGACAAGTATTTTTTTGTAATTTGTGACAGTTTGATATAGTCTCATATTTGTCTCACAAATGTTCTTGACTCAACTAATTATCCAAATTCAGTCAGCAATGTTATTGAGTACTGCCACAGACTTCCTGCTAAGAAATCCAATCCCAATTTCCTCATCGAAAATCATCAATGCATCCGGATGTAATGAAATTCTACAGTAGAAAAGATAAATTTGATGTTGTTCAAGCAGCAAAACAATATGGTAAGCTATCAACGGTCAAGCTAGGTTATGAAGGAATAGACAACCCCGTATTCTTAAACGATCATCTGACCCAAACAAATGCTAATCTCTTCTTCCTGGCTCGCAGCATGAAAGTGCATGGTTACAAATATGTTTGGGTGAAGGAAGGAATAATCAAAATGCGAAAAGATGATGGTACTTCTGTTATCCATATTAATAAAACATCAGACCTGCCGATGCCGATTCCAGCAAATTAGGCTAATTGACGCAAAAATAAATCAATAACCTACTATAACTTGTGATCGATCTATGCAGAATAATCAAAATCAGTTTTTAAGAACTATTCAATATACAGGACTCAATACAGAATCTGAAAAACATAGATATCACTATAAATGCAACCTTCAATTTAAAAAGTGTAAATTTACCTTAATTCACTTAAATATAAGGAGTATAAACAAAAACTTTGAAAAATTCTTATGCTCTCTGGCAACTTTAAATGTCAAGTTTGGCATAATAATAATCTTGCCTGAGAGCAGATCTACAATATTCGAGGTCTACTCAATTCCAGGCTATAGGCCTAGGCTATGATTTTCACCCACTTTGATAGCCTAGCTATTTCTACTAGGTCAGATACTATTCTCCACACTATTTTTAATTCTGTTCCTTGTACTACTGCTAACTTGATTTCTATAAAAATGTCAATCTTCTCACAATCCTTCAATATTCTAGCATGTTATCGATCTCCTTCTTCCAGTATCAAGCAATTCATAACAGAACTGAATGATATCTTGGACAACACATGTGACAACACTCACACAATTCTTGTGGGTGATATAAACATAAATCTTATAAATTCACATAGGAACAACGTGAGCTTCAGTTATATCTCTAACCTTTTGGCAAGGAACTTTACTCCAGCTATTGAGCAACCCACAAAGGTTGAACGAAATTCAAACACTTGCTTGGATCATATTTTTATCAAATCCAAAGCCCCTTTGAAACTTTTTAGATCAGTGATATTAAATATTAGTATATTACTGATCACTCCCCAGTAATTCTAGGAATTGATTCTCCCACTGTTTCTAAAAACTGTTTCTAAAAGCTTTCTATTAATAAGATAAATTATAACTCTCTCATAAGGGAATTGAATATTGTTAATTGGCATAATGTATACAACTCTTGTGATCCTGAAGAAGCCCTAACAATTTTCATTGAGATTTTCTGTGAAATAGTACATAATTGTAGCTTTACTAAAAAATGTTTCTTCAATTCTAATAACATTCCCATTAAACCATGGATAACTAAAGGTATTGTATTATCAATCAGATACAAGGAGAAATTATTCAACAAAATGAAAACCATCAACCACTATAGGCAATCTCTTGGTCTTCCTCTTGATCAATCTCTAATAAATCAATTCAACAACTTTAAAAACCTATTGAACAAAATCATGAAATCTGCCAAAAACAACTATTTTGCACACCAATTTCACAAATTTTCTCATGGAGACTTATCAATCAGTTAGGTGATCGACCTACAAGAAAGAGAACTCCAGTCACAAATATTAAAGTAAATGGTGTCACAATAGACAATTCACAAGATATTGCACTTCATTTTAATAAATACTTCAGTTCTATTGGGAGCTCCCTTGTAGCTAAAAACAACAGGAATAATAATACCACTCTTAACTCACCCATTGTAAAAAAGAATTCTTGTACCATTGAGTGCCTTCCCAAATTAACAAGAACAGACATAATTGAACTCATTGATGCTCTTAAAGATTGTAAATCATGTGGACATGATAACATCTCAATTGAGCTGATAAAATTCTGTAAATTGTTCATAGCTGATCCACTTGCACATATTTTCAACTTATGCATGGATCATGGACGTTTCCCAACTCAGTTAAAAAAATCAGTAATCATACCTATTTTCAAGAAAGGAGACCATCTGAGTATATCTAATTATAGACCTATATCTTTTCTATCCAACTTATCTAAAATATTTTTAAAATATACCAATAAAAAACTTCTTCAGTATTAAAAATCTAACAATATAATTTCTCCAAACCAGTATGGTTTTCAAACTGGTAAAAGCTGTGATGATGCCCTTCTGCATGTTACATCACTCATCTACAACTATCTTGACACCTCAAAAAAACCTCTTGGTATCTTCCTAGATTCACAAAAAGCTTTTGATGTTGTCAACCATTAACTCTTGTTGAAAAAACTTGAGAAAATAGGTATAAAAGGAAAACGACATGCACTTTTTGTTAACTACTTACATAACAGAATTCAAGTAACTAAGGTAGGAAATTCTTACAGAGGAGACTTGAATATTACATGTGGAGTACCTCAAGGATCTATCCTTGGTCCCACCTTATTTCTTATTTACATAAATAATTTATGTAAGTTGAATCTTGATGGTCACCTGATCTCATTTGCTGATGACACCCTCCTGATATTTGCTAAACTCACATGGGTAGCATCTTTCAATTGTGCTAATTACTGGCTCTCTATAGTGTATGATTGGCTATACTCAAATAAACTTTTCTTAAACACTGATAAAACATGTTACATAACTTTTGTATTACAAAATAGATATAAGCCCAATAATAATTTAATAATTAGTGTAAATAATGTAAATTTAAAAAATAAGGAATAATGTATCATATCTTGGTCTCACAATAGACAAACACTTTAGATAGACTAAACACTTAGAAATACTTGCCAATAAACTTAAAAAACTTTATCATGTTTTCTATAAACTAAGATGTGTCCTAAACATTGATCTATTAAGAAAAGTTTACTTTGCTATTTTTCAGTCTCTTCTTCAATATGATATAATTGGATGGGGTGGTGTCCTCAACACGCACCTAATATTTATTGAAATAATCCAAAAACAAATTATTAAAATTATTCAAAAAGTACCCTTAAGTAGCTCTTCACAAGAAGCTTTTAAAAATCTCAATGTACTAAACGTAAGGTTATTATTTATCTATAAATTAATTCAACTTAAAAGGGACTGTTGCATAAATAGACATGTCAAATATGACCTAAGAAGGAATCTCATTTCCGTTTTTAAGAACAAAATGATTGGACAGAGGCAGGCCGAATATTTTTATAATAAAATAAAAAGAATTGTTCCTTGTTTACCAAATGCACCTTTGATAAACATAAGTTGAAAGATCTCATTGCAGAAAATAAATCCATTTTAATGTCCATCCTCTAATCAAAATTAGTTTACTAAGTACTGTAGTTTCCCAAATTTTCAATAAAGTACTTTATAATGTAACTTACTATTATAATAATCTAATCTAAGTAGTTATAGTTGAATCCTTATAAAATTGTATATTATATTCTCAAAGTGTCTGTTAAATATTCTCATTTTTGGTGCTATCAATCAATTAATTTAAGCCATTATTAAATATGAAACTTTGTAAACTAAAATTCCCACACACAAGCTTTGCTTTAGTGGGGCTTACATTCATTTTTTACTATGATGACTGTGTTGTATTAAATGTAAGTATAGATATACCTATTATTATTATTCTCTATATGTGTTGCTAAAATAGTAATTTTTTATATATTCCTATAATGGTCAGTATTTTATGTAGTTGATATATCTATTCAATTTGTCATGCATTGATAATTATATATTTCTTCAAAACTGCACATGAATGAAAGACAGCAATAAATAAATAAATAAAATATATCCACCAATAAAAGCCATAAACTTACTATTTTTTATTGCTCTCTGTGTAGTTTAACACTACAGAAGATTATCACTTTAATAAAACAAACGATCACTATTGTTAATATTGAAATAATCGTTAGACATTGCAATTATTGACAATTGCTAAATGAATATAGATGGTAATAAATTTCAAATTCTTATTTTTAATTCCATCAAATTGACTGATAACATTCAGAGGGACATTTTAGTACATTTGATGGATTTAAAAATGAGAATTTGAAATTCATTAGCATCTAAATCATTCTATTTCTTGTTCAAATGAGTTGATGTAATTTGAAAAATTAGGTACAATATTAATTTTTGTTGAATTTATTTTTCTTGAATTTTCAATTAGTACAGCAGGTACGTGATTTTTAACAGAAAATGGTTTCATTAAAATTTATTTGGAGTTCAATAATAGTAAACTTATATAAACTACTAATATTTTCTATTACCTAAAGATGACTACACTACATTGTGATATTATAACTTTACATATTTTGAAGCTACAGATAATAACAGAAATCAGTATTAGGCTATATTATAATATTTTATCATTTCATGTTCACATGAGATTACGCTCAACCCATCTTATTGAAGAATTAGGTATATTGTATCCTTAAATTAATTTTTCTTGAATTTCCAATCAATACAGCAGGCATATGTTAGTGCTAACTAAAACTTGTTCTATTAAAATCTATATTGATAGGGGCAAATAATAAAGTTATGATACACTTTTAACCGTTTTTTTTTTTACCTTTAGATGACAATTTTAATATTCCTGGATTTCTTGTTCCATAACGATTTGCGCTGTTACCTATTAAATTCAACGACTTGCATTCAATTTTAATTTAGAATAAATAATATTTCAATATTTCATGGAGACTCATCTTCAAAGGGGCCCTTGATCGGCATGTCGGTTTTTTGGTCAGAAGGATTATTGTGATTTTTGTAGAATGTGATCGAAATGTTTGTGTGATTTAAAATGTAATTGTTCATTAAGGATGTCTTGTTGATTGTTAGTGGTGTGTTTGTATATTTCTAATTGTTTTAAGGTACAGTATTGAGTTCGTGTCCTTTAGATTTTATATGTAGAATGTGTGGGTTGGTAGTGATGTCAGTAAAAGTGTGTCCAGTTTGAATGATATGAACGGCAAAAGCTGATTCGGTTTTTTATTTAAAGCTTGTAAATGTTTTTTGTAACGTTGCTTAAATGCGCGGCCTGTTATTTGTCCTATGTCAAATTTGTTACAATCAGAGCAGTTCAGTTTGTAGATCTGGGAGATCGTTTTTGTTTTCAGTGTGGTTTTGGATGCAAGAATATTTTTTATTTTGTTTCTCTTTGTTCTGAATGCGATGGTGTGGCCAGATTTTTTGAAGATTTTTGCTAGTGTGTTTGATTGTAGATTAATTTATGTCATTGTAATGTATTTTTTGTTCGTGGTTTTGGTGCTTTGGTTTTTTGGTTGATATTTTATGATTGAGTTTGTCAATTAAGTCGTGTTTGTAGCCGTTTTCTATGCTAGGTATATTATTGTCGGTGGATAGTGGTGTGTTGTTCAGTCTGCGCAGCATATTGATATGAATTCTGAGTGATTGTGTTGTGTTGGATGATTGGAGGTGCTGTGTATTAGAGTGTCGGGTGTCGGATGTCTTTCATTTTTGGTTTTCTGTAAATTAATGTTGAAAAGCCGTGTTGTTGATTTTTCTTTGTAATTGAGAGGTCTAGGAAATTGATTGATTTGTTTTGTTCATATTCTGCTGTTTATTGAATGTTCTTGTGTATTTTGTTTATGTATGATCGGAGCTGTTCGCATTGTCTTTTGTTTCCTCTGTATAGCAGTAGAACGTCATCTTCTACATAACCGTGCTAGTATATTATGTTCTGTTTAATTTTAATTTCATAATACTTTTAATATTTTCTTAAGAATATATGATTTTAACAACAAAGCCAATCAATATTATAACTATTTTATTCCATATCTACATGAGTAGTTGATTTAATCATATTATGATTAAAAATTCAGGATTATTCACACACAAGTCTCAGACTCTTGTGGGCTACACCATAAAAAAATAACATCCATGCAAGTCCCATTTAGAGCAAACAAATGAGAAAGTTGTGAAATTTGAAATTTATGAGATTCCAGTTCATTTCCCTATAATTACTGCAGTACTTTCTTTAAATTTAATGCTGACCTCACTTATCATGTTGGACCTTCGGGCTCATAATGAACAATGAACTTGTGGTAGTGAGAGTACAAGAAGTAGCCCATTGTAAGTAAACAATGCTTGTTTGTGTGGTTTTTTTGATTTCAAAGCAAATTTGGGACGAAACCATTTCTAAAATGTATTGTGCACCGACAACAATGACAAGTACAGTCAATATATGTTGATCCTTCCAATCATAGTCTTGTTTGCTTAAAAACTCATCAATAAAATTCCGTGCCGCACAGAGTGTGACAGCCTATCATCTTTGGTTGTGTGCTTCCCTTCTATCTATACTGGATGCTCTTATCAATAGTTTGAGACGACTGAATGAGTTGAGATTCTTTGTCACTCCCTCTCCTCCTCACAGCATACACAAACCCATTCAAGTGAAATTTTATCTGAGGGTAGTAAAAAGTTGGTTCAATCAATCGATGATACCTAGCACTGTATAAGCACCAATCACACATACTTTCTCCAACTTCAACTTTGAGCCACAAAGTTAGTTTCGCAGTAATCGATAATTTATTTATAGCCGTTAAACTTTTATCCCCTTTTACTCGCTTAGAAGAAGGTGTGAATGCCTTGGAAAGAGCAGGAACTAATTGTACTATTTTCAAGAAAAGAGGTAGGCCTACTGCAATAAATATGAATATATGTATATTCAGTTACCTAAAGAGTCATCTTAGATCATACTTCTTCTTTATTTCATTTCTTTTACATTAATACTTCCCATCACTGAATGACTTGAATGGTATGATCATTATGTTGTGCAACAGTCATTCAGAGAAGAATTGTGCAAGAAATAAGTTTCTTTAAACGAAATGGCTGTAATGAATTCTCAATTCCCATACGGTATGTGAAAAATGAACAATGTACATAATAATGATGAAATAAAATTTGGTTGAAATTAAACTCACTGTTCTGCTCAGACACATTAGGATTTTGTGGGGGCGGAATACCTGTAGGGTAGGGTTACTAGGGGGGGGGGGTGGTCCCGGGGTTTTTGAAAATAAGGCATAGAATCGTGAATTTAAGGGTATTTCCAATTGAAATGAAACCAGAAACCAACTTTTCAAATTTAATTGTTCACCTATTGCCGGTAATGATATATTTTAAATACAAATTTTAATGTGTATCGTTACACCACACAAAGCAGTGGCATAACTACAGGGTCAGTTTAGAGGGGGGGAGATGTTGCAGGGAGGGTTAGACTCTCGGTACAATAATTACAACAGTAATTTGTAATTTGGAGTAGTAGATCTCTAACTATAAGTTGAAGCAATATACACGGCTATTTATTTAAGAACGGGGTTCGGGGAACTCCCCGAGAAAACTTTTGAAAAATGACCTCTCTAAAACTGCATGTCAAATGATTCTAGGCATTAATTCTTCTAACTTAACACTTCAACCTACGTTATGTGTCAAAGTATATTTTGTCTAGTTCTTGGGTTACTGTCAACGGGAGATCCAGGACCTTACTTGAAACTTCCACTTTTCTATATTTTGATCCCTCACTGCTCCTGATTGAGGTAATGTACAGTACCGTAGGCTACTTGAAAATTTCTTTCAAAATAATTGAGGGGTACTTCTTGAAAACTTTTTTTAAAATAAAACTCCACAAAAATCACATTTTTAGTGATTCCAGACTCTGCCAAAAATTGTCTCACAATGGCCTGCTTAAATTCCAATTTTTTTTGTTCCGAAGGGGGGAATATCCCCCTGATTCCACCCCCATAGTTATGCTACTGACACAAGCTGTTAATGAAAAATGAAATTAACAAGAAAAATTACATACTTTATTCGCAATTGAAAAACTATTCTGTAATCAGCGAAAATCTCCCAGCAATTTTTTGAGGATTCAGGATCTAGACATCTAGACTCTAGAGCGATTATTATCTGAGTGAATGTAAAGTAGTGCTGATAAAGCAAGTCTGCTTTTTTTCTGCCATAGTAGTCCTCAGCCATGTGTGTAAGTTGCAGAATCCAGAAAACCCTTTCAGAACTGACTTCAGATCAAGTACTGAAGTACTCAATATTTGCAATAGAAAATTATTAATTGTTGACGCATTTCTGTCTCATTTTCCTCGCTTTTCAACAACTTTGGAAAATCTTCTCCATTTTCTTATACTTTTAATTTTATCCTTATTTTTTACCCTTTTTCGTATTTTTAAATTTTCATCTCTCTCCTACCAATTTCTATTGTCATCTCTTTTCCACTTCTTCACTGTTTTCTATCATTTCCATTCGTTCCTATTTTTTCTTTTCCTCTTTCTTCTTCTCCTTCCTCTTCTTTTTCTTTTCCTTTTTCTTCTCCGTTTGGGGGGGGGGAGGGAAATTTCCCCTTTTTCCCCCCTCGTGGATCCGCCACTGATTAGGTTACCTCCTCAACTCATCTGCCTAAAATGTATTGATTGGAAATTTGAAGGAAACTCTACACCATCAGCAAATATTAATGGTGCTCATTACACGAACTTACTAGCATTGAACTGTCAAAAAAAATTATGTTCAGTAGCAGAAAAATGATATCAAGTTTAGGCTATAAGCAATATTATTCAGCCGACCGATTAGAACTTCCGCTAGCCTTTCCTCTTTCCTCTAGGGGAATAGGAAAATTCAATTACAAGTTTTTCTAATTCTTAGCTGACTGACATTGAAGCTAAGTGAGATATTCCATGTAGACCTGCACCTTTCCTTTTCCCCAACACAAGATCGGCCCATCTTACACGCACGTACGCACACACCCACGCAAAATTTGACGTACCCCGTAGGGTAGCTACCCTTGCATGGCCCAATCCACAGAATAGAGAATTCTCTATTCCGTGCCCAATCCCCGTTCCACGTGTCTACTTTCATTCACATTCACAATATCGGCTCAACCTGGCTCCTAATTTAACTTTTACATTCACATAAAACATTGTAAATTTTGTTAAAATGTTTATTCATCTCACAAAAAATTTTAACTTGAATAATTTATCATAATGTTATGAAACGCAAGGAAGAAAGATAATATTTCTGCCCATTTTGTGTCAATAATACTTCTGTTACGGGTTCTATGTCTAAAATAACGCTGGCAACACTTAAATTTATCACTCGCACCAGTAGCGGATCCAGGAGGTGATTTCGGGGGGGGCAAACACCGGGGGTTTTGTGGGGTATGGAATGCCCCCCAACCAAAGGGGGGGGGGGGGTCCGGGGGCCACCCCCGGAAATTTTTTGGATTTTTCAATAGAAAATGGTGTATTTTATTTTGACAGAGTTTTTAGTGCCCCTCATAATGTTGTCATGGATAGCACTGTTTTATCAATATGTATGTACAAATTTGTATTTGTATTGGTAATTTGCATTCCTTACCGTTTTACCTGATATCTATTTATGTCATTGTATTTTTTCTTATAAATTAAGTTTTCAAGTTGTTATGTATCAAATTTCAAATGAGTTCTCATCCAATTTACTAAATAATTATTGAGCACATTTTTTTAGATAAGTTAAAGTTATAAAAATATGAATAATATGAATAAGGTAATGATTCAATAAAATATGAGCCGCCGCTAGAATGCGCGTGTGACGCACAACCATTCTAGTGGGGGTACAACCACTATATGTGTGGCGCACAACCATTCTAGTGGGGGCAGTCGGAATAATATTTGGTCGGAACACTCAACAGCTCAACACCGTCTCCAGTCAGTCTACTTCACTCGAAGCTTGAAGTACCTGCGTACTAGCGGGTTAAAGAACCCATGTTCTTTAACATCTAGAACACGACATTAAAGAATTCCCTCTGCACAAGTAACATGGATGGCTTTACACAAATAAATAAATAAAATAAAAATAAATTTGTTAATAGTCACGTTAAGCTGCATCTATCGAGCTAGGCTCGCACAGCATGTGACACGTCAATTCACTTCAACTAAACTAATTCATCAGCCATTCATCAAGCGTTCGTTCATCTATAAAACATATTAGAAAACAGATTCTATTCAACATTTTGTCTCCGAAAAACCCCATAACATTCAGCCAGAGAGTAAGGACAGGCATCAATAAGCAACTTCCTGAGTTCCTTCACGAATTTGTCTTGACCGTAACCTTTTAAAACTTTGGGCAAACAATTTAAAATCTTTTTTCCCGAATAGTGTGGCGCCTTCTCGATCAGAGTCAGCCTATGCATGAGGTACCCAAGTGTTGACTCTCCATGTCTTGTGTTGTATAGGTGAGCGATTATATTATTTTCATAATAAATTACTCTGGTTCTTATGCGAATACACAGCAATCTCAAAAAAAAAATACAGTGCCGGCATTGTAAGAGCAGTCCTAATTTTCTGAAAATCGGTCGACATGACTACCTTGCACTTAATCCTTCAATTATTCGCAATGCTTTCTTCTGCAATCTGAATATTGCATTGATATTCCCCTCGCTACCACCCCAGAATATCACAACATAACGAACCTGGGACATAAAATACCCATGATAGACCGCTAAGGCTGTTTTTTTTGTTCGAAACGTTTCTCAAAGTCTTCAAGCAAAAACCCGCATGGGATAACTTTTTCCTAAGGCTTTTAATTTCATTATCCCATTTTAAATTTGACTGCAGCTCCAGACCCAAAAACTTAGTTCCCATTGTCGAATGGCATTCCATACCAGAATATAGCATTAATGTATGATTGAATTCATTGTTTATCATTGAAAATTTAATAAAATTAGTCTTTTTGACATTCAGCTTCAGTTTGTTGCTATGAAACCAATCGGTAAGCTGCTTTAAAATTTCTTGAGCTTTCAAGAGGACGGTTGAATTATCTTTGCCCTTGACCAGAACAGTAGTGTCAGCATATAAAATTAGTTTGGAGTCTATGTTAAATGGTAGGTCATTTATAAAAAGGTTAAACAAAACTAGGCCTAAAATTGATCCCTGTGGCACTCCGCAAGTAACCCTTCTCCATTCAGATGTGGTATAGCTGCCATGTCCTGTACTCACTCTAGCTGATTGATATCTATTATTTAGATAAGAAGAGAAAAAGTAAAAGTAAGAAGAGACAAATTGGAAACAGCCAATTTTTGTTGTTTACATAATTTCGTCCTAGTTTCTATTAGATTTATGCCGTTTTTTCTTTTTCTCTTGGGTCTCGGGGGGGGGGGGGGCAATTGCCCCCTTTGCCCCCCCCTTGGATCCGCCACTGACTCGCACTTTATTTACACAAATAATCACAACACTCACTGTTCAGTAATGTCTTACAGAAAAAATAAACAATTAAAAACAGATAACATGATATTGTTCAACTGATAATGAGTTTTCAATAAACTGTACAAAAATCAATCACTAAATGTCAAAAGGCCGATCTAATATTAAATAATAACTGTACAATAAACTGTCCAATAATTTTCGAAAAGAATCGTCGATGAAGAACAATTAACTTACGTAGCACAAGTCCGTCAATATAGTAATAGATAAAAGAATTATCACTACAGACAATAAAAGTTCCTTAGATGGTTTGTAAAACCGCCAACGGGATTGTACTGTCTGTATTAACGGGAACTGTCACTACTGCCACTTATCAACGTAGAACAATAACTGAACTACTTAACTGTCACACTTGTTTATCACGACATCTCAAACAAGACTGAACTCATTTACAAGAGACTTCCTCTATTTATATGCTTTATCATAATTGAGATATCTCTAGATTTCTCTACCAACTTCTAAATAAATAAAAAAAAAGAAACTAGCACCTTCCACAATATTCGATAACATTCCATTAATGTCCAATCAAACAACGAGAACATTCTACAAATTACTAAGTAAACACTATAAAAGTTTCAAAAGCAGTGTAATTAATTGCTTAAAAGTAAACATTTACATAGCAGATAACACCGAGAACCATTGTCTCTTCTTTCTTTCAATTCTCTCCAATTTCATATCCGCTACACTTCCATTTAAATTGATAAGAGGCACTTTTAATTTATTCCCCTCCTCTTCCCTTCATCTTGCTTGCTATCAAATGCTGGTCATCTAGAATTTTCCAGACAACGTTATTTGTGTAAGTAGAGACCTCTAGAAACCTATGAAGATTTCGAGAGTATCCTTGAATGGAAACTTACTAACTTACAAAAACTTATAAAAGCGGATGTTCTTGTAAACAGCAGTTCAGTGTTATTCGAACGTTTTAATGTGATAAATTGACAGTGGCAGATTTCCTTTTCAGTGTACACATACGTACATAGTAGTGTTGTTTCTACAGTAGTGCTGTAGTGCTGTTTCTATGAATGTTGGGTCTAGGACAACTCGCCACGGCCATCTCATACCCTACAAGGACTGATGATTTCCCCCTATATTTCATTGTTACCGCTTTTGAGTGATATTTAGATGCAGCTAATGATTCGACATGATAAATAAATGAATTTTTATTTAATCAATCAAACATACAATACTACTGTATAAAAAAAAATAACGAAAACATGTGCTTCAGTAATGGGGGATAATGATGATTAGATATGAATGGCCCTGCAGTTTCAAGTGGGTTCTGATTCCGAACCACTGGAAGTGATTTTGAAAAAACAACTGATAAAACTAGAAAACTCAAGTCATTAAAAAAACAAAATGGACTTGAAATTAAAAATATTACGAATGTAAAAAGCAGAAAAAACAAACAATAGAGGCTCTCATTTAAATCTTCAAATTTGTAGATTACAATGATTACAATTTTGAGATTACAAATTTGATTTTACCTCACATAGCATAATACATGTTACATTGTACATTGAAACATGTTTGCAACAATTATTTCAACCTAAAAAAAGTCAAAACAATAGTTTAATCGGACAAAATTGATGAATAAAGGCATGTGTACGCAATAAAATTTTTCATCAAATAATCACATCCAATAAATCTAGTCCAATCTTTGACAAGACTTTAAAAGTCAAGTCTTGGACAAGATTTGATGGACTTTGAAGGAATTCGAAGCAGTTTGAAACTCTTTTAAAAAATTGAATTGGATGAAAAATTTGATCGCGTATAAACGCCTTAACGCACAAAACAAAAATGGTGTACGTAATATATGTGATCACCTATGACACGGAGACGGGTGCTCCCATTGGAGTGTTAATTTTTTTTTGCGGCGACGAGTTGGCCGCGGCGAGTTGTCCCATACCGATGAATGGTGATTACGCATATCAAACACAGTAACAGACTGTACTTCGTAAGTGTTCCATTTCTTTACCAATTGAAATCGAAATTTATTGCCAAAAAAAACTTACAAAAATCATAATTAATGATTAATTCAATTAATTAAGTGTTTAACTGGTTTTTTGGTTTTTTTTTTAAATAATCAAATAGTTTATTATAAAGGCCTAGTTATTTATTTAATTATTGATCGGCCGATAGTTAGTGATTAGTTTTTGTACAGTGCTATAGAAAATGCATCATTAGTTCAATGCTATTTGTTTCTTATTGATTTTTCTTGGGTTGTAATTTGTGTAAATTAAGTTTAAGAGTTAATTTTAAGTGTTGTCAGCATTATTTTAGTGAACCCGTAACAATAAGTTGGTTTTGAAGGAACTGACAATATTGATAAACTGACAAATGTATAGAACATATTTTATTAATTTCGAATTCCTAATACTAGCCGATATGGCCAAGTCTAAAAGATGGGTCACTGTAGATCAGAAGGGCCACTGTAGTCTAGCGGTTAGGGTGCCCGACCGGCAACTGGAAGGTCCGTGGTTCGATTCCCGGCGGTGACTGATATTTTTTTATAGTTGCACTCATTGATTTCCATCAGCTATTCATTGCTGTTTTCAAGATCCTCCATAGCGGAAGTCTTCGGTATAATTAATAGCACTTGGAGGAATTTGAAATAAATAAAATAATATTCTATGTATTTGTCAGTTTGATAAATTGTCAGTTCCTTCAAAACCAACCAATTTATTATTGCTATCGAACAATTAAATGATTCAATTATTATTTTCAAATGAACTGTAATTAATAATTCGATTATAATAAATTATTTATTTTTAATTATAAAACTAATCAAGACATCCTGTCAAGTTCAATAATCCCTGATAATATTGAAACTCTAATTCAACTCCCAAATGGCGAGATTTCAGTTACTCTTTTCTTAATGTGATACCGTATGCTTATTTCTTGTGTTTCTTCATGATAGATTATAAATTTTATTAATTTTGGCTGAAAATCAGAAGAGTTTTTATCCACTACTGAAATCGTCCAAATTCTGAAAGGACTAAGCAGACATAGGATTCAGTATCTACGATACATCCTGGAGCGAATTAAATAATAATGTTGTTCAAGCGCTAACCTGTATACATGTTTCATAATTGAATTTATGTTCTCTTCAAATGGAACTCACTAAGCGGCAAAAAATTGAATAATATACTACTTTGCATAATAATAATAATAATAATAAAAAAATAATAATAAAAAAATAATAATAAACTATGGAGAACAATTATAATTTTAAGAATAAAAATAATATATTACTTATAAGTATATAAAAATACTTATTACTAAAGTACCTACTAAATTACTAGAAAGTCAAACAACTTCTGCATGTGGAACTTCGACATGAACAGGCTCTATTATTTTAGAATGGACTAACAAACTGCTATGGGCATTATGAAAAGTTGTGCTCATGGTGAAGTGCTAGCCATAGAACTGTTATGTCGATTCAATAAATCAAGTTCGGTTTTTATTAATATCTCAGAGTAGGCTATTTAGTTGTGTAGAAACACTTTCGGTGAGTCATTTAGCACATGCGGGGATTAGCAGGTCCATTTATGGGGACCAGGCTCCTCTCCTTTAGGAGTATGATTTTTTATGCAAGTTTGATCCCACTGGAAGCTTGGGAAGCCCGTAGCACTTCGACATTGCACAGGCTTGTATATTTGTAATCCGAAGTACCGGGATGTTCAAAAGCATTTCTCTACTAAGCTAGGCATAATGCAATCACCGTCAAATGTCGTTTGCGTGGCTGTTGTTATTTAAAACTTCTATATGAGTGTATGAGGTCGTTGATCAAGGATCACGCTATTGTTCATTGGAGGCAATAGCCATGATTTGGGAAACATTATTATGTTCATGAATGCTGATGCCAACATATTAATCTAGTTTCTTTAGCTTCAAGGTGAAGGGTGAATTTTGGGTTTTGTCTTTTTCGACGATCGTGAACTAATTCGGTCGTTTGTCGGTATGGCCATGGGGTGGTTAAATATATCGGCGGTGGGGGGGGGGGGAGTGTCAAGGGTTGAGGAGGTATGAGTATCTGCCAGGCACACCCTTTCTCCTCAACAGCCAACGACGACTGCTTTCAACTTGCAATCGATAGTCCACAAACTCAAGCCCCGGTTACAGGTCTCTCTATACTCCTCAATATCCAATCTTATTTCGACCTGCCACAACCAATTTACTCACAATTTTTCATTTGAAATTCTCAGTCATACAAATAATTTGCATGCTTATACTTATAAAAAACTAGAATAAACTCTCTATCTGAAATAAAGAAAATTAAATAAGATTCTTGTAAAAATCAACCATTTCAAGGGAAATCTTATACATTAGCTTAACCGCTAAACGATTATTAATGTGCTTCAAGCACATTGTTGTACATTGTTATTAACTCACATCTTCTTTATAAAATTGATGAATAAAAAATAATTAAGGATACAAAATACCAAACTGTAGCAAAGCAGCTAAGTATACAGTTCGAAATTGGAAACAATCCATCTGTTCGTTCTATGGAAATTTTTTTTACATTATATTGTTAAATTCACGAATGAATGATCGTGGCTAGTGGAAATCTAAATTTCAAATTAATGGAAAAATCCTATTACGATGACGTTAAAGAAAAAAAGCGCTTTAAAGCCATATTATAAAAAATTCGTTTTTTCAACTTAAGTAATGGAATGATAGATTTTCTCATTGGAATAAATCAACTTTTTGAAGCGCCCAGAAACAATAAAGAAGAAAAGTTGTCGGGGTATTATTAAAATTATTATTTTTCAAATCAATAAAGGAGACCACAAGTAGTAACTTATTGTGTTATTATATTATTTGATTTAAATTATTTGAAATCGTTACTGTTCCACCAAAATTCATTTCACGTTTGCTCTACTTTCTCTGTTAAAATCAATAGATATGAATAGTTCATAGTGATTAATGATTGGTTGGAGAATGAGCATATGGTTGGATAAGGATGTAACTTGATGCAAAACAGCAATAAATTAACTAATTATTGTAAATTTAACGACTCACAGTCAATTTTAATTAAGAATAAATAATATTTGTACTCACTTTTGGCCAAACGTTTTTGAGTCATGGAGACTCATCTTCAAGGCATCATTGTAAAGTCGTTGAATTTACAATAAAAAGTTATTAACAACCCAGATCGTTATGGAACAAGAAATCCAAGAAAGCAATAAATTAGTATCAGCAACAATGAAAGCTGAATAGAAATAAAAGAAATACGAGCAAGGTAAATTTTGTTGAATGGGGTTTGATACCAATCCTGTCAAGGTTTGAGAGACGTAACTGTAAACAGACTTGATGCAATAAAAAAGGAATAGATTTGATGCAGGGATTGAGATTAGCTTTTGTGGAGGATATTTCAGGAAGAACCATTGTAAAAATTAAGACAATAATGAAGAAATTTTATCTTGGATCAAAAATGAACTTGAAACAAAATTTAAAAAATCATACAGTTGCAATATATTATTCTTTAATTTTCATAAACTATTTTAAAGACAAATTGATATACATCAGACTGCTTGAACATACTAGTGCAGTAAATAGTACGGTGCTATCGTAATCTACTTCCAAAGAAGCGCTATAAATATCATCTCTTCCCATTTTATTCATATAATTGTATGATCAATTTAGAGACCCTGAATTTTTGCAGAAATCTCAACTTATGATAAAAATATTAGGAATCAAAATTACAACAATATCGATGAATGGCGATATGCTAAAGCTTTTTCAATACAGTATTAAATCTTCCTTTAATACAGTAGTCCATCTCTTCTAATTGTTACACACTGTTCTCAATTTTCTTGAACTACCTACATTATAGTTTCTTCATTGAATATTTTTTTTTTCATTTCCGGTATGGAAAGTGATTAGCCACGAGCCGTGCCAGGTAGGCTATATATGTTCAGGGAGTTGGATAGAAATTGAATGGAAATAAGTTGATAACCGTAAACAGATCTCTAACACAAAAATTATTTCACTCTTTATGAATAATGTCTATGCTGTCAACAAATTTTTCTAAATGAATTATTTTATAATCATCAACAGACCCTACTTTACTCATCTAACATAATGATAATGTCCATTCAAACCGCTTGGGTTCATCATCGATGCTCCGATATTATCGACACCTATAACTAATAACAGTAGACTGTAGGATATACTTACTAATACTAATTATCACCCATAAAAAATTTTTTTCCAATAGACAAAGTGATGCACTTACCAATATAAATTGATAGAAAGACCAACCGTCAATACAAAATCACTCGGGAGGTTCGTATTTCAATATTTTACTTAGTTCAAAATTATAAACTTGTGCTTAGATTATTCAAAGTTGAAAAGTCATGCTCACTGAAAAACATTTCTTAAACTGAATTTATTCTTTCTCAGTCAATAACTTTCATCATTCTATCACCACTTTATTTGTAACATCCACTCATCACAGTAACAATGCATTTTGAAAAGTGAGCCACTCGGTTCGAGGCAAGCAGGTGACCCAAGCAACAGCAACATAAAATTTCCCTTTCGAAAGGAATAATCATCCGCGGGATCGATGGTTTCATTCATAACTTGTAGGTACGGTAGGCCTAGATAAAACTGTTTAAAATTCACCATTTTTTAATTAAAATACAATTGAGTCGGTCAGTTCCAAAACTCACCAACTCCATCTTTAGAAATTTTTCAGGAGGGCTGAAAAACTGTTACAGCTGAATGAAAATATTCACAGTAATGAAAAAAATATTAATAATTTGATCTAAACTTTCAAAGTACACCTGCATAAAATTTTATAATGAGATTCAAAAATGTAATGTGAAAAAAAATGTTCAAATATAGACTTGGTGAGTTTTGGAACAGGATAGGGTTTTTAGATAGTTTTGTTGCAGTAATGAATGGATTTAGTCAGTTTTGTTGCAGTTCACAATTATTATGTTTTAATACATTTTCAAGATAAGAACAATATAAATAGGGAATATCTAATAGATTTCCATATGGAATGGAATAAGCATTAGAAAACAGGTTATTTATATTACAAATTCGCCCTCTAGTGTCAAAATGTCATCTTCCATTGGTTCCTCTTCATCTTGGTCATGCTCAGCCTCTTCAATTCTCTCATTGAAGATATCAGTATAAAATTTAAGGCACTCAAGCTTTGACCATTCTTCTCCAAAGTGCTTTTTCAGAAGCTTCTTCACATCTGCCACCTTCATAGGGTTAACAACAGCATCATTGGGTTTCACTTCTGCAGCTATTCTATTGACTCTGCAGCCTCTTTTTGCAATTCCCAGTGGCTTCCCCATGTCAGTAAGGTAGGTCGTCTCCCCTTGAACTTTCCCAGTATTTTGTTGCCCTCTAGTTAATATAAACCTTTTGCACACAGAGAACTTGAAGTGCCATTCAGCTGGTTTCTTTACATTTTTTATAGTTTCCTCCTTCCAGTCCTTGACTTCAATGTCAGTTCCTAGCCTTGTGACATTAGCTGACTCATTAAATATTTTAAAATATTCATCTGGGTGCACAATTGTTTCCAACTTCTTAATCTTCCTTTCAATAACTCCAAAGACTCTGTCTGGAGGTATGTAAGAATGCCCAGGAACAGGAAAATGAATTACTATTGTCTCAATATGTGGGGGTGCTGCAACTGTTAACCAGTTAAGGAGAGCAGTGATCACTATAGTGTTCTTGTTCTGCCCTCCAGCTCCATCAGCAAAAAGTCTTATTGTATCCACATCCTCTGGGAAGGCAGTATTTGATAGTCGATGCACAATGCACGTGGCTATTTCACTTGATCCCTTTTTGGCTTCAAGCTCAGTCCAACCATAAATGAAAGTATTCTCTGGAGTTTGACACGCTTTTGATGTGCCTAAGCACATTGTGAAGTTATACACATAAAATTGTCTCAAAAAATAGGCTGATTGATCGGTCAGCTTGGGAAAGATTAAATTTTTCTGGCAATCAAATGAGTATGTAAGCTCATTTGCCTTTTCCTCTTTCAATAGAGCAAAAAACGTTTCTCCTCGTTTTTTGTGGATGGCTAATTCAGTCTTCAGTGTAGATCTCTCCTCTTCACTATTTGAACTGGATTTAATTCTTTCCTTGAGTTCCAAACACTTTGAGCACTGATCTGTAGCAGGTGAACCAAACCCCACATTATAATTTTCAACAAAAACTTTCCTAAAATATTCATATTTGACTTTCAGTCCTTCACTATTGACTTTATTATTGTAAGCATTACAACGATGTTGAATACTCAAGTGACTAGGAAGATATTGGCAATTAGACTTCCCTCTACAGTAATGGGACTCTACTGTGTGAAGAGATTCGATGAATTTTTTCACTTCAGTTAGTTTTTGCTCAGAATGTTTTGAGCGATGATCTCCTCCCCTTAGCTCCTTTGGTGACTCCCCAACCATAAGTTCGTTTCTACACAGTCGTTGAACACGAAATTTGGAGATTTTAAGAACAGACAGAAAACACTTCTGACAGACTTTCAACAATTCCCTACCTTGTTGAACGCGGTATGAAGGAATGAAATAGTCAATAGCCATACCTCATTCTGCAGAGTCTTGATTTTGAAGTCGATGGCGTTTAGGTGCTTTCCCTTTGGCATACCTGATTATGAATTGATCTTGGTCAATTTTATTTGAAGTTTTGTAGAAAGCTTGATGGAATCTTCTTATGTCTTGCATATTCAGTCTGGAACACTCAAAATTATTCTTCTTGTGGCCTTCCTCTCTGACTCTATGACCGCAGTCCGGAAGGGTTGGGAATCCATGTGCTGCATGTCTGGAATAAGAACTTGATATTAGTCATCTAGTTATTACTGTAAGCTTATTTTTGTGTATGGCAGAAATCCAATCTATATGCAATAAAAAAGAACATCAAAGACAATAACAAACAGGAACAGAGGTAGAAAAAAACTTGCTAAATACATTGCCATTTATAATTATATTTCATGAGAAAAGAAATAATTTTGTTTTAAATGAAATTTTTCTTCATTCATTAACAACTTATTAATACAAGTAGTTTTCCATTTTAGTAAAATACAACAGAGTGCAATGAGTGGGAATCGAACAAAGCTGCAAAGATCTTCATGTGCATAGACTGTGTTTGAAGACAAGTTTGAACTAAATTGAACTTGATTCTTTGAATAAAATTATATAATTTGAAAAGATCATATCAAAATAGAATGAAATAATGATAAAAATAAACACAGGATTCAGAATAAAGAAAGATCCTTAAATCATAAAGAAATAAGTTATGATCAGAGTTCTCTCTGTTGACTATTGAGGTTATGTTGCTTTCAATACAGATAAATTTCATTCAGAAGATATTAATTTTACTCAGCAGTAACGTACCTTTTTTCCTTATCTTTACTTTTCTGCCAGTTCTTGACGTTTCGTTTTCTTTTCCTCATACCCTCAACAATTTGAACAACATTTCCACCTTGCTTAACAACTTCTTCCATTATTGAAAACTTTAGCAAAATAGGATAGGCTACACAACACAAATCATGATATTTTTATAGGTTAGAACTGGGCAGGAGCAATAGTCAGTTTAGCCAACATTATAGGCCCACGGTACTGTAAAAATAAAATATTGCAATCAAGTAGTGACAATAATTTTATAAAATCAATCTATAACAACCTTGTATCAATTAGTTTTGTTGCAGTATAGTTTACAGCCAATTATAAGACTACTGGAGTTAGCAAGTTTAGAAGCAGTAATGACGTAAGTGGGAGTTAATGAGTTTTGGAGCAGTGAGGTGGTTGGAGTTGGAGAGTTTTGTTGCAGTCTTTACTTTTCAGCATAGCTTTTGATGGGGAAATAGAGAGTTTTGGAACAAACCGTTTTCACCATTGAATGAGTTACAGAATTGCCTATCAGGTGATAGAAAATTTTTTTTTTTTAATATTTTGGAGTTAGTGAGTTTTGGAACTGACCGACTCAATTATAAAATTGAATATCATTGAAAAAAAAATGAAATAATTTTATAGTTTTCGGAATTCATGAGATTCTGTAAGTTTCCTTCTGAATGAACAGCTGATAATACGGACAGTAGTTGATTAGTTTGAAGTGTGGCATGCTTGTCGTGCATGCACAGCTTACTTCTTGTTATCTTGTATGCTGCGCTTTTACCTTGTGGCTTGTAGCTTGCAGCCATGCTATGAATCATGACCGACTTGAGAGACAGTCGGCCATGCATGAATGCATCCATAGGCGTTCACAGAGCTTTAAAAATGGGGTACCACCACATCCACACCGGGATGGTACACCCCAGTACCCCCGGAAAAGTTGTTAAATAATGAAGTGAGTTTTATGCATTTTTAAGTAATCTGAGGTATGAAATTAGTAACCCAACTGCAAAACAAACTTGTTTGGCCCCTCTCCACCAATGGAACATGTCTGCTGAACATAGTTGGCAAATACAAAAAATGGACAACAGTGACAACCAACAACAGGTTCCCATGACAACCCCCACCACACCGTTCATAATGTTTGAGAAGGTGTCCACACCAAACCAACACCAAACAATGTTTAGCGACATCAGATAATTCCAACAAACACTGTTTGCCAAGCATGTTTGGTTGGTGGAGATGCGGCTTCATATAAGGGAATTATTAGTCTCAGGTATTTTATGGATTTCCTTGATAAAATACAAACAAGTCACACTATCAACTTAAATTACATGGAGTGATCAAATGAATCCATGAAACTTTGAAGAAACAAAACTGTTTAATACAAGAGTAAAGTACAGTTGAACCTCTGTATAACAAAGTCGATTATCCTGAGAAAAATTCGCTGTAGAGAGGAATTCGTTATTGAGAGGTTGTTGTGTCAAGAAAACTGCCATCCCATCGTACAGATCTTATAATATATTGTGGGCGGTAATTAAATGAATACACAATACAGTATAATATCATGAGCGTAGGTAGGGTAATAGGCCAACGTTAATATAGAAATTTGAAAATTCATGCTGTTTAAAATAATAAAATACATGTTTTTTGAATATATATAGAATGTTATATGTAAGTACGCTCACCAATTTATTTCCAGAGGAAGCATGACTTGAATGTAGTGGAATTTAATTGAAGTATACTCAGTAGCAAAATTTTTCAACCGCCTTTACTAATTTATTTCAATACTTTTTACACATGAAACTATCAGATTAAACACAACATAATTCTGTACTTTTATGGTTTGACTGTATTTATAGCATTATTTTACATGAGTTTTAGTTGTGTAGGGACATTCTCCTCTTTCAGGCAACCATGGATTTTTATTCTTCAATTATGTCCTCAGTTTAGATAGAAATTTCCTGTCTAATAAAAGGCATTATGAAGTTTTCTTGCCCCATTGTTGACCTCAGTTTGGTTTTCACTAAGCTCAGCTATGAAAAACCTTGCTTGCAGGAGCAACTGGTGACTGGAATGGTAGAACACATTTTCAGAGCAATGTTGAAATGACTATACCTTGCTTCCCCCTGAAACTCTCCCAGCCATGTGATTCATTCTCAGTCAGTTGTTGACCTTCTTCTTTATGAGCATTGAGTATTTTTAACTTGGTGCAAAGCACAATGGGGTCAATAATGAAATGCTTTACAAGCAAATCATCCAACTCATTACCCATGCACAGGTCTCAGACCAATGTGGGCTTCATCCTCTAAGTCTTTATGTCTTTGAGCATCACTAAGTCTTTTCTAGTCCATTCGTTTGTGCCAAGATTTAATGCAATTATTCTTCCAATTTCACAAATGACATTTTTTGTGTCTTGAGAGAACCAGTCATTAAGTCATTCAATCAGAACATCAAGAACTAGATAATACCATTATGTAAAACGTCTAAGCTCTTCTTTCTTGGTGCTTGCATGAACATCATTTCCTGGAGTTGCAGCAACATCATTTAAAAGAACAGACACTCTTCTTTTCTTTGGCAAAGGAATATCAATGTCCAATTTTTGCACACAGCTCTTCTGTTTCTTTGTAGATATCTTCAAAAACTGTCTTGTTGTACCTCATCTTCACTAAAGCTGGAGCTACATTTTCCAGTTAATCAACAGCTTCACAAAGGTCTGTATCTGAAGTTTGAAGAGTCTTGCTACACTTTACAATAATGTTCATGATGAGATTCATCATTTTCAAACAGGCAACGAAGTTAATGGTTTTTATTTGGCACAATATCTCCTTCCCTGTTGCTCATACTTTGTTGTCAGAAGAGTTGTCAATGACTTCAATCATTGCCTTTTCTATATTTTCAATTAGAGCTAATGGGGGTACTGCGGCACCCCTGGTGACCCCTGTACACACGCTTATGAATGCATCTCTGTTTTTAACTGACTTCCAAAACAGAAGGAGGTTCTCAATTCATCATGTCGTTTTGTTTTTTGTTATTGATTTGGCTAAGCTGTATAAGTTTATAAATATGAAAAGCTCTAATTTAAATGCCAAATAAACGTTGCCCTCACAAAAAATTAGGCCGGCTGTACACTGCGTAAAACAAAACAGCCTTAATAAGTTTTTTTTTTGCCTAGAGTTGTTAGCTTCAAACCAGATGACCGGATTTCAATGTTGTAGCTGTGGCTAGCACACATTAAACTGACAAAACGTTCTGTCTGCTGCATTTAGTTTGAAACACGTCTGGTGTTGTTTGAAGTCTATTTTTTTTGTTTCTAGTTTTTATTGCACTTTATTTGAACAAACTACTAACCAGAAGAAAACAGATCAATAAAGTTCAGCTAATAATGAAATAAATAATAAATAAATTCGTATTGCTTTTAGTGGTGGGGAGACCCTTACGGGTAGTTCCACCTCGCCGCTTTTTTAACGACTGCTTTTTTTTTTTATATGCAACCGGGACCGACGGCTTAACGTGTCCTCCGAAACACGGGAGTGGCTCGAGAAAAATATCTTGTACTCAACTGGGATCGAACCCAGGACCTTTGGCTTATCAGACCAGCGATAAGCCAACTCGGCTACGCCGACTCCAATAATGAAATTATTGAATTGTACATTGTATTGAATGTAGTATCGTCTACTATCAAATGAAGTAGACTTCATTAAGGTTAGGGATTATAAAGTTCTTTAAGATCTTATACAATTCTATAAGATCTTATACATTTCTATAAATTCTTATACAGTTCTATAAGATCTTATACAGTTATATAAGTTCTAATAAGATCTTATACAGTTCAATAAGTTCTTAAACAGATCTTAAATAAGGTAGGTACTATTCTATTAATTAGATATTAGATTAACTTTTTCTGTAAATTCAATGACTTGCAGTCAATTTTTAATTGTGAATAAATAATATTTGTTCTCACTCTCAGTCAAACGTTTTCGAGTCATGGAGACGAGAGTGAGTAGCCTACAAATATTATTTATTCATAATTCAAAATTGACTGCAAGTCGTTTAATTTACAATAAAAAGTTAATAAAGTATGCTATTAACAAAACAGATCGTTATGGAACAAGAAATCCAAGGTATTAGATCTTAAATACGGAAAAGCCTACCATACTATTCTGAAGCAGTCAATACTTTTACAAGAAATTTGTTGTTTTTATGTTGATCTAGTGGAACTTTACTGCATTTCATTGAATTTTACAGTTTCATGGTTTTGAGCATCACTTCACCAGAGCTAAAACACCAAGAATCAGCAAACAAACCTAGTTCAAGCCCCACCAAAGAAACATCTAAAAAACAATTACTTCCGGATCTTCACAATAATATTCACAAAGAGACATCTTTGTTTAAAATATACTGTCTTAATATTCAAAGAGGACTGCAGGGCAAGACCGATAGACTGCAAATAGAGATTAACCAGTACTCTCCTGATATTGTCGTAATCACGGAGCATGGCATAAGACAGGAGGAACTCAAAACTATTAACATAATTGGCTACACACTTGCTGCTAGCTTCTGTCGCACACACCATTTATGGGGTGGAGTAGCTATATTTAAAAGAGATGACACCCACTACAAAATTGAGGAGACTAGTCCCAGAGAAACATATCATCCAATTGAAAAAATATTTGAAATAGCTTTAATAAAAATTCAACTAAAAAAATTTAACCTGGTAATAATAGGAACCTATAGATCTCCAGACCCTGGAACAGTCAATGAATATCTTGCCCGACTGGGGTGCCTGCTTCAGGACTACTCAGCAAAACATTTTAAAATATTATAATACTGGGTGACACAAACATTGACTCATTGAGAACCAGTAGTGCAAGCTTTATAGACCTGAGAAATACTTTAACTCAGCATGGCTGCAACATCTATAAACTTCCAGCAACCAGAGTAACCAGCACATCGGCCACTAGTATAGATGGTTGCTATCATATTGTTCCAGTCGATGAAATAAAAGCTACCGTACGCAGAAGTCAAATCTCAGATCACCATTCAATACTCTGTGCAATTAAAACAAAAAGTTGCAAAAGAATAAATACGTACAGATTCAGTAGAAATTACTCAAACTGCAACATGAGGAAACTGAAGCTCAAACTAAGCTGCATAAATTGGGAACAGGTAACTGAACACGTATCAACAGAAGCCAAATATAACAGTTTCATTAGAATAATGCACCAAAATATCGATGAGGTCATGCCACAAGAACCTAAAAAAAATAGTGGCATTAAAAAACCATACATTCTGGGACACAGAAACCATAGCTCTCAAAAACAAATTAATCAGTGCAGATGACAGACTCACATTGATGGGCTCACTTCATGATAGATGCACCTACAGGGAACTCAAAGAATTGTACGACATGGAGGTAAAAAACAAGAAAAAGAATTTCATAAATGGAAGAATTCAGCAGACAGAAAACAAAACAAAAGAATTATGGAAAATTATAAATGAAGAAAGAGGCAGGAAGCATTTGACTAACCGGGATAATCTCCTCTTAGCCCACAATAACCGACTGATAACTGATCCATACCACATCAGTAATTGTCTAAATGCTGCCTTCATTCAGCCGCCGATCGAATTTACAGAGACCGTGACTCCTGACTGTTTGGAAGAATTAAATACAATACCGGAATTCAATAAATTCAAAACCATTTCACGTACTGAACTCAGCAGACTTCTTAATAAACTAAAGTCAAACAACTCATCAGGACACGATGGCATAACTAGCAAAATTTTTAAATACTGTGAAGAAGAAATAAAAACACCTCTCCTGGACATAGTCAACTCATCCATAGACCAAGCTGCCATCCCACAGGGACTAAAAATATCCAAGATATATCCGAAATTAAAAAAAGGTGACAAAATGGACCCAAAAAACTACAGGCCCATTGCTAACTTACCAATAACCTCCAAGGTAATAGAACGCACAATTTATGACCAATTAATTGCTCATTTGGAAGCTAACAATTTAATATCCATGCACCAACATGGCTTTCGAAAGGGTCATGGCACATCGACAGCGGTTTCGGAGCTATGCAACAAAATTAAAAAACTATGGGAAGAAAAGAAAACTGTTTCTGGCCTGTTTATTGATCTGCAGAAAGCGTTTGACTCACTGAATTGGGAAACGTTGAAAATAAAATTGAAAGCCCACAAAATAGAGGGAAAAGCCTTACAGTGGTTGGAAAACTACCTCTCAAATCGTAGACAATTTGTAGAAATAGAACACCACAGACAGACCAACAGTATAACATACAAATCCTCTCTCTGGACCGTACATAGAGGCGTGCCCCAGGGGTCAATACTTGGACCGCTTCTCTTCCTGCTGTACATTTATGATTTTCCTAACAAAATAAACAGCAGAAGGAGTTGCATTCTTTTTGCGGATGACACTACAATCATAATACTACATGGAAACCGGGAAGAAACAAATAATTTGATAGATGCAACACTAGAAGAGGCAACCCACATTTGTAATAAACTAGACCTTACCATCAACAAACAAAAAACAGTGCATATTAAATTTAAGCCAATAAACAATAGCCCGGAAGACAGTACAAATAGCACAATCACAACTGTTAATCATACAAGATTCTTGGGCATCATAATCGACAGTAACTTGTCATAGCAGAAACATATTGAACAGCTATGTAAAAGGCTATCATCGGCGGTGTTTGTCATCAGGAGATTGCACAATATATCGGGAGAGAAAACAGCATTTGTTGCATATCACGCTCTACTTGCCTCTCACTTGAGATACGGCATTGTTGCATGGGGTTCGGCATCACAGGTACACCTTGACAAGGTCCTCAGAATCCAGAAGAGGGCATTGAGAGCTGTCCTGGGAATGAATATGATGGAGCATTGTAAACCGCTTTTTAAAAAGTATAAGATACCAACAGTAATTTCATTGTACATCCTGGAGTCCACAATCCTGGCTAAGAAAGCGAACCCTGCCTTGAGGGGTGAAATACACAGTTACAACATGAGAAACATCAAGGACATAGATCTTCCGCATCACAGACTGAAGAGATTCAGAGACTTGCCGGCTTATGCAGGAGCATATTTTTTTAACTTGCTGCCAAAAGAATTAAAGGCCCTTAATGACAACAGCCTCTTCATTAATCGACTGAGAAGATATCTTGCAGCACGGCCTTATTACAGACTGATGGAGTATGTGGAAGAACATACTTTCCAACACCAGACATGGAGAACTACGGCCCACTGATGCGCATCCCCACTGAAGGGAAGATACCTTGACGATTCTCTGGTCACCAGACTGCGGAGAAGACGAAGCAAAAACAAAAAAAAAAAAAATGATCTAGCCTACAACTGCCACATTGTGTATTCATATGCCATGCTGCAAAACTATCATGCTGAAATAAGTGGAATAAGGCCAAATATACAATACATGTTTCTATGTATTGTAGACATTATAAAAGCACTGGATTTAACTGAAGTACACAGCATGAACAAAGGTCATAGAATGTCTTGCTTCAGTCAGTTGCATTCAGTGTGCTTTGAACCAGTTTAGTCAAAACAAAACGTTTTGCTTTGTTTCGTTTCAAGGCGTTTTGCTCCATGCAGTGTGCGCCCGGCCTTAGTGTACCGTATTATTACTAGTGTGTGTTGTGGGTAGGGAAAAAAATGTTGAAAAATTCGAAAAGTTTGGATACATTACAGTACGGTACTCAATGAATACCGAACTTTCTTCATGAAAAGCCTCGTAGGTCCAACTCATTAATCACCATCATCCCGCCCATTACTCACGCACAGGTCTCAGACCTATTTGGGCCTTATACTCAGAAAAACTCTATTAACAGATATCTTGTTGACAAAAGCAATCGGAATCAACAGATGTGCCAATAATATTACCTATCTCATTAAAGAACATAGGCTATGCTGGACTCCAAACACAAACATATAGCTGAGGCAGAACATTTAACTTTAGGAGAAGGAATGATTCATATCATCTTGTTTCATTTTTCGTGATTTCGGCAGCCTAGACAATGGATTTCGATTTTTATAAGTACTCCCTCAACAAAACGTTCACAGGCTAGTCTGAAGTGAAAAAAAGGGGAAGACCGTGCATAACGTTCAGTGGACATAAATGCCTTAATATAAAGGATTTGCACAAAAATAAAATGAAATAATATCGGTTATTTTTGAGGCAATGGTGTTAAACACTACTGTTTAAAACTAAGCGTTCTTTCAACCCTCAAACCTGAATATTTTACACCACAGTCAATGAATGGAATTTGATTGGAAACTGAACTGCAAATAAGCCATTTTTTATAGTGAAAGTTTGACAAAGAACAGTTATTTTGTCTAAACTCAACCTATTGAATGCAAACTACAATGACAGGAGTTCAACGACTCCTGAATTTAATAAGATATTTCACCATATTGATAATTAATTTAAGAAGAGGTTCTTATTGTGATTCAGATTAAAAAAATCCTTTATAGTAGGATCTGGACACATAAGAAAGTACCGTAATTTGAATGTTCATTTAAAAAAGCTCTTAGGAAAATTGGACCAAAGATAACCTAATACCGTATATGTTGAAAAATGCATTGTTCAATTACCTTCATTATTAAATAATTAGTTGATGGTGTTTCGAAAATGATGCAACCCTGAGGTCAAATGGTGTTTCGTCACTGATGCATGAGAGTGAACTTTTGGTGCCTCAATCGATATTCAAGCAACATTTAATTTATTGTCAACTCTATCTTAGTACTAATCGAACACTAATTTAGTCACAGCAGTCTTTTCATTAAATTGCGTCAGATATATTTATTTTTATATAATTCTAATCTTGAGACAGTGGCGGATCCTCGGGGGGCGGGGGGGGGGCAATTGTCCCCCCCGAGATCCAAGAGTAAAAGAAAAAACGGCATAAATCCAATAGAAACTAGGACGAAATTATGTAAGCAACAAAAATTGGCTGTTTCCAATTTGTGTAAAACCATCCATGTTACTTGTGCAGAGGGCATTCTTTAATATTATGTTCTAGAACACGGGTTCTTTAACCCGCTAGTACGCGGGTACTTCAAGCTTCAAGTGGAGTAGACTGACTGGAGACGGTGTTGAGCTGTTGAGTGTTCCGACCGAATATTATTCCGACTGCCCCCACTAGAATGGTTAAGCGCCACACGCGCATTCTAGCGGCGGCTAATATTTTATTAAATCATTACCTTATTCATATTGATATTTTTATATCTAAAAAATGTGCTCAATAATTATTTAGTAAATTGGATGAGAACTCATTTGAAATTTGATATGTAACAAGTTGAAAACTTAATTTATAAGAAAAAATACAATGACATAAATAGATATCAGGTAAAACGGTAAGAAATGCAAATTACCAATACAAATACAAATTTGTACATACATATTGATAAAACAGTGCTATGCATGACAACATTATGATGGGCACTAAAAACTATGTCAAAATACACCATTTTCTATAAAAAAATCCAAAAATTTTAGGGGGTTCCATACCCCCCCAAACCCCCCGGTGTTTGCCCCCCCCCCGAATACACCTCCTGGATCCGCCACTGTCTTGAGATCCTTGAAAGCCAATAGTAGTCAGTAATAAACAAAACATCTACTGTAGGTCCAACTCATTAATCACCATCATCCCGCCCATTACTCACGCACAGGTTCATACAACTGCATTAATTTTATTATTGCTCTGCAATCATACGGTTAACTCAATTTTTGACTATCACATGATAGATGCTACTTATATGTGGCCTATGAGGTAGAGTTGTGTAAAAGTTGACAAAACTGCAGTAATTTTATTGGAATTGGTAGAAAAATATACTGAACCCTTTCAACATGTTGTAATTGCAATTTTATTGTTTAACAGTTTAATTTACCATCGTGTACAACTTTAAACTCACATATTTCATCCAGTAAACGAAAAATCACTACTGATTAAGGACTAGGTTAGACAATAGTTAAGTGACTTATTTCTACACAATAAGCGACCAACATTGTTCGAATTTTTGTGACATAATACTTGAGTTATACGTTTTTGTTTATAACATTCTAACATAGAACAAATTGCGAATCTTTGGCAATTAATATCCAACTAAATTGATCTAAGCACTTAGAATCTAGTAGTGTTCTAAATTCGTAGTAAGATATACTAAACGATTATTACAAATCTTTAAAACGAATTCAACCCTATAAATTACCTGTGCCTGTGTATGAAGGCTGGAAAATTATAGGAAACCCAACAGTTGATGGTAAAGAAAACTGAATTACCAAAGCATGATCAACAATTTTTGAGAAATTGCCTGCACATTCAGGAACATTTTATTTTAACTTGGAACAACTTTAACAATATAGTTTGAACGTAACATTAAACAATATAGAAAAATATTCAATAAATTTTTGTACAGTAATAAAACAAATTTTATTATTCATGTGGTGAAACAACTCTTGTTGGTAATATAAAAATGATAATTTTAAGGATCCGATCAATGGCTGATATTATGGTGAGTTATTAACAATTTAGAGCTCGCGCTCAATCTTGATGAGCTCGGCAATGCCGTCGTTCATCTCTTTCACAGCCTGGTACTCAGTGAGACCCATGCGACGCTTGTTGGAAATGTCGTAGACACCTCCTTCAGCCTCTGTGTGCTCACCACGTGTGCCGCGCACCTACAAAGTATAAAAAACAAACGATACAGTCGAGCCATTAATACGCAAATATTAGCATCCCTATTTGTGAATCAATTACTAAAATAGATTCAAGATCTGGTGTACTTTCTTGTGAAGGGAATTATGTACAGAAATAAAAAAAGTTTGAAGTTACCAGTTGAACATTGATAAATATTGGAGAATCGTTTGATGTAATTGAGCATCACTGGTTTGGAAAGGTGTAAGTGCCTTATAATGCGTCTAGTTTTTGCAACAAAGCACTAGTATAATAATATATTATAAAATTTCACAAAGGAATAAAGTTTCGAAAATCAAATTTCTATATAGCAAAGATTTTATACATATCTATTTCTATAGTTTCACATTTCTATTACAATTTCAAAATTTTATAAAACCTTTTTTCTAAATAAAATTTCTGCATAGTCCAAACGCATCTTTAGCCTACGAACAAGTTATTCGTTTTTTATTAGAGACCGAAAATAAATATTAATTATTTGAAGGAATCTGGATTCCCATACGATTATGTTGAATAATAATGCTATATAAATTTTACTTTTTACCTTATAAAGGATTTTTATATATTATACAAACAAGAATGGAAATATTTTTAAAAACTTAATATTTTAAAAAATGAGTTAATGCGTACCGTTGAATAATAGGTTTAGGCAATCGTTGAAGGCGTAAAAGCTCTTGTGCAATAGGTCAAGATGTGATCAAGCATCAAACATTGAATTTAGCCCTTCAAAATATGAGTTTTTCAGTCAAGGCTCTTTAAAGTGAGAGTTGTACTGTCAAAGCACGTATACAACCAACTTATAATTATTATAATACGCTTCTATGAACTCATCTGACACCTAGTCTCTCTATTATTTCATCACATTGGGGGCTTCAAGCCTCTGTTTATTTTCTTTCAAGTCTGCAGTTAGGGTGGTATAGAAATGTCGATTTCTTGAGTAGGCGGTATAGTATAGGTTTCTACGGCAGTTAATTATTTGTTCGAGCGTTATTTTCAATATTGCTCTCAGACACTTCTTCAAGGAAAATCTTATATAACCAATAATAATAATAATAATGACTGATAATACACGTATAACTGCTCATTTTATTCAATAATTCATTTTAAATTCTCCTATTTTTCTAGTTTTTACAAGAATATTCCGCATAATTCAGTTTTGTTGAAACTTTTCATGATAACTTTTCTCATATTCATAGAATAATCCCTCCTTTTCAACTGTTTATTATAATAATTGAATGAACAAAACATACCTGAAGGTTGAATTTTCCGGCGACTTCTTCCAACTTGGCCTTATTGGCAGCCAGCTTGGGCACCTTGATGTGTACCGAAGCTCGGATGGTTGTTCCCAAGTTGGTTGGGCAGAAGGTCAAGAATCCCAGTCTGCAATCGTGTGAGAAGGGAACTCTCTTCTCAATATCATTGACAGCAGAGACCAACCTTCTGTACACCTAAAACAGATATAAAAAAATATGTATTTCTGTTGAATAAAATGAGTGCTCGCGAATTGCATTGTCTTGCAATAATTTCTTCTTCAAACGGTCATTCGATTGATAAGGATCTTTGATTCACTGTACTTAAGATGGTGGTTATTGTTTTACATCACCATTATTTATTACTTTCATGTATTAAATAATCTTGACTTTCACCAGTTCTTCTATTTATTAGTTCTTATCCTCTGTAGTTCATTTATAATTTTATTGATTCAAATTTGTTGGTGTCTCAGCCCGAATCTTCTAAGGTTTGACTACTGGGATATTAAAAAAATTCTGTATCTCATTTTTTTTGCTTTCATCTGTTGAGATCATATGCCCTCATATTATGTTGTGTTCGTGATTTTTATGATACTGTTAGGTAATAACAGAAAGTTATGAAAAAAATTGTTTTCACTTTTTCAATCATTGATATGTCACGATGGCAGATGACAGCAGGTTTAGGATAAGAGACGGTGGAAAGATCAAAGGAGATGGTGAGGCCTTGTTAGGACCCAGAGCTGGTCCTAGCTGGAACGGCAGCAGGATAATATATATGTTCAGTATGTAGGCCTATGTATGATTTTTATGATCCGCATTGTATACATATTGTCTATTCATATTTTACTGTTGATTAAATAGTATTCTTGATATTAATAACTAATGTGATCCAATTATCATTCAATAGATCCATTCTTTATTGTTTAGTCCAAACTTTGAATAAGAAAAACAAGAACGAAAATCCAATAAAATTAGAAAATGTTTGGTTCCTTCAGTCCGTGATATATATATATATTTCAAAATATATATAGTATAGAAAATTATTATCAATATTTAAGGATTGAAACATTTGATTGAATTTCGAATTGAATTTTTCAAATGCGTAAAATCAAGGTTCTTTTTTGAGTTTTAATTGCAGTCCCATCATAAATTCATAAAAGCATTGTTCTGTACATCTGTCTCTCAGATAACTTATTTCATATATCACAGTTGAAAAGAATTGAAAGGGTTGGTAGAAACAGCCAGATATTATCACACTTCTCTACTTAGTGAAACTGTAACTTATACACATGATAACTACTGTATCTGTATCTTACCTGGCCCAAATCACCACCCATTTGCATGGAAATGATTCTCAAGTGATCTTCCTCATTGCACCATACGAGGAAGGTCTTGTTGTCGTTGTGGTAGATACCACGTCCGGTAGGCCAGAATCGGCAAGCATTGGCAGCCTAAAAAAACGTTCCAAGTGCAATTTTCAGTTCCTTTATTAGCGTGATTCAGCAAATTGACAAAATTGAAGAAAATAAGTTGTTACTCAAATTAAATCGTATAATGCACATTTATTTTGCAAAATTCTTAACAAAGAAAAGCTTTTACGGTATTATTTATCTCGCAAAAAATATTATTAGCTCATTATCTCACAAAAAATATTGTAATCAGCTTAGAATATAATTATATTCAATAGAAAAAACATGAACTCTCATAATACTTCTATTTGGAATGGAAATCCATGAAACCTATCTTGGCAAAATTGTCTCTTCCGGATTTATATACATATTCCAATCCTACAGACAACATACTAATTCTGATAGTTCCATATCCTCTTCAATTCAACATGGATGCATTTCCCTCCGATTCATCTTGGTAGGAGTGTTTCATCTTAGCTACCAATTTTTGCTCTCGAATTTTGATTCAATTTTCACTTGTTATATACCGGTACTTCAGTTCTATTTTCAGCGCAAAAGCTTGAATTTTCACGCTATCATAGAAAATGGAAATTTTTCCATTATAAAATCTACACCGTTATTAATCATAGACACACAGGGCTCAGAATCACGTCCATATTATTTTGCATTTTACAATTCAGGGTACTTGATAATCGGCGCGATCTCCAAGAACCTGAGCCGGCTTATTTACCTATTTTTTGTCTGAAAATATTTGTCTGAAATTGACAATTGCGTAAAATCAAGGTTCTTTTTGACTTTTAATCACAGTCCCATACATGAAAGCATTGTTCTGCATATCTGTTTTTCAGATACCTTATAAATCGTTGAAAAGAGCTGAAAGGGTTGGTGAAACCAGCCAGATATTATCAAACTCCTCTTTAATAGCTAGGGTACCGTACTTAGTTAGTGAAACGGTAACTTTTACACGTGATGATTACCGTAAATTAGTGTATAACAGTGTAGAATAGATTCTAATTCAGATTCTACTCTAAATTTAATGTTGTTGGATCGGATAGTAGAGTTTGCATTAGGCTACTAATCTGTATATTCGTCTGCTTTTCTTATAAAAGAGTTTGAAGTATGCTCGGCCTCGATTGGTATTATATGTTGATTCCGTGTGATATTCTACCATTCATTCAACAACATTATTGTTACCTGCAAGAATCTGTCTCCTTCCTTGAAGAGAAAGTGGTCATCAATGAGCTTCTGCTGGACTTCCTTGGTCATGCCGGTCAACGGGTAGAAATCTCCCTTCAGCTCACCGCAGAGACCAGACAGAGTGCAGGACACCTTCTCCTCCATCTCTTTGTACTGAGCTTCAGTCAAGCAGGGGTTGAACGGGTAGCCCTGCATTGATCGGCCGCATCTCACTCTGGTTGAGATGATGTATTCGCCCTGAAATTATTAAAAAATGTTTCAAAATGAAACAGTTCAATATTTCAACTAAACAGACTGAACTATTTGTCTGGAGGTCAAGAGATACGATTGTATACTAATAGGCTCTTATCTGTGTGAAGAAAAAAAAACAGAAAATTGATTTTCATGGTTGTACGATGCCCACATGAGTCTTGAGATTTGTGCGTTGGTAATGAGGTAAATGATAGGAAGTATCCAAGGCTGAACAAGACTCGAACTCGTGACTGCAGGAGTAGCAGCCAGCCAGTCTTATCAGAGACAAACTCTCTAACTGATTACGCCACGCAGAGTTATGTGGCTCAAAAGTATTTATAACAGGTTCAAACTAATGATAATATGTGAAACGGTTCATTCTTCATCTTCATAGAATTTGAATGATTTGTTTTTCATCAAAATATGTAATTTCAAACGAGTATGTAGTTTCAATTCAAATACTTGTTTTATTCAGATTGTCATTTATTATTGAAATTTAGCTCATAGCTCCTGTGAAACTGTTTGGAATAATAATGTTCCAAGGTGAATCATTTGAAATAAGATAAATGTTATTGAAAGCATTTATACAATCGGTTTTTATGGTTTTCAAGTAAAATCCTCTACCGACTTTCAAGTCTGTGATGTTTTCCATGACGAAATACTTGATGAACAATCTAATATCAAAACTGACACTGTATTTCAATTAAATATATGATTAACACTCACTTTTACTGGAGGAATGCATTTTGTTGAGAATGTATTTAAAAATTGAAATTATGCTTTTCACATTTCAATATTAATTTTCATTTTATTATTATATCTGTATTTTTATATTTAGTGCTATAACTTGAGTTTTGTATTTTGATTTATTATGTTGGTATTCTGTGCCTTGAAGAATCACCGCTTCCCTAGTAGCACAAAAATATTTCGTAAATCTTTTAAAAATATTTATCCAACATTGCCACATACTTTTTAAATTTAATATTGTAATAATATTTTAAAAGGTTTTCTAAAATATTTTCTAAATATTGTAAAAACAATATTGTTCTGCAATATTTTTAAAACTTTTTCAAAGCCTTGCAGTGGTAATATTGTAAAAACAATATTTACACAATATTTTAAAAATATTGTGAATTACTAATAAGGCTCTTTTTACATTTGCGCATGCGCAGTATAGCACAGCATGGTGCCTGCTCTCCTAGAATACCAAGGTCATTAAAATCATTCTATTACTTGTCCTACACACAGCCACCATCTTTTATTACTCACTTTCAGTTCCACTTGTTGTTGCTCTTGCTCTTCTTGAAGTGTTTAACCATTAGTTTTTGAGTCCTAATGGCAAGTAAATTTTGTGTTATTTTATTGGTTGTACCAGTAAGTTAATTATTATTAGAAACGAGCTTACACTGAAGGCAAAACCCTTACATTAAATCAAATCATTTTGATCATAAGGGACATTTCAAATTAACATCACTTAAACTGATGCCAGTTTTACTATAACTTCAATGTAGTTGTATGTTTGTATATTAACATATATATTGAATGTTTTTATATTATATGTTTAAAAGAAATACCTAAACACAAGTCTCATACCATTGGTAACATAGATAAACATAAGTTAGGTTAGGTTTTAAAAACATTTGAACAATTTTGTTAATTGTACAATAAATACCGTAATTATACAATATTTTGAAAACATTCTAAGTTTTTTGTAGTAAAGATAGTGAAAATCTTGCTAAAACATTTTTGGAATATTGTTCACAATATTTTAAAAACATTCTACAATATTGTAAAAATATTGTAAGAAAAATGCTCAGTGGTGCAAAACAATGTTTTGACAAGATTTTGACAATATGTTCATAAAATTAATAAATTGTTTTGACAATATTTACAAAACATTTTATTCAATATTTTTAAAATATTTTTGTGCTACTAGGGTTGATACTGAGATTGCAAATAAAAGTGTATCAGATGGCTGGTGTCTGTATTAATTAGCTATTAATAATTGCTACTGTTTTATTTATATGTTTATTTTTGACATGAGTGATTGACATTATAAATCCTTGAAACAATAACCATATTGTTTTTATACGACTAGCAATTAGCACCAATGGCTTCCAATTTTCTCAATAGGTTATGTGCCCAGACTCGTGCAGTACATTTGAAGTGCAATGCTAGATCACAAAATATTTTTTTATATACATGATGATGAAGTGTCTGATTTCTTTGATTAAAAAAACTGTTAGCTGATTTTGTGTCTGATAATTTCCATAAGTTTTGTACTCATTTGGTTTTCAACAAACTTACCAACTAAGGTTTGAAAAATTTTGTAAAATGGCGGAGTCTGACTTTTGTAATGTGAACAAGTTTGATGGTGAGAACTTTCAACTATGGAAATTTCAAATGAAAACTATTTTTGTTGCCAAAGGACGTACTGCTTGACATCGTAAATGGTACTAAAAGTAAATAAACCCGAAACTGCCAGCACCGAATTGGACTCATGGGTGAAACAAAATGCTAAAGCTATGTTCATTTTATCCTCCACTATGGAGTACAAAGAACTTGAACAATTCTTGACTTGTGAAACTGTGAATGAAATGTGGACCAAATTAAGTGCTATTCATGAACAAAAGAGTGCAACAAATAAACTATCTCTAATGACAAAATTCCACGAATATAAAATGAACTGGGGTGACAGTGTCATTCAACACATCACAAAAATCGAAAACCTTGCTCAACAATTAAAAGACATTGGTGAAAACGTTACTGATACCATGATAATGGGGAAAATTCAGGGTAGTCTACCTGCAAAGTTCAATAATCTTGTTATGGCATGGGACAGTGTTGAAGAAACAAAACAAACCACTCATCATCTAACTGAGAGGCTGCTGAAGGAAGAGAGCAGAATATCATCCACTGAAGATGTCGCCGGTGCTCTTGCTACTATGAGTATCAATCAAATGTATCCTTTTAAGAAGCTTAATCCAGGTAATCAACCAAATAAATCCTACAACAAAAATTTCAAATGTCATTACTGTGGCAAGCTGGGTCACATCGCACGGAACTGTTTCAAAAAGCAAAATAAGGAAAGTTCTGAAAGCATGTCAGTTCATCAAGCATTTAATGTTGTAAGAGACCTTACCCATAATTTAATGGAGTTAGATTCTACTGAAGTATGGCTATCTGACAGTGGTGAATCAGAACATATGAGCTTCTGTCATGAATGGTTTTATGATTTCACTGAATGTATTCCTGAATTAGTTAGGTTAGGTGATAATTCTACATGTGAAATAAAAGGTCATGGTACTATTTATATGAAGAGGTTAGTGAATGGTGAATGGCTTGATGGCAAGTTAGAAAATGTTTTATATATTCCCACATTATGTAAAAACTTATTTTCAATAGGTACTTATTGTACTGAGAAAGACCTAGAATTGAAATTTCATTCTAATAGACTTGACATTTTTGCAAATGATTCAACTTTAGTAGCCACTGGATTGAAACAGAATAATAACTTATTCAGACTCTTATTCAAAGTAGTAATGAATGAATTAAATGTAGCTTCATCTGATAATCTAAAACTGTGGCATGCATCATCTAGGCCACATTAATTGCAATTCAATTAGAAATGCTGCCAAAAATGATTTGATTCCTCATGTAAAATTAATCAATGATGAAAAATTTGTGTGTGAACCATGTATTTATGGGAAACAATCTAAATTGCCATTCAAATCTACTATACATAATGAAAATATGAAACCTGGAGAAATGATTCATACTGACATGTGTGGTCCTATGGCTGAAGCTTCTGTAGAAGGTGCCAAATATTTTTTATTATTAAAGATGACAAATCAAGTTTTCATCATGTATATTTCTTGAGAAATAAGAGTGACACTTTTGAAGCTTTCAAAGAATATGAAGCAATGATATTTAATAAGTTTAAGCAAAGAATAAAAGTAATTCGTTCTGATAATGGTACTGAATATACAAATTCTTTTATGAAAAATTATCTTTTATCCAGAGGTATACAATTGCAAACTTCTGCTCCCTACACACCCCAACAGAATGGTAGATCTTAATGAAAAATTAGGACAATAGTTGAGAGTGCTAGGTCCATGCTTGTTGCTAAAAATTTGCCCAGAAAACTGTGGGCTGAAGCAGTTAACACTGCTGTCTACATATTGAATAGAGTTCCCTCTTCTCAGACCAATTCAACAGCTTATGAAAATTGGTACAATAAAAAACCTCAACTTCCTCATATGAAAATCTTTGGATGTGAGGCCTATGCTCATATTCCAAAACAGTTTAGAGGTAAGTGGGATGCAAAATCCAAGAAAATAATTTTTGTAGGGTATGAAAAATATTCTAACAATTATAGACTTTTCGATTTGACAACTAATAAACTGAAAATTTCACGTGATGTAAAATTCAATGAAAATTTAAATCAATCAAATGTAAATGAACAAAATCAAGTATTGATAAACTTGGATATGAATGAATATGAACAAGTAGGCCCTATCTGATAAACCGAATGATGTAAGCAATATTGGCAATAAAGAAAATTACAATGATATTGATAATAATGTGAATAATATTGATGACAATGAAAATACCAATGAAATTGCAGATCCCACTTCTAGTTCAAATAGTCAAGGCCCTTCAGAAGGCTATAGTTTTAGGAATAGGAAGTCAATTAAACCACCTATCAGATTTGATCTTTGTCTTGCATATTATGATGAACCTAAAACATTTAACCAAGCTATTTCTGATATTAATGCTAATAAATGGAAAATTGCTATCAACGAAGAACTTCAAGCTCATGATGAGAATAATACTTGGAATATTGTTGCACTACCTGAAAATAACAAAGCAATTAATTGTAAATGGGTTTTCAAAATAAAGAACTCACTGACATCAGATGGGCCTCGATTTAAAGCACGATTGTGTGCTAAAGGTTTTTCTCAGAAAGCTGGTGAGGACTATCAAGAAATTTTCTCTCCAGTTGTTCGCTTTGATTCAATTAGAGTAGCAGCTATTGCTGCTAATGAAGATTTAGAAATTGCGCAATTTGATATAAAAACAGCATTTTTAAATGGTAAAATAGACAATGATATATACATGAAAATACCTGAGGGATTAGAAGTAAGTGACAAGAAATTAGTTTGTAAGTTGAATCAGTCATTGTATGGTTTGAAACAGGCTTCAAGATGTTGGAACATAACTTTTGATTCTTTCTTACAAAGATTTAAATTAATCAAAACTAATGCAGACCCCTGTGTGTACTTTGGAAATTTCAATAATGAAAAATTGTATTTGGCGCTCTATGTTGATGATGGCCTTGTGTTAGGTAGTTCCAGACATATTATTGATGAATTTATGAATACTTTATGTGCAACATTTAAAGCAGTAATTTTATGAAACCAGATTGTTTTGTAGGTATGGAGTTGATTCGAGACAGATAAACTAAAACTATTTACATTCACCAGAGCACTTACATTGATAAAATTATCAATCGATTCAATATGAATGATGCAAATCCCTTGTGTGTACCTGCTGACCCACATGTAAATTTAGTAAAATCAAATGACAGTGAAACAACTGATTCAATACCTTATAGAGAGGCAGTAGGTTCTCTTCTATTTCTTGCAATGGTCTCTAGGCCAGATATAGCGTATGCTTTCAGCATAACCAGTCGATTTTTGAATGCATACAATCATAACCACTGGCAAGCAGTGAAAACAATTATAAGATATTTGAAAAATACTAAAGAACTTGGAATAGTGTATAGAAGCAGTGGGAGTAATTTGAATCTAGTAGGATTTTCAGACTCTGATTATGCTGGTGATCTTGATACTCGCAGATCCACCACTGGTTTTGTTTTCAAATTAAGTAATGGTCCAATTACTTGGTGTTCAAAACGCCAAGATACTGTTAGTCTCAGTACTACTGAAGCAGAGTACATTGCAGCCTCTGCTGCAGCAAAAGAAGCTATATGGATTAGAAAACTTTTGAATGATTTGGGCCATAGATCTGTCAATCCAACCAAGATCAATGTTGACAATCAAAGTGCTATTAAACTAGTAGCAAACCCTGAATTTCACAAACGAACAAAGCATATCGATGTGCGCTATCACTTTATTAGAGAGAAGTTTGAAGCTAAAGAAATTTCTGTTGTCTATATCAATACAAATGATCAGTTGGCTGATTTATTTACCAAACCTCTACCTAAAGAAAAATTTCTCTACCTTTGTGATCAAATAGGTTTGGAATGATTTATTGAAAATGATTGAAATGCTCCAAGAGTGGGAGTGTTGAGAATGTATTTAAAAATTGAAATTATGCTTTTTGCATTTCAATATTAATTTTCATTTTATTATTATATCTGTATATTTATTTAGTGTTAGAACTTGAGTTTTGTATTTTGATTTATTATGTTGGTATTCTGTGCCTTGAAGAATCAACGCTTGATACTGAGATTGCAAATAAAAGTGTATCTGATGGCTGGTGTCTGTATTAACTATTAATAATTGCTACTGTTTTATTTATATGTTTATTTTTGACATGAGTGATTGACATTATAAATCCTTGAAACAATAACCGTATTGTTTTTATTCGACTAGCAATTAGCACCAACGGCTTCCAATTTTCTCAATACATTTCACTTCTGAAAAGAGGCTGACGAAGCTTCTTTTCAGAAATGAAATGCATTCCTCCAGTATCTCCAGTTAAAGTGAGTGTAAATCATTATATTTAAAATTAAAACGCAGTGTTTGATATTAGATTGAATATTAAGTGTTTTGTAAAACAGAACTGATATTTTATGTTTTCATTCTCAGTATTATATATTTTATTCTACAAAATTATTTACTGTATCTTATATTTTGCTTACAGCAGGGTCAAGATTGGCGAAGCTGTCGACATCACCGAAGTCCCGTGGGGGGTGCTTGTCAGTCTTCTTGAATCCACCATGGTAGTCCTCAATGATGGGGTCGAACAGGTCAGCGAATACTGAGTAAGCTTCAGCATCGGGAGCGTAGATACCAACTCCCGAATCGTGATTCTCAAGACCTAATGTGCAAAGAATAAATTGGTTAACTGTTATATCTAATCAATCTCTCTTATAGGCATAGGCGGCCCTAGTCAAAAATGTCTGGGGGGGGGGGGGGCTAATTTAGCATTGCTTACCACCGTACCTGGGGGTATATAATAAATGTTTATAATCAGGCATCTGGAAATCGTTATGGTAGGTTAATTTTTTAAAAAATGAAGCCCACATAGGTCTGAGACCTGTGCGTGGGTAATGAGTTGGATGATGGTGATTGATGAGCTGGACCTACAGTTTTAGATGGGTTCCGAACCACCGGGAAGTGATTTTACAGCAGAGAACAATGTCTTTTTTGCATTCCAATCTAATCGGTCACCCTTACAAAGAGTGCCTAGGAGAACGAAGCTTATCTCTTTCTGATTGATTATTTCTTACCTGCTACGGCTCACGGCTATCAATTATTCCCTTAATTAATTAATTCCCTCAATTAATTTTCCGATCATTATATTAATCAAAAGACTGACTAACTAGGCTTGTTTTTGAAAACGAAATCTACAATTCCCCTACCTAAATTTGTTAGAATTGTAAACCAAGTTATACCCTTTTTTAAAATTAAAAACAGTTTAGCAGTTAGATGGGATTACACAAATTTAAAGGTGGAAAGGGAAGACAAAAATGAGAACCCAAGAACAGATGTTTATTCAGCTTTTAAAAAAATACAAAATAGTTATTTAACAAAACCTGGAGTTTTTGAGATACAGTATTTTCTATTTTATTTGAATGGTAGAAGACAAATTTAGGCTTACTAACTTTTTTTTAAAATTTAAATAAGAATGACTTTCTAGTGGAAATGAACTTGAACATGTGGGTGGGACAGTCGTTTCGCCCTATTGTACAAGCATCTCCAGACACTGCTGACATTGAACTAATTCGAATCATCACTATCATTTTAGTTTTATCATACTAGTAGAAGAACTACACCTACACCTACCTGTAGTAGAACTACACCTACATTTTCAACTATTTGTATTTTCTTTTAACATTACTGGAGAAAATAAATTAATGCTGCTTTAAATTCTTTATTGTACTACTGTATTAAAATGGAGCATCATATAAAATGGATCGCTTCTAGTCGCTTCAAGCGACTAGAAGCGATCCGCAGTGTTTGTTCAGTAGCCGATATGGATGGTGAATTTCATGGTGGATATTAGACCTATATAAAATTTCATGTTGCACCAATATGTCAGCAATTGCGCGAGTATAAGCTCATGTTCAACCTTACTGTTCGTGTTTTAAAAAACAATTTTATACATTTAAAAGCGTCAGCGGCAAATAATTGCGCTATTTTAACTTCATCTGAACACCTACATTTTATAATAACAGTTTTAAATGAAAGCGTGGTGAGGACCGTATTCTTCACATTTACCAGTCCAAGCAGCAAATATTTAAAAAATTCGGGGACATTGTAAAAATACCCTATTGTTTATAATATACATTATTATAACTTATACAAAAGTTCCAGGGTTCCACAATATTTGAAAAAATAATACTGTACTACCATTGACAAAGGAGTTTAGTTTATCTATTATACCACTTAATTTCTAAGAAATGAATAATTGCACTGTAAATAAAACATTACCCATATTATTTTATTGCATATTGTGTGCAAAAACTTATGTATTTATTCATAAGTTTTTGTTCATGTGTAAATACATAAACAAAACTTATGTTTCAATATGTATTCATGTATAAATACATAGACAAAACTTAGGTGTGTATCAAATGCAGAAAGCTTATTATTTTATATAGGACTTAACAATACCACAAAAGTCACCGTAACACTTAATGTCGCTTCGCGTCGCATCGCCATCTTTGCGTCGCTTCCTGTGTATTTGTACCCTAAGATATAACCCATCAATTACCGTATGGTAGTAAACATTCATGAGAGCTACAGTCATGTTTATTTTTTTTGTAATAAGAAAGTATTTGATAAACTAAGAACATACATTAGTTATTAAAACTTATTACTATTAATTTGCCTAAAAAAAAATATTTTTCAATAGATAATTTATAGGTATAATTCTAAAATAATTTTATGAATTTGAGATTGATCACTGAATTTCGATTGAAAATTGGAATAAGTTTACAACTTAATTTTGCTAATGAAATTATCATCAAAGCTATCTTTCAACTTTGAATTGATCGACTGCTTGGAGTTTCACGAAACATCTCATTGCCTCATGTAGTTCTATGACATTATTGTAATTTCATCAAGTTATACTGTGTAATACATCTTACATGAAAGTAGTATTTCCTACTTCAAGCTTCACACCTAGTCATTACATATTCTTGATTTTCCAATAACAAATGATTGTTACATGGTTCAGCTCATCTGAACATAATACATTCATTGTTTTCAAATCTAAATGCACAATAAATCACATGTAATAAATGTGGGAAAACTAGAAAGTTATAATCAGGTTCAAAGTTTGTAACAAAAGAATTTTCATTTTTAAATTTATTTTGATGCACTCAAAAATTATATCGGTAGATAAAGTGATAATTTTTAGCTCTCTCAAGCAAATATGACTGCAATTGTTAACTATTAACTATAAGAGCTAAATATTTAACTATTACATTTCTGCTTCTATTTGGAGATCTGAATCAGCTAAAATTATAAAAATTGGACATATTTTTGTAATGCTCCATTAATGTTCATGAGCTCCAACTTATATAACTTTCTGATTATTCAGACGAACATTTTAGAATCAGTATGAAAGGCCAAAACATTGACAAGGCCAATATCGAAGTAACAGTATTAGTTAAGTTCAACTAAGGCATTATTAAACTAAAAAAATTAATGCAAGAATAATAGCCTGGTATAGAATAATTACTGTATATGCTCTTATATCAATATAAAATATTCAAATAAAATTATTTTCATGTCAACGAAACACATATTTTTTTATTTTTAACTATTTTAATAATTATGTAACCAGGACAATTAATTTTTCCACAATAAAATTTTACACATGATTCCAAGATTGATACTTGGCTGTGAAAGAATGAAATAATAAGAGGCTCTGTTCAACAACTCAGTCTCCTTCAGAAAACGAATTCAGTCGTTGATGACGATAGTAATTGAACTTTACTTCAATTTATTGTGATAATGACAATGAAGATTAGTTGCTCCATGTCTTTGGAGATAAGTAGTCTGAGGGAGGGGGCTCGCTGCGGGTTACAGTGACGAGACTGTGGCGGTGGCTGGGCAGGATGTGACGGATGGGGTATACGCCAGCTCTGTTTAAGGCTTGTTAAGACCCCAATTCTCATTAAATGACTCATCCATCCGTCCTGCCACATCTAGTCCACACATTGTCTGTCCGTTCTCAACGAGAACTGATAAATCCGCTTCTAACTAGTGATACTACTTATTCAAACTCATGATCCACAATAACTATGATGGGGGGGGGGGGGGGTGTATGCTGAGACATCTATCTCACCATAAGATTACCTTAGACGTGAATAATAATGTTTGTCATGTGAAGAGTTGAGTCAGGATTTGACTATTTTTATTAAACTACTTGATATTATTCTAATCCAATTTTATTCAAATATTGTATTATGTTAATCTATCTGGAAAATCAGGTTCAACAATAATGATTGTTGATTGTGATATTACAAGCGCAAATGATTAAGTTAATTTTTTAAGAATCACTTTGAGTAATAATTCTGACTCATACAGAGAGTAATAATTGTTCAAATTTTTCAGAAAGAATATCATGAAATGCTGAATTTTAATAACAAATAAAAGGTATTGGTCCCCAAGAGTTTAAATATATTCCTTTCAGATCAAAATTAAGCCTGACCGCAGTTATGGTAACTAGAGTACACGATTGTTAATATTGCATGTATATAATTGATAATCTGACTTGTCTTATAAATATACTCTTTAACCGGAGTCTCAAAGACGTTATCTTTAAAAAAAAGACGTTATCTTTAATAGTTGAAATTAGTGAATATTAATCTAGTCTACCAATATTTTACTTTTTCTATTGTGTCACAAAGTATTATTGAAGTAATTACTGATTGGCGGCTCTGGTAGCGCAGTTGGTTGGTGCGCTTGTCTGTGATAAGACAAGGTTCTGGCTGGCTTATTCGTTTCCTGCAGCCTTGGGTTCGAATCTCATTCAGCAATGATGTTTCTCATCATTCCCCCATTCACCTCAATACCTACGCACAAGTCTTCAGACTCATGTGGGAATCATCCGCAATAAAAATAAAAAAAATAAAAATTTAAACAAAACAATTTATCGATTTCTATTTATAAGTAACTTATTCTTAATAAGTCTGTTTTTCTTATTAACAGGAATCGAAATGAGGGAATATGAAAGTGGAAAATTTTACAATGACCAAGTCACATGAAACAATAGTAACAACAATGATGAGTTCAATATACAGTATGTATTTTCGGTCTCTATTCAATTCAATAAATTTTCCGACTTTATTTCATACATTTTGTTGTATCTTGAATAGGATATTAGTTGGCGGTGTACAAGAATTTGAATTTTTTATGCTATATGGTTCTATCCTTTTCAAATTTTTCCTTGTATAAAATGAGGCTATGCTCATAGCTCACATTAATAACGGCTAACTAGGAATTTAAACCAATATATTTGCTTAATTTGGTGGTAATATTTGAGTATGCTTATTCTGTTGAATGTTTATCATTCTTAATCCAATAATTGTAATTTCTAATCAAATTTATACAACACTCGAGCTGCTTCATTTGATGATAACATTTAACTATGTATTGGGTCTAGTAGACCTACGGTATTAATTTGACTCTTTCTAAATTAAAAGAAATGTGATTATTGTTTATTTTCATATTACTTCCATATTGTATCGTAAAATGCATTATAGATAATAGTAGTCAATTTATGATTCTCGTTGAGGTATGAGGAACTGAAAAAAGTTGGCACTCAGACTACTCAGCAGACTCAAGTTATTGATTAGCACATAAGACAATGTTGGGCACATTGCCGCGTTGGTCACCCATCATATATTGATCCTGCGAGGTGACCTACTTTTTGCACAAAATAGATATATCTCGTAATTATTATGACTGTAACAACTGATGTGCACCCCAATTTTCTATAGGCTAACATTCACCCAACTATGTAACTTACTGTACATATCAGCTGATCCTAAGGTTACAAATTTACTTTGAGGTAGGATGTGTAGTCAATACAAATTCTTCATTCACTTGAATGGATTCACTTGTTAATAAAGAGGTCAATAATAAAATTAATAATAATGATAATAATAATAATAATGATAATGATAATACTCATCATCATCATCATCGTCATTAAGTTGATAAACGTCATTATGAAGTATAATTTTCATCACCAACTATTGATTAGTCTGTATACAACACTAGCACATCCTCTTATATCTAAAATAAAATTTTATAATACCATAATTTGAAACTCACCTGATTGGATAACATCTAAAAGAGTGCTTCCGAAGGTTGGGGTCTTCTTGGTCTTCAGGCAGTCGAACACCTCCTGGGTGAGGTATTTCTTGAGGAGTGACTTGCTGTCAGACTCCTGCAGTTTCTTGAAGCCGGTTTCGAGCTTCTCAAGAACTGCAGCATCAACCATCTTGGGAGTACTGTAACATAATAAACACTTATTAAATTTCAAACATTTGAAATTAAATTCTATTTTGCTATTATTGTTCGTTTTTTAAGAAATGGTGTTTTAAAAACTGATGTATAATGCAAAGATTGCAGTCTCTCCTCTTAGTTGAGAAATGCTCTACAAAATGCTTTGCTATTTGTCCCACCTTTTATTTTTTTTATCTTTATGCTTTTTTTTATTTTCATGTTGTATTAATGAATTTCATTCTTGCCTGCAGCCTCGTTCAGGATGAAATTGGCAGTTTATTGTGCATGCATTGGTTTGTTCAGCAACCAAATTTCCGTTTACTGTTTTCAAGTGTCAAATTGAATTTTATACAAAGTGTTTCATGTTGGATAGTTCTTTCTGCGCTAATTGTAATTGGAGGTGTCGAGCTTAATCCTGGCCCTTGGCATTCAGAAAATTAAAAGGCCCCTGTTCCTGTTGAAGTAGTCAATGAGCTTTATAAATCTCTCCAATCTCAATGGAATGGATGGGGAAAAATTGCCAAAGGAATGGTCTAGAATAAAAATGTTTTTCTTTAAAAAAAGGAGATCAAAAGGACCCAAAAAATTATAGAAGTATTGTCCATATAAACACTATTGTAAAATATTATTCACAGGCATTTCAGAGGCTCGCCTTTAATCCTGGGTGGAATCATGGAGAGCTGCTCATTATTGCTGGAGGGTCAGTGCGGTTTTTCGTAGGGGACGGAGTTGTATGTACAACGTATATGTTCTAAGCCCGCTCATATATCAGCAGGTGGATTTATTTTTTATCTACGATAATAGTACTAGAAACGGTTCTTCTTATTTGTGAGCTTGCTTACTGATGCTTCCCTCTGGTCTATTGGACTATCCCCTCCCTCTATCTCATCCTTTTCGCTCCACATTTCCTTTTTCATGGATTGAAGTCCTTCCTAGTACATGGGTAACCATAGTTGGAAGACCTTCTAATCCCCTCTCTTTTCTACACCACAACTCCTTATTGTTTAGCCTTTTTTGTTTTTTATTGAGTGTTGTACATAATTATGTGGTATTATTGTATTATTATGTTTGTTTTTTGGATTGTGTGTGTTGATAAATTGAAATTGAATACACACTTATAGCTTTGCGTTAAGACTTGAAACTGGAAGGATAAGGTTGTCCCACATAATTTCTTGTCAAGATTTATATTTTTATATAGTGTATTGAAAATTCTAGCTTGCAAATATCTTTAAAAAGTTTTGAAAATTTGCTAGACTTGTGTTCTGTTGAAAATGTTGTATGTTACAAAAAGAGTATGACGTTATTATTAAAAACAAGTGTAGTAGAATGTAATGGTTGATAGGAAGGCATTCAGAGGAATTCCAGTGCAACTATTGAATTCATTAATACATTGAGATCAAATTACTTACATGTAACATGCTTTGAGCCAACCCGAGGCGCAGCCTGTTTGTATAATGTGGCAACCAATTTAGATGGTAGTGCTTACTGCATAGAAGTTAAGAATTTTGTTTTGATTTCCTTATCTTTCAGAGTGTTATTGAACAGTATTGGGCCAAATTTGAACAGAGAATCTGATGGGTCTGGTTGTCTCACTAGGCTAATTAGACCTATAACAAAGGATAAAATATTGAGTTTTTGTCAGAGCCTGAGTGTAGTTGATTGGCCTGGTGTTTTGATATTTTCCCATGGGAAAGACAATTTTAATGCATTTTTTGACTTATTCTTGCGACTTTTTCACGAATTCATCCCTGAGAGAATGATTAAAAAACCGCCTGACACAAGTAAAAAAATGATGGTGGCTTGGATTAACCAATCAGTATTAGTTTTAGAAAACTGTGTTTTATTAGCATATGATAAGTATCGAACGAGTCAATCAGCTTATGATAAGCAAACGTTCAAGGATGTGAGGAAGCTTTATAGAAATGAACTTAATCAGGCTAAATTAAAATACAATGCACAAAAAATTGATAAGGCTTCAAATAAATGCTCGGCAGCCTGGAGCATAATCCGTGAAGAGTCTAAAACAGCTAAACGTGCAACAGAGTTTCACGATTTCGGTAGCACCAGATGCATTTAATGAGTTCTTTGTGAAATCTGTCACACAATTACGTGATAAAATTGAAACCCCCCCCTAGGTCAGCTATGCAAATCCTTGATGACTTTCCTGCTCCTGAGTCCACTTTTGAGCTGGGTTGAGTATCTTGTGAGTTGGTTAGTAACATAGTATTGAACATGAAAAATAGCACAAGTAGGGATATATATCAACTTTCAAGCTCACTTATCAAGACTGTTATATCGTTTGTTGTATATCCACTTACCACCTGTATTAATGACTGTATTGAGGATGCAGTTTTTCCGTATTGCCTCAAGCATGCTAAAACCGTACCAATTCATAAAAGCAGTAGTTTAGACAATCCTGCCAACTTCAGGCCTATATCAGTGGTGCCAATCTTTGCAAAGGTTTATGAAACGGTGATAGCAAGACCACTGTGTGAATATTTTGAAGATAAGGGGCTCTTCTCATCATCTCAGTTCGGTTTTAGAGCCGGTAGATCTACAATTGATGCTGTTGACAAACTTGTTTCAAATATCCTCAATAGCTTTGAAAAGAAGAGTCTTGCAGGTATTACCATGTGCGACCTCAGTAAGGCCTTCGACATTGTTGACCTCAATATATTGTTATCAAAACTTGCTTATTATGGTATTGTTGGTCCCGCTAATGAGCTTCTGAGGTCACATTTGACAGATCGCAGACAGACAGTTTGTGTTGGTGGTAGCTTCTCTCAAGCATGTAATATAAGGTATGGGGTTCCACAGGGATCAGTTCTGGGCCCATTATTGTTCATTATAATGATTAATGATATTTGTTTTGGTATGGACAGCCAGGTTATATGCTATGCCGATGATACATCTATGTTCTCAAGTAATGTGGATTTGAATTTGTTGAGGACCCAGATGTTCAGTGCCTATGAGGATGTATTGGTTTGCTGTCAGGCAAACTATCTTTCTTTAAATAAGGAAAAAACAAAAACAATGATTTTTAATCTGAGGAATGTGACAAATGAAACTGAGTCTGCAAAACTTCTTGGTATAATCTTAGATACCAAGTTAACTTGGACAAGTCACATCGATTGGATGTGTGGACGACTCAACAGAGTGGTGTTTCTGATAAGACGGCTGAAGAATCTTGTTCCATATCAGTATTTGAGAATTTCATACTTTGGGTTTTTCCAAAGTGTATTAATGTATGGACTGATTCTTTGGGATGGAGCAGCTAATGCAGGAAGAGTTTTATTGCTTCAAAAAAAGGTATTAAGAATAATTGCTGGGTCAGACTACTATGTGCACTGTCGACCCCTTTTTGAATCACTTCAGATTATGACAGTTTTCAGCTTATATGTTATGCTTCTTGTCACTAAAGCAAAAAATGAGTTGGAGACTTTAGAATGTAGATCTGATATGCATGGGCACTTCACTAGACAGGGTAATCAATTGAATGTTCCTTACGTGAGATTAAAAAAGCTGCAGTGTCAATCAGAAATTGTATCCATTAAGGCATTTAATAGATTGCCAATGGTCGCCAGAAGTCTTAGTGCATCTGTATTTAAATCAAAAGTGAAAAAGATGCTCCTACAGAACCCTCTATATAGTGTTAGGGAATTTTTTGAACTACCTAGTAATGCCATAAATTGTTATTTCTAAGCTGATTGATGTATTATGTTGTCTTAGTTGTAAGTACCGTATATGATATTATGGAATTTATATTCGTTAATTTGTACAATTCAATGACGAGGCTCAATGTACTAATTGATGTATTTATTGGTCAATAAAATATTTCTATTTCTATTCAAGCCTATCAACCTACAATAAAATTCTACTATATAAACAAATCCTGAGGCATGTCTGGTTGTATGGTGTCCAACTCTGGGGTTGTACTGCAGAGAGAATTATTGGCATCATTCAAAGGTTCCAAAACAAGATTTTGTACCATTCTGTTAATGCTCCATGTTAAATTACGAACTCTGATCTACATAGAGACCTGCAAGTGGAGCCAGTCATGGAAATGATTGAAAGATCAACGGATCTCCTATGAAGAGACTCTGCATCACCACCAAAATGTTGAAGCAATCCAGCTCCTGGACAATTCAACATCAGTGAGGAGTCTGAGAAGAAAGAAGCCAACAGACCTGGTGTGACAGTGTTCAGTAGAGGTCAGTGGAAGTGTTCATAAATTTATTAGTTGAAAAGTAAATTAAATTTAGACATAAAAAATCTATTGAGGTTCTTCTGGTATTTACTTCAAATTAAATAATGGCTAGAAAAAAAAATTATCGTTAGTCCTAGTACTACTATGGTAACAGTGATATTAGATTTTGAAAAATATAAAATTGCGAATGGTATCATAAAGAAATATGTATTTGTTTATTGATTGTAGTGGTACCTTTTTCAATAACACTATCATTTGTCCTTTGTGTAACTAAACAGGAGGAGAATTTGTGTTTCTTTCTTGTAAGATGCCCTATGTGTAATGGTTTTAAAAATAATTGCCCAAGATAATAAAGTATTAGTAACAATAAAGTATTAGTCCAATTTGACCAAAGAAAAGGTCTGTAATACCTACATTTATACAAATGCAGCTGCTAAGCCAAGATGAACAATTTTAAGTAAATTACAGGTTAATTTAGGGTGTCTGCTTTTGTTGGTGCATCATTGTTAGTAAAATGTTATTGCTTTCTTGTAAATTATTATTGCTGTGGGGACACTGTTACCTGTTTTTTATTTTTTAATTTTTTTTTTTGTAGATTATGTCTTGGAGACTCCAGTTAAGGAGTATAAGACAAGTCAGATCAACAATATTATACACTAGATACCATAATTACTTCAATTCGTTGAGGTGAGGCTTAATTTTGATGTGAAAGGAACTCTTGTACACTATAAAAGGTTTTATCAACTAAATATTTCTTCAATTGTTTTTTAAATATTTCTATATTTTCAAGACTCTTCAAAAACTGCGGTAGCTTGTTGTAAAATTTCCTACCAATATAACTAGGTTTTTGTTTGAATAAGCTACTATTGTGACTCACCAAGTGATAATCTCCTCGGCGTCTTGTATTATAATCATGTACATCAAGATTTTGGTTAATATCATTCGTTTTTACATATAGAGTAGCTTCATACACATATAAGCAGGGTACAGTTAGGAGACCAAGTCTCTTGAACAACGGCCTACATGAATCTAATCTATTTACTCTTTCTATACACCTAACCGCTTTCTTTTGGATCTTAAACACCCTATCAAGATTTTGTTTTGATGAATTACCCCATACTAAGATAGCATACCTAATATGTGACAGTAAGAGCCCATGGTAAGCTGTAAAAAGTAAATTTTTGTCATTCAATCTAGCGAGCTGTCTCAGGACAAATACCCCAGATGAAATTTTACAACATATTTTCTCAATGTATGGAGTCCAGGTCAATCGTCTATCCAACATAACTCCTAGAAATTCAATCTTTTCTTCCTGGTCTAATTGATTATTGTTTACAAACACGTTTATAGCCCTATCTTCATTTAAATTATGTTTGTTTTTGAATTGAAGGTATTGGCATTTTTTACTATTTATAGTTAATTTCAAATGTGATTTTGAAGATCCATCTTGTTTCCACTAATATGTATTATAAACTTAAAAAACACTTTTGAATGGAAATTGACTCATGTTATGGCGTGACGGCCGTTTCGCTCTGTTGTCTAGAGCATCATCAGACAACCCACAGTACACTGATTCAAGGCATGAGTTTGAGGGTTAGTTATGTTGGAATGGTGAAGGGGTGGGGGGATGAGTAGGCGGGAGGTTTGAAATTGGGATTATTTTGTCAAATAGAGTATGTGAGAAGAAGTTAAGTTGATCATTTAAAATGTTGTCAGGTTGCTGCTTTGCATGTTTGTATATCTAACATGTTTGTATATCATGTTTCCACTTTTGCTGAACACATCATTTCAACAGGCCACAGTTATACAGACATTGACACTAATTTAGACACACTGCACTTCACTCACAAAAGCCAGAAACTCAATGTTTTAAAACAATATGAGATATACAAACATGCAAAGCAGCAACCTGACAACATTTTAAATGATTAACTTAACTTCTTCTCACATACTCTATTTGACAAAATAATCCCAATTTCAAACCTCCCGCCTACTCATCCCCCCACCCCTTCACCATTCCAACATAACTAACCCTCAAACTCATGCCTTGAATCAGTGTACTGTGGGTTGTCTGATGATGCTCTAGACAACAGAGCGAAACGGCCGTCACGCCATAACGTGAGTCAATTTCCATTCAAAAGTGTTTTTTAAGTTTATAATTTCAAATGATTTAAAAATTGGACAATGGACTGCACACCTATATGGGCACTTATTTCTAAATTATCTAGAATGGAATTGCTGAAAATGAGTGATGTATCGTCAGCAAATAAGAGGGCTCTACCACTAATTAATTCTTTAGGTAAACGGTTGACATATAACAAAAAAAGCAATGGACCTAGTATTGACCCCTGAGGCACTCCAGCTTGCACTTCTAATCTATTAGATTTATTCTTTACTATACTATTACCAACTACTGTAGTTAGTTCTACACATTGTTTTCTCCCAATAAGATATGATTCAAACCATTTCAGTTCAACCCCATTTACACCTACATTTTGCAGTATTTCCAATAAAGTTCTATGATTAACACAATCAAATGCCTTTGACAGATCTAAGAAGATTGCAGTAGCTTTATCACCTGAATCTATTATATCTATTAGTTTTTCAACTAGAGAAACTATGGCTGTCTTTGTTGATTTCCCTTTCTGGAAGCCATGCTGTTCATCACAGATAAAGTTAGCTTATTGAAGGTGCAGAAGTTACCCATTTAGAACTACTCTTTCAAAAGTTTAACTTATCACATTTAAAATACTAATGGGCCTATAGTTTTCTACCTTTTCTCTATCACCACTTTGAAGATTGGCAAGATTTTAAATTATCTCTCTTTTGAAGATTTGGCAAGATTTTAAATTATCCCCTCTTTTAAATTATCTGGAAAAACACCTTGTTCTAATGAATGATTGATCAGATGAATCAAAGGGTCTAACAATTGATCTTTAAAATTTCTTTCAGAATTTTACTGGATACCCCATCCATTCCTACAGTTTTTTTATTATTTAAACTATCAATGATATTTGACAACTCGTCTTGGGATACTAGGTGGAATTTTAATTCGTTCTGAATCCCCTCAGTATTCCTCATGTCACTATACCTGTATTAAGAGATTTTTGAAGATTCTTAGCAACCAGTTGATAATATTTGTTAAAGAAATTACAAATGTCTACACTATCATCAATATATTTGTCATTTTCGTTAATTATTCTGGGGACACTAGTATAAGCATCTACATGAGCTACTTGCCTATTTTTGTTTATTACATCCCCCACTGCTGTGTTAAAGTACACACTATTATTCAAAATTTCAGCTGTTTTCTTACATTTCGCTCTTTTCACTTCTTTCATATAGTTTTTCTTTAGAGCTTTGTAATTATCTTCACTTAACATATTTCTAGATAGTTTGAATTCATCATATGCATCTTTTTCCCTATTTCTTTCTGCAAGGATATCATCAGTTATCCACTCTTCAATTTTGTCTAATTTGTTTTTTACAGGGACTTTTATAACTGGACAACTCATAGTAATATGAAACCTTAAAATATTAATGAAACTATCATATTTGTTATTCAAACTATTGCTATTGTAAACCCTACTCCAGTTTTCTTGTAGCAGATTCTGCTTCAAACAATCGATATTCCCCTGTTCACATTGTTGAATTTCTTTCATTACTCTACTCTTTTTAATTGATCTATAACCTTGCAACCCCACCTCTAAGATTTGATAGTCATGATCAGATAGTTCCGAGCCGCCTAATCTTGTTTTAGAGTAATCTATATTAGTAAGGATGTTATCAATTATTGTTTGAGATGTTCTTGTGACTCTGGTATATTCATGAAATTTTATTTCCAAGTTATTCATGTATATAATATCCCTTAAATCTTCTGTCATTTTATTCTGTGTTGCAAAGTCTGTATTGAAATCTCCCACTACAATAACGTTTGTAAAACGAGTAGTAGTAATCTCTGAAATCCTATTGAATAGTTCACAAAAATTGTTCCATTCCCCATTTGGTGACCTATAAATACCTAGTTTGCCTGGTCTAGATTATTATTATTATATATTATTCTATTACATTATTGTTGCATTACTTCTACATTGTGTTTTTTTTAATTGTTATTAGCTGTAACTCTTTTGTGGGACAAAATGTTGGGCAAATCAGATCATTATTTATTATGCCTGCAGCAGTCCATTTTTGTCTTCATGAATGATTGAATGAGTTAAAAAATAACCACTTCAGCTCTGTAGCTAGAGACTGCTGGTACCTAAATACTTGGTTGTGCTCGACTGCTTGTATGCTCTGAAAAATTTGTCTTACAATTTAAATGATATTAACTCTATAATGTCATAATGAACGAATTCATTCGACTCAAGTCCAATTAGTTGCTAATAAAGTCGTTCTAGAGCAGAAGATCTTCGATCAAGCAACTCTAGTAGAATTCTTTCTACTTGTAGCTCAATGCTGTAACCAGCAATTTGTTCCAATATTTTTCATGGGTGTAACCTGACGATCTCACTCATAAGAATGATACTACAACACACACTATTGAATTGTCTTCTAATTCTTGGGGACATTGCAAATAAATGTGAGCGATGAAATTAGAGAGACAATTAAGTACGGCAACCTCTTTCTTCATCATTCAGAATCACATCTCTCAACAGCATGCCAAGCTAAACAAGTCCAATTCATTCCATTAATAAATTGTCAGACAGCCAAGTGTTCAATTATTGAAGTGTTCTCTAGCTGCTATTTAAATGCAATATTGCTCATTTTAGACACTCCAAATATTTCTTGATGATTATTGTGGCTGTTGTACTGTATTATACTATATTAGCAGTTATCATGAATATACTTCAATGCTATTATGGTTCTACTATGTTTATACTTCAAAAGTTATTCAAGTTTGAATTGTTTTTTTACATATCATAACCTGGGAATATGTTTGTAGTCTCTCATAAGCAATTTTTGTGAATGACATTGTCGTTTTCTACTCTGATTTCATCATTTGTCTTTAATTGAGTTATCAATACAACCTATTTAGAGGCAGTATGTGTAGGTACTGTCATCAAGAGATAATTCAATGGATTGCAGAGAAAATTCGCCAATTTTAGTCAACTCCCAGGACCCCAGTAGGTAACTCAGCATCACAAAAGCATTAATCACATTATCCATTAAGTAGATAACATAAGAAATATTGTTCTTATATATAGGCCTATACAGTATTGTAATTTATTTATTTATTATAACATATTCGCCGTGAATTGTAATAAATAATACCATATTGACAATTAAATATAACACTGAAACATATACTGTAACTACATAGATTATATTACACAATATTCTTAAAGCCATTTCAAAACTTACATACATAATTATAATCTCTACAACTTTACAGACTCAGTTGATCACCTTTGACACCATAATAATACAGCTTTTCAATCAATATTTTGTGTTCAAGACTGTTATATGCCTTTTTCAATTCGACAAAAAAGCCCAAAACTTTACAACCCTGATCTAGTGAAGAATAAATTTCACTCACAAATGATTCCAACGCTTGGATAGTTGAGTTATTCCATTGGAAACCAAATTGACTCTGAGACAATAGTTTATTCTGCTGAAAATGACCAAGAATTGTATCATGAATTACTCTTTTCCAAGCCTTTGATACTCATGATGAATTTGCTATGGGCCTATGTTTATCAGCCTTGCTTCTGGGACCTTTCTTGAATATTGGCTTGACTTTAGCAACTTTGGAGCAGGAAGGGAAATACCAGTGACACCAGAAAGGTTGAGTGAATGAGTTAACGGTTCTCTTCCTTCAAGAAAATGTTCCTTGAAAGCCTTGCACGGGATCTCATCACATTTTATTCTTCAGTTCATGTACCACACAACAGTCATATACTCTCATATATTCAAATGCAAGATATTTCTCATTTTAGACACTCCAGATATTTCTTTATGATTATTGTGGTGGTTAAACCATATTATACATATGAAATATCCATCCATGCCACCAATACCTCCTGGAGAAATTTTACCAGCAAAATATTCATTGATGTATTTGCAATCTCACAGGGTGAACTTCAACCACAATTGGGTAACAAAAATTTGTCCTCTTTGAGCAGTTTCCTTATTTATCAGGTTCCAGATGGCTTTGACTCTGGTTCACGATGGAATAACCGGCTTTCAGAGATTTAATAAGGGCTCTTACATCTAGTGAAATCAATTTGAACAATATTTTTCAAGAATCATTGTGAGGATCGTCTCTGAGAAACAGCTACAAGTTCTTTTTCCTATTACAGAGACTCTTCAATTAGAGATTCAACAATGATGCTTGCCTGGCACAATTTCTTACCCTTACCTTTATCAATGAAAAACTTGATAAAAGGCACAACTATAATTTTGCATAAAGTAATCAATCTTGTCATCCAAAGAATTCTGGTCAAGATGAAGGAGACTCCAGTCACATTCAAGGAGAAGATTTGAGAATGTTCTCTTATAGCTGTGAAAGACCTCCTCAATACATATAAATCTCAGACTGTTTAGTTGCGTCATCTTTCAATGGAATTATGAATTTCTTTGCGAAGTGATCAGGCAAAGTGAGAACTATTACTTTTGCAGAAGTCAAGTCAAAATAATCAGCAGAAATAAAACCATTATTCAAAAGGGTTGATGGATGAGATATCACACGAGTTGATTCACCAATCAACCCCTGCAGTTAAAAACAGAATTGAGCTCCAGTCTCGCATTGAATTTACCAAAAAATCAGTATCAAAATCGCCAACATGAGTATACACCCTTAACTCTTTTAAATGTAGATGTTAGAAAGTGATCATGATGTCTTGAGATGACCTCAATATTACTCCCAGGTGGCCTATGACTACAAACAACTAAAACACTCATTAATAATTAATGCTGAATCTTTAAAATCATTTCACACACTCCAGCCAAAAAGAATTCAGCTCTTGAAATACCTTGTCTGGCATATATAGCTACACCACAGCTTTTTCTTGTCTTTCTGTTGAAATAGCAAATAAGACTAATAAAGTAGGTAATAGAGTAAGTTTTAGTTGATACAGTAGGCCTATATTGTATTTCAATTGAATGAGGGAGTAGATTAACTTTGCAATCTGCTGTGAATTCATCAAAAGTTAGAGGTAAAGTGAATTTAGTTTTCCACAATGACTCAACTGCATGTACATTTAGCACTGTTGGGAATAATCCATTAACAATAATCTTTATAAAAAATAACTAGTCACCAACCTTTAAATTAGTCTAAAAAGTGAAATTCATAATACAGTGTACCATATTTATTTAACAGAAATTCATAATACCGTAGGCCTTTATTATGTGGAAAAGTGAAGAGATAGGGAAACTCAAGGAATATCTCTCGGGAAATAAAAGTTTTTAACGCAGAGCTATTTCGTGTTCACTTTGCCAGGAAAATCACTCACGCTATGTTCAGTATCTAGTGAAGCTCAACGGCTTTTTACAATGGAGTTTCATTTTTAATCTGTATAGCTGATTTGACTCGTGCAAAAATATCCTATCTGATATGTAGTTGAACAGAAGCTCAAAATGGGGTCTAAACTAGAGTAGTACGGTACCTATTTGGTGTGCATGGGGCCACGCGATAATACTTTCCTTGCTCTGAAGTAATATGGTAACAAAATAAGCCTTGTGCTTTAGAGTCCAGAATAACTGATTCTGTAGCTTAGACTTCCCGGTTCTCCCAACTCCCATAGGTTTTGCCATAATGAAGAAAGTGTAATTTCATTATTTATTCTTGTATATGATTGGTTATTCAATAATTTCTACTTCAATAGGAAAAAAACCATAGTAAATAAAACCTATTGGTTCTGCCGTAATAAAAATTCAATACTGATTTTATCATGACAGGCCTATAACTTCAGTTATCATATGCGTATATTATTATCACATTTCCACTACTAAACACTAAAAACTCCTTGTTTTCGTAGGCCGCTATTTCGACCAAAATGCAAAACTAAAATCGGCTAAGATTCTTTAGTAGGTCTGAAACGTCATATCACAATAAATTGATAAATTTTATAATTTTTTATTATACATTAGCTAGTGGGAATGCAATCCTAATTTTTATACATGATGGGAATAAAAACTATTCTCATTTAAGAATCTTATTCTGATCTTCAAAGAAGTGCTAGATTGTGTGTCCTTAGCTCCTCGTCAAGGCTCAATTCACAGCAATCTCCATTCTTCCAAATTCGCCACGGTTTCAAATAGATGGACCTCTGAACAATTTCCACTTGCCCGCTTTTCGTTCCACTTTCTTGTTGCTTTGATACAAGGACGGTCGATCGGAATTTCTTGCTAACGTTTCGGTTTGGACCTTTTTTATTTTTATTCCAGGTGGAGTGCTTATTGAACAGAGTTGTTGTCGCAGTAGCATGCTATTTTGATAATAAGTTACTGTATTAAAATCATTTCGTACTAGTTGGAACATTTTGTTTGTGAAATATCCTTATTAAAGAATTTTCGATTGCAGAAACATTGAAATCTGTATTTTTTAGCGATTAGTATTTATTTATTGCACTGTTACTATAGTACCGTACCTTTAAAAACAATCTGAGCCAATTTTTACTCTTTTTGCATACTTATTTTTTCTGAAACGTCTAATATAATTTCATACTTTTCTATTTTAAACAAGAAGTGTCCCTATAACTTTCTTTATAATGTCACTGAGGATTTATATTTTTCAATTGGAACACTTTTTTATCCCTCTATAGTATCTTGTACCTAGTTTAATATAAAACATTCTACAAAGTCTTGAATTTCTTTAAATATCCCAAACTGTGGAACATATAGAAAAAACTGTAGGTCCAACTCACCTATCACTATCATCCAATTCATTACCCACGCACAGGTCTCAGACCCATGTGGGCTTCATCCTCCGAAAAAGAAATATTAACTACTTTCATTTTAAAAGATTTGTCGTCAGATTAGAAAGTGTTTCTCCGGATTACTTGAGCATCCTCCTTTATTTGTAACTAGCTTTTAGAAATACAGTTTTATATAGGGCCTACTGTATTTCGTTTGTTTTATTGATCTGAGACTGAATTTTTTCAGTATTTAAAAACCCTCTAACCCTAATTTGAAGTAATCTTCATGCGAAATAAACCTGCTTATTCCTGCTCGAATAAACACTAGGTTTTGATGTTCCAATAAAAACAAGAGAGTTTACTAGGCTATTGCTATTGTTATCTTGTTATCTTGAAAGTTTACATCATGAAAAGATCTAGGCTACTAATAACGTAGTTACTCAAAGTAAAAATGAATGTTTCTAGATTATCTCAACCGATTAAATTTGAAAGTATTACATATTGATCGTAAATTGGGACGTAAGGTTCTGTATTCACTTCAGGCTCAGGTGAATAAATCGAGCTCTATTGTTTATAAGAGTACTGTACTTATGTTAGAACTCTTCCTATTCTTGACGGTGTGAGAAAAGTAATAAATACCAAAGAAGAAAAATACGTAAGATTAGCTCGAATTTATAAATCCTTCAATTCTATAGGCCTAAATACTGTGGTACTGTTACGTGCAACAATAAGCTTAAAAAATGTAATGTTTAAACTAACATATACGAACCTTACTCCCTAATCTATGGTAATAAGGTGAGAAAAGTTTATCGATTATGTTACAATCGTTACGTTATTAGTCTTGCATTTTATCTTGGTTCTTCGTTCTTGGTACCAAAGTGGTTGCGGTTTCAATTTTATGTACAAGATCCAGACCGGTGACACTACATTAGCATATACAAGCTATTGAGCTGCCAAAAAAGATTAATGTTTTTCATGGCAGACCGATAATTCATTCCATGATAAGTATTTCGATCGAGTAATATATTTAATAGAATAAGACTTGGAATTGTAGTCGTATTTTTTCTTCGCAAAAGTGTCTGAGATTTTATCGTGAATTATTGTCAATTAAGTTAAAATTATTGGAACTGTGTGGAAGCATTGCACTTGTGAGGCTCATTGTGAGGAAATATTGTTTAATGATTACTGAGTGTTTTGGTTGATAACTTATATATTTTGAAGAAACAGGGGGAAAATCTTGAACTATTTAAGTTAATACGTAAGAAGAAATTCGACTACTTTCGCATTCTGAATTAAGATGTTCTATACCGTCCTTTTTATTTTATTAATTAATGAAATAGTTTTTAATGCATACCATATTTTTTTCGCTCGACAGCAAGCCATCCTCCTGCTCGAATAGACACTAGGTTCTGATATTTTAATAAAAACAATAGAGTTTACTAGGCTATTGTTATTGCTATCTTGTTATCTTGAAAGTTTACATAGCGTCGGTCAATAACTTTATGATGAAAGAAAAAAAAACAATATTTTAAAGCATGTAACTATCAGCTGTGGGGATACAGACAGGGCCTTATTGAAATCGTGAAGTCCGTCCGGCCGTTGGTCCTCTAGCGCTTGAAAGGAAGATTCTATAGAATTGGAACTTTGGTATGTATCTTCCTCATAGTCCAAGTGAGATCGCCATTGATTTTGGAGTTTGGAGGTCGAATACAAAAATAATTATGACTAGCAGCTACCCGTCCTTCGTACGGATTATGTTTAGAAATAAGATAAAATATGTTTTGGCTTTTTTGATAGCAACGATCATGAAGTTGTTAGCAGCTTAGTAAGCAACTTAGAACGTAAACAATTCAGTGACGGTTATCAGAGAGAATATTTGAGAACAGCTGATTGATATATCATGATAAATTACGAGATTTGTTCTTATGTGGTAATAATAGTGCTACCTGGCGAGTTCCCAAGAGCCTAGCACAAACCGCACCTTCCTAAAATTTTTAATTTTTGTTTTGATAAATCGAAATTAGAAATTTTTTTTTCAATAAAGAAATAATTGATGAAACATAAGATGAGCTTTGATTCACCAGTCATATGTTTCCTAAAAGACTGCAATGCTCCGACTACACAAGTCTGCAAACAGCGTAAATAACGCCGCGAAGGGCCCACCATTCAGATTATATTTGAGAGCAGCTGATTGATATATCATGATAAATTACGTGATTTTTTCTTATCTATATAAATAAAATTAGAGTTTTGTCTGTACATTTATCAGAATTGTATATTTTTTGGTTATTTTTACGTTTTATACATTAAATAAGCCGAAAATAGTCTTATCTCACTTTCTGTCTGTCTGTCTGTCTGTCTGTCTGTCTGTCTGTCTGTCTGTCTGTCACGGCCGCAAAGGTATTTTTCGCGGCCTTCTCCTCAAAAACGAGAGCATCGATCGGGATTTTAGTTATTGAACAGTATTGAAAACATTATTGACAATGTCTTTAGCTATAAAAAACTAAATTAACTTTTTTTTCAACAGAATAACAAACGTTTTAGGAAGGTGCGGTTTGTGCTAGGCTCTTGGGAATTCGCCAGGTAGCATTATTATTACCCCATAAGAACAAATCACGTAATTTATCATGATATATTAATCAGCTGTTCTCAAAAAATATTCTCTCCGATACCTGTCACTGAATTGCTGACGTTCTAAGTTGTTTACTAAGGGCCCGTTCACACGATACAGTTTTTGTGCGGTACAGTAAATTTGCTGTATCAGTTATTTTGCAGTGCTTTCGTTTGCATGTACATTTCATATTGTATGTTCACATAATACTGTTTCGACTGGATCCAGTAAAAAAGCTGTTCTAGCCGATTTCTACATTCGGTTTTGTCTTCGAAAACTGTATCACTAAAATCAGCTGTACCGCAAAATAACTATCCGTATCCGGTGGCACATGTATTGTACCGGTAATGGCTATGTTCAAACGATACGCTTATTACGCTGGAAGCAGTCTTCAGATCGTCAGCATTGATCTTCTTCATTGATATTCTTCAGCATTGATCTTCTTATTAGTGAATTCCAGTGTCCAGAAGTGGAAGATATTAATTGTGAAAATTTAATTTCTCTAATATATGAGAGACCCGCCTTGTGGGACAAGACTTAAGATTAATATAAAAATAAAGAGAGAAAAATGTGTAGAATATTGAAACCAGAATTTGCGTTCTTTGATCAAACTTTAAGAGAAACCTTCAGTAAGAAACTTATTTTAAAAAATCTTACATAAATAAAATAAAAAATCCTGGACTGGAATAAATAAAACTGAACTGGAAGCGCAATGGTGGGAGTTGCTGGTCTCCTATCGGGCGCCTCCCCAGGTGGCGGATTGGGGGATGCCTCCTAGATATAGGTGGTACCGGGGAAATGAAATACCCGGGGTGGACCAAAACCAGCATAGAAACTGCTGCCTTGCAGATGGAGGTCAATGGAAATCCAAAGGCTAGGGGAAGAAAACCCAAATAGAAAATTGACTGCTGCCTTGTAGTTCAGCATTGGTTTGTTAAAGGCTAAGGAAGGAAACCTGGAAAAATTCCCTGGTCCTCCAGGTTGGGGGTTGGATGTGGGGCTAACTCCCCCACTCCATAAAAAAAAACATTTGTTATGGAAGCACAAAATGATAGGAACGGACGGCCGTCAAGGAATTTAGTAAAGGAACAGACATTTAAACAATTGCTGGATAGGGACCGTTGGCGACAATTACTAGTGCAGGCCAAGACCCGTCCTGGGTTGTAGGGCCACTGAAGAAGAAGAAGAAGGAAGCGCAATGGAAGAAGGAGGAGAGCACAGCAATAAGCAGTAAAGCCGGACCGTGTGAACATCACAGTACAGTTGACGCCGTACAGTAAAAAAACAGTACCGCAAAAAAACTGTATCGTCTGAACGGGGCCTAAGCTGCTAACAACTTTATGATCGTTGCTATCAAAAAAGCCGAAACATATTTAGTCTTATTTCTAAACATAATCCGTACGAAGGACGGGCAAAATAGCTAGTGTGGTAATAAAACTTAGAAGAAATGTATCCAAAATCGCACAATACTTGGTTTTTAAACGTTTATTATTCTGTTTAAAAAAAAGTTTATTTAGTTTTTTATAGCTAAAGACATTGTCAATAAAGTGTTCAATACTGTTCAATACTGTTCAATAACTAAAATCCCGATCGATGCTCTAGTTTTTGAGGAGAAGGCCGCGTAAAATACCTTTGGGGCCGTGACAGACAGACAGACAGAAAGTGAGATAAGACTATTTTCGGCTTATTTAATGTATAAAACGTAAAAATAACAAAAAAATATATAATTCTGATAAATGTACAGACAAAACTCTAATTTTATATATATATATAGATGTAAAACAGATTTCCACTATAGGCTCTAGGTTATAGTTGTGGCTAGTGAAAATCAAAGAATTAGACAGCTGGCTCGTTTCGAATAAAAAAAAATTGGAGAATATAACGAAGGCTGATGTTAGCCAATATATTATGTAGGTACTTTATTCGTTTGCAGTGAAAGCATTGACGTTTTCATTTTTGATTGTGTTGAAAATCTGTAAATAATTATTTTAATCGTCGAATGAAAAAAAACAGGAAAAATTTATTGAGGCATTATTTAGGGTCTGTTGAAGAAGAAAAAATTTTGTGAAGCATAATAAATTGATGATGTTTATAGAAACCAAGCAGTTGAATGTAAGGTTAGTAGGAGAGGTTCTAGTAGGCCTATGCATGCACCTTGGTTGAATGATGCATATTATGCCTATTAGCACAATAATTTGATAATAATTATAGTTTAAATCGTCCGATCAATGGATACTCAGATGTATTGGTTTATTTTATTTCCCCACTCTTTAGCCTAATGAATTTTTTTGTAATTTCAAAATTGAGCTTAGCCTAATACTGTACTTTATATGAGTTTATATAATATAAAAAACTAATCTTTTATGTATTTTATATGTATTTTTCATGATTGTCAATTTTGTTTCACATAGCTGATTAGTGTAGTGTGTACTGATAAAATGTTTGCTATTCATTTTGAAAGTACTGAATATTTTCTAATCTGTTTTATTTCTTGCTTCATGTCAGACTCCCATTTTGTTTATAAAAATAGTAGACAAATGATTCTATCTAGACTCTAGACGTTGCAGCACTGTAGCTAAATCTCAGCTTGATTCCAGCGAGGGGTTAATCTCTTAGAGAAGGGTCTTTGGCTTTGTTAATCTAACTAAAGGGGCCCACACACTAGCGAGTATGGCTCGCGAGTAAGACTCGCGAGTCTGGCTCGGCGAGTAAGACTCGCGAGTCTGGCTCGGCGAGTAAGACTCGGAAGAAAATCACCACTAACGTGTTGTGAACTTCCCGAGTCCGGCTCGGCTACTTTTCAAGGTCGGCTGGAGTGCGCCCGTGTTAATTCTGATCCATATAGCTCATCTAATCTCAAAATCTTTAAATTACAATCAATATCTGATTTGGAAGGTCATTTTATGCTCTAGAGAGAGTATTGGTTTTGCTAAAATTTCATAATTCTTGAAATTTGATTATTATTATTATTATTAAGAAATGTTTTATTTCTTCTAATTTTTTTCTGACAAGAGAAAGAGATGTCAGAGCGTTTTATAACAATTATTTTCCCACCTCTAAGTATCTTTCTTATAGATCTATAACATAATTATAGATATAGATATAGATCTATAATTAGGGAAGTGATAGCCGCGAGGCGTAGCAGGTATCTGTTCAATCAGATAGAGATAAGCTAAGCTGCGTTCTCATAGGTCCTGTTTGTAACGGTGACCGATTAGATTCGCCAGCAAAAAAGAGACTGTTCTCTGCTGTAAAATCACTTCCTGGTGGTTCGGAACCCACCTAAAACTTAAGGTCCAACTCATCAATCACCATCATCCAACTCATGACCCACGCACAGGTCTCAGACCAATGTGGGCTTCATCCTCAGAAGAAGAAGAACGTCTACAATAAAATATGCAAAAGTGTAATAGGGGGGCCCATAGAATTCAAAAGGTCAGATGAAATATAGGATTAATTTCATCTACGTTTTACTCAATTTTTATTTTTCAATTACTTCCATTTTTTCCAGTTGTATCGAAGTAATAATTGTTATATTGCAATTTATTAAATACTGTTATATTTATAATGATAATGTTATAATTATTATAATAATAAATATAAAATAGGCATTGGGCTTACATGCAAAGGGATGTATTATTATTATTATTATCATCATCATTATCATTATCATTCAATAATTATTTATTTATTTTATACACAATTTATCTGTTAGCAGCTATTATTATTGAAATTATTTTTTAGAATTTTGTTTTTATGTTACTGTAGGTATTTTTTGTTGAAAAAACAACATTCGAATATTTATTTGTATTGTATTAAAAATAAGCTCTGCACTGCAATATTATCATTTTTATTTTCTCTTGAATATTCAAGTTTTAATATACGGTTTCTTTTTTATTTTTCTGTTTATACATTAGTTTAACTTGGTAACTATTTCAGTCATAGTATTGTCATAGTAACAGTAAATATACAAACTTGAATAGATAACTCAATCAACTTATTTTTACGTCTTGTGAACAGTGCAAATAATAGCTTTCTGACGTTCTGCTATGTTATAATGAGTTGCCGAGCCTGGCTCGGCTCGGAAAACGTCCACTAACTAGCGAGTCCCAGCCGAGCCCAGCCGCGCTTGTAGCCCTGCGCGAGTCTGGCTGGGCTCGGCTCGGCTCGGGAGAAAAGAGCCCACTAACTAGTAATTTTCTCCCGAGTCCGGCTGGCCGAGTCTTACTCGCGAGCCAAACTCGCTAGTGTGTGGCCCCTTAAGACAGAAACAGCAGCTGGCTTGTCTAGGGCCACCAAAAGGGCATGTGATAAAGGCCCGGAGTAGACCCTTCACACCCTCAATGAAAAGATTACCATGCTCAAACTCTACTAGTCTACATCATGTTTAGTGGAACATTACATCATTAGGAATTCGATTCAACGGCTTTTAAAATCCTTGCAGAACTACTTGGATGAAAAAATCATTCAGCTTTGATTCAAAATCACAAGAATTATAAATTTAATATTAATAATGCTATGCTTTTAATGGTTGATTGGTGATTTTGAATTGCTCTCATAATTTGCGAGGGCTATACACACGACATTTTACCTCCAGTTTTTGGAATGAATTATTGAAATACTTTTTTCACTTTCAATTGAAATATAAACAAAATATTATTGAAATATAAACAAAATATTATTGAAATATAAACAAAATATTATTGAAATATAAACAAAATAATATATTGAAAAAATTGAAACGTGCAGTTATAATTATTAACAAAATAATTGCTTGCAGAAACTAAAAAAAAACATTGAATGACAAATTAACAGTCAGACAATATTTTAACATTTTTAAAGTGTGTAGCGAGTATTTGATTGAAAAAATGGAAGTCTTTGTCAAATGAAATACATAAAATCATTCAAATATGTAAATCAATTTGAATTTAGAAATAGAGTTTCTCATTTTTCATTTGACTCATGTAACATACCAGATTCTATACTACATACTGTACATTATTACTGCCATTGAAAATTGGAAACGGAAATGATTGAGTACATCTTTATCGCCCACTGTGTTCCAGTTCAATCATTTGACGGTCAATGAATGTAAGTGCGAGTAACATTGTAAAAGAGTTATTGCCCAAACAGCTTGGAATTGAGTGATCAAATCAAACCCATTGAGAAAAATTAAAATTTGCAAGGAAAGCTTTTCAAATGAAATTTCAACTACATCATCTTGATTGAGATAAAATTTATAGTCACCAGTCTCCATCATTTATTGAGGTGTCAGTAATTTTTCAAAACTGACAGATAATTTAATGAATCTATTATCATAGCTTTCAAAACTTCAAAGGAATTCGACATAAATTGTTATACTGTAAAATTTATTCAAATTTTGGTAAAATATTTTTGCTCATAGCATTTTCAAACCAGTTTGCAATACAGGGCAACGTTGAAACCAAATTTAACCTCGTCAAACTTCCCCCCCCCCCAAACCTCCAAAAAGTTTTTTGGATGAGTGTAAATTTTTTACCAATATAATAAGTTTGAAGCTCGTAAAATATTCATTAGCAAGAATTACCTAATTCCACTACTAAGTCTTCAATTATAAGAAATCCGCTCTAATACTGTATAATGTCTTAGTTACATTTACATTGCTTGCAACCAATCAACTCAGTGTTTAGATTTTTGTACTTGCTGAATAGAAAAAGTAGTGCGACATAAAATTTCAGTAATTGAACCACGACAGTACCAACTTTCTTTTAATGAAAAGTAATGAGGAACTACATTAACATATCAACCAATGTTTTTTTTTTAACATTCTATCACAGTGGTCGGCAAACCAGATATCACCAGCTACTTATATAGGTTATATCGTGGAAAAATTCCAGATACAATGCTTGCATTGGGTTTACTTATATATAATATGGATCTAATACCACTTTAACTGATTTCTCAAAGAGATTATACAAAACGTTTCCGGGGGAGTAACTTAGATCCCATATTTCTATAAGAGGAAAACTAATCGTCAGATAAAAACTATAGAAAAACATCTCTTTTTGCAGTGTGGAATTCACACAAAGTTTATCCATTAAAACTATATGAAACATTAGTTAATTGAAAAATTTGTAACTAATTAAAGCTCCCACATTGATTCGCATTCTTAAAAATTGAATAGTATGACCGTAATACCGGAATAATATTATGTTCCTTGACAAACTGCTGAACACACCAGATTCAACCATATTTCAATCAAAATTTTCCAATATACTTTAAATTTAAATTAATTTTATCGCTGATACGGTTCAAAGCATTAGTAAAGCTATTTTTTATTTCCCAATATTATGAATAGTTATAGTTCGGGTATGATTGATTATGAAAAATTCATAAAAATTCGTAAAAGCTTTTACAATACTACTTCTATTCTTATTCAGTACACCTCTACCCCCCCCCCCCCCCCCCCGCCATCATCAGTAGCTACCAGCCACCCCCCCAAATTTTCTGGATCCGCCACTGACAGTGACTCATAAATAGCCGAACTAATTGTTCAAATGAAGGTTGTTCTAATATTAGATCATACTTTCAATTTTCAATATTAGTTTAAGATTTACTTGATGTAGTAGAATAACTGTAAACAAAATAATATTTTGAAGTAATACATATCTCGCTTTGATCTATGTAGGTACAGAATCAAAAACTATTGTCTCGATTGTTGTTTTACTCATTCGTTCGCGTACAGATAGTTCAAACATGACTGCAAATGGTTATAAAAATTTATGACCACTGTAAACAATAATTTCGCTCAAGTAATAACATCTCGTTTTGCCGGAAATTGAACAGTTTTTTTTTTTAGTAGAAAATCTACATCTCACTATTTCTTTGGACCTTCCGAAGTAAGTGGAGCAAAACTGCCGAATAAGAATGAGAAACTACTCACTCATACAGTGAGCGGTACAGCCTACTACATTCCACCAGACATTTACTGGATCTCAATTTAATCTACAACATTTTACAGAGTATTTTTTCTTATAATTTATAGTTTTTTCATATTTTAAAAAGATCCTGTATAGATTTATACCTAAGAAGGCCTTGACTTTACTAGCTGGTTGATCATTTCACATTTTGATATTACACTGAGTCAGCAGAGGTGAAAGATGACAATCCAGAGCTCCACAATGTTCCCCAGAACTATTAACTAAATTATGTTTTTTCTATTAATTTATTTTGGTAACATTTTTTCTCTGTCCTAGCTTTTTCGCTTTTTATTTTTTACCATAACTATGATCTCATTAATTACTGTATTTTTTTGGAGGATGAAGCCCACATAGGTCTGAGACCTGTGCGTGTGTAATGAGTTGGATGATGGTGATTGATGAGTTGGACCTACAGTTTTAGGTGGGTTCCGAACCACCGGGAAGTGATTTACAGCAGTAAACGTGTCCTTTTTTCTGGCCAATCTAATCGGTCACCGTTACAAACAGGACCAACGAGAACGCAGCTTATCTCTATCTGATTGAACAGATACTTGCTACGGCTCGCGGCTATCACTTCCCGAAGTACTCTGTCGGAGTACTTCTGTATTAGCAAGCCAGTGACAAATAAAATGCTGCTGCATAATACTGCCTAAAATCAAAGACAATGTAATTAAATTATATATTTGCTATAATCTACCCTCGCCCACCACCGCACTACTCCACTAGTCATCCCCTACCAGACTGAACGATTACTGATTACGCTACTGATTGGCTACTGTAGAACTGTGGTACTGTTACTATGTAGTGTTTATCTGTAAGCTGCCGTTTTCCAAACATGGCAACAAACCGAGTAACCTAACTATTGTCCAGACAAGCTCCCATAAAGGGTTAAAGTGAGACTGCAGCCTACTCTCATTGGACTTTTCTCTTTTCTGTTTCCGTTACTTTTTTCGTTCCAGCAAAAATTGTTAAAATTTGACCTCATGCTATGCAATAGTAGGCCTACTATACCTAGTTTGGTGAGTCCACTAGAAGTGGGTTTTTCGCGATAGGTGCAAGAAAGAACGTCGCATCCCGTCATTATCATAAGCAGACTCCTATTACCTATATTCAATGTAATGCTATCACAGAGTTTTACCATAGCATTCCGCTATTTTTCGAGTTTGTGCTATTCTTGAGTCTTGAGCAAGATTGACCACTGTATATTTCGAGTCGCTCTATTAATTTTACCTGCGCATACGCAAAACTGATCCGATTAAAGAAATAAAAAACTGTATATACGTAAATTTTGCTAAAACTCTATTGATTTCTGTGTACAATATTTTTTCCCCATATGTACTTCCCATGCAAGATGGTTCCTATATGTTTTATGCACCTTTCTGCCCACGTAACGCTCGTGTCTCACCTTCAGGTAAATTTCTATACCTTTGATAATGATAACTTCAAGTTGAAAACAGTTTATCTAATCTTCTACAGGCTATTCACTAAAATTAAGAATTCACTATACTCTTTTGTTTCTACAAATACACCGTGTTACAATAATTCCAAGTTTTTCAGAAAAAAACTGAAGTTTTATTTCCAAGAAAGAGCTTGAGGAATCTGACCTCTAATTTTGGTACCTTCTATAGTGTATTCCCTATACCCATACTTTTTATATGCGTATACAATAACTGAAAAATGATGAAGTAAGGGAAATGCATGAGAAACAGATTTGTGAACAGAACACGTTGACTTCTCTTTCTCTCATGAACCGCATGCTGTGTTATCACGCAGACAATGGAGTAGGCTTTCACTGTGTGAGCGCGTCCAATGGAATTTCATGGAAAGCACCATTTGCTTACTTTGCGTTTACATTATTCATATACATTCTAGTCTGAGTGCAACTGTGGAATTCCATCCAAACCAAATAATTTTCACGGACTCTTACTTCATATAGTCTATAGGAAATTCAGCTATGCATCATTGTTTCAGTTTCAAATAACCATCACAAGTTAATGACATTTTAAGGACAAGCAGGCCAACTTCCTCCAATCAGTTTGATGTTCAAATTTAAGTAAAACTGGTTAAACCTCGTTTTTGTAATGGTCTACTGTATAAAAGTTTTTTAAATTTCAATTTCTAACACACTAAACTTTTTTTAAATTTTAATTTTATGGGATTCTATTTCAATCATAAAATTATGACGAACGTTGTTTAAATTTAATATAATTTTAATAATACCCAGAGCACGGAGCTGGAAAGTTTAGGATTCCTAATATATAACTATTAAGATGAGCCTGATCTGTCATAGACTCATAGATAAATGACACCAGGGATGCAGAATATGTCCGAACGCCCGAACATTGTTCGGGGGATTCGCCGAGGGTCTGGGGAAATAAAAAAATTAAGCATATTAGTTTTAAATTCTGATAGAACATTACTCAGACTTAAGTGCTTAAAGTCCGAGGAAATCTTAAAATAATACGTATATAATGGATATAATTAGTTATATGTGAACGATAGAATATTAAGCATCAACACAGTCCAGTCTAATTTATAGTACCTAGAAGGAAAGTGATGACTGATGAGTCTAATGTCGAGAACGCCTACGCGACCCAGCCGAAAAACCCCTCTATTTCCGTCTTTCCCTCTATTATCCCTTCCCCACCCGTCTTGCCATATCCCACTCCAGCCATTGCCAAGGTCATTATCGTTTATCGCTAAGAGTAATAAGTGAAATTTGAAGAAACAAAGTCAAGTTATATTATCGGGTTTCACGACACTTATTTTGGGGAAATTTTGGTCTTTAAAATTGATGTCTGGGGAAATTTTGGGGCTTTGGAATATTCTGCACCCCTGAATGACACTAATTTCTCAAAATGGTTGCATGAGTTTTTAATAATAAATTCAGTGGTCAACTCATAATCTGTTTTGTTTATTTTTATGCTCTGCTTGAATTTTTTTCATGGATAGGTTTAGGCTAAATTTGTTATACAATATATATACAGGTATTCAGATAAAATATAGGTACATATAGGTATGTGAGGCTATAGGCACATATCTGACCTAATTATAGGTAACTGAAATAAAATAGAATAATGTGGAGTTTTCTCATTGAAAAATTGTATTCGTCCAATCTATAAATGACTAGAATAGAATTTACTAAACTACAGTGACCTCTAGAGAGTTTTCCAAAGGAAAATTTGTCACTTTTTCAATTTGGATCTAGTCCGAATTGGATGACATTTTTTAATAAAGGATTTATCTCAAAAATTCATGAAAGGAATCGTTTAATTCTATATTGTTCTTTAATTTCCCTGTTTGAATCTTTGAACCTTATCCCCTTAGTCTTAAAGTATAACAAAGACAAAATTATAGTCAATTATTATTGTTTTCGTATCTATAAATGAATAAGTTACTGTATAATATTCAGTCTGGTTGCTGGTTTATAGAATAAGGATAAATTGTCTTTATTAAGGACGGAGTTAGGAATCAAGTGTTCATTACCCTCTCTTCCGCTCAACCCACAGACGATGAGTTGTCAATAAAGATCAATACAATCCGATTACTCATTCTACCCGATTTTCATTCAGAACGAAAGCTTGCAAGATTTAAAACGGAACGTGGGTAACAATATTGGAATAAAATTATTATAGAATAGAGATATAGTAGTAATAAATAAATATTTAAATACAGAACAGTTGGAAGGAAAATGATGGAGCTTGACCAATCAGCAAACTGTTGTTTAATGGATCGCATTAAGGTAAAATAAAACAATATTGATTACAATGCTATTACACTGGTTATTGAACGAGTAAGGCCAAATCGGAATTCCGTGTAGATAATTGATTCGAGTTTGCCTATTTCAGGGAGCCAAAGCTGCCAGCTAGCTCACTGTTCTGAATCTAGGCCAGCCGGGTCAAGGCTCACCCCTCTGTTCAACGGCGAACGAACTGAGGGTTTGGAAACATTCACCTCTGATATTGAGCTTGCCCAAGTCAACCCCTGGAAAATAGTGGTTCGAGCCATTATTAAAATGAAAGAACTGCCGTTGAATGCATTTCTGACTTCGCGACTATTGAACAGTAATGGTAGAGCTGCACCGACGGGCGGACGAACGAACGGGACCAGTCCCCCCCACCCCGAGGGAAGTTTTCAAGGATGTTTTATTAGGCAATGTCAAGGCTACAGATCTCATTTTATATTAATCTTTATATAATCTAGAATTTATTTTTCATGTTTGAACCAAATTACAGAAAAAGTATTCAACATACATTTAAAAAAAATATATATATAAAAATCACAACGACTTTTCATTCATGGTTCCCCCCCTTACGCAAAATCCTGGGTGCACCACTGAGTAATGGTGTTATCTCACTGTTAATGCTTTTCAAGAATCAATAAAAAGAACCGTCGAATGAACTGATGAAAGATATTGCGTGTGTCTGTGCAAAACTACTGAATATCCTAGGAGAGTTTTATAGAATGACTTGATATAAAAAAATACATAAAATTATCAATTATTTATTCAAATAAAAATAGACCATCTCAAGATGTATTTTAAATGACAATTCATTATAACTTATTGTGATATTATCAACTACAAATGATTGATGAACTTTGGAATCACCCAAAGATTTATAATATGTTAAATCATCACATCATCATTATTAGTTGCTCATGAAAAACTTATAATGATATATTATAAATATATGAATCTATCTTTATTGTATAATATTCAAACAAATATTAGAAACAAACATTTTTCCGTGTTGATGATGGCCACATGAATTTGAGACTTGTGCGTAGATAATAAGTGGAAGATAATCATAATGTTTAGGATTACTGTTTATGATAATTACTGTTTTATTGTTCTATGTGTGAACAGTTTGACTAGAAATTAACCTAATATCTATATAATTACACATTGCCGCTCATCAATTTTGATTTTTTAATTATCCATTATGATTTCACATTTTCTCACTTCTCATTAAGTTATAAATTTGCATTAGCCTACTTTTATTAGCCCGGGCATTAAACCACAAAAAGGCCGTGGTGGACAAACATTAATATACATCTGGTTTTTACTCTGGGCATCCCTGAAAAGATTCCCCCCAGTATGCGAAAAAATCTGGCTAGTGCAAATTCCCTTCCCCCCTCCAAATTTGGCACTTTTTTCAGTTTTTCCCCTAAAAAACGAAAACCATTTATCGCGTTGAAAACATTGTTCAATTCCAAATTGAAGAATATGAAATTTCACGTTGATTGATATATAACAATACCAAATCGGTTCAATTGTTCATTAACAATCGATTTTCAAAAAACAGGTATTTTTGTGAAAAATGAGTCACCTCCATGTTTTGATGCATTTATCTTGCTCGCTCCAACACATAACAGTTATATGAAAGAAGTATTAGATCATCAAATTTACTACCAGAAGAGTCGTCAATTAGAAAATTTTGCCAATTTGTTTGTAAGATAAGCAAAAACCACTGTATAGCGCTATTAGGCCAGTAACCGTTTCATAAGAGATATCAGGAAAAGCATTTAGTAGGCTAGTACTTTTCTCAACGGGTTTTCGTGTATCTTTAGACGCTGAGTCTAAATAATAATATAAATAATATCGTGTGACCTGGCTGGCTCAGGTCTGGTGTCAGAGTTATCAGGTCGCACCTGAATAAGTTCAGGGCCTCTGACTTGACTGAACGACTGTTTTTTAGGCAGCCGGGACCGACAGCTTATCGTGTCCTCCGAAACACGGGAGTGGCCCGAGGTAAAATCTTTTGGTCAGAACTGGGATCGAACCCGGGACCTTTGGGCTAGCAAACCAGCACTTAACCCACTCGGCTACGGCCATTCCTTGAGTCTAAATATGAACGTTGAAACTCCAAAATATGGCCTGGGAGTGAAGGGCGCCCCTTCGCTCCAATGGTGATCGTCCCTTCTCCTCTTTGAACCATCAATCGCAACTTACTGAGTGATAGCTCATATTGAGTGAAGTCCTACCTATGTATACTATCCTTTCAATTGAAATGGCTAATTATGATCAGAAATTGACATGTTACATTGAATTTTAACCGCCTCAATGGCCAAAGAAGAATGAGCTATCACTCAATAAGGTGCGATTAACCGTTCAAAGGGTGGGAAGGGGGTCCATCATTGGGGAGAAGTCCCTCTTCACCCCCTGATCACATTTTGGAGTTCCAAAGTTTAGATTCAGTCTCAGCGTCTAAAAATACATGAGAATCCGTTGAGAAAAGTACTACTAAATACTTTTCCTGATATCACTATGTAACTTACTGGCCTAATAGCGCTATACAGTGGTTCAGGTTTTTTGAATATCTTACAAACCAATTGGCAAAATTTTCAAATTGAGGACTTTTCTGGAAGTAAATTTAATGATCTAAAACTTATTTCATATAACATTTATGTATTGGAGTAAGCATTTACGAGATAAATGCATTGAAACGTGGAGGTGACTCAATTTTCACAAAGGGGTTAAAAATACCTGATTTTTGAAAATTGATTGTGAAACAACAGCTGAACTGATATGGTTTTGTTACAGATCACATGACGTGAAATGTAATATTCTTCAATTTTGAATTGAACAATGTTTTCAAAGCGGTAAATATTTTTCGAGTTTTAGGCGAAAACTGAAAAAAGTTCTAAAATGGTGGGGGGTTGCCCCTTCAAAAGTTATGCACAAGCCAGATTGTTTCGTAAACTTGTCGGAATCTTTTCTGGGATGCCTAAGGAGAATTAAAAAAATCCAGCTTTCTATGAATTTTTGTGCACCAAAAGTCTAATTTGCCTGGGCTATCTTATCATTAGTACAATTTCATTCTATCTTTGTATTTTATCAATGGATCTACCTTAATCCATTTTAATGATTTCACTTTATCATTTGCTTTAATATGTTTTCTCTCTTTATACATCAATTTTATTTATTCATTGATACAATTCGAAGTCATAAGATATACATTTTCATCAACATACTGTATATTCATTTCGACTATTAATTTTTATTAGGCTATAAGTTGATTGAATCAGTTCAGTCAGTTGAACTTTTAATAGATAATTATCAATAGCAGGCCAAACCTTTTACAAATAGCCGTTCAATACTTTGTTATCTAGTACCTACATTACAGTTATCCAGTATTTATCAGTTGGACATTCTAAAATGATAATTTGAACGTGATTCAAGTCTGCGTTTGAGGTTTGCCAAAAACAATAATTGGATAGAATCTATGAGATTCTGAACTCATATCATACCGCTCTTGGGATCATGAGAAAATAAATTATTTTAGTAGTAAATCTATTGCTGCAAACCTGTAAATTTAATGCTCCATCATACTGAAATCTAATAAAAAATAATCTCATTCAACAGTTATTTGCCATAATAATAATAAATATTTGTCTATGTAATGATAATACTCATTTTTCTTGACTTCAATTCTATGCAGAATGAAAATTCACGTACGATTGTATCGTATGCTGATTTAAGATTTTAAATTCCAATAGAAGAGAGTAAACGAATTGAAATAGATTTTTTTTTTAATTATTTGATTAACTATTTACAGAATGCAATGAATTATGTGTATTGATCAATCCCGAGCGAAAAGGAATATAAGCTAATGTAAAATGTCAATTTTTTATTTAAAAATATTTGATGGTGATACTCATTCTTGAATAAACTGAGCTGAGTCATACTGTTTGCTATTTTTGCAAACAAACCTTTGTCAAGAAATGGTAAATCACTTTTCCAATTTAAATAAATACCTGTTTTCATTTCAAACTTATTAACGTGGTAATGGCTAATGACTCATGCTTAATCTATTTTACACGATTTTAAAATTGATTGTATTGTGAGTCATGTTCCTAATTGCAATATTTGCGGACATGGAAACATTTCTGAAGGCATGAAGAAATTCTACATTCTATTTTATCTGACTATAATGTAATACAGAATACTATTTAAATAACACTTCTATTCGCCCTAGTAAATAACATACTCGATGGTAAACGGAAGATGGATGTTTTTGAAGATTCATTAAAAATATAGTGTAAAACTCCAAGTCTCAGTAATCCTCTAATAATAATGAATGAACTTGATTCATCACAGAATAAAATCGAAATTAGTATTAACTAGGCACTCCTTTCTACAACATTGTGTATTGTGTTATTTCAATACAATTTTCAATCCTATGGTCGAATAAATTATGCCGATAAAATGAGTTTGTACTAAATGAAGTCGTCGAAATGAATCGATTCCTTCTAATCTTATAACATCGAATAATTTATTCTTGGTTTTCTTGTTCCATAACGATCTGCGTTGTTAATATTGACTTTTTATTGTAAATTTAACGACTTGCAGTCAATTGACTGCAAGTCGTTAAATAATGTTAAGAATAATTTATCTAGTATATTGAATAGTGAACAGTGGCATGAGGAATTAAGTTTATTAATTTTTAAAATTCATTGTTAGGATTATGCCTTTATCATCATCATGGATAAATAATAATTATGGCAATATCACCTCGAATCATAGAAAGTTCCAGTACCTTTATCATGCCTCTACTTGACTAAGCTTAATGGAATACAAACTTCTAGGTTTCATTCTTTGCTAAATTAAAATTGTCTTGACATGGAGATCCTTCATAAACATTGCAATCTGTTAGTTGTTCGAATTTACTGTACGGTCCAATAACAAATGAATAACAAGTATCGATGTCTTAGAATTTACAGGTATAGTGGCACAAGTGAATTAATTATTCATTAGCTCCACCAAAAGATATCTCTTCCAATTTGAAATATTAGAAAAAAAATAATTACCTTTTAAAAGTGATTAAATGGTTACTATTCATGTGATGAATGAAATATTCTTTTCTTATTTTATGATTTCCCAAGCCTCACTAAAATGAGAAGCTAGATTTGTCAAGATGTCTACCATTTTGTTGCTTCTTCATTTCGCCGGTATTTGGAAGGAATGGATTATTTCTGTTCATCACGTGAATTAATTCTTATATGATGTGAGGATTTAATATTTGAGAGGTATACTAGAAATGGACTGAATTTGTAATGAGATATAGAAATGTGAAGCATTTTTATGGCTCCTTTTTAAAAAATAATTTTTGTCAGACATTCGTAAATCGATACGAAACCTGTATGAATTGAGAGAATTAAGAAGGAAGCAAACCAGAATGAAAGAAAAGTCTTACCTTGGAAAAAGTTTTCTTCGAGAAAAGAAACCGGGGCGTTGCACTAAACGTGTCAAGAGCAGTTTCACCACTAAGTGCTTTACAGCTAGCAGCGAGTCTAGATGAGAAAGGCTAGGATCGATGACGTCACACCCTTGGGCCAATGGGAAACGAGCATGCGCAGTCCACCCCAGACGCGGTGCGGGCATCTCGCCCCTACTACAGACAGTCCTTCACCCCGCGCACCCCACACCCACGTATGAAAATCTTCTGATCTTGAACTAACTGTCTGTTTCAAGACTGGATAAGTTCAAATTTAAAAAAAAACAATTCTACCATGCATTTTTAATAATTAAAAATTTTTCTTTATGAACCCAATTATCAAATTTTTCTCTTATCGGGTATGCACTAAATTCGCAGCGCTGCTGGTTAATGGATGAAGTGATTTCTCCATGGCAACAGCTGGTGCTCTCAGCCAATGGAGGAGGCTTGAAAGCCTCAACCCACCAACGGTTGTGCTTCAATTCAGCCTTGACCTGGTATCATTGTCTCCTGAATGACCCGGCTCCCGGATTTACCCCTTCCGAGTGCTTCATTTCTTCTCTCAAATACGAGTTATCGCTTATCTGTGTATTGCTTTCAGTGATTTTTGAAAAACAAGATTTGAAAAACACTTAAGTTCTGATTCGTTGCTGTAACTAGATTTCATTATTCAAATATAGGCTAGTAGATTTGCGCATTGATAGATTTCATTCGATACATAAAATAGACAAGATTCTTTTACCCATGGCAATAAAATTATCCTTGTCAGTGTCCAAAATGTCGAATGTCCTTCCGTTGATTTATGACACTGACACTGTTATGAGGAACATAAGAAATTATTTTAAAGATTAAAAATTTATCACAAGTTGGATTTGAAGGAACTGAAAGTTTTTCAAACTATTATTAATTAGGCCTACATTATACTGAAAACTTCCGCAATGGCTTATAATGGTGTATTGACAACAGCATTGAATAGCTGATGGAAATCGATGAACGCTAACTGCACAAAAAATATTCAGTCACGGTCGGTAATCGAGCCACGGGCCTGCACCCTCAGGAACAGTGTAATACTGCCAACAGCTTTGCTTTTTTAAAATAATTTTTCAATAGGGGTGTTTCCTCAATAACCTTCTATGACACAGCTTGGAAATTTCCATTTTTATACTCTAAAATATTCATACATATAAAATCTCAATCAAAATATTTATAATATAAAATCTTAATTTGAAGTTAGGAACTTCTTAATTTGGAAACTTCTAATTAGGAAATCTTAATTTGAAGTTAAAATCTTAATTTGAAGTTAGGAACTTAGAGCAGACATGAAGCTTGTATTCAAGAATTATGCATTGAACACTGTCAATATTTACTATATTACGGCAGAAGTACGTACAGTTCTTCATCTGTTTGCGAAGACTGAATTCGGTTTGGATATTGAAGTAAATTGATTAAATTAATTCCAAAGATTTTGTTTGACTTATTATTGGAAATTGGAATAGTAGATGACTGTAAAACATTTTCGCAGAACAACGCAAGTGATGAATGCTCGGTTGCAACGATAGACATAACAGCTCTTTGTTTCATTTTGTCAATGAGGCGTTTCCCTTTCGAAGTTGCAGTAGAAATTTGCATTGCAGAAATGCAATATGCCATGAAATTTACGGAAGCATCTGACAATATTGAATGGATTGCAAATGCAGCGATGCATAGTTGTATTCATTTCACCACAGATTGGGACTATAATTTATTTCAAGTTCAGAGTGGAATGATGAGGATTTATTTTCACTTGAAAATTCTTGAAATGTTTTATTGAAAAAACGGAATTAATTTAAATTCTCAAACAGCAATAAAATACTGGCATATGTCAATCAAATAAGCCTTATTTCCGTTCCATTTTTCCCATAATTCTTTTTAACTCAAGTTTTAAAAATCAGTAATAGCTTCACATGTAGAGTGAATGGAGAGTGGTAATGCGATGTAAATATCAGTATAAAACATAGATAAAATATACTAGATATAGCATGTTATTGATAATAATGTTATATTATAATATAATTATAATCTATGGTATAAACATCACTTGGCAGCTTATCTTAGATCCTTCTCACATCTTAGAACACATTTCTTCTTGTTTACAAGTTTTAACTTGATATAAATTCTAATTCATAATCCTGAATAACTGTTGATGGGCTACCACTGTACGATACTTTTCAACCAATCACTTTGCAATTTGCAATTCAGGCTTTCAAGTTGACTTATTTTTAATCTTAATGTAAAATCTCATGAGACTTCATCTTATATCAGAAGATCACCTTAGTGGTGAAAAATCTCAATTTGCTAGAAATTATTGCTAGAAACTAGGTAGTCAATAAGTCAATTTGAAAAATTTAGATTCTCATCTCGAGCCTGGATAGTATTCAGTCTTCACTAAGTAAAACCATAGATTAGGGAGTAACTTGATGGTTCGTCTATGGTAAAACCCAATAACTAGGTCTAGTAGTTTACTAAAAAAATCAGTACGACAATATTATTACTAATAATCAATATTAATACCATACTCAATATATGCTAGAAAATCATCAATCCAAAAATAGCCTCAATCTTCATCATACTGACATATACACTGTTCCTTCAAAAAGAACCAAAAACTAATTTATATTACTATACTAATTCTACTTGTTGAACGGAAACTAACAGGTCCGCACATTTTTATTTGGGAACCGTTCTCATCATGTTATCAGGTCTAATGAATTCAGGACAAAGTACTTCCTTGTTATTGATTAATCAATGATAGCTCGTTCTGTACAGCTTTTATCAATGGACTTCCGTTGCATTGTAGCGGACGGCAAGGTGGTATGGTCCGAAAAAGAAACATAACCTCTGCAGATCACATACATTCAATCAGAGACAATATGATGTAATTACCATTAGACAATATAACTTTACATTATATTGTCTTTGGTACAATTACAATAGAGAGGAATAATTAGGGTTTGCAGCTAAAGCAGTGTAGCAGATTCCTCCTGAAACACTCTGAGCAGGTATAATAGCATCATTCGTTGGAAACCGATTCAATTTAGCTTTGAGATTTGCGATGTGGGCTCAGATGAATGTCTTAAGTGATTTGACGATTATCATGAAAATCAAGCAGGATGTGACGCCCTTCGTCGTTATTCAGAGCAAATTGCAGCTGATGCAGCCCAAATCGTCATGCTCCATCGAGCTCTAGAGACGCCCCCGTGTCACTGCTTATCCGCCGCCCCCCCTAGACGGAACTATGATCTCAAAGAAAAGACTCAACTTATTAGGCGCTTGATTCCATTACCAACACACTGCTTTTCTTCGTTACCGAAAAAAATCTTATCTCAGCAACTAATTCGTACAGATTTAATCCAACTAAATCGTCTTTTTCGGAATTCTGTTGTTTTAAAAATAATTATGTTATTCTATTCCTATTAATACTTTCTGTGAACATATTTTGCATAAGCTTAAAACTTGTGCAGAGGCAATGAGGTGAATTGGCAATAATTATATAATATTATCAAACTTTAGCCAGGTGAGCGGAACGCTACCCATCAGACCACGGAGGCCAACAAGACCTTGGAAACAATGAGATGGAATTTTGTTAATGGTAGGTGGTATAGACCTTGGTGGTATAAGATCGTCAATTTTGAGCAGTCTGAGGAATCAAATGGCCTTGAATTCATATTTCAGAGTGATTTTTAACTCGGATTACTCGCGCTACGGAAAATTCTACGAGGACTCGCGCCATTGGTAACATTTGGAATTGGCCTTAAAATTGTATAGTTATAATTGATAAAAATTGCAACTGGAAATAATAAAGTGAGCTTGTTTATTGATATGACATGTAGAGCAAGTGTCTAGATTGCTCTAGGAGAGCAATAAGTGTCTCTGAGTTTAAATAGTTACGCGATCACCGTCGCCGTTAGATTCAATCTAACAATTACTGCTGATTTCCATCACTTTTCTCGATCCTGGTGGCCTTCCCTCAACACAATGGATCACGATGATCAGCGTAGTAGTTGGTCAAAATACCTGAGAAAGCATATCTACGTGATCAATCACATGCAACGAAATTTAAAAAAAAACTAGCCGACAGACTCGTGGAGGGGGAAATTTGAACTTAAATTTCTAAGTTTTGGCACGCAATAGGCCTACCCATGGAAGTGCTAAAAAATGCTAGGATAACGTCAAATCTAGGCGTATTATGGGGTAAACTTTCAAAAATGTTTAGTACGCGCCTAGGTCTAAAACAGCATATTATACGTAATTCTTGAGAGCACTAAAAAACGCTGGGAAATCTTTCAAATGGAGCGTATTTTTGGGGGAAATTTAAAAAGCCTTTCTTAGTACGCTTTTAAATAAAAAACTAAACACTTATACAAAATTTCAACTTTTTTGGTCAAGAAGTTCTTGAGAACGCTAAAAAAATGTCAATATTTAGACTTATTTTTGGGAAGTTTTCAAAACCAGTCCTCAGCACACGATATGGTCTCGACTAAAACATGTATACCAAATTCAAACTTCAAAACCAAGTGAGTTTCGAGAAACAGTGATGAATGAGTTTATATAGTTTTCACAGATTTCCTTAACTAGCACTAAAAAAATGATAAATTCAATCTAATCGCGGGTTAATCTTAAAATGTTTTCTGAACTCAGTTTCAATTTTTTTCAGGCAATAATAATAAGCGCATGGCTTTTAATGGTGGGGAGACCCTTACGGATAGTTCCACCTCGCCGTTTGTGCCATGTTATGGGGAACATGGTGGACCTACTATTTTAGGTGGGTTCCGAACCACCGGGTAAGTGATAATAAATGATTGGAAATCAGAAGCAATATAGAGCACCTGCGTTGGAACGGAACATAAAAAATGAAACCCTACACATTTTTTAAAGAATTTATATATCATATTCATTTATTTTAATCTGGTACCCAAGTCAATACCGCTCTTGACCTCCCCTTTCTCAGCAAGCTTATCAACCCAGGATTATCTGCCTCATCTCTCTCATTCTTTACACCTCATGCGAACAACTCACATGCAAACTTTTTAATTTATCTGAATAAAGAGATGTTCATGTACATCCATCTCATTTCTCTGATGTAGTTAAGTACATAATTTTTCTTTTGGCTCCTGTTTGAATTTTGTTTTGAAGTACTGTACTCATTCTTCAGAAGTAAGCGTATAATTTTTAAATATTAAACTACAGTGTCATAAATATTATTAGGATTTATTTGTAAAAAATTTATTTGTGAATAATCATTTGAAATTCATCAATCTCTCTGTTGATACATGAAAGGGGTACTAGTTATATTATGGAGTTTCAATCTGTTTTGCCTGGCAGGTATCGGATTGTTCGTTGTCAGTTACTTTGTCAGCATTTTCCAAGTTTTCTTCGTCGTTCTCGCTGGGTACAACCATTTCCTCATCTGATTGTGACTGTCTCTCAGCCGTCGACATCTTCATTTTTCTCAGCCAATCCTCTCTGAGGACAGCAGCTGTCAGTTCCAGCTCACGTCGCATTTTTACATCAAACGGTATTTGCTCTTCTGATGGCAACTGATCATCAGTTGTGCGACTGGTGGTTGTTTCGGTCAGGTAGATCATTGTTTCGGGTGGATCATCACTGATTGAAACTCGTCTCGGCCAGGAAGGCTTTTTACACACTCTTTGTTTACCTCCGCTCATCACCTCATCGGATCCTCGAAGTATGGAATCGGCTGACAGCATAGATTTTATAGACATCCTACTGAATGTCTCACTAGCCGAGTCAATAAAGCGTGCGTTATCTTCCAGCTCCTGATTCCATAAGAAAGCACCGCCATCATTGCTGGGGTTGCTCTCAAGATAAGTGACTGTGGCCCTGCCAGCAGCTTGTGCGTCCTCAGAGCCGCGCTCAAGCTCTTCACTGTTCCCAAACGAAACTTCCATTGCAGCAGGCTTTGTTAGCTTTTCTGATGAGGCATCAATTGGTGAGGTCTCATTTTGATCATCTACACCATCCACTTGGCCTTCTTCTTCAACAACCATTCCCAAATCTTGTAGATGAACGGATTTCAAATTCAGCCCATTGTTTTCAACTGGTAAATTAACAAAATCACCAAGCTGCTCAGATTGACTGTCAATTCTTAAGCCAACATTTTCTGCATGTTCTTCAATATTAGCAACCAAATCAGAATTCTCTGTAGCCATTTTGTCTGTCAATTTCACTTCGCTGTTCAGTGTTGGCTGTTCGGTGATACTACCAATGCTTCCATTAAAGTTTGCAACCTGTCCATCAATATTATTCACCATATCAGATTTCTCTTGAAGAACTGTCTCGTTTGCAGGTGATGGATTTACATTTTCACCAAGCTGTTCAGATTGATTATCAATTCCCAAATCAACATTTCCAGTCTGTGCATCAATATTAGCAATTAAATCAAGATTCTCTTGAGTCATTGTAGTGTTCTCTGTCGATTTCTCTTCGTTATCAACTGATGTATTTACAGACTTAATAGTTTGCTCGGTAGTTTGACCAACTACTCGATCATCATTTTTTTCTGTCAGATTTTCATTTGGCCTGTAAAATAATATTGTAAATAGTAGCTGATGGTGTTCAAGAAAGTAAACACTCACTACAAAATAAGGTGGATCAAATTTTGCTTAAAAATTAACTAGGAAAGAACTTTATTTATTGGAAAATTTTATGTTTCCTCATGCTATTTGAGTTGATCCTATTCTGAATACTGTTCTCCATAAATTCATTTGAATTTCCAAAAATCCTTTCACACCGAATGTGGGTCTCATTTAGACAGTTATACAAAACAATAATAATTTTTCTTGATTGCTGTTTTTATCGTTCAATTTTCATCAATAAATATCACAGGATGTATGAATATATCATGTAGAAAATTTTTAAGATGTTTAAAAAATGTTTTGTAAGGGAAATTTCACATAGTAATCTTCTCTCTATGAGATTTAATTGATGAAGCTATAGGTTTGTAGAATTTACTGGCTTCAATAGTTCTGTAATTGCAAAATTCCTGAGAAAAGTTCAAACTAAAAATTATTATTAATTTTCGATTTTGCAACCAGTCAATAAAAAAACTACTAACCTAAATAATGCTGACCTAAATAAACAAATTCAAAACGAATGTTGATAAAAAAAAACTACTGCTTATGACATAGGAACTTTGATTTATTTTGAACTGATAATTTCTAAATTATTTTGTCACTGAAAGGAATATTATCTTATAGAGTGCTGTACTCACTTTACTGTCGGTATGAATTTATTTTCGTTTGAATCCATCTCTTCATATGAAGTTTAAAATGGGTGAAAAATGATGAATTAGAATTTATGACCACAAAAATAAAAGTCTGGTGTTGCACACAAACACGACTTTCCTTGCCCATTCCGATATTTTCAATTCAATATTTATTTGAATATTAGAGTGCTGAATCAGCTGTATAGTTCAGTCACGAGAGGTTTGACGCTGACAAAAAACAATAGTTACCCAACGAATTTTTCGCGCAATGTTTTAGATCTTAGGCCTGAATCACACTATCAAATATGTTTGCCAAATAAATCTGATCAAATATTTGACAGTATGATAGCTGTTTGCCAGTGTGATCAAACTTCTTTGATCAATAATGTTCTCTTGAGTAAAACCTTTGATCAAATCTTTGTCGTGACACAATATGGCCTCCAACAAATATAACTGGACAGTAGCTTCTACTAAAATATTTATACTGCATAATAAATGAATATGAAAATTATGAAATGCTGTTTAACACGGAACATCTATTTTCAAATAGATAATATATTAACTTTTCATGTGAAATAGATAATATATTTATAATGACGCTGGTCTTCCAGCTGAAGTTCTTTCAACAAATTGTTCAGTGGCGCACCGACCTTATCTTTGGCAACATTATTGTATATTATATGCTTGCAAAGCTTCTACTGCACTGATTTTTATATTTTTCGTTATTTAAAATGTTGTTTATTGAATACTTTTCCTGGAATTTGGTACAAACTCATTTTAATGAATTGTAGATTTATATAAAATGGGATCTGTAGCCTTAACATTGCCTTACATTACATTAATAAAACGTCCTTGAAACCCCCCAACCCTGTCGGTGCGCCCCTGAGATTTTTATGGTTGTTCAACTTGTTAAGTCCTGCAATCCATTGCCTAACCTACAATTTTTTTTAATTCTATTTCTTTTTTTTTCATTACTGCACATTATACAACAGTTGCACTGACAAGCTACACGAGAGTAAAATTGTTGTTCATCCGTGTTGTTTTTTGATCAAATATGTGATGGAATTTTGATGTTACTTACAATTTGATCAAATAAATTCGATCAAATAATATTTGATCAAATTTATTTGTCAAACATATTTAATCAAATTTATTTGACAAACATATTTGATAGTGTGATGCAGGCCTAAAGTGATCTAGATTCAAAAAGTGGATCTTCTAGCCCTGGTGCGTATTACAGAGTGCCCCCAAAACTCTGAAATTCCAGCTCTGTTTTCAGCTTTTCGTAATCTACGTTCAAACTGAGCATCGCACGAAAAAACCATTCCCACCTTAATCAAGTACACTGATTTTACAAGAGAATCATATCAATTATCCTAGCTTGTATGGGTCCTAAATTTCACCTTTTCAAAATAAGGGTTTTTTTACAAAAAAATGAAAATTTGAGGTTTTGACAAGTTTTGAACGTTATTTTCTTGTGAATGATCGATCGTACATTCATAATTCAAAATCTATCTGCGAATAATTAACGTAGATCTCTACAATTTAAAAACAATCTCATTTTTTATTTTCAATAGTTTTTGAGTCAGAGTTGTACAAAACTTTTCGTGTATATAAAAAACTGCTGGAATTTAAGTGAGAATCTGAACTAAAAATTTCTAAATAATTACTTCAGGATTTTTCTTTTAGAAGATCGCCTTTTTGGATTTAGATCACCTAAAACCCTATTATAATTGCGCGAAAAAGTCGGTGGGTTATCAGTTACTTCCCGCGATGGCCCTTTTTTCGCCTCCCGTCAGTGGAATAGTAATACAGTGATAGTTTACAGTGTTTTGGAGTGAGTCAGCTAGACTTTCCGCTTCCTACCGCAGGAAGGAAGGCGAATGTATAGGAGAAAATATGAAAATATAAGTATAAAATGGCGGGAATATATAACGTCAAATGGTATATTATGTAATATGTAATGAGAGACGAAGAAAAAAGAAATTTTCGTCTACAACCATTGCTAGCCGTTTCATTCAACCTTCACTAAACCCCCTCATTCGACCCGTCGCGTTAATGCCTGATCTATGATGTCCATCTCATTTAAGCTGTTATGAGAAAATTTCAATACCCAAGTTTCATTTTAAAAATATATTCTGCAATATAAACACATATCTGGGTTTACGTTCATCTACTCTTGTCTCCCACACTCCACACTTCCATGGCAACTTGGTGACTTACGAAAAAATAACCAACATTTGATCAACTAGTATAAGCTCCTTTCACCTATCTCGAATACTTGATTATTAGTTTAGCAGTTGACTCTTAGAGCAAGCTAACGCAGTAGGCTATATAAAATTGTAATTTGGTCTGTTATAAATCATGTTAGTTGGGTGCTTGTTAGAGATTAGACACAACTCGAGTTGTTAGGATGTTAGCTGAATGTAGTTAGTTCGCTTGAAAGCAAACTTACTTGAGCTTCGAAGGTTGTCTCCCAAAATTGTGGTACTTTTCGTTTTGTTTCGGAGTGCTTTGTGTCAGTGATTGAAAATCTGTGGCGGCTGGAAATTTTGACGGATCTGAAAAGATATTTGTTGGCGGTTTGGGAGCTTGAGGTGAGTCCAACATGATGGGTGATATTTTCGAGGGTGGGTCATCATTTATTTTGGTCGACTGAAATATACGACTTTCGGGTGATAACTGTGGATCGGGATGGAATTTGGAACGACTCTGAGGTATTGGTTGCTGGGGGGATGGTTTCGGTTGCTGGACAGGAGGTGGTGGAGGTTTGGGAATTGGCTGATCTCTTGTTAGACTTGGCTGTACATTCTGCGGTGTAGTTGTTGGTGTCTTCGGTGGAACTATCGGAGATGGAGGAGGAGGAGGAGGAGGAGGTGCCACTTTGGCTGCTGTATTTTTATCAATTACTGGACTTTGAGGAGGTGGTTTTGTGCCTTTCGAAATAGGTGAGGATGGTGGTGAGGCTTTGGGAGTGGTTTGTTTCCCATTCGTTTGATTTGTTGGTTGGGGACTCAGTTGTTTTTGTTCTGGAGTCCAACGCTGAGAATTCGGTAGACTCCATTGTAATCCTTGGACTCTTCTAAATTGAAAACAAAAGAAGAATAGGATAATAAAAAATATGATAAAATAAAGTGATAAAAAATATGAAAAAGTTACTAACAGAACAGAAATTAAGAATTTAATAACAAAACTGACACTGTATTTCAATTGAATATATTGTCTCTACTCACTTCTATTGGAGATGCTAAAGGGATGCATTCACTTCTGAAAAAAGCTTCGGCTGAAGAAGCTTCTTTTCAAAAATGAAATGCATCCCTAAAGCATCTCCAATATAAGTGAGTAAAGACTATATTAAATTGAAATACAGTGTCAGTTTTGATATTAGTTTGTTTATTAAGTATTTCGTCATGGATAACATCACATAAATTAAGAGTTTAAATTAAACTAAACTAGGTAAATAAAAAATGTTTGTTGGTAATAATTTGTTTCTGATTCTGACACTGTTGCCAGCCAGGGCGATAATTATATTACTTGATTGTGTTAGATCACTTCTTTTTTATTTTTATTTTTGTCTCTTTCAACATTTGCGTTTTTCCTTCTATTAATTTATTTTGGTAACATTTTTTCTCTCTCCTAGCTTTTTCACTTTTCATTTTTTTACCATAAGTATGATCTCATTAATTATTGTATCATTTATTTAATTACTTTAGTAAATTACAAGTTATTGCAAGACTTTGCAGTCAAACATTTGAACAGAAAATTAAAATATTCTACTCACTGAGCAGATGGTCATTTCGGACCGCGTGGATCCATCATCGGTGCTGACTAGATCGTTGGTTGCTGGTTCTTGTAGTGGCGGGCTAGGTTGTCATTTAAAAAAAGAAGTCAAATAGGGTGTGAGATCTGAAGTTTGTTTACCCATTTAATATGTTGTGTTTATTGTTTTTTGTGTGTTTGTAAATGTCATATTGCTGTATATTATTTAATTCATGACTTTTTTTATTTTCAGAATTTCTAGATTGCATGTTGGTGAATGAGTGATTCTCGTGGATGAGGTGATTGGCAAATGATGATTCGGTATTGTTTTTATGGCTTTTATACGGTATTTTGAATGTCGAGTCAACAAAAATGTCAAGCCAGCCCGCCACTACAAGAACCAGAACCAACGATCTAGTCCGCACCGATGATGGCCCCACGCGGTCCGAAATTTCACTCATCTTTCACAATTTCGCGATTTTGTGACCGCTACCATAAGTTATTTGCTAGAAAAGAAAAACTCCAACCTGGATTCCCGGATAAGACCGGGTAAATGTTAGTATAAAATAATATAAAAAAGGTTATTTGTGTTTTTTAATACTTTATATGGTAGAATACTACTTATGGTAGATGATTAATTAAAAAACTGCTGTACCAGAAATTTGGATGAAACAAGAATAGCCTGTATCTAAATAACATTAAAAATTAGCTATCACATATTACAGTTGCACGTATACTACATTATTGCACATAGATCAGAACCAAGGTTTCTAGTTCTAGAACATAAAATGTTGAACATTATTGTTCTCCTGCTAAACTTTTATTGTAATCTAATAATTTGCAATCTAATTTTTATAAGATATTTTAATCTAATAAAATATTGATTTTACTGAATTTACAAAATTATACTCATTAGCAATCGACGTGAATTTTCATTCTCTCCAATTAATTTTCCTAATGATGACTAAAATTTCTGACAAAATGAAGAATGGATTTGTTGTGTATTCCACATTCCACATTCTATATTCTCATTCTACATTTACTCCATTCTCAATATATTTTCGTGTACAATGAAGATGCGATCAAACGGCAAATAGAAAGGAAATTCTTTGACCGAGGAGAAAAAAGAAAAAATGAAGAGGCCGTTCCAGATACTTCCTGCTATTGTGGCTCACTCTTTCACTGGCATTGTTCGACGAATTGTGGCCAGATTCGTCTCGCGCGTGGAAGAAGGATGTCAGGTCACCCGACAACAGTCGTAGCAGCAACCGCGATCCTTCATGTTCGAGGATTCAGATGCAGCATCTTTTCCTGGCTACACTCCTGATCCACACTTGGCAAAATCCACTCTTGTTCCGAATTAGAATACTTCAATTTCGAATGTTCAATGACAGTCTGGCAGTAGAAATGGCCCTGTTAGTGATTCCCGGCTAGGTTAGCGATTTTTCGTTTCAAATAACATCACTATGCACACCTGAAGCCTCCAGTACCGTACGTTTTTACATTGATACTTGACATAATGATTGTAATGTTCATCACTGATTGATCAGGAAAAATCTAAGTTGTATATAATATAACCCGGAGATGCTAAAATCAGCAATACTATTTTGTATAACACAGGGCCGTAGCCAGGGGGGGGGGGGTAAAAAGGGTAGCCAGGGGGTAAAAAGTTCGCCCGACCTAGAGGGAAAAAATTATTATGAATTTAAATTTGAAATTACGGAATAATAGGAGATAAATTAAATTTGGGGAAGAAAACCAATTTATTTGTCTGTATTTCTAATATGAAGGGAATTTCCGGACAATTACATCTCTTATTAAACGACTTCCAAAAATAACAAGGTTCGACATGCTTTTTTTACACTATTTCAGTTGCACAGCTCCACCGTAAAGTTCTTGGTTACAGCTAGAAGTGATTCAGAGTTCTAGAGAAGTAGCAGAAGAAGTCTCTCTCCCGTTTTTGAGAGAGAAAATCCGGATTCGAAAACAAGGAAATGTTTGACTACAAATCAACAGACGAATCAGAAAATATTGCAAGTAACCCCTCAGAACGTTTGAAGATCCAATTTTTTCACTGCTATAGACTCAACTTGTATTGCTGTGAAAGAAAGGTTTTCCCTGTTAAATAAAGTATCTGGTGTTTTTGGATTTTTGTATGACATTCCTGACCTTAAAAACAAGACTACGTCAGAGGTTGAGTCAATGTGTAACAACTTGGAAAAAGCATTGACAATCGAAAAAGATAATGGTTTGAATGAATCTGACATTGCTGCTGTGTGGGACTATGTTCTGAACTAAGAGGAATTTCTCATCATCTCCATGCCACAGTACCAAAACCTAAAGAAGTCCTAAATTAAATTTATGAACATAATTTGTAAAATGGGTTACTTAACATTTGAGTAGCCCATCGCATTTCGCTTACTTTGTCACTTTCCATAGCTAGTGCTGAACGAAGTTTTTTCAAAACTTAAGTTAATTAAAACCTACCTGCGTAGTAGTACAATGTGCCTTGAGAGATTCGTGGGTTTTGGCGACAATTTCTATAAAAAAGGAGTTAGCAAGACAGTTAGACTCAAAAGCCCTCATACAAGAATTTGCTAAGCAAAAAGCAAGAAAAGGACCATTAGGACTTTAGTCTTTATGTTTCTGGAGGTTTGTGGATACTGTACTGTATTACATTGTAAGTGAGTTTTATGTAAAATTGACTTTCGTTTCATTTACTTACCCAGTAGGCCTAATTAATTAAAGGTTATAAAATAAAGTTTTTTGTTACATAACTTATTAACAAAAAAACATATTTCCAAGGTTCCACACATGGTAGACCCTACCAAAGACACTTTAATAATGAGGGCGCTGATTTTTTTTTCGCCTAGGGTGCCAAAAACCCTAGAGCCGGCCGTGGTTTCAACGTTGCAAATCAAGTGTGAAGTGATACAGTACTAGAAATTTTTGTTTTTAGGCTCGCCCCTCCTGAAAAATTGCTTGCCCCTCCTAGTCCTCAATCCTGGCTACGGCCCTGGTATAACAATTGAATTAGAGATAGCTGGAAGTAGGAACATACTAACATACGTGCAGGGTGTCGATTGTTGTTAAACAAAAAGGGGGTTTGATTTAATCGTTGAGCCGATGTAACTGTTTGAGGTGAACTGGGTAAAATGACTTTTTTACAATTAAGATATCCACAACATTATAGAGAGTTAAATCTTGTCTTTTGTACTATAGTTCCATTTTTTTTTTAATGCTTAGTTCTTCAAAATGTTATTCCTTTTCAGCAAAGATTGGTTTCTGGAAGCCTTCAAACTTTAGGAACCCACTTTTAATCCATTTTCTCCTACGAGAGATGAAGAGACACATTTACAAACGAGTATACTTATGAATAGAAAGTTATTTGTTACCAATAATATTTTAAATTTAAAAATAAATGGAGTGTGCAGTTTTGTAATATTCATTATGTGTTCAGATAACCATGAGCATTTAATGAGCTAGAATAAAGTATTCCTTATAAAATGTCATTAGCAATCAATGAAACTTAGATGAGGAATAACTTGAAGATTTATCTCATCAAACGCTTTGTCAGTCTCAATTTTTCCACAATAACTTATAAAAAACACATAAAAACATTGAATAATTAATTCTAGAAAAACTTGATTGCCTTATCTAAATATTATTGTTTTATTTCTTTCAACTCCTATCCAAACTTGAATGCTTGAGTACACCTGGATGTTTCAGTTCTGTAAAAAATGTCATCTGGCATAAAACCTGACAAAGCTAAGCCGTCAGCCAAGTTGTTCTGTCTAATGCTATGAGATTGAAACGTATTTTTAGAGTTATTGCTACAGAGTTGGCAATTTCTAACTTTTTGATTCTATTATCTGGCAACTAAACAGCATCTAACCAGGTATACTCTCAGTGTTGAACGAAATCGTACCTTTTCAAAAAGAGCTTCACTGGTCTTTAACATTCGCTCTAGCCTCTACGGTTTAATAGCTACATTTTTAGATCTTTCTAGCAGTTTTCACATCTACAACATAGAAAATAATATCATTAATTCCTGCCAATCTTATTTGAAGAGTATTAAATCTCAAACAATGTCTAATATGTACAGTATTTACTCATAGATTATTTCCACTATTGCACTATATTCGAATATAGTTCACAATCATAGGCTACTGCGAAAAAGATGATCACAATTAATTATTCTACTGTAATATTATTTGAACATTTAATATCGATATACCTATATCAGACAGTAAATATTATTTCAACCTCTCCATTTTGTAAATTCACGTAGAGTAATCTTATCTGTTTCATTCTCTTCTTTTAGCGTTCTGTTTTGTTGGGTAAAGACAATCAAAGCAACATAAAACTCTTTAATATTATATTTTTAAGATGAAGTGATTATATACAGTATTATACAATTCTTTAATTGCAAAATATATTTATGCAATTAGTTTTTTAATTTCTTTTTATTTTTGAACACTCAAGACCTTTGAACTACGGACATTAAAAACAGCATAGAAGGAAATTAATACAAAATTGAAAAGGATCTCAAAAATCATTGGTTTTTATTTTGAAAAATATGACATTTTATAAACTGTATATGGAAAAGCATATTGCTTTATAATAAGAGACTTACTCCTGTTGGATTTGGAAAATTTGTGTCGCAACCAGTTTAAAATAACTCATGTTCAGGTTCAGGCCCCCTACAAATTAATTCAGGAGCTGTTACCATTTGAATTATCAGTTCATTCATATTATTTATAGACTGTATTGTTACAATTTAACAATATTGTAAGTGTATTGTAACAGTTGTAAATGTTGTTTAAGGATTGTTAATTATGTTTGAGTTGATAGGTAATATTTTTACTCAGTTGTATTTTGTTTTCCAGCTTCCTTTTTTTCTAGACATAGAAGAAAAACTTCTAAAATTACAGCACACCAATAGTAAGAATCATAGCGATGAGTATGAATAAATCCGCTAAATGAATGTCTATCAGCAATCAAATGTCAGCATTTGCAATCAGGGTCTTGGATTTTGTTTTGGTATTTCGTTCAAGCTTCTATGAAACTCTGGACTTATTCCAGAGCATCAGCCAGAGTTGCTGAAGGAACACAATCTGAGATTGTTTAATAGTCATGTATTCTTGGATACGATCGAGCGCCAAAATCCCCGGGACTTGTCTGTTTCAAATGAGAAGCTCACACACCGTCTTTCGCGGCTGTAGCTATAGGCCCACTCGGCGCTCTTCAAAAATACTAAAATATCTTCTTTCAAGAGAAGTCAAATTAGTCATTAGGTTATGATGGCTAGTTGAAAATGTAGTTTGTTTGTCATTAACATTTATTTTATTACCTCAATTTACAACTGACAGCTCTATTTAATGTTTATATACGACTTGAAATGAATACAGTATTACATAAATGATAATAGAATTCATAAATAATGTAGCAAATATGAAATTGGAGAGAATAGAAAAAAATAAGAAACAGTGGTTATCGGTGTTATCTGCTATGTAGATGTTTACTTTTAAGCAATTAATTATTCTGCTTTTGACACTTTTATGGTGTTCACTTGGTAATTAGTAGAATGTTCTAGTTGTTTGATTAGAAATTAATGGAGTCTTATCGAATATAGTAGAAAGTTCCAGTTTCCTTGATTTATTTATTCAGAAGATGATAGAAAAATGTAGAAATTGCTCGATTGTTGAAAAACCTATTTAAGGCGAACGCATTTGTAAATTAGTTCAGTTGTCTTTGAAATTCATTGTGATAAACAAGTTGTGTCAGTTCTATATTGTGTCTATATATAGTGATAATTCTTTCTCAGTGACTATAGAGATAATTCTTTTTCCTATTTAATTCATACCAGTGAACTACTAAATAGTGTTTATTGTATTACGGACTAGTGCTACGTAAGTTAAGTGTTCTTTTTCGACGTTTCTTTTTGAATATTATTTGACAGTTTATTGTGCAGTTATTAATTAATATTAGATCGGCCTTTTAACTTTTAGTGATTGATTTTTGTACAGTTCATTGGAATCTCTTTATTAGTTGAACAATATCGATTTGTCTGCTTTTAATTGCTTATTTTTCTGTAAGACATTATTGATCAGTGAGTGTTGTGATTATTTGTGTAAATAAAGTACGAGTGATAAATTTAAGTGTTGCCAGCGTTATTTTAGACTTAGAACCCGTAACAATAATACGAAATTATTGCAGAGTGTACTACTACCGACAGATTTAACTTAATGTCAGTGCTGTATAAATTTCGCAGTGCGTTACATTTTGTATTCAATTTATTGCACATTTGGAGCTGTCAATTTAAGGAGACTTAGATTACGATAAAAAAACTTTCTCTTACTATAAATTTATAGATTTCTTTGAAGACATTTAAAGTATCTTCATAACATGTAAGTAGTGTTGAACAGGGGTCTCCAAACTTTTCAGCCCTCGGGCCAAAATAATTACCCCAGTACGTCCGAGGGCCAGAACCGTTTTCATTTTCTACTATCTATAGAGTGTTTTTAGAGGAATCCCCCTCCTCCTCTTCCTTCACTTTCCCTCCCATACCTCCACCACTAACTCCTCATTATCCACACCTCCTTCACCTAAGAGCACGGACTTGTTCCTTATTAGAAGAGTAATTTTTAGAGAAATTTATACCGTACATTTGATTCTGAAAATAAATATATTGACTTTTCATGTGAAATTTAACGACATGCAGTCAAATATTTGACTGCATGTCGTTAAATTTCACATGAAAAGTTAATATTAACAACGCAGTTCGTCATGGAACAAGAAATCCAGGAAAATATATTGAATTAAAAAAATTATTCCTTTTGTCAAAGATGGCAAAGATTACAAGAATAAAGATGAATAAAATTGGCAGTTACTCAATCATTAATCTTCAGGGCCTTCTTTCAAGTGGTAAGAATGGATTTATGTAAAAAGAGCTGAAAAATAGGATGAAACATGTTACAAGTCTGTTATTGCCGTAATTATTGTGATATTTCATAATATACACAAAAATTGTTATAAAAACATGGGGTTTCAAGCTTTTAGTGAATTAAATTTCTTAAAGTCAGCCGGTTAAGGCGAGCCTGCGGACCACTTATATATATACTATAACTTCTAAAGACGTCAAGTATGCGCCTTCAGAAAAAATACAACTGCTAAATCTGAAAGTAAAATGATATTTTGATAATTAGTACAATCAAGTAATTGAGTAGTGGAATTGATAGTAGAAAATAATATTAAGTGGCAAAACCTTATGAGCTGTCGCGGGCCGGATTGCTCACACTGTCGCGGGCCGAATTGATCGCATTGGCGGGCCGGATTTGGCCCGCGGGCAGTAGTTTGGAGACCCCTGGTGTTGAAGACTCCGCTAATCTTCACTTAACTTTATTGCATTGGGATATAAAATGTATGCTGTCATTTTTTTTAGTATTGTAATTGCATTTATGACACTTCCCCATTATATTTGATACTTTCAAATTTTTTCCCTTCATTGTCACAGGCCATTTCAAAGTCTGGTTAAAAATAAACTTCCTCTGTACTAGCACTAAAATAATACCGTACTATAGCCTACAATGAAGATCATGCGCTGGAAATTATCAAAAATATCAATTTAGTTATTATTCTACTATAAAATATTTGTAAATAAGCAATTGAGAATTGTGGTGATAAGTGGCACAATCTGCGCTATAGCTGGCCTAATAAAGTACTGTGTATTCATGACAGAAGAGAAGATGACTGCTCTGTGCAGGCAGCCGTGCCTGGTGCGGAAGGCAACATTTAGCCGGACAATTCACATTCTCTCTCGTTCTACGCTTTTGATGTTGTCTCTCTCTTTTTCAAATAACGCCCATACGTTCCAATTTCCTCTTTTCCACTTGCAGTCCGAAATCACGCCCCCGATCAAATAACAAAATATTTGTCCAAAACTAACATTGAAAACCGTTCTTGTTTGTCAAATAGAATTTTGGCTGAATGAGAATCCGAAATTGGAAATTCTGTTCAAATCGAGCATTGTGATGTCTACTTGAGAATCTTCTATTCCGCGAGGATAGTGGAGTCTATTATTTTGGCTCTCTATCTTCCATGATGCATTTCTCAAAAAATCATTTTAAAAAGTTTACCAATATCTACGTAACTTGAATGGTCTTTTAGCACGGAATTTTATACTATGAACAATTTGATGATATTTAATATTATCAGGAGATAAGAAATCGGAAAAGGGAACACTAGACAGAGGAAGATGGAGACATCTTATGACTTTTTAAGGGACTCTAAATTTAAAAAATGATACCAAATTTACTTGAGAAAAACATTATAGAAGGAAACAAGTGGAGTGAGAAAACCTGACCAAAACTAAATTTGTCCAGATTACTATTTACAATATATGACAAATTGATAGAAATATGTGTTTAGAAAGATTAATGAAATTTTGTTGTCTGATTTACATTTCAATATATTGCGCTTGACTACAATTTCACGTTCAAAATCAACATTTTTAAATTTTCCATACCAAATCATGATCAGCAAATAGATCTTTTATCTGTCAAATTCAAACTGTTGAGTCAGGAATACTTTTGGAAATAATTATTTTATTCTCCATAAAAGTTCAATATAAATGGAAGCTTCCATTTGAAAAGGTTAAATTATCATTTTGATTTTATTATTCAACACTGCTAATTTCTTTCTAACTTCTTTTCCAATTTATTGTAATAATCATTCCTAAGTTGAGGAATACAAAACTAATCATTTAAAGATTTAAAGCGTTATAAACTCATATTTTGGGAAGTTTCTTTTATGAAAAAAATTCTATAATCGTACTTCGTTGTTGTAATTTCATTTTCACTCGTTCACTAAGTAATATCTAACTAGAAAACTGATATTGTAATATATTTTGTGTTATGGCCATTCCGCACTGTTGCAGTGCTTCGTCACAGCCAAGGGAAGTCTCAGGGAAGGTCATGGGGGTCATGACCCCCCGAAAATCGGAAATTTACTGATGAAGAAGTAAGAAGGAGGGGCAATCTCGCAAAAAAAGGTCAATAAAACCCATTTGTGACCCCCCCCACAAACCGCAACCTGGGACCGCTCCTGCGTCAGACCCGTGTAAGTGGGTGTGCCGACCATATCTGACGAATAGCATGTCTGACAAAGTACTACAACGGTGAGAAATAGTCATAACACATGTAGGTGTTCACATTCACTAAGAAGTATTCAAATATCAATTTTTAATTTAATATTCTTTCTTGAAAAAACTTGTAACTCTTCTCAGATCACTTTAAAAAAATCAAGAGGGATGGGATTTCAAAATATTCTTGGCCATTACAACGTATTTATCCTCTTGCATAAAATGTTCGCATGAATTCAAGCCAATGTTGAAAGAATACTTTTAGTATACCTATATTCTATTAACCTTGCATTCAAGCGACCAGAGAAGAGTTGCTTACCACAGATTGAGAACCTACAAAAACAAGTTATTTTATTTTGACCTTATGAAATGATCATGTTGTAAAAATTAAGAAGGCTAATACAATTTTCCGTTCGGTAGTGAAATATTTTTCTGAATTCATCTTTTTCAAGATGTTTATTAAAAAATGTACGAAATTTGAGAAAGTCCATTCAATTTTCAAATAAGTATTTTTGATAATTTATCTTAGCCTATACTTTACCGTACTCAAAAGCTATTTGTAGAAATTGTGCGAAGGCAGCTTGAACTTGATCTTAAGCAGGGATTTAACCCATTAAAAGTAGAAACAAGTAAAAAAAGAGAAAGTTGTTTGGCTGATGGTATGCTGCATGGATGAAGAACTGTGGGAGGAGATAGTTTGGCAGGCGATCAACCGGGCAATGTACTACGGTAGCGGCAGCCAGCTCAATTTATTTTGGGATGTCCGTCCGTTTGGTCCGGTCACACTGTGGACTGTGGATGCTCGCTTTATTATCAGTAGCTTAAGATTCCTTTTTTTATTGAGCTTACTTTGCCCTGGAGCATATAGATGGAGGACTGAAAACAGAAAAAGCCTACGTGTCACCGATCACACTTCGACAACAACCTTTGGTGAACTCAATGTTGTCCTCAGAGATGGTTCAGTAGAGGATTTTTCTATCAGCTGATATATTTAAGTAATGTTTACAATTTATTCTACCATAAATTCATCAAAACAAAACTATTTTCTCAATGTTCATGCATTTATTATTTGTATGAAAATGAGTTTCGATTTTAAGATATGATGCCAAAACCATTGAATCATATGCTCCGATAAAACAGCAATTAAATTGACGGCGTTGATTTTATTTAACCGACTTCCAAAAAGAACAAGGTTACTATATTCGACCTTTTTTTTTTTCTATGTTTGTACATCAATTTATCGATCAATATTGAACCGATTTCGATGATTTTTTTTTAAATGAAAGAGCATCGCTCAGCGGTGGTCCCATCCAAGTTTCGCAAGGATCGGTCCAATACTTAGCCCAATATTAAACAAAAAGGAGCATTCTTCGATGTCTTCATTTCAATCAAGTTTCAATAGGATAGTTCCACACATAACCGCCAATCGGATAACCGGTGTCGTTTACCAGGCTGATCATTGTATCATATGGAGCGCTTTACATCTAGACGGTTTTCGAAATCATATGATGCAATGCAATTATGCCGGGTAAACGACATCGGTTATCCAAAGCTGGTTCAGTGTGAAACAAGCCTGTAATGTCCCGTTTTGACCAATCACGTGAACTTAATTTGAATCGAGAATAAGAAGAATATAATATTTCTGTCCATATGGTCATATGAAAATTGTAAATAATTTAGTTGATGTTATTGAGTCATAGGAATAAGGTTATTTATTTAGTTTCAATCATGAATTGGAGAATTTGGAAAAACAGCTGATCTCAAAAGTATTTTTAGTTTCACTGCTTTGATGGATTAAGAATATTTATTCGCCATTAAATACATGTGCGTACAATAGGCTATTTTGAGGTTATGTTTAATGATCCTTTTGTACTAGCTCAAAGTTTATGTTTTTTATATTAAAAAAAATATATATGACTAATATCACGAAAAATATCATACATAACTCGTCCGGGAAGATGTGTACCATACTCGTATGATAATACCGCACTCAACTTCATCTCCCGCGTTAACTTATCATATTCAATTTCTGACCATAATTAGCCATTTCAATTGAAAGGATAGTATACATAGGTAGGACTTCACTCAATATGAGCTATCACTCAATAAGTTGCGATTGGCGGTTCAAAGAGGAGAAGGGACGATCACCATTGGAGCGAAGGGGCGCCCTTCACTCCCAGGCCATATTTTGGAGTTTCAACGTTCATATTTAGACTCAAGGAGTGGCCGTAGCCGAGTGGGTTAAGTGCTGGTATGCTAGCCCAAAGGTCGCGGGTTTGATCCCAGTTCTGACTGAAAGATTTTACCTCGGCCACTCCCGTGTTTCGGAGGACACGTTAAGCTGTCGGTCCCGGCTGCCTAAAAACAGTCGTTAAGTCACGGCCCTGAACTTATTCAGGTGCGACCTGATAACTCTGACACCAGACCTGAGCCAGCCAGGTCACACGATATTATTATTATTATTATTACTTATCATATTTTCAGTAAACACAATTTTCCACACTTGTAACGTAATATAGGCCTACTATTTCAGTGTAGGTATATTCTGAAAGGGACCACATCAAAATGAATCAAATCCATTTCACTTTTAAGAAGCCTTTCGCTATTATAATTTTCCTAAATACAATATTCCACATTTAATGAAACGTTGTAGAATTTTCTTTAGTTTATCTTTTCTTATAAGTGAATTTTTAGTTACTTAAGTTTGGATGTTATATATTGATTATTGGCTTGCTAATTTGATAAATATTTCATAATGTAGGCTTTAAGAAATTTCTCATGTTTTCAATGTTTGAAAATTCAACTAAAAAGCTTAAAATAAAACATATTATTATTTTAAAACAAAAAAAGAAACCGACTTCAGTGAAATTATGAAATACTCACGTACTAAAAAGTTTAAAATAAAGTATTTACTTTAAACAGAGAAAATTTTTAATTTCATACAAGTAATCTTTTGAAGTCGGCGCCAAATTTCCCATAAACTTCTAAAATATAACAGAATTACTCTGTGATGTTTTGCATTACGAAATAATTGAACAATCTAATATCAATACTGGCACTGTATTTCAGTAAAAGTGAGTGTAAATCACATATTTAATTGAAATACAGTGTTAGTTTTGATATTAGATAGAATTTCTTATCAATCACTGTATTTCAGTGAAAGTGAGTGTAAATCACATATTTAATTGAAATACAGTGTTAGTTTTGATATTAGATAGAATTTCTTATCAATCACTGTATTTCAGTGAAAGTGAGTGTAAATCACATATTTAATTGAAATACAGTGTTAGTTTTGATATTAAATAGAATTTCTTATCAATCACTGTATTTCAGTGAAAGTGAGTGTAAATCACATATTTAATTGAAATACAGTGTTAGTTTTGATATTAGATAGAATTTCTTATCAACTTCATAAAATATTTGGCGTCGACTTCAAAAGATTACTTGTATGAAATTTAAAATTTTCTCAGTTTAAAGTAAATACTTTATTTTAAACTTTTTAGTACGTGAGTATTTTATCATTTCACTGAAGTCGGTTTCTTTTTTTGTTTTAAAATATGTTTTATTCTCTATATGAACAGCCTCAAACACCAATTTAAACTGTGCAAAACATGTTGCATGAAAAATATTTGGAAAAAACTTATTGTAAGCTAACTCCTCGTTACCAATTACTGAATTAAAAGACTGTAACTGGTGGATATCGGTATCCTGTCCGAATGTTTGAAATGAAGAGTCTTCAAGCAATACATAATATATTCTCCAAAACTCTAGTCAACTGTACACCTGAACTACTTACTTCAATAAAAGCCTCAGCCTATATAGGAAGGAAATTTTATAATTAATTAGTTAATACAGTCTCTGAAGAATTATGGAAGAGCTAACAAATTTAAAACTGAATGAGAAGTATCATGTGTAAAATGGCTTTTCATTGTAATAATTACATATGAATAGTGATGGATTGCATATAGTATCGTACGGTATTATGGTAATTTGGAAAGCTACCTACTACGGTACTCATTTTTCTACGGTGGAAGGAGGAGAAGGTACCAATTCCAACTTTAAACAATAATTGATTTTGTAAGATAATCTATTTTTTATTAGTTTTCATTTAGAATTGGCATTCATGCTTTCAAAGGATAAGGAATTAGTTACTATTTTTAAATTACTATTACTATTTTTATAATTTGTTGCGTAAACAGAACTGAAAGGTGGAGGCAACATTTTCAGGCTTATTCAATAGAGGAATGCTTTTTGAATCTCAGCTTTCATATTATTTTCCATTTTATGTAGCCTACATTTTTGTACAACATTTTAACATTTTCATGTTTCACATTACAGGTCTTTTTAATAAATTGGTGAAATGCTGAATTTTTAAAAGACACTGCAAATACATAAGAAAGTATATGAATGCCAAACATTAAGCGTTTTGAGAATATTAAAAGCATTTCTTAGAACAGATTTTTGATTTCCGTACCGTACCTTTACCGTATCTCTCTTTAGAATGTTGTGAAATTCCATGTAGAAATAGCCCTTTTATTTTTTTCTTTCTTACACACTTTTCATCTTTCTAGCTGTGTTGCACTCCCTCACTCTCAGTGGCGGTCCCAGGATTTCATTTCGGGGGGGATGACCACCATTTCTGGGTCCCCCCCCCCCCCCGGAAAAAAATGTGGAATTTAAAGACTAAAAACGTATTTTTATACGTATTTAAGCTCTAAAATATGCTCAAGCTAATAGTATTTATGTTAGCTAATAAAATAGTTTTTCATTTAAAGTTTATTGTACCAAGGTGAAATAGGACCCAAGTATGTGTTTTTCCTTTGATTTCCTTTAGCTACACAAAGAAAATTGATTAAAAGTCAATGTGATTATTTAATGACCATGATGACAAAGTTCAGTTAAACGTATAATTGAATCAAAAATAAATTGAGTGTTCACTGCCAATTTTTTCTTTATGGTTAGGCCCTATTTTTAAAATGTAAGGTACGAGGGAATAGCCAATAAATACTCAGATTGTTACACAACAATGTAATGGATGTAAGGATGTACACATCCTTCTTGTTTATTCTGCTAGCTAACAAGTAACAATGACACAGATTAAATTTATTTCTCGCAAAACCTATACATACATAATTATGAATAAATTATTTTTTAGGGGGGATCCATCTTGATATTTCGGGGGGGATATATCCCCTTCCACAATCTCTATCTATTGTTTGAGGTTTGGAGTCCTTTTTTAAAAATAATAACCCATCAACTACCACAGTGTATTTTGTTAAAGCGTTTTAACAAAAGCGTTTTCTTTCACGCAAATTTCAATTTGGTCATGAGCCAATTTTACATAAAAAAATTCTCGGCACTATTCCATAATATGTTGGGTTTACAAGCCAAGCTATTATTTCTGAATTTCTCCTGCTAGGCCCTACTAGACCCGACTGATTCAAAGTAATAATAATAAGAGCCTACTTACGCTATCAAATACACACCTGTAGAACTTTTCAATACCTTCCATAGTTAAACGAATAAAATCACCTCAGTCCTTATAAAATGCCTGTTTGTTTTTTCAAGCTCTCCCTCTCACTCATGCTGATAGCCACCTTATCACCTATCGAATAATATTTTTCATTACCAAAATTTGAAACAATAAAACTGACTTATTTTTACCTACATATTTTAGTGACTTTACCTAATCTCCTCAATCTCAGATTACCAGATTCATTAGGTTACGTACCGTATGTATAACTACAACTATCATTGCAAAAAAATATGTGAGAAAATATAAAAAGCAGTGAAGTAAGAAAACTTCTTGATGTTTAAAATTTGTATGGTTGAAAGAGTAGCGCATATAAGAGCCCGGTTTAGGAATGGTAGTTGGTAGACCGTTTTTGTGTGTTAGGTACGAGAAAACAAACGTTTTTCGGTATTGTGTCTTAAATATGTGCTATTGATGTAATCTTGACAATTTTTTCAAACCCTTTATTTATTAAAAATAATAATTCCAAAACAGTCATCAATGCCTCATTTCCCATTTAAGTAATAAAAATACTGATTGATTGGAAACATTTTTAATTTTGCAATATGCTAAATTTGGTTCTAGCCAATAATTTTTCTATAAAAAAATAGATATTAATGATAATTATTATACTGCTAATATCATTGCATTCAAGACGTACTCGTGTACGTTCTAGTTTGCCAATTTATTTGTCTCTCAGCTCAACTAATAATTGATTTTTGCTTAGCTCAATATCTACAGTATGTACTAACATTAAATTTGACGTTGATTGCAAAAAATGAATAACTAAGCTACTTGCCCGTAAAAAGTACAAATGATAGTTGGCTAGGTGACGTTGCAATAACACTTTTATTCAAGATTACAACAATGATAAATTAAAAATATCAAACTAGCAATTTGAAGTCAATCAAGGTACTATGATGAAATACAGCAGTCTAGTCAAATCGGTTAACTCACGTTTCGAGTGACTTTTGTCGATAAAAATGATTGGCTTTTTCTGTACCAAAACTGAAGGAAATATTTTTGGAATAGCTGGAATTAGACTTTTTTGGTTTTATGCTCATGGGAACGGAGAGTTTCTCATATCAAGTAATCGTCTATCCATTGTTGTCTACAGCAGATATATCTTGCTCGAAGCACGTAGGCCTAACTTGCAAGTGCTATTGAATTATGTGGATAAATACATGAGGGTGGATGGATGCATTGGCTACTGTCTAGGCTTTTGTACCGTGAGAAATGCAAAGTTTATTAAGTTATTTTGTTGAAGGGAAATTCTCTACCCTTCTCTAACTTCCATCTTTTGCTAATATCATCTTTTCTCTTTTCAGAGCTCGTATGTAATTAATTAGTAGGGAAATTTATATGGGAAAGTACCGTATCAGGTTGCCCATTTTTGGTTTGAAAGTTCTGAGCTCGGACAGACGATGGCTATGTGATCTTTCTCTTGGTGTCATGCTCGTTTCTTTTGGTGTGGCGTCTTTTAGTGTCAGAATAACGTTAAACGAGAGAGTCATGATGTATTGATGTAATTGTGTAATGTGATAGTGTATCTTCTGGTACCTATTTTGAGTAAGTTTTTGTTGTTTTTTATTAATGCAATAATAACCTAAAATGTTTACTGATAACTAGAGCCCAGATGTTAGGCAGTAAAAAAATACGAAAATAGGCAGATAAAAAGGCATTAAGAACACAAAAATAGGCAGTCAAAAATTTAAATTGGACATTTTATAAACATTGTGAAAATGCAAATATAATAATTGGATAAATTACATTTTACTGGTTGCATATAATTACAATATTATTTTTCAAGTTCTCTTGCGTTAAACTTTGTCTTCTGTCCGAGAGGATATTTTTCATAATTGAAAACGATCTTTCCAAATCGACTGATGTGATTGGGGCGCATCTGTAGTATGCTACTGAATTTGGGCTCATTTCAAGTTCAATAGATGTGTCACCTTCAACTATTTTACAAATTTGTTTTATTTTATCCAAACCTGAGTTTGAAGATAACATACGTTTACACTTTTCTTTAATTGCACATCACACCTCAACAGGAACAACTTCAATGTTATTTACCATTTCATTCACTAGATTTACTGAAGCAATACGAGTCTATACCCTCTTTTCAAGTTTTGTTATTATTTCAAGCAATGTAGAATAATGCATTTGAATAGAGCTCTATTTAACAAGTTCTTGACTTATCGAATCGAAGCAGCATCATCTTCGAAAAGTGCAGCGATTACGTCAAATCTGCTTTTCATAATTTTCAGAATAGTATAAAGCAGAGGAAATCCATGTTCCCCAACTTGTCAAAATCGGTTGTGGGTAGCAAAGAAACAGTGGCGGATCCAGAAATTCTTTGGGGGTGGCTGGTAGCTACTGATGATGTGTGATGGGGGGGGGGGGGGGAGTAAAGGTGTACTGAATACAAGTATTGTGAAAGCTTTTGAATTTTTTATTATTGGGAAATATAGCTTTGCTAGTGCTTTGAACCGTATCAGTGATAAAATTAATTTAAATTTAAAGTATATTGGACATTTTTGATTGAAATATGGCTGAATTTGGTGTGTTCAACAGTTTGTCAAGGAACATATCACTATTCCGGTATTACGGTCATATTATTTAATTTTTAAGAATGAAAATCAATGTGGGAGCTATAATTAGTTACAAATTTTTCAATTAACGAATGTTTCATCTAGTTTCAATAGATAAATTTTGTTTGAATTCCACACTGTAAAAAGATATTTTTTTCTAAAGTTTTTATCTGTCGATTAGTTTTCCTCTTATAGAAATATGGGATCTGAAGTTACTTCCCCAGAAAATTTTTGTATAATCACTTAGAAATCAGTTGAAATGCTATTAGATCCGTATTATATACAAGTAAACCCAATGCAAGCGTTGTATCTGGAATTTCTCTTACTGATAACCTATATCTGTAGCTAGCTGGTGATCACTGGTTTGCCGACCACTGTGGTAGAATGTTGAAAAAAACATTGGTTGATATGTTCCTCATTACTTTCCAAGTGGTACTGTCGTGATTCAATTACTGCAATTTTATGTCGCACTATTTTTTCTATTCAGCAAGTACTGTTTCTAATCAGCAAGTACAAAAATATAAACATTGAGTTGATTGGTTGCAGGCAATGTAAATGTAACTAAGTGATTATACAGTATTGTTACGTGTTCTATGTCTAAAATAACGCTGGCAACACTTAAATTTATCACTCGCACTTTATTAACACAAATAATTCACTACTCACAATTGGAAACAGATAAAACGATATTGTCCAACTGACAATGAGTTTTCAATAAACTGAACGAAAATCAATCACTAAATGTCAAAAGGCCGATCTAATATTAAATAATAACTGTACAATAAACTGTCCAATAATATTCAAAACGAAACGCCGAGGAAGAACAATTAACTTACGTAGCACAAGTAATAGGTAAAAGAATTATCACTATTGAACTGTCAAGAGAATTATCACTACAGACAACGAAAGTTCATTGCATGGTTTGTAATAGCGACAACGGGATTTCACTGTCTGTATTAACGCAAACTGTCACTACTGCCACTTATCAACGTAGAACAATAACTGAACTACTTAACTGTTACACAATTTTACCATGACGAATTACAGACAAGACTGAACTCATTTACAAGAGACTTCCTCTATTTATATAAAATTTCATAATTAAGATATCTCTCGAATTTTCTGTCAACTTCTAAATAAATAAATCAAGTAAACTGGAACTTTCTACTATATTCGATAAGACTCCATTAATTTCTAATCAAACAAATAGAACATTCTACGAATTACCAAGTGAACACTATAAAAGTGTCAAAAGCAGTGTAATTAATTGCTTAAAAGTAAACATTTACATAGCAGATAATGCTGAGAACCATTGTTTCCTCTTACTTTCTATTCTCTCCAATTTCACATTCACCACACTACCCCCACCTTAAGAGATTGTTCTGTTCCAGAACAAAAGCACTTATGTTAGTTTAGATTGGGTCTGGTTTCTGGCTGGTTCCTCATTGGTCTTCCAAGGGTTGTAGATGCAGATGGTAATCTGGACACCAGTGGATTTGAACACCTCCTTCAGCATTGGCTTCACAATTGTACAAGCCAGGCCATCATATCTGCTTCCAAGCCATGGTATGCCAAGTTTCCTTACTCCAAGTTGTTGCATTCTCTCTCTCAGCTGAACCAAGCAAGTCCACAATGTGTCATAGGATGCCTTCATCTCTGGCTGTCCCTTAGTCACCAGGTAGAAGAGATGTTGACCATGCCGCTGCAGATGAAGAACATATTTCCTTCCTTGGGCCCTTGTTGTTCCAGGTCTCCAAGACCACCAAACTTCTTCCTGAAGACTGTAGCAACGCCTCGAGATTCTGCTAAGTTGCTGGTGACACAATGTGCCAGTGCATACTCCTTGGGCGGGGTGAACAGATCCCTTTCACTTGTCTGGATCACTTTCCGAACTGTCATTGAACTGCAATCATCTGTAGACTTCTCTGGGGACAGAGTATGCTGAACCTGAGTTGCTTGTTTTTTGTTTGCCTTCTTACTGCCACCTTGGTCTGCTGTGATGATGTGCTTCTCCTTATTCTTTTTGTTCTTGTTTGCTCCCTTAGCACTGTTGACATTTCCTTGCCAGGTTGTTTGTCCTTGTGTCAATTGCTTCTGGGACCTCACATGTTTCTGGCCAGGATCCTTCCTTCTGTTCCTGAACTGGCTTCCTTCTGTTTCTTAACGAACTGGCTTCTCTCATTCAACCCAGAGATCACTGTAGTCCTCCTCAGCAAACCCTCCTGGGACTTCTCTGCATTGGACTCCATTGAGAAACTGTCCACATTCCTGTCACTGTTTCCAGATTGATAGATGGTTTTATCTATACTCTTCCTCCTGGTCTGCCTTTTCTTCTCACAAGTACAGCATTGAACCTCCTTCTTTGCAACTCCCATCTATTCCAGAACTAATTCCACAACCTTCTGAATGGTACTAGCTCCAATACTCTCAGCTCCCAAGGCCCTCATCACAGAGCCTCCTGGCTGACTGCAAAACAGCTTCAAACTCCAATGCTTGGGCAAGAGCATCTCTCAGTGTCTTTGGTCTGGCTAATTAAACTGAAAGCTGGGTTTGTGTTGTCTTCAATCCACTCAGGAACCTTTCTACTGCTATACTTTCATATATGTTGTCATCAACAGAGGGATATGCATTCCTCACAAGTTTAGCAATAGCAGCCTCAAACTCCTGCAGTGATTCATTTTGTCCTTGAACTCTTGTGTTAAGTTGGAATCGATATAACTGCTCCAAGTGCTTGTTGCCAAACCTCATCTCCAAACGTTTCCACAGCTCACTGAAGTTCCACTTTGCAGCTGAAGGAATTGGATGAAGAATCGCTAGCGCCTCCCCTCTGAGATTCATCCCCAAGACATAGGCCTTTGTTGTGGACGACCAGCCATGGAACTCAGCTGCTGTCTCAAACAGTGTTTGGTAGTCTTCTAGAGGTGACTTTCCATCGTACGTAGGCAGTCCAGTGTGCTGAGGTATAACTACTGACTGTTTCTGGAGATCTTCCTCCTTAGCATACATCATTGACCTTTCCGAGATGATTATTTCAGGAAAATTTGAAGATTTACTTACTTCTTGGTTGCTACTTGAAGTTCCAGCGCCACACTCCAGCTACTTTAGACGATTTTCTATAGTTTTTAAATCTACCTGTAGTCGACCTTCCATGGTTTTGAAGTCTTCCTTCACCTTGTTGATATCTAGATTCACAGAGTCAGCAAGATTTTTAACCTTCTCATCCATGGCTTCTTGTAACTCGTTTTTCATGGATGTCATATTTTGCTGAATATCCTTTAGTTTGCTCTCCATGGATGTGAAATTTTGTTCCATAGATGAAATCAGTTTCGTATCTGAAGTCTCGAAGAGGTAGGTAGCTGGGTCTTCTCCTTCCGCCAATAACGCATCACGAAGACGGTCTTTTAGAGTAGACTTCTTTCCAGATGTTTCTAGATCACGGTCCTCTAATTCACGTTTGAGATCGGCCACTTTCAAGTCGCACAATGTAATTTTGCCAGCCATTTTTAATAAAACACAAAAAATCCCACTTCTGACACGAATTGTTACGGGTTCTATGTCTAAAATAACGCTGGCAACACTTAAATTTATCACTCACACTTTATTAACACAAATAATTCACTACTCACAATCGGAAACAGATAAAACGATATTGTCCAACTGACAATGAGTTTTCAATAAACTGAACGAAAATCAATCACTAAATGTCAAAAGGCCGATCTAATATTAAATAATAACTGTACAATAAACTGTCCAATAATATTCAAAACGAGACGTCGAGGAAGAACAATTAACTTACGTAGCACAAGTAATAGGTAAAAGAATTATCACTACTGAACTGTCAAGAGAATTATCACTACAGACAACGAAAGTTCATTGCATGGTTTGTAATAGCGACAACGGGATTTCACTGTCTGTATTAACGCAAACTGTCACTACTGCCACTTATCAACGTAGAACAATAACTGAACTACTTAACTGTCACACATGTTTACCATGACGAATTACAGACAAGACTGAACTCATTTACAAGAGACTTCCTCTATTTATATAAAATTTCATAATTGAGATATCTCTCGAATTTTCTGTCAACTTCTAAATAAATAAATCAAGTAAACTGGAACTTTCTACTATATTCGATAAGACTCCAATAATTTCTAATCAAACAAATAGAACATTCTACTAATTACCAAGTAAACACTATAAAAGTGTCAAAAGCAGTGTAATTAATTGCTTAAAAGTAAACATTTACATAGCAGATAATGCCGAAAACCATTGTCTCCTCTTTCTTTCTATTCTCTCCAATTTCACATTCACTACAGTATTAAAACGTTAACGCATTTCACACAATTGAAGACTTAGTAGAGGAATTAGGTAATTCTTGCTAATGAATATTAACGAGCTTCAAACTGATTATATTGGTAAAAAATTTACACTCTTCCAAAAAACTTTTTGGGGGGCTTCAGCCCGAAAGCCCCCCCCCCCCCCCCCCCGCCCCGTAAATCCGCCACTGCAAAGAAAGGTAAGGCAATGATTTTGAAAATCACAGTTCGAGAAGGAGCTTTGAGGAAAACTTTCTTCATATTTGAAATCAACTTATCTATATCAGGAAACGAACTGCGATTTTTATCGTATTGAGAATATTTTCAATGCTGTCGTAATTGATTTCGATGCATAATTATGTATATGTTTATTACACAATATATGTATATATTTGTGTTGTACCTCAGTTTATGTGCCTACTCTATGCTATAAAATATAGTTGAAAACCTTCAATTTTCCTATTATATTATCATTTTTATTCCTAGAATTCGCTGAAAATAATTAATTTCTACGCTCACGTTCTTTCATGCTGTTTGGTTTTCCTTTTAAACCGGCGTTTTAGGCAGAAATATGCAACTTATAGTAGAATAGGCAAAAGCATACAATAACTTTGACAAGAACTTTGTCAAGATAGACATGCCTGAAATCATGGAATTTTGCCTAACATCCGGGCTCTATTGATAACTAACATTCAACCTATCTATTCAATTCCAGGATAAAATGTAAATTTTATTAAACCAGATTAATATTCCTTTAGAGGCATTCACTTATAGTATAGTATGTGGCATTCATTGTGATAGTATATTTTTTAGTAATTGGTATAATTTTGTGTTGTACTTAATTGACATGGTGAAAGCAAAACTCATTATTTTTCTGTTAAACCCCTTTGCTGCTTTTGAAAATGTTTGGAAAATGTGAAAATAAATCATTATTTATGCTACAAATTTTATTTGCTGAGTAACTGAATATAATTTTGTTATCTTTCCATATTTCCTATGTATTCTTCACAATTCAAACGAACATGATTCTAATTTTTTGGAAAAGCTCATGTTTCTGAATAAAGGAATAGGAATTATTGCTTGCTCTCTGACAGGAAACTACTTTGAGATTCCAGCATCTTATTGGTCATTATCAGCAGTTTCTTCCTATTACATCTTGGCAACGGTTTATTGGTTAGCGTTTGGATTGCAATTTCTTCATATAGTTTTATAACTATTATAATGAATGGCTCTAATCAGCAATGGCTTTCAGGCTGAATGAAAATCTATTAATATTTTTATAGAAATACGGTATTGAAATTAGAGTATTATTGTGAATTTATTATTACAAAGTTTTAAGTACTCGTGTGTCATGTTTAAGGCTTTGGGAGGTGCAGCGCATAACTTGGAAGCGGTGATAGAGTTTCGAGCGAGCCCTACGCGATCCGCTTTATCTTATGCAGGCCCAGTACCAGGTTTTCAACCTCCATATACAGGTGTTCAATCGATTGGCAATGTCTAACATCGTTCAATCTATTGGTCATGTTGAACACTGCGGCGGTATCCTGGTTTCTTCAATGTTAAGCCAAGTGCCAGTACCTCTGTTGTAACCAGTAATTGGATCTCGTTGGACTCAACAATGCTCTATCACTCTTTCGAAGTTTAAATTTAATTATTTAGTGATATTCTATTCTATTCAATTATGATATTCTATTCAATTCTGATTAATTCACATTTTATTAAAGGACTGTGCGCCTAACCAAACTCTGTAACAACGTAACATATTTCTTCATACAATGTAATGTTAGCATTTGAAATTCAATCAATATAATATCATGAATTTTCTCGTTAACAAAATCCGATTTTTTCTTTCAAATTCCTGGACGTTTGATGTACCAAATTAATAAATTTTATTTCTATTGGTCAATTGAACAGTAATTGTTATTTGGCTTTGAGAGCACTGGCCCTCTGACTAGTGATGCTTCAACTTTAGTTTGTGGGCTGTCTTTGGCGGAAATAACAATCCTTGTAAACATTTACATTTCCTTTTTATGATAATTGTTAAATTTTATTTCACCTAAATTGATATCTCAACTCAACACGTCGATTAGTCTGAATCATATTGAGATCTTACTAAAAAAAATTATACATTGATTTACATCAAAATACAATAATACAAAAAAGAGCTATTAATAAGTTGGCAAGATAATAAGATGAAATAGGCATCTGAAAGCTAGATTAAGATTCATCAACCCAGCAAACCTTCAGCTAACTACAAATAATATAGGATAGTGTTATAGTCTGAATCACCAATACTTGAATTAATTATATTTTCAAACTTCATTTAAAAAATAATAAGATGTATGATATTCAATATTTTTTATTAATCATTGGATTGACTAAAATCAATCCAAGTTAAATTAATTATCTCAAAAGTGCATCAAAATTAAATAATAGTTCGTTTTGATACCGAAATCATTTTGATAACACTTCTATTGAACATAATATCAAATTATTCATGACTGTATACATTAATTTATTTTATGTACCAGTAGTCTATAACTTACTACAAAGAACTGCGTAGATAAAATAAAAATTGACACTCATATTGTTTGTGAGGTAGTATATGGAAAATGATTAGAAGAAGATGATGAAATTCTATGTATACCTTCACTACTCAAACTACGCTCATTAACTCTTATAATTTAAACTAACTATTTGTCCGCTTGCTCATAATATTAACAGCTTGAACTGTTTCTCTCAACTTATTATATTTTCTTTTTAGTTGGCATCTTAGTGATAGAAGTTGACAGAGTTTGCTTTGAACAAAACAGACTTCAACAAGAACCAATTAGCTTTGCAGTTGCAGTTTCCCCAATAAATCATAACTTCATTCATAACATACTGTGAAGAAGTTTCATGGCAAAATACAATAATAACAATCATTTTTGTTCAATGTAGCGTTGAGAGTTGAGAGTTGTTTTATTGATTAACATTCTTCATGTACTAATTTCTCATTACTACTTTGAACTGTACAGTAATTTTTTTTTCGATGAAATGCCTCATGTTTTTTACTTCTGTACTGATGAATATAATGAAAAGAAAGCTGATTAAATTAAAGTCAATGTAGGCTACTCTTAGAAAATTAACATAATGGAATATTTTCCAATTAAAAGAGTTGGTTGAACTTTGTGCTCAAATGGTATTTTGTTCTTGTTTATACACAAAATATATATAAATGACTATTAATTTATAATGATATTATTTTTTCCATTAAATAAAAATTATTTGACAGACAATCACTGTATTCTTATGCCTTTTTATCCCAGTGTTATAAAAAATTACTAGTTCTATTAATTTTCCAAAAATGATTACGGTATGCATTTATTAGTTCATTGTAAGAGTTAAAGGAGTTCAATGTAGGTGCTTATTAATAGAAGCATTTATTGCACTTTAAAAATCATATTCCACTTTTGTATTTATTTTTTGTCTCGAGTGAAAAAAATTGACTCCGCTCTAAATATTTATTGGTGCGCTATCTGTGTGTGAACACATGAATCTCAACTCATCTTTGCTAGAAATAAATATGCAGGCAGATTCTTGCACAACAGATCACTTTCCAATTGCAAGTAGAAACCCTATTTAATTTGTGTCAGATCCTTAATGATGTAAAATTTATTACTTTTTTATTGATAAAAGTTGACAAATCTTTTATTTTACTCACACATAAAAGCATAAAAAATACGCCCATGGAATTATAATACTGCTAATACTTGAACTACCATATTATGTAGTTTATGCCTTGTTTAAAACAAAACTAATAAAGTTGGAAAATTGGGAAACTTAGAACTAAATTTAATGAAGAGGAACTCATTAAGAAATCGTTTACAATAAAAGTATAATATTATCATCAATGTACTAATTTTTTGTGTGCTCCAACAATATAATGGTTTAACAGTTTCAGAATAATAAAAATATTGGTAATAAGCATTGCTTTTATTGGTGGGGAGATCCTTAAGAGTAGTTCCATCTCGCCATTTGAGAGTTTGAGTTCAGTTCACTACACTATCGTGAAGTAAAGCTAAGCTCTGTGATATTTTCCATGACGAAATACTTGATGAACACTCTAATATCAAAACTAACAATGAATTTAATTAAATATATATATATGATTATCACTCACTTTTACTGGAGGAATGCATTTCACTTCTAAAGAGAAGCTTCGTCAGGCTGACTCTCTTTAGAAGTGAAATGCATTCCTCCATCAGTATCTCCAGTGAAAGTGAGTGAAAATCATAACTTATATTTAATTGAGATACAGTGTCAGTTCTGAAATTAGATTTAAGCTAAGCATAAGAATGTCATTACTGAAAAATCTCTTATATGATATGACGAACTGAAAGAAGCTGATCTATCAGTCTTGTTCTTGAAATTAATATTGACGTTGATAATAAAAATGTTGGGACTTGAAATGTGTTTTAAATTTAAAAATGAAACGCATCTACAACAGTTTTAATTTATTGCTCGATGGTTTTATTTCACTGAAAAATATCTAGGAAGCGCCACAAAAAGTGCATGCTCACTTATTTATAACTTAGCCTATATTGCTCGTCTCTTGGAAGTGAAGGCGGTGTTATTCTTGTGCTATTTTTGTAGTGCACTGTGCACCTGAAGGCTATACTGTGCACTTATTGTGAAAATATAAACTGTGCATTTCTTGCGAACCTCTTCCAACTTCAATGGAAGTGCATGTGTAATGAATTATATTCCATATTTAAACAAGCATAAAACATCCCAGTTTCAATCTTCTGGTCCCTGGAAAGATTCCACTTCATATCAAAATTAAAATATATTGTCATAATAAATTTATGATTTTACTTTTCAGTTGCTTAATGCGCTTTCTAGACCAATCACAAAAAAAAAACAATAATATATTATTATTTATCTATAATTTTCACATGTATATTCTTTTGCATACACGGTTTTTTGTACATTCGGAAATGAATTTATAATGAAGGAAATCATCATTTATAATTTAACATTGGATCTTATTTTTAAAATGTTCAGAAAATAGTAAATCACGTGATCTGAACTCTTGCATTCTTACAAAAATTAATTTTAAATGCGAAATTCTAATCCCAACTAGTATTTTACTGTTGGTGCCATTTATAGTAACAATACTTCACATTTAAAACAAATAAATTACATTGAAAAATTAAAAACCCTATTCATTTGATTATTTTCCGACCCCATATTTTGCACATGACCTTGTCTCAATCACCTCAAACCTCAAAATAGAATATCAAAACTTTAAATTACAATAAATTATGATTCATCCTTCTTTCTACAATGTAAATTCCTGCCTTTTTCATTTTTAAACTGTCACAAATCTAAAATTGCCCCAATAAAGAACCATTTATTGTTTCCAACATCTGGCTTTTCTACTTTCAATTCAAAGTAACGTATTTTTACATAGGCTACATTTACAAGGTTTTTTCTATTTTAATTCATACAATGACTTGTGTAGAAAAGATTTGTGTACGGTATTTTATTTTATATTGTATTTTTTTGTACAGACACATATGGAAATAAATACTTTTATTCCCGTACCTGAATATTAATATAGTTCTCATCGTCCATCAGAATCTATCTATTTTCTTTAAATATAAAGTACACATCGTGAAAAATGTTGAAGATTATATTTAAAATCATATGGACATTTCATGTTATGCTCTTTTTACATTTATTAAACACTCATAAAATTCAAATGAATTCGCACTAGCCTATAATTTGTCAACATATATATTAATTAAACAATTCCGTGTTTCGGAGGACACGTTAAGCCGTCGGTCCCGGTTGCATATAAAAAAAGCAGTCGTTAAAAAAAGCGGCGAGGTGGAACCCGTAAGGGTCTCCCCACCACGAAAAGCCATACGAATTTACTTTAATTAAACAATATTATGATTGATCGGTTTGTAAATGATAATACAGTAATTAATTATGATGCATAGGCTACAGAAGTTGGTCCCATTTATTCAAACTATTTCCAGGTTAGTCTATTATTATAGGTAGATGTTGTCACGTTCTGGCAATAGCTGAGAAAATGTATTTTGATGATCTATAAATAAAATCACTTTATGCGCTTACCAACAAAGAATTTCGTCCGGTAAGTTAATTCAATTTAATGTTTGTTTATTCAAGTGCTCTAAAATTTACTCTACGATATGGTTATCAAATAATGGTGATAGCTTATCAGTCGATATAATTCAATTTATTATGATAACATGCTAGAACAACCTACTCAATAATATTAATTTATTAAAGGAAATCAAATGAAGTAGTTCTGTTTCACTTTCAACTTGAGAAAATTCAAATTAATTCACACATTTTATAAAGTTATTTCGGTGATGTTTCACAGAGACAAGATTTCATAGAGAAAAGTTGTGTTTTTAAACGATAGTAGTGTCATAGGGACAAGGTGTCGTAGAAGCAAGTAGTTCTTAAAGTTGCAGTCACAGAAGCAAGTTCTCATAGAGACAAGGTGGCCGTTTTAAAATTACATGCAGTTTCATTGGGACAAGTTCTTATAGGTGCAAGTTCATGTGGCGTGTTGCCTACATCTGAACATGAAGAAGACCTTTAGACCGAAAGAATAATGTTAATATGTATCTAATATAAAATAAAATATATAAAAGCCAAACAGCCTACCACTGTCTTATTCATCACCGTTTCTTGAAAACCACATGGCCAAAAAAGTTTAAATTTGGTAAAAATGGTCAGTTTACGCCTTGGACGTGTGCTAAGAAAAGGTTTTTAAAATATAGCAAAAATACGCCCGGAATAGACGTATTTCGAATTTTCAGCCATCTTTTTAGCCAAAGGTTGATATAATATGGAATTTTTTGTTCAGTTGAGTCTCTGTAATGTAAATACATCTAGACTGTAATGTAGTCTAAATACTCTAGACTACATCTAATGAATCTATGTAAACGTCTCGTCAGAGTAGCTTACCTTCTTAAGCGACTAAAGACTGTAGGCAACACGCCACGCGAACTTGCTCCTATGAGAACTTGTCCCAATGAAACTTCATATAATTTTAAAACTGTCACCTTGTCTCTATGAGAACTTGCTTCTGTGACACTGCCACTTTTAGAACTACTTGCTTCTACGACACCTTGTTCCTATGACACTACTATCGTTTAAAAGCACAACTTGTCTCTGTTAAATCTTGTCTCTGTGACACGTACTCGTTATTTCCATTCTCAAATCGATCACTTCAATTGATCAAATTTTAACAGTGTAAAAAGAAATCAATACAAAAATGTACAAATTCACATACAAATACATGGCTTACAGGGGTTAATTTCAGTGGGAACGCAAGGGAACGGCGTTCCCTTACCTCCCAAGAGTGCCGGAACGCAAGGGAACGCACAGTTTGCGCCAATCTGATTCCGAAGATGTCTCATCTCGATATTTATTCAGATAATCATGCTAAATATTGCGAATAATAATATAGTACTGTAACGTAGGGCGAAGCAAGATCTGTGTACTGTATAAATAAAACTGTAGAGAAGGCTTTATTTGTTTTTATTGAAAAAAGTATTTTTGTTTTTGTAAGCTACATACAAAATGGTTGGTGCAAATCGAAACAGGTTTATAGGAAATTTAGAGTAGGCACCGAGATGTTAACGGGGTGTGGCGAGGGGTGAGGGAATTTTTAACTAGGCCTTATTAGAAAATAGAGCGAGTAAGAATAAATGAGCGTTCCCACACCTAAATTTTTAGAAATTAAGCACTGATGGCTTATATGGATATAATACATTATATGGCATTTGTATCCTAGTCGATTGATAAATGATTTTTTAGGATGTGTTTCAATGTGTTACATCAAGGATATCGCAATTTTCATATTACACCGTATGTCTAATTACATCCAGTTTATGATTTTGTAAGGAATCTGAATCCTTCACTGAAACAAAAAGCTATATCTGGCTTCAGTTTGTTATTCAATCTATCTTAATAAAGGCAATTATCTATCTGCTTATACTATTTATTCTGTACCATGAGAAAAGAACTGTAGCCCATCTTGAAAGGGTAGTCTGCAGATTGAATCATGCTCTACAATATCACAAACAGTTATTTTTCTCTTTAATAAGAAATGATAGTTTAGCATTCTTTAGTTGACATATTTTTATCGATTCAATAATTTATTCACTTTTCAGCTATAAAATCAATAAGAGGACTTCTGAAGACCAACTCAAATCACATTACTCCAATTAGGTAGTATGAATGAAAGGTCAAAAGCAAACAGGGTTCTTAGATAATATATGGTTGGGGGCTAAATGCTGATGGGCTGAAATATGATACTGTCAAAGTACCGTGTATGATTCAAAATAATAATTGAAAGATGGTGTAAATTTTTCATTAAAGATAAATTTCTATGTAATAGAAATTGAAAACATTGAAATAATTTTGGAAGGTATCCATGACCAATAAACTAAGCAGTTTCACTTGCGAGCACCGATGATTGACCCACGAAGTACGAAATGGTAATTTGCTCAATGAGTATAATATTTCAAATTTACTTAAATATTTGACTGCACAGTCGTATATATTCTCAAAAATTACTAGAGTAACCAAAAATAATAATTGTTTGATAAAATGTAATAATTATTCATTTGTCATTCAGTTTATGTTAGCCTACCTTGAAAAATTGCAAGGGCAAAAAATATATATAGAGTACAATCAATACCGTACTAAAATCCAATAACAATGAACTATCATTGAAAATTCTCATGAATATGATTTTTATCCCTATTTTCTTAACTTATTTAATTTTCAATAGAATTTGACGAATATATTATAAAATAAATTGTTTGATATTATATAATAAATTGTTTGACCCTCATGAACGGCCAACTACTAGAATTGCGAAAAAATATTCAATTTTCATTGAACAAATAAAAATATACAAATAATTAAACAGAAAGACATAGCCTATTTGAAATAATAATAATTTGGTAAAGATTTTTGAAAGAAGAATTAAGTTTGTTTGATAGAGTCGGGTGGGTAATAAATAAGTAGGTCATGAATGGATGATGGTTATAGTGAGGAGGGAGAGTCAAGAGGAAAATCAATCATTCCCAGTGTGAAACAGAATTATTTAAGCATTGCTTGTTCATTCTTGTTGCATTTTCTAAGAGAAGCTCCCGTTCAATTTCTTTCATATTGAATATACCATTTCACAACAATGTCCCTCTACTCTGTAGTGACTTTGATCTGTCCAATGCTATTTATCATAAAAAGTATCAGAATCATCATTAATGGAGCCAGCTATCATTTTTAATAACACGTTGGAAACTATCATTTAAGATAAAAAATTTCAAGTACCGGTATCTTAGGAATAAAATGGTAGGCTATAATTATAAATTCTGTGTTTTGGGAATAAAATGGTGGGCTATTTTAATTTTGTTACAAGAAAAACATTAATTTTTGTGTTTTGGGAATAAAGTAGTGAGCTATTTCAATTTTACGTTTTATTATAAACTTAAGCTTCTGTATTTAGGAATAACATGGTGAGATATATAAATTCTGATTCTCTAAATTCGGTATGTTTATTTTGGCATTGTGATTTGCTATCTGTTCAAAATAGCTATTTCTATGAGTGGTCCTCCTCTTCAACAGAGATACAACCCAATGTTCTGCTGTAATAATTTATTTTATTGAACTATTTATTTGATCATGTTTCGTCACTTCAATATCCTAAACTCTCACACCAAGAGTTTGATTTTCAATCAAACACAAGAACTCTTTTCTTTTCTATCAAGATTACATTTTATAAAATTTTTGGAGAAATCTTACTTTATTAATTAAAACAACTTCCTATGTATGAAATAAAACCAAACTTATTAAACTGGCTCCATTGGTTTCTCATTCATCCCTCAATAGCATGAACTCTCATGATCTTATGTTTTCAATACATTATGTTTTTTTATGAGATTTATGAAGCACTCTTATCTATTGGATTCGGTTTTTTTTAGAAATTATCTTCTTTCCTCTATCACATACTTTAAAAAAAGCTGAAATCATTGTGAGTGTTACCCTTGATAGGGAGTTGTATGTCATTTCCTTGGCACATAATTTCATAGAGTATAGGCTATAGATAAGTTTTCTAAAATGTATTTTCATTTCTTTAGGCCTATACCCCAAGTTATTGTAAGTCTTGTCCCTTGGTGGATGGCTTCATTTATACTACGTCATTCTCTCTCTAGATTATTTTTCAATAAAGATATTTTTGAAATGATTCTTCAATTTAATTTTTATCTGTTTATAAAGGTAATTTTATACCTACTAATTTAATTCATGATGTGGATGTAATCATCTTAATTATGTATTTAATAAAGAACAGTATTACATGAATTTCTTTTTACATTATCTAGAATTTCTTCTAGAGTAACCAGGCTATGCTTTCTCTCATTACGGTAATTTCTATGAGTGTAGTACCATTTTCGTGTTAATTTTATTCTTGTAGATTTTACATTTCTAGAATATCTCATGAAGTAACTTTTCTTCTTACATTGATTTCTATGAGCATGATAACAATTCTGTTAGTTTAATTCATGTTAAGCTTTGTTCGAATGTTTTTCTGTTATCAGTTTATGACATGAATTAGGCTTACTATCTATTTTATTTATTTTTTATAGGGTTAATGTTTATTAAATATAATCGGGAGTCACTTGTGTAGAAAGCCTGTACTATCTACTACTATATCCTACTGAGGAATTATCATATCTGTAGATTGGACGAAGCCTGATATAAAAATAACTACCAACGAATCGAACGTAGTTAACCAGCGTAATATCAAGAAAGCAGTGGTACCAACCTGTACTCCTCCCAGCCGAGGTAGATGTACCAGAGCGCGAACATGGTATTTAGGTTGGTATTGGGATCCTAGTCTTCTTTTTCACAAAAGTCCGTTCCGTGGATAGATGACTTGTTGCCAGACACAGAAGCACAAGCACACGTTCAGATGGCACACCCGCAAATACCGTTTTATCGATAATAATTGTTGTCGATAAGATTGTTCTATCGAGACGGAGATGATGGTTTTCTATCCAGGAGAGTGAGCGAACGGTGGCTGTCGTTCCCTACCTAACTGACTGCGGTGAAACTGAATCTCGGGTGCATGCTTATTTTTAACCCGGACAGTTTCGGGAACGCTGTCGGACGAATCAGCGTGTTAAAGCGTGCAAATTTCCTTCCGGAAAAGGAGTCGATTGGTAGAACAGTTCCTAACCTTTCTAGCTTGGCTGCTTCTGACTCTGCCGCCACTGCACTCTCTCTTCACTCCTCATTCATCATCCCTCTCCCGACTCTCAACTCCCGTGTATTGATCTAGAAGGGCGCTGCTCTCTCGTAGGGCCTGGCAACACTGCTGCCTCGCTCAATAGGCCTTTCACTACACTACACTACACTAGCCAACACACCTTTTTCTATTCAGTCACATGTTCCACCCCCTGGGAAACCCCATAACAATAAAAAGAAGTCAATTATTCAATAAATCACATGTTTATCAATCAAGTAGATCTTTATGATAAATGTCATTTTGAATTTGAAAACCTTCAAAACTATAAATTTTTGATCTTTTATTGAGGTGAATTGAGGTCAGAATATCCTTGGATTAGTGACCGAGCTGTTATAAATTGATGCTATCAGCTTTTTTATCACTTACCCTGTGGTTCCGAATTCACCTCAATTTTTTGGTCCATCATGTCCACCATGTTCCCCATAGCATGGCTCAAACCACGAGGGTCTCTCCATCAATGAAAGCTTTACGCTTATTGTATTATTTTTATTTATTATTACAGAATATTGTTCCAACAAATATCAATCTTGAATAATCGACTTCATTTTGTTTAATTTGATGGTTTTGTGAACTCCAACTAGAAGGACTATCCCAGCTGGAAATTTTAAAAGAGGGTCGCAAATTGGGGTTTTCTGGTTCTTTTTCCATATTTTCTCTTCCCTTCCTCTTTCCCTGTATGGTTCCGTTTTGGACCTTTTTTGTCTTTGCCAGCACCGATTTTGGTGGCCCCCTTGCCACCAGCGAGAAAAATGTTTCCTTTAGCCAAAATGTAAAATTTGAAATTTGAGGCTTCGATTTTTATACAAGGTTATTTGTAGCTTCAATTTTCACAGTTGTATATATTCATGGAAGCTAATGATATTGAATTATTTCATAAGTTATTCTTTTAACCTGAATTGAGCTAAGCCATTTGTAACGTGGGGAAAAATGATAGGAAAGATCATTCATTTAAATGTAGTGTGCACTATTTTATGATACCGGTATTAATTGAATAAAAATCAGCATAAAAAACGTATGTGTCTCTTTAATAAACAAAAAATCAATAAAATACATTTAAAATCGAATCTTAAAGATGGTGGATAGTGGATTTTTGCTAGTGATGCCGAAATGTAAAATTTTATATTTGAGTTCTTTTTCTTTAGAAACTTCACTGTAATTTTAATTTTCACTGTAAATGTTTGACAAAAAAGAATATTGAATAAGAAAAATTGAAACACATCACAGAGACATACGTATTCATAGTCTGAGATACACTAAAGAATGAAATTCAACAACATATATTATGCTTTTGTCCAGTCTAATCAGGGGCGGATCCAGCAGCAGATTTTGGGAGGGAAATACCTGAGGGGTATGGTTACAAGGGGGGGGGGGGGTGTCCGGTGTGTTTTGAAAATGAGGCATAAAATCATGAATTTAAGGGTATTTCCAATTGAAATGAAACCAACTTAAAAAATTTTATTGTTCACCTATTACCTGTAATGATATTATATTTTAAATACAAATTTTAATAACATTTTAATGTGTATCCTTACATCCCACAAAGCAGTTGCATAACTACAGTGTCAGTCCGTGGGGGGGGGGATGTTGCCGGGAGGGTTAGACTCTCGGTACAATAATTAAAATAGTAATAATTTGTAATTTGGAGTAGTAGACCTCTAACGATGAATTGAAGCAATATACATGGCTCTTTATTTCAGAATGGGGGTTCGGGGAACTCCCCGTGAAATTTTTTGAAAATTACCTCTCTAAAACTACATGTCAAGTGATTCTAGCCATTAATTCTTATAACTTAACACTTAAACCTACGTTATGTTACAAAGTGAAATTAATATTGTCTAGTTCTTGTGTTACTGTCAATGGGAGATCCGGGATCTTACTTGAAACTTTCACTTTTCTATATTTGATCCCTTACTGCTCAGGATTAGGGTAATGTACAGTACTGTCGGCTACTTGAAAGTTTCTTTCAAAATAATTGAGGGGTACTCCTTGGAAACGTTTTAAAAATAAAACTCCTACAAAACCATATTTTTAGCGATTCCAGACATCTTTCACTCTTGCCAAAAATTGTCTCAAACAATGGGCTGCTAAAATTCCAAGTTCTCTTCTGTCCAGGGGGGGGGGGGGAATATCCCCCTGATTTCCCCCCCCCCCTTCCACATAGTTATGCTTCTGACGCAAGCTGTTAATAAAAAATGAAATTAACAAGAAAAATTACATACATTATTCGCAATTGAAAAACTATTCTGTAATCAGCCAAAATCTCCCAACAATTTTGTGAGGATTCAGAATCTAGGCTCTAGGGTGATTATCTGAGTGAATGTAAAACAGTGCTAATAAAACAAGTCTGCTTTTTCTGCCATGGTAGTCCTCAGTCATGTATTGATAAGCTGCAGAATCCAGGAAACCCTTTCAGAACTGGCATCATTTTCAGACCAAGTACTGAAGTACACAATATTTGCAATAGAAAATTAATTGTTGGTTAGGCATTGCTGTCTCATTTTCCTCACATTTCAACAACTTTGAAAAATCTCCTTCATTTTCTTCTACTTTTAATTTTATCCTTATTTTTTACCCTTTTTCGTATTTTTTCATTTTCATCTCTCTTTTACCAATTTCTATTGTCATCTATCTATTTTCCACTTCTTCACTGTTTTCTATCATTTCCATTCGTTCCTCTTTTCTACTTTTTCTCCTTTTTCTCTTTCATCTTCTTCTTCTTCTTCTCTCTTCTCCTTTCTCTTCTTTTTCTTTTCCTGCTTCTTTTCCGTTTGGGGGGGGGGGAATTTCCCCTTCCACCCCCCCCCCCGTAGATCCGCCTCTGAGTCTAATTATTGAAGGGGGAATCTTAGCATTTGGAGGAGGTTATCAAATATTAAATCAAATTAATTTCCTTTATGTTATACATATGTAAACAGTAATCAATATGAAATAAAACATAATGCCTTAATATAACAATTTAAGGAAAATAACCTGCAAAGACCAAGCCTGAGCGCAGGTAATCTAAAAATTAATACTATTATAAAGACAAATAATATATAACTATTTACAATATGAAAGGAAAGAAAGGAAAGAGAAGAAAGAAGAGAAGTAATATATAGCTTTTAACTTGAACGTAGATATGAAGAGAAGTAAAAAACTGATAAAAATAAGGAAATTATAATAGTTGTTACATCGATTATTGAAAAGAAAAAATAATGATGCTGTGGAAGGTCGAATGAACACATCTATCTGAATGACATAGCTGGGAGAAACTTCGGTATAAATATTTAGTATTTAATATGTTATATACTGTATATTAATATTATATCAAAGTGTTAACAAATGAAACTAAAAGATATTGATAACTGCTGCGTGTGAAATGATCCATTTATGAATTTCTTTGATGATTGCCTTTGTTAGTTTATCATGGATGAAATGGTATTTTAGAATTGTATTTTTTATATATAATTGTCTAACTGTTAGCACATCGAATTCCTTAGATAGAGCATTACTGGGGGATCGCCTTGGTTTACCAAGTATTGCTTTGATAAGATATTTATCAGTGGCGAGGCGTGGAATCCTTCACCGGTCATCGCAGAGGGGTTCTCCCACCAACGCCCAAAGGGGTCCAAGGGCCCTCCCCAGGAAAATGTTTAAAAATTCGAGGCAAATTGGTGACTTTTGAAGCTTTTGAGCATCTGAAATCTCTCCTCTGAATAGGCCTAACAAAAGGCAAAGACCCAGTTCAAAAGGCAGAGAACTAAAAAGTATTAAATCCAATTCCACCTCTTTCGTAATATATATCTTCCCCATTACTACAGACCGACGATGGATAATATAGGAAAAAAACGCAAAAACTGCCGAAATAATAGGCTCTGATATGATGCACTCACTCGATCTAATTTATTAAAATAAATTTAACCATCTAATGAATAATAAATGGTATAATAATAGATCACAATCTAAAAATATAAAAAAGATTAACTAAATTGCAAAACAATAATAAGCCTATTGTAAAAGTTGAATAATTTAGCATACGCGAAATTCCCGTTGTTTCCACAACGCTGTAACTGAAGCTGAGTTTGGACTGGGGAGGACTAAGCATGAGGATGCAGCTACCGAAAACCCACGTCAGTGGCCGAGAACGCACGAAGCCTTATTCATCGCAGCATGTATCGCGATGCATCGCGATGTATCACAAGCATTACTTGAATGGTTTAAAAACTGTAGGCAGGGGGAATCGAGCCAGGCGCGGAAGGGGACTGGTGTGATTCGCAAGCCCTTTGCGCTTCATTATACACATTGAGCGTCTACTCGTCATATTCTTATTAGTTTTTGATACTATTTTCACAGTTTTCGAACATATTTCTGAAGCCTACAAATCTCCATTATTTAAGAGTTAAGATTATTTCAATATTATTAGTCCAATTTCTCTACTCATCGCCGGATCAAACGATGACCGGACGCCTCGCCACTGATATTTTTGTATAATAAATAATTTATTTAAATGAGAGTTAAACGCTCCACTGAACAAATGTACATATATAAAAATTCAACTAAATGATTTTGAGTGAATTGTTAGATTGCTATTGATATTAGGTTGCCCAGTGGAATTGGGGGAGAAAGTTATACATAGACTCTTTATTTTAGTGTTGAGTGTCAACGTGTGATTATCTCAAAAAAAACTCTCTGTGCATTATTATGCATAATAAACCATTTTTGAAATTTTAGAGAGTTTTTGAGACTTCCAACATTATAAAACTTGTAAATTAGAAACTTTAACCTATTACATAAATTATTGATGTGTAGGTCCCATCTTAAGTGTGGGTCTAATATTATTCCAAGGAATTTAATTTTATTGCAACTTAAAATTTTCGGGCAGTCACAATTCCTGTCATTTACATTTGAACTACATGATTTTGAGTGAATTGTTAGATTGCTATTGATATTAGGTTGCCCAGTGGAATTCGGGGAGAAAGTAATACATAGACTCTTTATTTTAGTGTTGAGTGTCAACGTGTGATTATCCAGAAATGTTACTATTTTATTTATGCCTAGCTCGCCTCTTTTTATTACATCAGGCCATGTGTTACCCGTAAAGAGAAGCGTTGTATCATCGGCATAAGAGATTATTTCGAAATTATCTATTTTTAATTTGAACATGTCGTTCACGTAAATGAGGAAAAGAATAGGAGATAATGCCTTGCGGCAAGCCGTAATCGGATAACTTCAGGTTACTACTAACCTGTAATGTTATTGTTCTTTCATACGATACATGTGTTAGGTTTATTCCAATGAGAAAAAAGTTTGTCGATCAACAACTTTTTCATGTTTTACAATTAAAATTCACGAACTTGATCCAAGAAATTACCCATTATTAGAAAAACCAAAACTTTTTCGAAAAAATATCCATAACATCGGTTCAAAGAAGCATCAAGGAATATGCATGCCAAAAAAAATTAATTCCGTTCAGTAGTTATTAAACAGGAGAGTTGTAAACAAAAAATTACGGGGTTTCAATGAAAATACTTATTTGACAAAAATTGAATTTATCTCTAAAATGAGTGTATTTATCAAAAAATGTTACTGAACAAAAACGATTCCTGACCTTTTTTACATCCTTAATTCGATATTTCTGAAGTTATTGGAGATACTTTTTATTTTATGGCTGATGTTTGAAGCAAAGAATGAAATAGCTAGTCGAGCCTAATATTGCTCCAGTTCGCCGGGGACTTTCTTTCGCTGGTCAAACAGTAGTTTTGTTTTCAATTGTCAGGATTTGCGAGCGGTCCTTCAAATAATCGGTAAATAGTCTCAAACGGTATGCCGCGAATGCCTAATATTTGCAGCTTGTGCAATAGCCAATGGGGTATAGTATCATAGGCTTTACTCAGGTCCAGGAACACACCTAGCGTTTTTTATTATCATTAAAATTATTATTTATAATACTAGTCAGTTTTAAAATAGCGTCATCCGTACTCTTCCCCTCTTGAAAGCCGTACTGATTATATACAGTTGATAATGTGGTATTTTTCAAGTAATTTATTAATCTACCTTTAATTATTTTCTCCATTATCTTTGAGAACGCACTCAATAAACTGATTAGGCGGTAATTTGAGGGGTCGTCCGGATCACCACCCTTAAACAAAAGAACAATATTCGCTATTTTAAAATGCACTGGAAATACGCCCTCACTAAAACATTTTTTTATGATACATGTCATCGGCCTCGCGATAAACAAAGCAATTTTTTAAAACAGATATTACTGTAGTTTTCATATAACTTGGCAGCAGTATGCTGGGTTCAGATGTAGCATGTCCCATCTGCTACACGCTGCCAAGTTATATGAATACTACAGTACCTACTTTATCGACTCCAGGAGCTGAATTTTTTTAAGTGAATGTATCAATGATATTATTTCGTTCTCAGTGGTCGGGAACAGAAAAAATGAATGTGGAGAATTGGTTTCGGTGCGAGTTGTATAATCTTTGTTGTTACTGTTTCCCAGTCTATCTGCAAAAGTTTTCCCTACATTAACAAAATAGTTATTTAAAGTATCAGAATCAACTTTGGAATCGGTTTTATTTTCTTTAATATCAAGAATTTCGTTAATGCAGTTCCAAACTTTTTTACTATTGTCTTTAGCTGCTGACAGTTTTTCTTTATAATAATTATATTTACAATTTTTTTTAACTTATTCAGTTAATTTCTATAATTTATGAATTCCTTTTTTAAAATGCTGTTATGCGGTTGCTTACTTAATTTCTTATGTATTTGTCCCTAACACGTATGGAATGAACTAGACCTGTAGTAATACAATTCTTAAGCGGTTTCAGTTTGTGTGGGATTTCCTTTTCAACAGTGACATTCTGCACGTATGAAATTAATTTACTTATAAATATATTAGTTGCTTCATTAGCGTTTACATTATGGTCTATTACATCCATGGTTATGGATCAATTTTAAACCCTTTATTTGTTACCCAAAAACTTACTCTAAAATCAGCACTCGAAAGACGTCAGGTTCCTCATTAGATGCTATTTTCAATGAGATGGGGGTTCTTGATGTAAGACAATTGTTAAAACTTTGGCAATTTATATATTTAAAAATCATTCAGATATATTTCATAACATCACTCATAATCACGCCACAAGAAGATCAACACACAACAATATGCAAATGCCTAGAGTAAATATAATCATCTTCATAACTAATTCATTCTACATAGCCCAAGTTCTTGTTCAAAATAATATGCCAGTAGCTGTAAAAGACTTCATTAAGTACAAAATATTAACATTTAACATAGTAATTAAAAATTGTTTTAGGAACGTCGGCAGAAAGGAGTATTGTGATAGACTGATAGCCTCAGAGTACAGGTACTAGAATCTCCTTCAACTATCAATTTGTTAGGCTTTCTCTTCTGCTGTGCTGCTGCTGCTGTGTGTTAGTGTGTGTATTTTTTAAAATAAAATTTTAAATTCAACTGAAAATAGTGATTCATTATTGAAGTTACAAGCATGTAAAATATATGTCGTACATTTTGCGCCATTTTTATTGGAATATATAGCTAATGCATGCTTCTAGTGGATGTATAATAAGCTACTGTGAAACTTTATTGATATGATAAATCAATTTTACATTCTGATCTTAATATTCGCTATATAAAACAAAACTATCTTGAACCAGTTCTAATGTCATATGGGCATCGCCATTATTATAATTTAATATGTAATCATATTATGCAGAATCGAACATTTTGGTTTTACCAGCTCAAGAAATTTCAGCTACTCATGGCTTTATAATTTTACCTTAGAGAACTTTGAATCTTAGTCCCCAACATAATCATACCCTGGCTCTAACCAGTACAGTATGTCTAAAACAAATGCCGTATACTGTACAATTTTACAAGAGAGCTTGTAAGCTTTGGCATCACATTGAACCTTCAATAGAACAGAAAATATTTTATTCAAGATGTTGGGAGTATTATAATAGTTTTCGCAATGAATTTTTTACTACTAATTTTGTTGAGATTTACAATGAAATAAAGCTCACTGAAGTGAACATAGTTAGTAATCTATATACTTGTATGGTCGTTGCTCATGATAGAATAAAACCGCCAAAACCAGGGCGTTGTCGTTGTGTGTGTAACATTGACTTGATGTACATGAATATGTTTGCTGTATCGTTTTTCGTATCCTTATGGCTTAATAATTATACCATTCAGTAATAAGACAAGTTTATTCATTTATGTTACATCGTAATACCTGCCACAACCGTAAAATTCAACAAATTTTACATTAAAAGTGGAAAATAAAACCATTCCTGAAATAATTGCTTCTAAATCTACAAAATCAAGAGAAAAACTTCATGATAAATTTAATCCTTTTATTGCATTGTGATAATGAGAAAAGGCATAAAGGGTCGGAGAAAAAGCCAAATATTAAACAGCTAAAATGGAGGAGTGATGTATAGATTTTTCCAGTCAATCTCATATTCAGTTAAATTGAAACATTCTCCTATCCTCTCAATAATGCTGTATTCAATCAAAGTCACCTTTATGAAACAAAATTAATTAATTGTTGACCGAACAAAGAGAGGTTTCTGTTTGAAATCAATCGTTTTGAATTTGTCTGTCTATCTGTCACTTTTTTGATTTTCAACATTTTCTCGCATTTAAAGGATATTTCAAATGAAAAAATGGAAAAGCACTCAGGTCTTCTTCTATAGGAAACATATGATTTTCAAAACAAGCTTTTCCATCATATGCAATTAGAATAAAATTGCAAGATAGCCTTCGAACCTTCTTATCCATCCGGTTAAGCCTTAATATGGTTTAAGAGCAATTCATAGATCATTCATAAGAATAACATATTTGTTTGAGAGAAACAAATCATCCTTATACCGTATTCCAATAAAGTATAGTAGGTAACAAATGATTACTAAGTAAATCGCAATTATGCAAAAGTAATTAATATTGTTCTATAAATTCATCCATCATACATGTAAAATTTGATTTTAGCAATCAGCTGTCTGAAACTACATAAGTACAGATGATTGGCTGTGGAAAACAGAACCGCAGCCGTTGTGACGTGGTACAGATGAGTGACTTTTCAAGGAATGAAGACATGAAATAGACTACGCAAATTGAATCAAAAGTGTTTTAGATATGAACTCATCCGTGTTTTACAAAAATTCATCCTGCCGCATTACATCAGTTATCTCGACTGTAGATAAAATTGTATGTGATAATCGATCTTATATTATGTAATAATTCAATTTTATATTGTGGATTGTGGGCTATATTAAGTTGTGTATCCCAAAAAGGAATATTCTTTAAAATATTTTTCAAATAATAATAGTTTCCAACAGTGCAACTCATATATATGTGCTTCTAACCTGCTGCAGAAAGTAGAAGGCTGAAAACTATTTCTCAATTAATATAGAAATAATAACTGAAGACAGCTATTTCTATTGAGAAACTTTCAATGGAGACGAAATGCTGTTTTTATATGTTTATCCCCTCTCTTATATTTTTTCAAGTTGTGCTCCTCTAAAATTCCTTAGGCAAGTGTGTCTAATAAACTGTGTTAGATCTGGAAGATTTCTTTGAACGTGATGATTGTGTTTAATTTCAAAATGATAATTACCATCGAGTGCATCAAGTATACTCCTCTGTGCAAGCACCCTTATTATTGGGCGTGAGGTCTACTTTTCACAGAACTACTAGTTAGTATATTGTATGAGAACTTTTATAGTAATAATGTCTCGATAACTTTTGTTCTAGTCAATTTAGGCTGCATGAGCTTTTCTCTAGCTTCTCCCTTCTTATTTTATTTTATTATTCTAAATACAAGGTATTAAATACAATCGAGGATGATGTGTATGACCCTGCTCTGTTGCAGGAAGACCTTGATCGTATTTCATTGTGGTGCAGAAATAATGGATTAAATTTGAATGAGGAAAAATGCAAGTTCATGATTTATACACGCAAATTGAACTATCCGATACACATTTATAAATAAATAACTTTAATTTAATGAGAGTTGATATGTGTAAGGATCTAGGCGTGGTATTTGATTCAGCCTTACCCTTTGTAGCTCAAGTCAACCATGTTGTTTATAAGGCAAATAAAATGCTTGGGTTTATAATGAGAAGTACAGCAGATTTTAGTGATCAGGATGCCTTGAAAATTCTTTTCTTCAGCTTGGTACGTCGTGTGTTGGAATACTGTGCTATTGTATGGAACCCTCATCAGAGAGGTCTTACCCATGAGATTGAAAAGATTCAGAATAAGTTTTTGAGAATGATGTATACCAGGAGATTCAATATCTCATGTCCTCTGGGATTTCCAGCTAGACGATTGCAATGTATTTTTTACTTCAAAACATTGGAGTCTAGGCGCCGTGTGATGTCTGGTGTGTTCCTGTATGACATAGTTAACAATTTGGTTCACAGTCCATATGTCTTGTCCAAGTTGAATTTCAGGGTGCCTGCCTTCAACAACCGCAATAGGCAGGAGTTTTCTATTAATAGATGTCTTACTGTTGGACACTATTATGCACCTCTGAACCGGATGCCCAGGGATTTCCTTCGTTGTAATGGCCAGATTGATTTATGTTTCATGTCTAAATGCATGGTAAGGAGAAAACTGCTATCCATGTTTTAACCTACTTTTTAAATTAAAATTATTTGAAATTCCTGATATTTGGATTATAGATCTACTACTTATTTGCAATCATTATTTTCGTCTGACGGATTTGATGATTTTTCTATTTTAATTTTTTTATGTACTGTATTGAATTTATGATTTTTTCTATGTAAGTTATAGATAATTTATTGTTTAATCTATAGTTTTTATAATACTATTTAGTTACTTTTCACATTATTTTTTTTTTGTCTGAACTTACTTTTAAATTTTCTTTATGCTTATCATTTTGTTTTATCAATGTGTCATGAGTGCTATTTGGGCTATGCCTGTTGCACTCAACAATGTAATTCTAAATAAATAAATAAATAAATAATCGCAAGAGATATCAAAGCAATGTTTTTAACAATTTTAAAAAAGCAATCAAGTTACATTGGAAACACCTAAATTTCAATTGCACATGTAAGAGCACATTCCTTCTCAAATTAAATGATCTATAAATAAGAAGAGATAGTAGGGTGTGTGTATGTGTGTGTAAGTGGTTGGCTACTCTCAAAAATACCCAAACAATTATTTCAACCTAATGCACTCATAATTTTTTAAAATAAATATTGATGAATAAACCTTTTTGTGATAATAGATAAAATTTCAATACCTAGCATAATAATAGCTAACACAATTATTTTTCAAATATATTAAATTCTGTTGGAGTTCTAAACTTTTAATTATTGGTTATTATTATTATTATCATCAGATTTTACAATTGAAATGACAAACCTAAGAATTGTCTTATTTAGCCTATCCCAATATTACTTGAATGAATAATCATTGGTTAAGTGGCTTGACTGTAAGTTGCATTGTGACAGTATCATGACATGGAATGAGCTTATAAAATTAGATATTGAAGAATTTCGAGCAATGAAAAAAATTATGATTGAAAAAAGCAACGTAGGGTATAAACTGGTCTTTAAAAAATCGAGGCCATTGTAAATAGAATGTATTTTATTTCTATAATAGATACTATAATAATTGTCATTCTAAATATGATGAATAGAAGAATATTGTATTGTATAAAGAATTTGGCATTAGTTTACAGTGAGCATTTTAGTTGAAGGGCAAGTGGCTGCTTGGCAAGGGCGGTTTCTATTTAATTGCCGAGAGTTTGATAGCTCGTCTCTGTTGCCTGTCTGCAGTCAGGAAGTTGAAGTCACATTAATTTGTTGAGATAGGACACAATTTGTTGAGATAGGATTCAATTTATTTACTGTCACAATCATTTATTGCTGGTTAGTTCTCCATATAATTTTGCAAGTATCCTGTTTTTAACAAAATAATGGGAACTTTAAAATTAATTTTTATTTATTCGTCTCATCCCAAACAATCGTACATTTTGTATTTAAATTGAAATAACTCTTGCTCTGGTTCCAGACTAGGGTCCAGTGAAGATTACTTTAATCAGTTACTCAATTGTTTGATTAGCAGCTCTCCATCTTGATTTGTTCAGACATAGTTTTAAATCTATTATTTTCTACCATTGAAAAAACCGGCAGGCTCGCTTCCCTCGGCTTAGCCATCTGACTCGACCCAGTGACAGGAGAGGGAAATTCAATATTTTTTTAAAATACCAATTTTTGCACCTTCTACAGGGAAATGTCAAAAGATGTATTTGGAACTCATCCAGTCTTCAATGAACTTGGATACCAAACTTTTATATAGCCTTTGCTTCGTGTCTCTTGAGAAGCTGAGACCAAACAATTTCAAAATTTTGTTAATTTTGGACCCATAATATGATAGTTTTGGGTGTACGGTATTTTGGAAAATATTTTGAAACCCAACCGAAAACCTCCAACTTTTTCGGCACCATAATTATGGTTACAGTGATCATTTTAAACAAGCGCTCATTTTTAGTGTATTTTTTGTAATAAAAAATCAAATCTTTTCCTAGCACGTATCTGGGTTCATCAACCGAAAATGTATACCCAATTTCAATATTTCATCTACATAGTAGCCTACCTTAGAAAAGCTGAAAAATCATCGCTTAGTTTTCAAATGAATAATGCCAGTTTCGGTCATGTTTTGGGACATGTTTCAAAAGTCTTTATTAGCGCGTGTCTAGTTTTTAAACTTTATACAGTATAACATCTGGAATTTCTATATTTTCATTCATAATAATTATAGTTCTCAAGATTTAATGATAAAAGTGACTCAGTTTTCAAAAAAACCGTCAACTAAAGGCTTATTTTGTTACATTTTTAACCCCTTTCATAAAAGCATACATCTACAACTATGTTTTTATACAGGCTTTTCATGTCAAAAGATGCTAGGTTAGAATTAAGTGGAATCCAAATTCCAAAACATAATAAAAATCACAATAAATAAAACAAAACTCTTTAAATGAAACAGACAAAAGATACATGAAACAAATTCACCCTTCTGCACCAACTCTTCAAGCCCTACCTGGAATGCATAAAAATCACACCAATCAGACCCATCATAAATTACAGAAAAGCACCAGGATACAAAAAACTATTATCATCTAAACAAATAGATATTCAACTACGCAAACTCATCAATACCAATCATCCATCTCACATCACCACAGACCTTATAAACAAAATAAAAAATACGCACATCCCACATAATTCCACACTATAATAGCATCTTTTGGCATAAAAAGCCTGTATACAAACATACCAGTAACTGAAACCAATTCCATAATAGAGAACATACTCAGAGGACAGAACAACCCATCTGAACACACAAAATAACTAAAAATTACATTAAAAATCATCACATCGCAGAACTACTTCACCCACAATAACAAGTATTATACCTAACCACAAGGACTACCAATGGGATCTCCAATCTCCAGCATCCTAGCAGAAATATTTTTAAAACACATAGAGAATACTAAAAAACATCAAACACTCAAACAAAATAATTTACTGACACCGCTACGTTGATGACATTATTGTACTCTACAATGAAAACCAAAGACAGTGTGATCAACTACTTACACAATTGAACAAAATCCATAAAAAGTTACAATAATTTACAACGACAGAATATGAAATAGACTACACCATAAACTTCTTAGACCTCACTATCAAAAACTAAATAACATGCACAAATTCAAAATTTAGAGGAAACCAACTCTCGCAGACCATCCACACACACAACCATCCACATCAACACAAACTTGCTGCTTTTAACTCCTTGATCCATAGACTCCTAAATGTTTCACTATCACAAGCTGACCACTAAGAAGAAATCAATACAATCAAATATTCAGCACAACAAAACGGATACAGCACAAAACTAATAAAAAAAATCCTGAATAAAATGAAAAACAAAAATCCAAAACCTACAAACCAAAACAAGACTAGTATTAAAACTGACACTGTATTTCACTTTTAAATAATGTTTTACTCACATATATTTGAGATGCTTGAGGAATGCATTTCACTTCTGAAAAGAAGCTTCGTCAGCCTTTTCAGAAGTGAAATGCATTCCTCAAGCATCTCAAATATATGTGAGTAAAACATTATTTAAAAGTGAAATACAGTGTCAGTTTTAATACTAGATTGTTCATTAAGTATTTCGTCATGGAAAGCATCACAGATTCCAAAACAAGAGTTTATCACACTCACATATTTTAACAAAAAATCACACAAAATAGCACACATCTTCCAAAAATCCGTATTCAACACCGCATTCAGAACAACAAACATCCTGAAGCACTATCTCGAACAAAAAACATCTCACCTAACAAAAGCAGCACAATAATTCACAAATTCTAGAAGTACTACATATAGGACAATTAAACAGGCAGATATCATTCAATACAAGATACAAAGAAGACACCGAAGCACTAAAGTCCAGTTCTGACTCAACATTTGCAGATCACTTAATCATCACTGGATATTCATACAACATCCAAACTGACTTGGAAATTGTACACACATTCTAAAAAAAGCCACAAACTAAATACACTGGAACAATATGAAATATTCAAACACCATAAACAAGACTGAACCATCTTACTCAATGACCAAACACAATAATTCAAATCCAATGCAATTTTCAACTATATTATAATGGCCGCTCATCCTAACCTCAACAAAAATTGACCGCTGGCGGCAGGTTGACGAAGCTTCTTTTCAGAAGTGAAATGCATCCCCCAGCATCACCAGTATAAGTGAGTGGAAATAATATTTACTTTGATAGAAATACAGTGTCAGTTTTGATATTAGATTGAAAACATTATCCTCATGGCAATTACCTATTCATCACAAATCTAATTTTTTTATTTTTATTTGAGCTATTGTAATTTACTTTTCATCTTTAGATTAATAGAAGAATGTACAATTCAAAGCTAGTCCTAGCCAACTTGAGCTAGAACTGTCCAGGAGGGGGGTTAATAAAATGTTTTCTTGCTGGAAGAGTCAAGGATGAAGCTGAGGAAGGATCTTCGGATACCGATCTTACCCCACCCCCCCAACCATTTGGCGATTACTCAAGAACTAGATAGAATTCACTTGACCTATGAAGCGGGTTAAATAAAAGGATTAATGTTTAGAAACGCTCAAAATGTGGTTTTAAAAAGGTGATTACCCCATTTTTCCCAGAGGAGGATTTCAGGATCCTCCTTTTTGGAGCATAAAACTCACAAATTTCGTAATAATAATTGTGAGAGGGCAGCTTTGAGATATGGGCCTATTGTGAAGGTCTTGTCTGTCACAATTATTAATTAAGGAAGGGTATAGGCTTATCGGAACCTCTCACTAAGTTATAGTAGGTCTACTGCATTCGAATTCGCTTCATTTCTCTTTTGTGAGTTCATTCACATGATCATTTACAGCTATAATATTATTTTGATAAAAGCATTATATTCATCAAGTAACATTTTTTTCAGAATGAATTTCAGTGGTGGGTCTTGGAATGTGGAGTCAAAGATAGTATCAATCTGAGAAAGTACATTATCTATGGTGGTGGGGAGGTTTACCTGATGGCCCCGTCTTGAGAAATTTCTGGCCACGCTTATGGATAGTAAGGGTGGGAGGAGATCTTGCAAAAAAGGTCAGCGAAAACTCATTCATGACCCACCCACCCGTCCCACCAATTTTGAACTGGGGCCGACATTGCAGCTTGGTAGCCTTTATCACGTACAGTATTATTTTTATGAATGTAATAGCTCTTGGTTATAATTAATCAAAGAAAAATTAAAAAAAGTACAATGGTTTCATGTTATTAAAATTCAGTATCATGTTGCAGAACACTAGGATCTATTGTTGATCAGAGATATGTGATCTTCTCTACATTATTGTTGATGGAAGTATTTTATTTTTCAAAATATATGAAACAAATGGAACATTTTTGACGAATATTAAGGGTGCTTGCAAAGTGGAGAATTCAATACTCGAGGATATATAGCCATAATCTCAAAATAAATTATCCTAAATCAGAAATGTAATAAGATATTTGAATGTAATGACCAATAAGGCTTACTCATCTCAAAATTATTTCAATCTTTTATATATCATCCTACAACAGACAGCATAAATTTGTTTGTTTTTGCTGTAATGATTATCATCCAGTTTTGGAATCTATGTGCAAGCATGCATATATATATATGTTATGCGCAAATATCTCAGTCAGGGTGAAATATTGTTCTACTGCACATTCATCAGCTTTCTCATAAATTTCCTGGAAATAATCTCCACTGAACAAAATACAGAACTTTCAAACAATTTGCTATAATGCTAGAATGTGATTTACTGTTTCCGAGAATCTAAATAATAGGCTAGGATCGATTGAATTGCGCTTGAAGCATTGCTGTTTTCATAAATAATGTAAAATCTTCTACTTCCAGAGTTGGGGAAAATAAACAATATAAAAATAAAAAATATATTATAGTAGGCTAGATAATATTTTTGAAACAGGTACGGTATAGTTGATCTATTCATCAATTTACAGACAATTTTTGAATGCTGTAGTGAATATTTAAAAGTAATATGTATTATTATATGGAAATTCAACAATATGAATAGGCCTATGTGATAAATAATATTCTTGAGATATATACTAATCTATTCACAGCGGATTTTATTTATGTAGTGATAGATCGTTAATTTATTATTGACGTTTATGAAAGACCAATTTGCATTTTTTTTTTAAATTCTCATTAAAACTATAGTTGCCTGGACTAACCATTAATTTTATTCTATTTTTCTTATAAACGGAATACTTATCTACCAATGCTTCAGTTTTCTAATGGTGTCTTTAGCTCTCTACTCATTAATTTTTGCTTTTTTTACACTTTTTCACTTCACTATTTAATTTTTATATATTTTTTCTCTCGCTCCACTTTCACTACACCAACTTGAAGGGTTTCGTTCTCTTTAATCGCCATGTCAGTTGGGTGTTGTCAAGTACTTGAATGACCTCAGTGTTGTGCTGATGAAGACGTGACGGTATTTATATAGAAAGGTTACTTGTTGAATTTTGTGGTAATTTTTTTTTTTGTGACATTTACACACCCCAGGAAACAATAATCCGTTGGAAATTTTTGGGGGTCGCGATTATTTCACATTAAAATTTAAGTTTTCCAGTGGTACTATTTTTCTTAGGCGCAAGAACATATTTCCATTTGTGAAAATCCGCAGTGTCAAAAATCGTGACTTTCTTCAAGTTTGAGAATCAGCTGACTCACTAATAAAGAACTCTTGTTTGAGTCACGGCTATGAGGCATGCCTTCTCTCAGTTCTAATGAATTGGAAAATTTGAATTGATTTGTATCAGCTGTGTTTCCCTTTTGAATAGAATCGATTTTTCTTACAATGTTTAAAAAAAATATTTTTTTAAATAAAATCTGTCCTATATCTTTTGCAATATTCTTAAAATATAAGTCAATTTTTTATAATAATTGGTTTTGTAGTTTCTGCGTAAAAGTTTAACAAACAAAAAAAAATCTTTTTCGCTTTAAATGATTTCCGGGAATTAAGTTAGTTGCATGCGGTTACTTGAAGAAGAAAAAACCTAGTCATTCTTGTACTCAACAAGTAACGTTTCTATATAATTACCGACGTGACTTATTATGATGGGCTGCCAATCGTATTATCTCGCTTGCCACTTAAGGGATGTGCAGATTTCTGTGCAAAACGCTGTTTCTTTTTATGTACCATGGCGCATTCACCATGTTCCTCAGTACCTTGTTCTAGAAGATTTGAATTTTTTTTTTTTTGAGGATGAAGCCCACATGGGTCTGAGACCTGTGCGTGGGTAATGAGTTGGACCTACAGTTTAAGGTGGGTTCCGAACCACCGGGAAGTGATTTTCAGCAGATAACATTGTCTTTTTTGCTGGCCAATCTAATCGGTCACCGTTACGAACAGGACTTACGAGAATTCTATTGATGTTACTGATCCTAGAGCATCCCCACAGCTGAATTCCATATATAGGTCCAGATGGGCTTTAGTATTTGTTTGTAAATTAATACCGCACAGTATTTTGTTTTCCAGTGATAGCTGTGATTGACGACTCTAGAGCCAATACATTTTGCTATATTATGATATACATATCACTTCTTTTAATCTTGATACGCTCTTTCCATTTCAACTTTGCATCAAGACTATCAAGAGTCATTCCAAGGTACCGTACCGTACTTAGCTTTGTTACTGTGAGGTATTACATTTCCATTCAAATTGATGAGGACTGGATTATTGATGTTCTTGTTGGTGAAGTTGACATGAATGGACTTGATTTCATTTAATTTTATTTTCCATTTCTTGGTCAGGTCAGAGAATTGATTGCTAGCATTTTGAAGTTTAGACTTTGAATACAACAGATTTTTAAATTTGAAACTGAAGTTAAATGGCGGATCTCCCGCCATTTTAATAATAACTTCACAAATTGATTATATCTACGATATTTATGACCTGCGAGTGGGGGAAAAATATTTCAAATACCATATGAAATCTTTGATATCATAAATACTCCATTTAAAGTCTTCTTGATGCTTCATAATTTTGTGATACCTTCTTGAGTAGCAAGCGTCTGATTCTTACGTTGGTAGTCTTCTGAGAATAGCTGTGATGTTAATCTGTAACATCCGGTTTTTACACCCAGTGAGGAACGGTAGTGTAGATTTATGTCGTATTCATGATTTTATAAAATAGTGTAATATTATCGTAATAATGATCTTACTCGAGATCAATAACAGGATAATAGAAGAAACGTTAACGGTTAAGTTTAAAAATGCACTTGCTGGGTGAGTAATAATTTCCACTTTTGATCTATTCTGACCGGTTGGGGTGGAGCGCGCCTAGGCTAGCGCTAGCCTTTTTTGATCTGTGAGGCTATGTAAATAAATACATAAATCATCTAATTTTCTCAATTTCTCAACATTTAACCTTGATTTCCCATTCATTACATCACTGTAGCTCAATTGACACTTCTTGTTTTGTATGACGCTGTTGTTTACTGGATGTTACACTACTTGTACTTTTTGAAGTTTGTTGACCTTATTTGGTTTAAACTTGAGCTTCTAGAGTTTCAACATTCTGGAAAATATTGTTTGTTCAGAATTGTACAGAGCAGTTTCCTCGTTCATTTCAACATCCTCTTCATCGCTCTTATCGCAACTTATCATTTGGCATTGAGTTGGCAGCCTAACCTATAATTCGAACCCCATATTTGTATGAGGTCATCTATGCTATTTATGTGTGTCGGTTTCTGCCTTTCATTGTAAGCTACTCTTTCTGATTCTATTTTTCTGTCATTGTTTTCTAACTTCCAGAATCTTCTAAAACATGAATACTACGTTACTTCTACACATCTAATCGTTAATTGCTGAAGTCTGATAAATCTAAAACCATCAACCCATGTTGTACAATTTTTACTGTACTTGCATTTCTACTTCTTTGTCCAATAACGAATGTTTTTAAATATTCCACTCTTTATGTAATAATAGTATTCTGCTTTCTAAGTTTTTTAAAATTAATTTAGTGATATGTTAACTTTTATTACAAAATACTTTTCCACTCATTCCTTTTCCTCATTCGCTAGGTGCCTAATATTCTCTCCACATCATTAAACCTGCGTATTTTATTGGGTTTTGAAGTGTAATATAGTTATACTTTGTTGTTTCTATGATAACTTACTTTCAATTCACTAATTAACTTGGGAGAGTGATAAACGATGCGTTTTGGGCTTCAAAACATACTTTAATAATTTGTTTTTGAGCCTACACGTACTACGCTGCACCCTGATCTGCTTTCGATATAGAGTTGTTTGTAGAGAAGTGTGTACTCGGCGTGAAAACGAACACCAAAACGTATCCTTTTGATCTTGACCAACTAAACCGCAGTTTTGGACTTTGAAATTAAAATTCTAGTAACTTATCTTGAAAGTTTTTCAAGCTATTTTTTTAGAAGGGGTTGGAAAGTGAAAATTAGAAATTAGTTTTACGGTTGATCGTGGTATTCTATTTGAAAAATATAATGAATTGTGTTTTTTTCTCCAGGCATAAACCAGACTCTATAGACATTGTAATAGCAGACTTTGATGGTGTATTATTTCATCTATCAAATGTTGGTGGTGATAAAACGAAGATACGAGTGAGTACAATATTTCTTTAGTATAAATCAGGTTGAATTTGAGATGGCATGAATTCACGTAGAATTTAAAAATATTGAAATATTAAGAAGAGATTATTCAAGATGTAGCTACACAGATAATACACAGATGTCAATTTAATTGATTTTAAATAAACTTACTTCTTTTATTTACAAGTACTGCAAATAAATTTATTTAAGCGATTTCATTCAGGCACCGTTGATCAATAAAACTGCTCAAGAAACAAGATTTGTGTAGCAGTAGAATTTCTCCACAGTCTTCTAGAACTATGAATTAATGAAAAAAATGAAATATTCTTATAAATGATGGCTACCTTCTAAAGCAAAGGTGGATCAATGCTCGGACTCAAAATTCACTTCTATTTCTTAGACCACATAGTTCAAGTGTTGCACTGCTTGAAAGTGTGTTAAAAAGTAACCTTTTTGGGTTCATGGAGAGATTTTTATCATTAAGGTAAACCACCCAAAGTCCGTGATGAGCCAAATGTCATGATTTCAGACTTTAAACGCGAATAATAGGTTTAAAACGCATTGCATATCCACTTCATATTTTCAAGAAGTACTCTATGAATTCGTTTTTATTTGGGCGTCGCTGTAAGCGGTAAATTCGGCTGGAAATTTACCGGTTCTGGAATTTCCGTTTTTGTTAAGATTCTTAACCAATCTACTTGAAGGTAAACTTGACAAGCTTTAAATATGACTGGCACCGTCAAACGTTTGATTTTCTTTTACATTTGCCTTTATGAATTAATAATGATAGAGCGGTATCAACACCACAAGCTGAACCTAGCCTCGCTTTTTTTGTTTGAGTAGAAGCATAGATATATTAATAACATGGATCCTGCACAGTTGACAATCAGTGTAGCATAAGTTGTGTATGTCACACGTTGCTAGATACATGTACAGCGGCCTCTGATAGCTGCCATTTTTTTCTTACCAGGGATGACCATGTAGGCTACTTATCTTACACCATATATGATACATCTTATCATAATATCGATACTCTGGTAAGCAAATATAATTATATATATATATATATATATCTCATTTGCTTCAAGGGTGACTTATCTTTTTTTGTGATCATGATTTTTTCTTATAATTTTACAGAGATTTTCTATCCACAACTTTGCTTTGTCAGTCATGTTGAAGATTTCCTGAATAGTTCCATTGAAAGTTCTTGGACATTCAGTTGTCAAGTTGTTGTAGATGCTTTGCATTACAGCATCACAGTCGCAGGCTGGGGAATCATTCCATCCCTATTTGTATTGTGAGTCTGCATATTTAGCATGACCAGTAATTAGGCGGTTTCGATACAGTCAGGTACGGCGAGGTATCTCATAGACCTTTGGTGTTAGTGTTGGGTCATCTGGTTTGAAAGGCACTCAATATGGTTTGCTTCCATTCCCTAAAAAAAAAAAAAAAAATAGTGTTAGAGCCAAATATATGAAAATTCCACCATATATGAATTTAGCGACATGTGATACTCACAACGTATGCTACACTATTTTATTAAAAAATATGCTTGGAGTTCGTTATCTATTTGATTAATATAGCTATGAGTGGATTTAGGCTTAGAGTTAGATAATGAGAGGAGTTACCCATAACTTTGTTGAGGACCTGATACCCGGTAGGGTTACCATACGACCGAATTTGATGCATCTGTCCGGTTGGCGTCCGGATTCGAACAAAAACACTGGGAAATTTCATTACGCATTGCCAATTATGTATATAACATCAGTATATATTTGCTTATTTCAATCTACCTACCATTCACGTAGTATCTAAAATATTTCTGAACGAAATTATAAGGCCGCGCTCACATTGCATACGAATGTCTATCGTACGTAAACTTACGACACCGATCGTACGAATTCAGTGCGCACACTTGCTGCGTTTCTCCCCATCCAAGAAGTACGTAAAAATTGTTTGCTTTGCGGTTTCACTGCTTACCAATAATGAATTACCAATACAATCAATTGTATCTTTTAGAAAATTCTCTGCTGATTCGGAGACTGAGGCAGCATCAATACCATCGCAGAATTCAATGGGAGTGTGAAATATATTTGAAAAGAGAGGAATTTGGTGAATCTCGTCACATTTTGTTTCATATGTCAGATAGTGTGACAACTTGTTTCATGATTATCTACGTATGATTAAAGAAACCTTTGACTGTATAGTTGATGCTATACGACCTAAGTTATCTAGATACAGTATTTTTCGCAAGACCATATCACCTGAAGAAAGATTAGTAGTAACTTTTAGGTAAGAGATTAAAATGCACAGTTTTTCGGACAACTCTTTATTCAACACTTATACACTTGCATTAGTTTCAGCTTGGCGTTGATGATCACGTAAATGATACGTCGAAACACTTTGATCCCACAAACATTTGTAGCCAAAAACCAATTTTATAAGTTTTTCTGTGTCCATTTTGTACAAACACGTACGAAATGAGAAAAATATCCCAACAGGTTGGGATCGAATTCGGATGTCGGAACTATACGTGCGTATACGTACGACAACTCGTATGCAGTGTGAGCACTTACGATCTATTTCAAAGGATTGGGATCATTCGTGCGTTCTCGTACGTATTAGTACGATTAATTTTCGTACGAAAACGCATGCAATGTGAGCGCGGCCTAAGACATAGCCAATCGTTTGGTATATTTACTTCTTTAATTTAATGAGTGCTTTTGAAGTGGGAAAGAGGGCCAATTTTCCATCCAAAGTTATAAAAATCATCGTCTTTTAGGGTTTGAAATTTTAAAATTTTATTTCATACCCACCACAACCCAGGGCCGGATTTAAGCATAGGCTACATAGGCGCGCGCCTAGGGGCCCGCACAAAAATATAAATCTGTTCCAAATTTATAATATTTCGAGATCCAAAATATTGTAGATTAATGACATGAACCAGTGGGTGTATTCGCTCAGCGTATCGTGCATAAGGGGGGGGTACAGGATAACCACTTGAAAAAATCCATTTCCATTCCAATCCATTGTGGACGGGGTAGGGGACGGGGGGAAGGGTCCCGCACCACAGTTTGAGCCTAGGGGTCCACAGATTCTAAATCCGGCCCTGCCACAACCCTCGGAATGCCCTCCGTCCGTATCCGGCCTTAAAATATTATGGTAACTACCGATAAGGCTTTATTGAAATCGTCCCATTGGCCGTCCGTCCACCCGTCTGTGCTCTAGCGCTTGAAAGGAAGTTTCTAGACTCTTTAAACGTTGTATATAGCTTCCTCATAGTCCAAGTGAAATCCCTATGGAATTTGGAGTTTGGGGTCGAATATAAAAATAATTATGGTATTGAATAGATTATCACTATAGGCTCTAGGTTAGTTTTGGCTAGTGAAAATCAAAACATTGGACAGCTGGTTTATTTCGAATACAAAAAATAATTCAAGAATATTACGAAGACTGATGCTTAGCCCAAGTATCGACTTTATTTTTCCAGCAGAGTCTTTGAAGTTTTCATTTTCGATTGTGTTGAAATCTTTTCTCAAATTATTTTAAATCGTCGAATTGAAAAACAAAACAAAGAGAAAATATTGAGATGTGATATATTATGACGTGTGTTGAACAAGAAGAAAAAAAACTCTTTCAAGACCTCAATGTGCTTTTTTGTGAATTGAGAAACATAAGATGTTTATAGAAATCAAAACAATTAAATGGTGCCTATTAGTACAACTGATTATGACTATTATTTTATATAAATTCGTCGGGTCCTTGGATACTTCGTTGTATCGGTTTATTTTAATTTATGATACACTTTCAACAAATAAATTGAAGAAAATATTCTGTTTCAATTGACATTTCAAGTCCAATTGTTGACGGAGAATAATAATAAATGAATCTAATTTAATCTAATGTTTTTAGGTGAGTGTTTCGTTAAAGTTCTTCAAAGAGTTACAAGAACATGGCGCCGATGAATTGCTCAAGAAGGTCTATGGACCGTACATGACTGAACCTGAAAACGGTAAGCTATAAGTCAAGTATTTTTACATTCCTGAGAATTACTAATAAACTTTATATATATATATATATTCGTTTATCTACTTATAAACTTGTAGATGCCATTGCGATCCTCAAGTGTGTGAGGTATTTAGTGTAGTTGATTCAAGCGAGAGATTTTAATTCACTGAAAACAAAGTTTGAAAATGTTTTATCAAATTAAAGAACTATACATTGGCCATCATATCTACGTTTTTGTAGTCTACATAGATCAGGTTTATTCTAATTAAATTGAGTCAGTTTTATTATTATTAACTCAGAATATACCTTAATAATACGCTTACTCAAGTTCGATTCCCTCATAAAGTAAGTTATATAAAATAACTAGTTCGATTGTGTGTGATGGAAATGAGTAGTTTGCTAATGATTTATGCTAATACTATCCAAGTTTTTGTTGCAGAAGTAAATTTGAGTAAAGAAGTCTATTACAACGATAACACTTTTTCACTTGAAAGTTGACCACATTTTTCTACTGGTTATCTTGTGGTTATCTTAATATTTCAATTTTTCTCAACTGAGAATTTTTCATGAAATAAGAATAATGTTTTATAATAAAAGCATTACACTTATCTTTTGTCCCGTTTCTCAATCGTTCAATAAATCATTCAGTAGCTACAGATCCCATAGCAGACGTAAGTCTTGTTTTACACATAACCGGCATCAGGTGTTGATTACTCGGCATAATTATATTGTATCATATGATGACGAAAATCGTGTAAGTGATACATATTATCCATCTCTGCGGTCAGGTAAAATACCTGTTACCCGACTGCTGGGTATGTCTCAAACAAGCCTTAGGACCACTATTGAATCTGTAGCTACTGACTGATCTATTGGACGATTGAGAAATACATAAAGAACATAAATATTCTTAACTTATTACGATATTTGAAAGTTTTTATTTCATTTGCCATTGAAAAACAGATTAAAACTACAACAAATTAACACATATTGTTATGACAAGTTTATTGTACGCCAATAAATAGGCTAGATAAATTTCCATTCAGGAATAGGAGCATCAAAAAAGTAGAAATAGCTACACATATATACATTAATAAATAGATGGATATAAAAGATATAATAAACGCAAAATTTGAGAAACCTCAAAAAGCATTACCAGTAAAATGTTGAAACGTAGGCCTTTAAACATGAAAGATACGGCAGCTAAATTAAACAAGTATCGTACAATGGAGCCAAAATGAAATTGAAACTGCCTACTCCAACTTTTTATTCATCTATATTTAGAGCTAAAACAAATATGCAAGTTTAAGAGCAATATTAATATGCAAGTTCAATATTTTTTTATTCAATGTGAATCACTTTCTTTACTGTTAATGTTCGTGTTTTCACTATGTTGTTGAATTATTTTACGACCTTCCCTCTATTTTCCAGGTTACAATGTCTCATTAATGTTAAGCTTAGATAATATACCTTCTGACTGGGAGGAATTAGTAAAGAAAATTGGACTTTTGAAAAGAAATTGTTTTGCTTCGGTTTTTGAGAAGTATTTCGATTTTCAAGAACGAGGAGAAGAAGGCCATAAAAGAGCAGTAATCAATTACAGGAACGACGAGACTATGTAAGTAAAGTGATATCTTTATACTATTTTTCTGTAAACTCAACTTTCATGACTTATAGAATTAGCCATTTTAGAGTAAGATACTGCCGATAATAACGATCATAAAAAGCAGATTTGATCTACTTTTCAGACATTTTAATCAATATTTCCAATGAGTTATTTTTATTTCAAAGAAGGAAAGTTTTGGCTGAGTAGTATAAATAAATAAATAGTTTATTGCTGGAGACAACAGTTAGAAACCCTTTTTAGTATACATTCTATATCAAGTGTAGCTAATTAGCCAACTCCATAATCAATCATCTATTCACAAAAACATCTTTACACAGTATTAGATTCTAGAAAAGATTAAGACTCAAGTATCGAAATCAACTTGAATGAAGGCTATGTAATTGCATTGGGTCATACTTTTTCAAAGTGACTTGTGCGTGAGAAAATGTGAAACTGTGACAGAAACGATTTGCAAAAACGTTCATCAGTTATTTTATGAATGTATGTATAAATATTTAATTTCAGGAGATTGAAAGAAATTCACTTAAGAATCTATATAGACTCATGAAACATCATTAAACAATTCCAGATACTTTTTATCCCAATGTGTATTTTTTACTGAATGTTCATTCCCAAATCCAGAATATTCTCTGTGGCCTGAACACTACCCTTGTTGTCAGTTGTTCGATTTAATTCTTTTGGAAACATGCTATCTGTTATTAAGAAGTCATTTCTAGATAGCAACAGACAGCCACAATGTTAGCATAAACAAGTTTCGTTGATGCTACTTTTGCAGTTCACGTTTGATGTAAATGGATGTAGATATTGGTAATTAATATTGCTACGAATTCTCCTGCAATTTAACTGGATTAATTGAAGGACAATATTTAGACTTCTACTATATTTAATTGAACTCTTTTTTAAGTAAAGCAACCGAAAAGTTACGGTGATGAATAGAATTGCGAAATGGCCAAAATCAAACAGTTGCCTTCACCAGAAGCAGTTCAAAATTCATAATAGCAGTGCTCAAAAATCGTATTTGGTCACCGCAGTACTGTCGATTTGTCAACTAATGGAAAGTCGATACTCCTCTTGTAAAATCTCTTCTCTCCGGCTTTGGTAGCGCAATTCGTTGGAGCGCTTGTCTGTGATTAGATTAAGACTGGTGACTTCGTTTCCTGCAGCCTTTGGTTCGAATCTCATTCAGCCATGTATGTTTCTCATCATTTACCTCATTACCCTCGCACAAGTCTCCAGGCTCGTATGGGCATCTTCCGCAATAAAAACATTGAGCAGCATTAATTAGCAGCATTCCAACTACTCATTATTCAGTAGCCGAGTAGCTTGGTGAAAAAGTTCTGTGAATCACTACGGTAATTCAAAAACTATTTGGAGGTGCTGAAATAATAGTCAACATTTCAAGTTTACTACTTACAATTTGTTGCTATTTCGTGTACAGCATTATTTGCCCATTCACATTACCTTGTTTTTAGAAATGAATCACCAAATTTTATTTAGTTTGAATATCATTTTCTCCTCATGTTTTATGCTTGAGATAGCATACTTTGATGGTAATGATTAGATTTTTTTTGACAATTTAAAAGGTTCAAACTTTCAAATGTTGAGGAGTATTGATTTTAAAATGGATTTTTCATGTATCAAATTGATTTTAAGTGTGATCTTATTCATTTAATTCAACTTTTGTTGCCAGGCATGAACCACAAACCTGACAATTGACGTAGGAGATTTCCAACAAAATTTCCCCTAGAATAAATTGATTTTAATTTGAAACTTTTATTGATTCTATGTTTTTGAAGGTACCAAATTTGAAAGATGACTAGTACAAATACATCTTCATGTATATAATGTATTATATCACTTGTCATTTTGGAAATATATGAAATATATTTCATATATAAAAAATGTGCAAATGTTCTCCATGAATTTTCATGGAGTATAATGATGCTACTATGTATTTTTAGGTATGTAGAAGCAAAAGCAGATCGAGTGACAGTGGTATTCAGCACAATATTCAAATGTGAAGATGATGTAATCATAGGAAAAGTGTTCATGCAAGAGTTCAAAGAAGGCCGAAGGGCAAGCCATACTGCCCCGCAAGTTCTTTTTAGTCATCGAGAACCTCCTCTAGAACTTCAAAATACGGACGCCAGGGTTGGCGAAAATATAGGCTATATTACCTTTGGTAAGAGTCTTTCATTCATTTATCATTCCAATTTATTTCAATGAGAACTATTCCTGATTATTACTCGTAATGTTGAAAGTTTATTCAATTCACGCAACCTATTTATTTATTTCAATACACATCTGTGAGCGCAACAGGCAAAGCCCAAAACCTCCCATAACATACGACAATTATTAAATTATAAAATTATGAGTATAAAATGTTAAATACAAATGTAGGTAGTAAAGTTAAACAAACATACATCATTTTATTACAAGGAAGTTGATAAAATAAATGAAAAACTAATAAGAGTGAAATTGATCTAAAAGTAAAATAAAATATGTTTAGAATAAAAAAGAAAGTAGGTAATAATAAATAATATGAAGATTTTGCAGCAAAGAATCAGCAATAAATGTATCAATCAAACATTGAAAACTGTGCATTTTTTTAACAATACTTTGACAAGAAGAACAGGTCAAATTTCCCATCACAGTGACTGAAGTCCCTAACCAATTGTGTTTAAAGTTTGAATTTCTTTATCAATCTTTTAATGGGAGACTCACGACTACCTGACAACTCTTGTCGAAAGACTGATACTGTAAAAGTTGTGAATTGATGGAGGCTACTTTTCAGCCAGAAGGTTGAAAGCAATGCATGCAATTGAATAGTGGCTTGTAGATAGTGTACATACACGTGAAAAAAACTTTACACAATATACAAAATATTAGAAATTAAAATCTTCGTTGTTTTGTTGATAAACTGTTTATTGAGATTGAACATTATGTAACAGTCGAAACTATTGTCTCTCGTGTTTTAATAATTTAAGTGGTTTGGATAGCAGTCTTATTCATTGTTAATATTAGAAAAATAAAAAGTAGAAATGCAAAATTTATTGTATTCATTACTTACATGTTCTTGTCTGTTGCAGTTTTATTTCCGCGACATACAAATCGAACGGCGCGTGATAATACAATTGATCTGATACACATGTTCAGAGATTATCTACACTATCACATCAAGTGCTCCAAGGCTTACATACATTCGCGAATGCGAGCCAAAACGTCTGACTTTCTAAAAGTTCTCAACAGGGCGAGACCTGAACCGAAAAATGTTGAAAAAAAGACTATAACGTGAGTATTGTTTGTTATTTTTCATCTAATTTCCTTGTGCTTGTCATATTAGGCATGATATATCAATCTTATTAAAACTACAAAAACTAAACTTTATAAATTGTACGGTATGCTACATAAACATCATAATGAAAACTCCAGCAACTTCAGCCAATTTATTTCCTACAAAAATATTCACACGCTAGTTTTTTTTTTGTTCTCGAACTTGAAACTTGTAAAGGCCTAGAAACCTAAAGTCTTACTAACAATATTGAGAACGAGTTCCATAACTTCAATGTATCATATTTACCCAAGCACAGGTCTCAGAATCATGTGGGCATTATCTACAAGAAAAAAGAAAAAAGCTCCTGCAATCACATGCTCTTATTGATTATTAATTACCATTATTTATTGGTTATTGATTCTATTATTTTTAGTCTTGGTGAAGAATGGTTTGAAGAAGAAGAAGAAAGAGAAGAAGAAGAAACTGAAGAAGACGAAGAAAGAGAAGAAGAAGAAACTGAAGAAGAAGAACTGAAAAAGAAGAAAGAGAAGATGAAAAAGGAGAGGAATGAAAGGAGATGGAAATTAGGCGTTGAAGAAGAGGCAATATACAAAGAGACTATTCAATTTAATTCGTTGACAGGGTTTATAATCCTAGATATTTAGATTCAATTGAGTCGTATAACCTTTTGTTACGTTGATAAAATAATGATAGATAGATTGATATTGTTCGAATACATTAATAATGCCATATTAAGATAATCCATTTTTTTTTTATTGCTGATGATGCCCACATGATTCCGAGACTTGTGCGTGGGTAATGAGGTGAATGATTACACCTAAATGCCTGACGGTGGAGCGGGATTCGAACCCACGGCCACTTAAACGACGGCAAGCTGAAGTTGAGACGCCCCTAAGCGGCCCGCCATTTCAATTTTGAATTCTACAGAATGTATTTAAACAATTTTATCTATCAATTGGCATAAGGTCCCATCTTTCCTATAATAATCATTCAATGATTCTACAATATGAATTGGAAAAGAATCCATAGTTGAATTGTTTCTCAACATCAAATTATAGCTTGTAATAAACTGGCTAACTGTTTCCATTCAATTTTTAATGAAGCCCGTTATCGATTGCGAAGTCTATTCCCAAGTTGAATCAAGTACTCAGCTGGCAGTCAATCTGTGGAAAACGGATAAAAAACGAACTGGGAAAAAAGAATCTACTGGAAAAAGACGAAGAAGGACTGTAGTGAAGAACTTTACGAATGTAAATACATAATTTCATAATTACTTTTTGGATGTCTCTACAATAATTGATGTAGTAGAATTCTAATTACTTGGCAAACGTTTTACCATATACTCTCAATCATTTAAAGGGTCTTAATGCTAGATTCTATTATTCAGGCATTCTTAATACTTTAGTTTGATATTTAATCATAGTCTATATGTGGTTTTTTATTGAAATTTAATGTTAAAGTTCTATTAGAGAATGAATTCGATTTTTGATAATAAAGCAGTTAGCTTTTGTATCTGCCACAAAATTCTTTCTGCTTAACTATTTCTAGTTTATCAAAAATATTGTTCAGAATCAGTACATTATTTATTATTTCAACGTTGATGGCAATTATCTGTTTCATTTTCAGGGGGCGAACATTCGTCAGGAAAGAATGATTCCATGTCCGGTGTGGCTAAGTTTTGTTGAGATTGATAGACTTTTAAAAGTTGGCACGAAAGTGAAGAAGAGATAGTCGCGAAGAGAGAACGAGAGCAGTGCAATGGTGTGCTGGGGCCCGGCCACACCCTACAAGACACAAGAGGATAAGTGCATTTCTCCTGTGTGTATGTGTGTGTGTTGACACTGTGACAGCCACACCCATTTTACAACTACTACAAGTACCAATTATTGAAATATGCTTTAAGAGCTTCTTGGCTCGTTTATTATGGATTTTATTTGAACAGTTTCTCGTAAAATGAGCAATTGCTGTTAGTTTTCTAATTACAATTTCCAATTTATCGCCGTTTATACATTCCATAAGGAAATTTTACTTTGAATTTATATTCTATTCTAAATATTTTTTCAGTATTGTAGAACAGCTATCTATTGATTGCTGAATAGTATTCGCATCTCATACATTTTAATTATTCTATATCAAATTGTATACTGAATCTGACAACATTTATTATTTTATCCGTAATTCTCTTTGGTCTGGTCATCACATAGTTGAAAACTCAAATGGCTTTGTCAAGTAAAAGTACTCGTATATAGGTACGATTAGGTGCAAGTATTCTTGAATGGAGTGGCTTGATTAATTTGTATCTCAGATAGAATTGTTTACAATCTCCATTGACCTTTTGTAAAGCACGTTTGTAAATATAGTGTTAAGTGGATAATGAAGAAACATTAAAGACAATTGTCGGCTGCCACATTCAATGTAGAAACAATTGTTATAAACTTATAGAAATGTGAATATGTAATTATCTTCCTGTGATTTATTACAAAAAAAAATTTATTTATGAAGTAATAGTGGCCACAATAGTGACATTGGGTTTTCTGGCATAATTTCCAGTACAGATTGACATTTTAGTCTGTCAGCTAGACAGTGACAATTATTCTTAGTGTGTTTGTTGAACAAGGGAACCTGTTGATGAGCGAGTGTTGGAATTGTGTTAGTGCTAAAGAGAAAGTTTTTATTTATAATAAATTAAGTAAAAAGCTACTAGTCACTTCAGAACAAAACAACTGAAGTCAGCTTCCCAGTTGAAATGTGTCATCTTAGCCACATCTGTATTCTACTTGGTGTTTCACTATCATCCTAAAAATAACTTGAATTTTAGTTTCATTCTCTTATAAAGATACTTTTAACCTTTGGTGATATTGAACATCTTGCGTTAATTTAATAAACCATCCAACATTTTGAGTTTCGAATTGATAACTATTGCACAAAGTCTTGGTTGTAAATGCTTAACATTTCACTTTAACTATAAAGATGACCTTTCTTGTAAATACTAATAACACCAGTAAGTGTCGAACAGTCATCCACAGTTCTAAAACAATTTTTTTAGAAATTGTGAAAATTTGTTATTGTGTGCTAAGTTTGATAATTTCTGCTAACTGAATGGACTAAGGAGAGATTTTTAGGGATACCAACAGAGTAATTTATTACTTTTATTGTAAATTAGAGTATTTAATATTAAATTTGTTATAGCAATAATTATTTGTTCCGTATTTGTTGATAATATATAGTTTGGTTTAAAAAAAACTGTGGTAGTACATAATGATAATTTTTCAATTTGAAAATCTGAAGCTCAATCTTTTCAAGGCTTTATTTTTCTTCTTAATAATTAACAGATTTATTAAGTCTACAAACAACTCTACATAAGCTTTTATGAGTCGAAAGCCTGAAAGCCGAGTACTGTAGAATTTTTCTTTCAATTTTCTTATTTACCCCAGTCACGAGTTGATTCCGAAGATTGAAAGACAGAAACTCAATTACTGGATCTCTGTAGTTATCATATTATTCGATCCATAGATTAAGGAAAGTGCTCTTAAATTATTGGCTGGCTCTAATTGTTTATTATTCAATTTTATTTGAAGTACGTGCCGTCGGTTCCACATTGCTTCAACTCATTAATCTTTTAACATATATGCACACATCATATTTCGTATAGAGGAAAGTTTATGAAATTTGATATATTTATGATTTAACTATGATTGGTTCAAGAAGTACGTGCTTCTCTAGTCATAATTTCCGCCAGACGTGCACATTAATCTATTATTCTAGAATAGTTTTAAAACAGTTCAAATCCCATAAAACAAGTTGTTATTACATTCTCAGGTTCTATTGCAGTTGAAAATGAATATTCTGTAGACTAAATACTTGTAAGCCTATACAGATACAGTCCCCGATAAAAGCTTAGAGCATGCACCTTTTCTGAATTCTATAATTATATCGAGGCAATATTTGCCACAATTTATTCAACTCATGAACGAATCTAGGCATAATAAATTTTTTGAGAGAAAGTCTTAATATTATAGTCTTTAAAATGAAAATAGTGTGGATCTGAAAGTCCGTATTTCTAAGATGGTGGCCAAAGAAGTTGAACTCGCTTTTTTGAAATCAATTCATTTTATTAGAAAATGTGTTCTTTATATAAAATGTTAATTTTTTTCCTAAATAAAGCGATTACCACAATTCTGAAATTGAAGTCATAACTGAAATATAGCTCGGAAACTATAATTGTGTGTCCATTTTTGTCACTGACTAACAGAAAACTATTCAGAAAGTTTCAAACATTTGATCTCATATCTATTCTGTAACAGTCAGCTGGTTATCCTAATGTACACTTTTGAATCCTTTGAATTATTCCAATTTCATAGATCATACTGGGTTGATTTTAAAATGCTAGGCCATCAATACAGTTTCCTAAAACAGTAATGCTGTATAATTTTATGGTAAACTGTAATTTATATAATTTCGTTGAAATTACAATAATAATTTATAATGGTAATCTTATTTTTTTATTTTTACGTCTACGGCTTTTTAAATAATTTTCCAATATCATTTAATAGATGAAATCTTGATCTATTTCTTTTATACATTCGTTTTGGTTAGCCCTTTCAGAAGAATAAAATTCTATTTCATTGATCTCACTCAGACCTAGCTCAATAGTTGAACTATTAACAACTATAGTTCAACTATTAACAACTATACTTGAACGACTAGGTATTCCTCCCTATCTATAGTTTGTTATAGATTTCATGCCATCATTGTAATTTGTCGGCATCCTTAAATATAGTATATTTCCATCTCCTCCATCTATGTATAATTACTGGCTATTCCATGAGCAATACTATCCTTCGGCCAAGTTCCTCAGCGTTAGTTCGATTTTTTTCAAATATTCGAAAAACTTTAAAATATTTATATGCCAGAGATCTTGTAAAACTTGATTAAATCAATTAAATAACGGGAAAAGGTTTGTTATAGCTATTTAGAAGAAGACGAATCTATTATCTATATAAAGTTGCTTCTATTAAAGGTCGCGAACTTTAAAAATAACATAGCACGGTTTCAGCTTGCTTATGATTTTGTTTTATTAATGCTATGGCATAGAGCACGGACCATAGGGGATAAGAACTCCTTCCTGTTGCAATCTCCTCTAAACGCTAGTCGACTGGCTACTGTTCAATTTATAAAAATCATGAGCGATTTTTCTAAACTGCGTCGCTGACTGCAAAAGTCTTTCCTCCCTATAGTTAAATACAATTCAGCCATCTTATTCTCATTCTATGATGTAGTGTGGAATCAGTGATTGTTATTCTACAAACAAAACATTATTTATCACATCTATTTTTCTGTAGATCGATTTTATTCAATAATTCTACTCAGAAAAGTTTAACATGCAGGCTAGTGAATCAAAGGTATTATTGAAAACTTTTTTCACTTTGTCTATTGACAGTTTCACGAACGATTTTCAATGCATTGGGGTTTTCCAGTTTATTCAGCGAATAAAAAGTATTTAATAATCAAACAAGACAAAATTACTGTCTTATTTTGTAACCTGTACCTAAGGAAAATAAGATTACCCGAGTCTTAGTAATGTGCAATGCTGATTAGTTCTTAATCTACCAAATATCATTGCTTCGGTCATCTTGTTAAGCATTGTGTTGACTACAGATTTAATAACTAATACCTTACTAATGTATTTGAGTTTTAGAAATGAGAAATTGTGTTTGGAGGAGCTCCTTTCTGAAGTCTTTATTTTAATAACGAATTGCTTGTTGAAATTGTTATTTTTGTTATCAGTTGTTTAATGTTTATTTTCTTTGTGTAATAGAAATAGTGTATACATTTATAATAATTGGATATATACATCTTAACTTCCATTATGTACAAAACAATTTAGATCAAGCCACAGTTTATTTTATTATTATTTTAATGAGTTGTCTTGTAATACTAATTATTTAAATGAAACTAATGAAAATATACATTATAAACATGAATATATATATTTCAACAGCATTTACTTTATTATGATTGTGTTTTATTGTATTTTTTTATTCAATATAATGAGGATTTAGTCTTCCTAAACACAATATACTTTCTGATCCCTATTCCCATGTGAAGTTTCTTGTCTAAGATCCGTTCAATATTTTCAACAGCGCCGTATTCTATATGTCTGTTTAGTCTCTCTAGCCGATTTGGGGTGTGAGTAATTTCAAACTCTTATAATAATTTTCGGTCTCAAGAGCGCACTTGAGAAACGAGCAGTGAGAAAAGAGGTTACCTACAATATAAAGATTAAAAAATGTAAAAACCAGAAAGATGATCTGCATGGATATGAACTTTAAAGCTACCATTGAGGTTTCCAATGGATCATGGATCTTTAGTCAAGCATAAAATCGACTGCAGAGACAAAATATACATTAAGAATGCGTTACCATTGATACAATAGTATTCAATTCCATGGTATAGAAATACAGATTCCACTTCTAAAAATACATTCATCATTCAGCCTTATTGTATAATTCGGAAAGTAATACGTCTTATGACAACATGGGATGTTTCCGTACCATTTATTGAATTTGATTTGCACCAACGGTAACTTATTCAGCCTCTTGGCTTTACTTAGTTATTTATCAATTACTGACTTGGGGTATCTCCAAACAATTTCAATCCAAATGTTTAAAATTTTAACCGTTATTGTTTTTAAGTTAGAACCAACTTTCTTTTTTAGACGGATTTATAAAATGAAAGTAATCACCAAGACGAATCCATGTGACTGAAACCAATTTGGAAGATTACTTGCGGAATTATTTTGTTCTATTTTTTAGCGGCGGGTAATCGATTGTGTCAGATTGTCAAATGGGGACGTCCTATTTTCCAGTCAACACCATGTACAACACGCAGGCCAGCCTATTGCAACAGGGTGTGGCTCACCCGTTAAAATACATTGTTTTTGTCGACATTCGACAATGTGCGATCCATACAGTCAGGTGAGTTTTGCTCAATACATTCTCATTGGTTAACATTTTGAAAATAGTGTATTAGTTTATCTGAAACTCTGCTAGCATTTGTGTTTGCAGTCCATATTGGTTTTATTTACAATACGGTATTTTATAAAAAAACGTGATTGAAAAAGTCGAGCCTATAACAACATAATTGAGAAAAACTGTTCTTGAACTTAGGTATCAGTTATTGAAACTTGGCATCTGGTATATAAGCTTTCAATTAACTGGAAATGAGTAATCCATATCAATTTCCCACATTATTCAAATTAATGTGATGATGCTTGTATACGATAGAATCACATTTTTATTGTATTTTTAAAAATTAATTTCAATGTAGGCATACTAGAAAATAATACGTGGTACTGGTACCAGCAGTTAGAATAGTCGTTCACTGGAAGCGGAAAGGTGTAAACTGACATTCGAATGTCGATCGTCCTCGTATCCAGTGCCGGATTTACCACTAGGGCCGCAGCGTTTTGTAAAAAAAAAAACTTTTTTTGGTAAAAGAATTGAATTTTTATTTTCCAAAATTAATTAATAATTACCGCTACTGTAAATCGAGTACATTACTTTTGTATATAAACAATACAATCTAATTAAAATAGCTGAAGCTAATGGAATCAGTAAACAATTTTTCAAATAAGAGAATGCTATTCTACTAAACATTTGATACGATATTTTACAACGTTTTTGCAAGAGTAGCAAAACATTGCAAAAGACTGCTACAGACTTGAATGTGACTTGCAACATATACAAATCTCTAAAGGAGTACGTATTGAGTCTGAGAGACAACTTTGATTCCTATGAAAAAAGAGGAAAAGAGTTTTCTAAAAATGAAACCTATATTCTTGAAATAAAAAGACGCCCGAAAAGAAAAGCTCTCCCTGGCGAAGACAAAGAAGATGAATCCACTGAACCCCACTTTAATGGCAAAGATGACTTAAAGATTAACACATTCAATGTTGTAATTGACAGGCTTTACTCAGAATTGAATAAAAGGTCCAAAGTTTATTTCAGTCTTAATGAAGAATTTGGATTTTTAAACAACTTATCGTCAATTTCCAATGAAGAAATCCGGGGAAAAGCTCCTATTTTGGCTTAAAAGTATCGAATCGACATAGATGGTGACTTTGGAAGAGTGTGTTCAAAGGCTTTGTTGAAGGTATATTTGATGAAGAAAGGGAACCTCATGATAAAAAGATTACCAAGCCTCCGAGGAATACACTTTTGGAGTATCTGAAACTCATTCGTGAAAAACAGTTTACAACATTATTTCCGAATATGAACACGGCTTTGCGCATTCTACTATTCCTGATGACATCTAATGCATCTGGGGAAAGATCATTCAGCGTGTTGAAAAGAATCAAAAACTACTTGAGGAACTCGACTTCTGACGAAGATTCTAGATTGTCTAGTTTGGCTAGTTTTGTTTCAAATGCTGAGCTTTTTCAAGCCTTAGACTTTAACGATTTGATTAAAGATTTTGCAGCCAAAAAAGCTAGAAAAGTGAGTGTTTAGAGTTTAGATATGGTATTAAGATTCAACTGCACCTGTACTGAGCAAGCTAGAAAATGAGCATTTTGTCCAGTTTTATTTCATTAAAATCTCAAGAATGGAACCACAAATTGCCTTGAAAATTTACATGATTTATCTTCATACTTTTACAAAGGTCACTTGCTTTTCAAAATTCGTTATTTTCTTTCAGTTTTTCTTATTTTGGGAATTTAACATGATTATGTCATTTTTTTAAAAGAAGTATTAATCAGCGAAATTAAAAAGCAAGAGACATAGAGATTAACAACACGAATCTAAATCCATTGAAATTTTATTCAAATTCCTTATACTTTTGTCATAAACTGTGAAATAAAAACGTATGACGTCACGAAATTGGAACAAGAAATAAACGGTTTCATTTGAAAAATAGTTGAATTGGTCGCTCACCAGAAAGCGCCACCGGTCTCCATTACCCCCACCGCCACAGCATGGAATAAAATAGAGTCGTAGGGGGTTTCATCGAAGTGAAACCTAAAGAGTGGGGGAATTGGCTTGTCGCCAAACGATAGAAAGTCTGCTGAATTTTGATCCGTACAAATTCATACCTAATGGCATTTCACTATCTGAATATTGATGGAATATTTTGAAATTTGGTAGATTAAAGAAACGATATTTTGTGATTCGAGCGATGCAAAAAACATAAATTTCCCGCACACGTTCAGTTTTTATATGAGAATTTATCCAACGATGTTTCAAAAACTTTGTGATGTGACATTGATGCAGACCCTAATCGAGAATTTTTTTCATTTCTTGGGTAGGAAAGTTTTGAAAGCGTGAAAGTTTTAGATAATGATCTGATCTAAATTTTTTATTTGAAACCTTTTTCTCTAAGAGGGACAAGTCTCTTTGTATTGATATGCAAAGAGAGACAAGTACTTGAAATTGAGCGCGCGCTGTTGGAGAATTGATTTTTGTAGACGAAAGGAGAAAAATGGGGTTTGTTGTCAAAATCATGTTTTTTTCAAATACAGGGGCAACTTCATGTTTCAAAATGTGAGTACTGCTTATTTTGTAATCCGGATTGGATTATTGAGGCGCAAGAAACACGCGAAAAAAAAGTGTTAAAGAATACACTGGACCAAGCTGACACCCAGGTCTTTAATTTTTAATTTAATTAATTTAATATAACAGGTTTTTAATTCTCTTATTTTTGTTATTCTTTTTCTTAATTAGTAGATTTTTTATTTATTGTTATATTATTTTAGATACGGTACTGATTTACTTTATATTTATGACTGTAATATTAGTGTAATACTATTTTTGCTTTTCTTTCTTCTCAAGTATTAGATCTTTGATTTATTATTATATTATTTTATGTATGGTATTGATTTACTATTTATTTAGCAGTGCAATATTAGCTGACTACTCCTGTCTTATGAATTTACCTATAATGGTATTTTATCAGCCCATTGTTTATCTTGTTATGAATAGTGTGTTTATTTGGTAATTTTTTTATACTCTTCAACTAATATTTTCATAACACTACAGTGCATTAATGTTGTAACCTAGAACAGATTTGGGCTTTGCTTATTGTGGAATAGACTAATACAGTACAGTAAAATTAATAGTATTATTGGCATCAGAAAACAGACAACATTTCATTATTATTTCCTGGTCATTTCAGCAACTTTTTTTAAGAGCAGTCTTCTTATTTATCTCCATATTTCATGGCTGAAGAACTTTTAGCGCCCCCATACAAAAATTCAAGAACAATATTTTGACAACCAGTGAGTGGCGTCCTCTTACTAATCCTTCCAAAATTCGATGTCGTTATTCGTTTACGCCTCTCTCCAAGCCATTCAGCGAGCTCCGTGAACTTGTAAGTGATTAGTTGCTCTTTTTCATTTCTTTCTACTTGCATAATTATTTTGTGAACAGTTATAATTATGTAAAAACCAAACACCTTTTTGTCTATTAAATTTAAAAATTCAACCATGTTTCAAGTGGGGCTAGTCTAATGATTTTGTCTGTAGCCTACGGGCTCCTGAAAGATGGAAATAGTCAGGAAAAGAGAAAAAATTGAAGAAATTTATTTTTAAGAGGCAGAAAAAAAAACCGTAAACTACTTACACAGTACTTGATCCCATTATAAGAAAACAATTCAAATGCGTTGGGAGAACTGACACAATTGAACCAAAACTGGATATACTTATACAATAATCACGGAATTTATCCGAAAAACAAGGGTATAAATATTCCTTCTGAACATTGTTTAAAAATTGTACTAGTCGATAAAAAATAGAAATAACTAAAACATGACCGTTCAACATCACAATACCATAAACGCAACATGTTGAAAAATAGAATAGAAATGAAAAAAAAAATGGCACTCCAAATAATTTAACTCACAATCACGAACTCAATATAAATACGGTTTACTCTAGGCCAATTTACCGGACACGTGTAGGCCTACATGCATCCAACAGGACGATTCAAGAGACTGGATTCAAAATACTGTATGAAGAAAAATATTGACTTTCATTTCTATACAACCCCCCCATTTTGCATTACTTCGTATATGCTAATATACATTGAGGAATTGGATGAGGAAATAATATTAATTTCCTCTAATATTTGCATTGTGGAGACATAGCCGTCATGATTTATAACAGTCTACATAAGTTTGTCTAAAGAGTGTTTTGTCCTCTGTATGTCTCCATTCCTGAAGTCACAACATCCTGCTTCTAAATTCCTCCACTAAATCTATCTGCAAATTGATAAAGTAAACAATAAACATTGACCTGACAATATTTAGCCCATTCTTTCTTTCTTCCTTCAGTGTTCCAGTTTTATTTCTTTTGAAAAAATATGTATATTTCAGTCTGGGCACGGGCCATTTCTTGAAAATATATATTTCCCGTCCGGGCCCCACGCGTCATGATGGGTCTGCGGGGGTGTACGTTACGCAACTGGTAAAGCCTTCATTTTATTCTCTCTCTGTCGTTCTTCCTCGATCTCAATCAAGGTTACTAAAAAAGGTTCATAGGAACCTTGGATCTCAATAACCCTCTGAAATTATGTCATCTCTCTTAGATGAGAGAAACAGAAAACTTGTTGGAGAAACTTCAAGTGGGGGTATGTAAGTGCATTACAGTTGCAGTATACTAATACTAAAATTTTCATATTTTTATTAATCAGAATCAGATTTTAATGTGCAGGGGTGCTCACAGGGGGCTATGACGCAGACTGCGTCATTGAAATTCCTGTGGGGGGGGGGGTTCTAAAAAAAGTTTGGGGGGGCTAAAGTTGATTGAAACCGTGTTTAACGTGACGATATTCAAAAATATATTATGAAGTCACCACATAGAATGTCTATTTATTTATTTATTGTGACAAAATTACAATGAATGTGAAGGAGTAACAGACTCAAGTCCAAAACTGCTCTCTCCACAAATTTTGAATATTTTACATTGTTCAAAGCATTAATGACAATAGATTTATAATTATTATTATTCTACAGTATTGAATATGAATCAGCTAAAATAGTTATGTTTAGGATTTGTGAAGGAAGTTATTAAGTTATTTATTTTTTACCTTTACAAAAAAACTTTACCTATGTAAAGAATCCAGGGCTTAATTTCAGCCGGAGCACATCGGAGCGGAGCTCCGGCTTTCTAAATCTATAATAAAATCATTTATTTTAAACCAGATCTGAACTAGCTTGTTATTTTGCATATTATGTAATATTATATGTGCATTACTAACCATGCTCAAATGCGTTTAAAATGCACCAATTCAAGTGTAATTTTCAAACATTTTCCGGGGGAGGACCCCGGACCAGCCGGTAAGTCAGAGCTCCGGTATTTCTCAATTTAGAAAATAAAGCCCTGTGAGAATCTCAAGAAATATACATACATTTTGTATATTATCGACTGAGTTTGATTTTTTTCAATACCTATATAAACCTTCTTTTAGTTTTAAAATACATACATTTTGTATATTATTGACTGGGTTTGATTTTTTTCAATACCTATAGAAATCTTCTTTTAACTTTGTTTGAATATTGGAACTTATTTTCTCGCATTTTTTTGGGGGGATGCCTACTTAATTGGGGGGGGGGACACGTGCTGAATTTAGGGGGGGGGGGGTTGGTGCGTCATGAGACTAGGGGGGATGGGCACCCCTGTAATGTGGATAAATTCACAATCTTAGGATTCAACTTTTTGTTCAGTCTTCAGTCCGGTAAACACAGCGGTGTGACACCGAAAGTGCAATTCCAAAACACATACTCACTTGCTCTTGTCACTCCTTTTCTTGTTCATGAGTTACTAGCGAAACCAGTTTTTAAACCAGAGATTAAAATGTAGCCTGTAAACGTTCTGTCCTCCCTCACACACTCTCATACGCACATACCCACTAATGGCCAGTTGGTGGGGGAGCCGCCGCTGTAGGAAGGAGACTCTCCCTACTGCCTACACTAATTCCGTTCAGCGCTACGCTGTGAAGTGCGAAGAAATATTAAACTAAAATGTGATTTCTCATCTAACTGCAGTGGAATCTTAATTAATTATGAGTATGGAGTGGAGTGAGTGTCAATGTTAATCACTAATCCAACTTTATCCAAATTAAGAACATGACATTGACGTTTATTAGTATAAGAGAATAATGTGAGAATTGAATGATCTAGAAGTTTATTTGTTGTATTCTTAATATTTTTATTTTTCAGTACCGTAGACTATTACTATTACAGTTCATATGCTTGTTCTTTTACTTATAATGTTTTTTCAACTCGGCTTTTTTTAGTCTTTTGTTGTCACCTGTTCTTTTCCCCCCGAATGAAACAAATGTTATTTAATTTTAACAATTAACTGCAATACTGATTTATAATAAAATAATTTTAGCAATATTAATAATTTTACAAATAACTGCTGTTTGCTAACTTTTTGAATTATATAATTATTTTCTATAAATAAAGATATTGTTAAAGCTGTTTTGGGGTTTTAGCCAAATTTGTTAACCAAGATTATTTAATTAGCGAATACAACATTTCAACATATTTATGTACCATATTCAAATAGAACATTAGTGCCATTTCTATTCATGTATAATTGCTTTGTATGTTGTACCAATTTTAAAAAGTAAAGTTAAAACAAACGTTATGTATTAATATGAAATGTGCTTTATGCTTTAATTACATAATCGTGAAGTTATCGGGGGCCGCTCGGGGTAATTTGGCCTAGGGCCGCAAGTACCCTAAATCCGGCACTGCTCGTATCTATAGTATTCCTTTAAGTTCTGACTAATTATACAGACCGAATTGACGAGGTCCTCGACAAAGTTATAGCTTTGGGTTGCACAACTTGACTATTCACAGCTTCCCACTCGTATTGGACCTTATCTAAGCTACACCTAAAATAGAACTGGAATTGGGGTTAAAGAAATTATAACAATTTTTTCTGCTCTTGAACATAGTGGTTATATTTCAATTGACTGTAATTGCGCCGAAGCAATACTCCAAAATATTATACAAATTAAAAATGTGGATTCTATGAAAATAATTTTTGAGTTTAAATGAGTACACTTCTGTAGAAAAAGTGTACAAGAGTTCTTTGTCAAAACCAGTGTCTTAGTTTGACTGGGGCTCGTTTATTTTAGAAATGGAAATTTACATTGGAAATAAAGCATTGCACAATGCATCAACATCACACGAAAAAAACACAAGTATTTAACTTGTACTTAGTCATGTCAATGTTGAAAAAATTGTATACACTATATGCACACACTCATCCTTCAATATAAATTTGTTTATAGTTTTAAATTGAGTGCACGAAAGATTTTCAATCTTTGATTTTAAGATTTATACAGGCAGTGTATTATATAATTTCTTGGAGGTGAACAACCAACTCTTTTGAGATCTAGTGCAGTGTAGAAACTCCATTCCAAGATCATTTCTGTATTGTGTTATACATAGCCATACACGTCACTATTAATTTTTAACAGCTTTATTAAGGACCCAACAGGGCATTGCTGAAATCGTGCCGTCCGTCTGTCTGTGCTCTAGCACTTGAAAGGAAGATTCTAGACTCTTGAAACTTTTTGTATAGATTCCTCATAGTACAAGTGTGATCGCTATTGATTTTGGAGTTTGAGGGTTGAATATAAAAATGATCATGATGTCAAGTTTGGGGATCAAATATAAACATAATTATTATAATGTACAACACATTTCTACTGAAGGTTCTAGTCTAGTTTTGGCTAACCTAAACGTTGGCCAGCTGGTTCATGTTGAATACAAAACAAATTGAAGAATTTTAAGAAGATTGATGCTTCCCAATTATCCCAATTCTCAACTTTATTGACCGAACAAAGAGAGATCTCTGTTTCAAGTCAACCGTTTTGCATCTGTTGGATTATGTTCCATATTTTATATTTTGTGGTGCTTGTGAGGGGCTATGATGGGGAGAGCAGAGCGAATAGGGTGTTGACTAGTCTCTCCCATAAAATTCAGTCTACAGGAGACCCGTGTGAAGGGCACACGCATATTTTTGAACGAGAGACATTCTATTTCAATCATATCATTTTATCCAGCATGCAGGGATTGAACCCTCCTGTTTTTTATACAGTCCATTTTATGTTGTGTTCAATATAAGTGAAAATCAATCTATCACAGTGTTAATTCATTACCTCATACCCAGAGACAATATTTTTCATGGTCCTCTAGTGCGTGCTCGGATTTCAGAGGTCGAAACCTTTGTTCTACCAATTCATGAACTGTGTTTCTGTGACTTTGTTGGTAAACATAAAAACCGTTCGGAGGGTGCTCGTGCCAGTGCCCGCGTGCGCAAGACCACTGTATAGCCGCTATATGCGCAAACCATTAGTTATTAGAATCAAATTCAGCATCATTAATAACATAGTTTGTATTGCTTGAGAACAAAAAATACTAAATCTGATGAGTACTGTAATTTAGTACATTACTTCTACTCAATTATTACTACATGACTGTAAATTGAAACACTGAAACATATGTATGATGTTGAAGATCCATCTTGTTTCCACTAATATGTATTATAAACTTAAAAAACACTTTTGAATGGAAATTGACTCACGTTATGGCGTGACGGCCGTTTGATGATTCACTGTGGGTCGTCTGATGATGCTCTAGACAACAGAGCGAAACGGCCGTCACGCCATAACGTGAGTCAATTTCCATTCAAAAGTGTTTTTTAAGTTTATAATACTGAAACATAATTTCCGTATCACAACAGTACGCCGGTTTTCAACTTATTCCGTATATTGTAGGGTAGAACTCGTTTTAAAGGTTGTAGACAGTTACCTTCTTAAATTTTCCCAATTCACCCAACTCAAATATAAATGTATTATTTTTAATTTTACTATTTTGTCGAATTTTTACACAGAACTTTGCTCCAGAATGCGACAACCTGACAGCATATACCACGCAGGAGTCGGTTCTCTCCATGGGAATAGACAATACTGGCCTACGTCTTTGGCAACTGCTGTTTATAGCAGGTGGATCACTGTCAGTTGGTAAGTGTGGCAGTAATTCTTCAGTTCAAATAAAATAAGATAATATGATAGCTTGATTATACTGCTTTTGTATCAGAAGTATAGAGCCGACAGACAGCAGCACAATCTCGACTCTGTCGAGTCCTGAATAAATAATATTGGATTTTTCTATTGGATCAGATGATGTCACATTGCTAAATATATAATTTAACTATCATTTTTTAAAATTTGTATCTTTTATAATCTAAGGTGACTGTTTCTATTTCTGCAGTGATTCTATTTTGTTGTTGCGTCCGGTTCCGTATTCCCCGTACAAAGCAGGAAATAGAAGCAGATTACATACGAAAGAAGATAACACGAAAATTTCAGAAGCAATTGCGAATGATACAAGATACAGAAATGGATGAGATGGACCTGAAAAAAGGTTTGTATTTTTCATACCGGTAGGCTAATAGATTAGACTCTGTGATGTTTTCCATGCTAAATACTTGATGATCAATCTATATCAGAAACCTACAATTCACAGCAGAATATGAAATAGACAACACCTTAAACCTATTAGACCTCACTATCACAAAACTAAATAACATGCACAAATTAAAAATCTACAGGAACCCAACTCTCACAGACACTCATTCACAACTCATCCAACCATCCACATGAACACAAACTTGCTTCTTTTAACTCCATGATCCATAGACTCTTAAATGCTCCACTATCACAAGCTGACCCCAAGAAGAAATTAATACTATCAAATACTTAGCACAACAAAACGTATACAACACAAATCGAATAGACAGAACCCTAAATAAAATAAAATACAAAAATTCAAAACCTGCAAACCAAAACAGATTTGTCACACTCACATATTTCAACAAAAATCACACAAAATAGCCCACATCTTCCAAAAATCCGGATTTAACACTGCATTCAGAACAACAAACAACCTGAAACACCAGTTCTAACAAAAAGCATCTCACCTAACAAACTGCATAATTGACACATTCAACAAACCAAGAATATATAAGCTCAAATGCAGCACATGCCCCAAATACTACATAGGACAAATAGGCAGATAATTAATTTAATACAAAGAACACATCAAAGCACTGACTGATTCCAGCACTGACTCAACATTTGCAGATCACTTAATCAACACTGGACATTCACACAAAAACATCCAAACTGACTTGGAAATCCAACACACACTTCAAAAAAGCCACAAACTAAATTAATACACTGGAACAATATGCAATATTCAAACACCATAAACAAGACAGAACCAACTTACTCAATGATCAAACACAGGTCAAACGCAATTTTCAATTATATCATGGCCACTCATCCTAATCTCAACAAACATGACCCCTGGCGGCAGGCTGACGAAGCTCCTCTTTAGAAGTGAAATGCATTCCTCCAGTATCTCCAATAAAAGTGAGTGAAAATCATATATTTAATTGGAATACAGTGTCAGTTTTGATATTAGACATATTTCTCATCTAGTAGAAACATGGTACATCAAAAGTCCTAGATATTTCTGAAATAACACACTATGTTACCTTGTTTTAATGAATTACAATATTAAATAACATACCAAAGTTGAACGCTCGTTTAAAATGGCCTACAGTAATCGATTGATGCAAATGTAAAAATTATAGAATTGTGTAAATCTCTGGAGTCAGATTAAATCCTTCATATCTCAACTGTCTTACCTCTTTTTGGCTCTTATTACTCATCAGTCACTTCGTGTGTTTTAGGGCTTGAACGTACGGTACTGCACTTATTATGTTGTTCACTGTTCTTATTCTTGTTTTTTTTTTATAATGATTTTGGAAATGAATTCACCTCTTGATATTCCAAGCAATCACCAAAAATTTACAATGATAACCATTTCCAAATCTAGAGTCTTCATAAGGAGATGAACGTGCTGTTTACAAGTAAAAGAATTTGTATATGATTAAAAAAAAAAAAAAAAAAAATATCAAGTTATCAAGTATAAGTACTTATAATATTAGTTTGTATTTTGTTACAAAGCTAGTTTGTACTGGTGGTTTTTCATATTTAGGTTTTTCTTCATATTTGTGCAGTTTACATGTTTGTGAAGTGGTTGGATTAATTTAATTTAATTTTAGCTTTGGACCGGATAAGGGCAGAGTTTAAAACCGACATAGAGAGCATTGCTCACACAGAAGGATATTCAGGTGGAAGCCTGAGCTCTGCAGCTGGCGTAACAAGAATGGCTGCTGCCGAGACTGCTTTACCAGCTGTAGCTGGGGCCGCAGCAAGTACAGCTACAAATACAGGACAAGCTAATCAAGCAGCTGCCAGCTCTCCTCTCCAATCACACATAGGTACTCCGTCCCCTTCCAGAGCAGCTTCAGAACATGGTGTAGGATAGGATCAGCGAACGTGGTGACGGTATTGTTGATAAAATTAATAAGTTTGCCATTCAAACGGCACTCTGTAGTTTTCGATTACTCACGCCTGTAGAACTCGCTGATTGCCTGCTAGACTTTAGTACGCATTCATGAACCTACCTTGAGGATTATTCACTCAAGGGAGACGTGAAAAGCCTCGGATGAATTGTTTTCAAGTCTGCCTTTAGCTGAAGGCTCAAGTTAGAGTCATAAATACGGGTCAGTCAACAACAACCATTTCAAAGTATTTGTACTTCAGAATGTACAAGTATTATAGAATTTACAAGGCTATAGAATGTACAAGTATTTCATAAATAGAATAGAGCAAAAATGTAGTAATAGTAGTAGTAGTAGTAGTAGTAGTAGTAACAGTAGTAAGTAGCTGCTCTCCAAGCATGTTGTTAGAGATGTTGAGTCACGACCGCTCAGGACTGCTCTTGGAAGGATGACTAGCAAAAATAAACATACTGTAATAACTTACTGCACTCGAGAAACTATTCCGTAATCGCCTATATTTTCAAGGAAAATTATTAAAAAACTGTTGAATTTAGATTTATATTTTAATGATTTTGTATAGCTGAATTCAAATTTTTGAATTTTATAAAGACATTTTTTGAATTAGTTGAAAATTTTAATAAGTTTAAAATTTGTTATGAAATACATAATTAGAAGGTTATTAAAGTTTTTTGCTGTTCAACAGAAATCACAGTTGAAGAAGTGGATGATGGAGCTCGAAGAGGATTGACGGCTAAACTTGCAGCTATCGTAGTTCACAGCCTGGGAGTTTTCAAATCCCGCGCCAAGATTAAGGACGATAAGCAGTCTGCTACTGAGACAAATTTTTGAAATCTCTGAATTTATAAGTGAGTTCCATGAGCTTTCAAAAGCAACAAAATTATCAACTTTCTATATTGCTATGAACAACTAATTTACAATTTAAAATTGGTTGATAAAATAATTATATTAATAATATTGTAATTCACAATATTCAAGTAAAGCAATTGGTTTCTCCAGTTTGTTGAATGGAAATAAAAAATTCTTTGTCATGTCAAATTAGTTTCATTGTCAATATAATAATTCCTTGAATTTTGTATATAATCTATCCAACAAACTATTGCAAATGTGTTCAATTTAACGAAATGGCCATTACATATTCATGACATCCAATAAGAATAATCCAGACACTGTTCCAAGAATTAATTAATATTGTTGATAATTGAGATATTTCTTTAAAAAAATTGATGACAGAACTAGCAGATCGCAGCATTGTGCTAGTTCCACTGTTTCTTTCTAGTATAATCAATTTCATATAGTTAAAATATTCTCAATTTTCTTTATATTTCATTTTTTTTTTTTTAATCTTAGGTTGAAGCCCACATAGGTCTGAGATCTGTGCGTGGGTAATGAGTTGGATGATAGTGATTGATGAATTGAACATACAGTTTTAGGCGGGTTCCGAACCACAGGGAAGTGATTTTACAGCAGAGAACAGTGTCTTTTTTGCTGGCCAATCTAATCGGTCACCGTTACAAACAGGACCTACGAGAACGCAGCTTATCTCTATCTGATTGAACGGATGCCTGCTACGCCTCGCGGCTATCAATACTATTTAACACTGTAGTATGCCTAAAATGACAGTCATTATTTAAAATAATTTAATTTGTCAATAACTTGAGTTCAATAGCCATTTTCGTACAGAAAACTATGGTAGGATGAGAAAAATGTGTGAACATTCAGATTTTCTTGTTTGTTGAATGCATCAAATTGAAGTATGAATAAGCTGCTTGTAAAACCTGAAAAGAAATAATCACTTTTAACCTTTTCAGTTGCTTTTCTCATCGGAGATAACTTGTTTTGGTAAAGAATCATAGATCTTTGTAACTTACTTCAAGGGGGAGGTTCTCAATTCAACCTGGTTTTTTTTTTAATGTTTCTAGATCAATTACTCGAGTACTATTGACCAGATTTTAAGACTTTCTTTAATCACAAACGTGTTTGTGTGCATCATTTACTGGTGGTCCTATGAAGGTTTTGCAAGGATCGGTCCAATAATAATTAGCCCAATATCAAGAAAAAAAGGAGCAATCAATCATCAATGTCTTCATTTGAATTTTGTCAGAATAGGCTAACATAACCGGCTGTCGGGTAACCATAGTGTCGTTTACCAGACCGATCATTGTGTCACATGGAATGCTTCACATCTACCCGATTTTTGAAAACATATGATGCAATGCACTGTTATTATGCCGGGTAAACGACATCGGTTATCCAAATAGCCTGTCAATGAATGTTTTGTGCCGTAACAAATTAGGGGTAAGCTGAATTTTTGCAGGATGTTAGTATACAAAGTACTTACTCGAAAAAACCCAAGTCCTGACCACCAACCCCATTTATTAACCTTCCGCCACCTCCTCAACATTGCAGGAACAGTACTTCGGTTAAAGGCTTACAACTCGGAATCTAATCAAGGTATTGTTGTGATTCTCATCTCATTTGATACTTAATACTACTCTCTAAAAAACATGATATTTACATTTTCTATCTACATTAGCCTAGTTTTGCAGTAATAATTTAGTTAATAATTTCACCACAAAACACAAAAATCAGCTTCAACTGATTATATTTCTTTATCATTGCGTTATTGGTTGTGGTGTTCAATACAAAATTTATAGATAATTCAATTAGCTCTAAAATGATGTGTCTATTGATGATTATCGTTCAAGTTATGGCGTCATAGTGAGTGATGAAATAGTAGCGGAAACTGCGTCACCAAACCCTGCAGCACTGTGTATTGCATGTTGCTTGGCTATCCAGTCCAGTCCAATGAAGCATTATTGTCAGAACAAATTAGAGACAGGCATGACTATTAATAGTAAACGTCAAGAAGTAGATTTTCCAAAGTCCACAAAAAAAACCCTTTGGCTTTTCCCCCAGCCACCTCAAAGTTCAACATTTTTTTAATTATTGGAAATTCTATATCTCTGTAACTAACCAGTTAATTCTTCTTCCATAATATCAGTAATATAATGGTCTGCAATAAATGTCCGGTCACTTTACCATTAAACCGGATAGATTCTCTATTGAAATCGCCTCAAAGAACTGGGAAGATAAAGATATAGAGTGCGACAGACTGTTCTTGAGAGTTTGATTGAGAGTTGATTTTCGACCAACTATGTAAGGAAAGGGGTACCCTTCTCTACACCCCTCATCATAGTATATCATCATCTCTAATCGTTAGGATGCTGTTATACGCATCGTTGGATTGATAAAAGTAAGTTGTACAACTTTTATTTCAAGCTATTTTCTGTAAAATGACATACAAAACTGTCCCAAAGATAATGAAAAAAACTAGATAGAATTCTCTTTTTGAGATATTTCAATTTTTATAAGAGAATCATCTATAAGTTTTGTAAGGTTTCAACCACAATAAATAACGCAATGATAAAAAATATGATCAGTTGAAGTTGATTTTCGTGGTTTGTGGTGACATTTTGGGTCTTTTGCACTATAACCCCGCATTTCTTGAAAATTTTCTATAACCAAACCTAACCTTACCTGGTAAAATATTTGAAGATATAAAATCGTATTGGCCACCAGAATAGGAATGTACTGTTCAACTGTTCAAATACAATTTTTAAGAAATGCGGGTTTATAGTGCAAAAGACCCGACATTTTTTATATAAACTAAATTATTACTGCAAAGTAAGGCAATCTACATAGAAAATGTATATAACATGTTTTTTAGAGAGTAGTTTTAAGTATCAAATGAGACGAGAATCACAACTTTATACCTTGATTAGTTTCCGAGTAGTAAGCCTTTAACCAAAGTACTGCTCTTGCAATGTTGAGGAGTTGGTAAAGGGGAAGAAAGGGGATGGGGGTCAGACTTTGGATTTTTGAGTAAGTACTTTGTATACCGGTACTATACCATCCTGCAAAAAATCAGCTTTCCCCTAATTTGTTACAACAATGGCATTTTTGCATTCTTTCCTGGAGTAAAAGCTGTTTACGTATAAAACAAGCATGTAATGTCATGTTTTGGCCAATTAGGTAAACTATACAAATTAAAAGGTATCACAGTTCATCTGGTAAAGCAATTTGAATTGGGTAGAAAGTGTGTGTCAGTAGAACGTGTGTGTGTCAGTCGTGGGGATTTCACTAAAACGGCAATGATTTGGAACACTAAATTTGGCACAAAGCTTCGTCTAAACTCAATACAGTGCACCTCAAAATCCTATTTCTGATTTTCTTTTTACATTTTTCAAAATTAACGTTCAAAGCTCAATTACAAACACTTTCAAGTTTTAAATATTGCAGCTTCAAATTCCTTTTTTGGTATTGTATTAGCATTGGCTGTTGAAATCTATGTATCAAATGCTTAACTAAAAGCGATTACCTTAAATCCCGTTGCAAAGCAAGGGCAAACCATCAATTGCAAATAATTTAGTTGAAGTTATGGAGTCGAAGTAAGTTCATATAGTTTCATATAGAAACTATAATTTAATTTTAAAATATTGATTAAAGAAATTCTTTTAAGTTATTAATTTTGATACAATACAGATATCTGACCAAAAGTTGTATTTCTACTCTCAATATACAGCTCCCTATGTCTAGCTCTTGTGTTGTAAGAATGGTCTACATTTCTGTTTAATCTAGGATGTATTTTGTTGAAAATGAGAATCATTATGTCTGTATAGTTGTCACACGCTTAGAGCTTTATACTCCTGAAATAATTGCTCAGTTGTAGAGAATCTTGGTTTAAAGTAAATTACAGTATTCTCAATAAAAGGTTCTGAGTTTTTATAAGTGGATCCACATGATTTTATAAGTCCCTCCCCAGACAAGAATACCATATCAACCGAAGCGATTCAACCAAAGAGTGATAGACTGAATTTGATATTTATTTATTTAAACAAACATATTACATAATACATTTGTTCAGGGTACAATATAGCTTACATCATAAAGCATGAATAAATTAATAATAAGAAGATAATAAGTTATATAAAAGTAAAAATAATTCATTTAAAAAAAGCAATGAAATTTACAGTAATCATCATTTAAATACTTTGCAGCATATATTATACCCCGATCAATGAAATATTAATTGCCCTCATAGATCTGATGGTCTGTTTGTGGGTCAATGAGTCCAGTACTTATAATTCCAATAACCTTTTTCTATTGCTCAAATAGAAAGCAAAAATAAATAACACACACACGTCAGTCGCGGAGCATCCACAAGCGGAATAAGATAAGAGATTGAGAGATGAAATAGGTAAATAAAAAAGAGAGAACGAAAATGAGAAGAAATTAGCAATTAATGTTGATACCTCGATTTTAAAAGCCCTTCACATTGATATTCCTTTAAATTCATCAGCCAGTTTGTTTTTATTCTCTTATACTTGGAGAGACTATATAGGCACCTGGTTGACTTATTGAAGGTGGAATATTTTTATCAATGACGTGACATAGATAGGAGATATTCATGTCACTGGCTGTGCGAAAGTTACGTCGGAGGCCAGAGTGATGGAATCTCTTGTAAAATAAGGGTGGTTGGTCTCTGAATTGATATGTATTTTATTTTTGTACATGTACATCAGTACTGTCTTGATGAAAAGCTAACTCTGAAAACAAAAAATATATTAAATAACTGATCAGGAGGAAATCTTCTACAAAGACCAAGGCCAGGTTTTATTATTTCTTTCTGGTTGACCGTTATTGCAGTCTGGGTGTCTGCCCTTCACACGACGCGCTGTACAAAAGGGGCCCTATAGCCGTTTTGTGAGATAACTAGGAAAAAACTATTTCACTTTTATGAAGCTTTTCACTATTTTAATTTCCCTAAATACAATATTCTACTTTCAGTAAAGAGTTGTAGAGTTTTATTCAGTTTATTAACTTTCCTACCAATTCTTGAACTAAACAAATTTTACTTTTAGATTTATCGTTACTTTAATTTCGATGTTATATTGATTTGCTGAATATTTTGCAATGTACAAGAAAATTCAGACAGGTACACATTTCTAAAGTTTTCAGAATTTGAATATTCAACTAAAAAGCTTCAAATAAAAAATTTAAAAAGAAACCTACTCCAATAAAATGATACTAAAGAAATTATTATATACTTAGCCTACATACTAAAAAGTTTAAAATAATATATTCACTGTAAACTGAGTCACCATGTAATGGCTATGTGTGCAACAAAATATTCCGGAGTTTCAAGTCTCCCAATTGGATCTCCGGGGGACACGGTTATAAACAGAGTCACTCAAGGTTCAAGAAAGAATAAATTGGAGATTAATATGAGAATAGGTACTTGGAATGTGAGATCAATGGCACAGGCAGGAAAAATTGATAATGCCATACTGGAAATGGAAAGGTTGAATATCAAGATCATGGGCATTAGTGAAATGCGTTGGCCAGGAGCAAGCTACTGTGATATTGGTAAATATCGAGTTTACTATTCAGGAACATCAGATGAAAGTTTCCAGTGTGGTGTGGGAATCATAGTAAGTAAATTAGTAGCAGATAGTGTAACAAATTTTATTCCAGTCTCAGAGCGAGTCATGCTATTACAAATAAGAACTTCTCCTACACCTCTGAACATCATACAGGTGTATGCTCCAACAACAGACCATCCAGATGAAGAAATGGTTGAATTCTATTCACAGATCTCGATGGTGTTGGGGCAGTTACCAAAACAAGATGTGAACATACTTATTGGAGATTTCAACTCAAAAATTGGAAAGGGATGTGAAGGTGATTGTATAGGTTCATATGGACTAGGAGAAAGGAATGAACGAGGAAATCAATTGAGCATCTTTGCAAGAGAAGAAGGTCTAGTAATAATGAATACTTTTTTCACATTACCACCCAGAAGACTTTATACGTGGAAGTCGCCAAGAGATTCGCCAGAAAATATAATAAGAAATCAAATTGATTTCATCCTGGTTAATAAAAGATACAGAAACAGCTGTACCAGTGCAAAAACATATCCAAGTGCTGATATACAATCAGATCACACTCTGTTGGTGGGCGATTTCAAGGTCAAATTGAAGAAGGTAATCAAAAAGTGTAAATCAAGTTTTGATATGAGTAAATTGATGGAGCCAAACTTGAAAAGTGAAGTGGAGTATAGACTGAATGAAGATGTTCGGTTGATTGCCAATATGGCCTGTGTTGAGGAAGAGGTGGTAGAATTGACTTCCACTGTGAATAGCATCAAGAAGGAATTTCTGAAGCCAGATGTCAAAAACAAGAGGACGTGGATGACAAATGACATTCTTGAGATGAAAGAAGGACTTTGAAAAACAATCCTCAAGAATATAAAAATGTCAACAAAATCATCAGGAAGAAAATAAGGGAAGCTAAAGAAAAAGAAATAACTAATAAATGTATTGAGATAGAAACTCTCCAAGCACGTCACGACAATTTCAGCATTTATAAGAGAATCAATGCTATATGTAGAAATAAAAGAAAATCATTGAATAGGCTGGTGGACGAAGATGGAAGAATTATTGTTGACAAGGAGAGAGTCAAACTGATGTGGAAAAAACATATAGAAGAGTTAGATAATAGAATAGAGCTTCATAATATAAACTGTGAAACAGGGCAAAAAATATTAGTAGATGAAGTAACAGATGCAATAAAAAACACAAAAGCTGGTAAAGCAACAGGCCCTGATAATATTTAGGTAGAGTTTATAAAACTTCTAGATGAAGATAATATTAAATGGCTGACGTCTTTGTTCAACCGTATATATGACAATGGAAGCATTCCAAAGAAATGGCTAGAGTCAGAGTTTATTCTCTTAGAGAAGAAGGCGGGGGCTAGAAAATGTGATCAATATAGAACAATCAGCCTAATGAGCTATCTCTTGAAAATATTTCTGAAAATAATACACAAAAGAATTTACAAACTTTGTGAAGAGCAATTGTCAGCTACACAATTTGGTTTTAGGAATTCTGTTGGAACAAGAGAGGCCTTATTCAGTGTCCAGGTGCTATTCCAACGATGCAGAGATGTGAACAAGGATGTGTATGCATGCTTTGTGGATTACCAGAAGGTATTTGACAGAGTTCAGCATGAAAAAATGGTTGAGATATTGAAGATGACTGGAATAGATGATAAAGATCTCAGAATAATAACAAACTTATACTGGAACCAATCAGCATCTGTGAGTTTGGAGGGTGATAGTATAGAAGGTATAAAAATTCAGTGAGGAGTTAGACAGGGATGTGTGCTTTCTCCATTGTTATTCAACATTTATTCTGAGTACATCTTCAGAGAATCCTTGGAAGATACAGAAATAGGCATTCCTGTGAATGGACAGAGACTCAACAACATTAGATATGCTGATGACACAGTCATTTTTGCAGAGAGTTTAGATGATTTACAGATGCTGATGGACAGAGTGACGGAAAGTAGTGAGAGACATGGGTTGGATATCAATACAGAAAAGACAAACTTGATGGTCATCAGCAAGAAAAATGTTCCCAGATGTCATCTTATAATTAAAGGAAAGCCAGTTGAGCAAGTGAATAAATATATTTACCTTGGTGCCACTCTAGACGACCAGTGGGATCATTCACTAGAAATCAAGATCCGTATCGAGAAGGCCAGAGCTGTGTTTATTAAAATGAGTACCATGTACAAAAGTCACGATTTGACAATTAATTCAAAAATGAGATTTCTTCGGTGTTATGTCCTCCCCGTTCTTCTATATGGTGTAGAGTCATGGACATTGACAGCTGCAACTGAGCGCAAACTAGAGGCATTTGAAATGTGGCTCTACCGGAGGATGCTGAGGGTGTCCTGGGTGGACCATGTCTCTAATGAGGAAATTTTAAGAAGAATGGGAATGGGAAAAGAAATTCTCAATACAGTAAAAGCGAGGAAGCTCCAGTATCTGGGACATATAATGAGAAATGGAAGCAGATACGAGCTACTCCAGGTTGTATTGCAGGGCAAGGTGGAAAGTAAAAGAGGTCCTGGAAGAAGGAGAATATCGTGGCTTAGGAACCTGAGGACATGGTATGAAATGAGCACAGCACAGCTGTTCAGGGCGGCAGTCAACAAGGTCATCATAGCCAGAATGGTTGCCAACATCCGGAATGGATAGGAACCAAAAGAAGAAGAAACTGAGAAAATTTAATGTAAGATACCTTTTGATGTCGGTGCCAAATATTTTATGAGTTTATAAAGAATTCTATGTAATATTTATGAGTTTATAAAAAACTGTCTGTAAATTCTACGAGTTTATGGAAAATTTTATGTCGACTTCAAAAGCTTACTTGTATTGAAATTTAAATTTTCTCAGTTTGAAGTGAATGTATTATTTTAAACTTTTTTTCCTACAACTGCTTGTAAAGTAGTTCTTTACATACTGAAAACTAATTGTAAAATACCTCTTTACTGCTCCGCAAGCGGTAATAGTATATTTCGCACCTAGGGCCGAAAATGTGTGTTTGCCGGCTCGAGATCGCGGTTTTCAAGTTCGAGACGAAGTCGAGAACTTGAAGCGTTTGAGAGCCGGCAAAACATTTTTGCCCGTGTTGTGAACGCTGTTTTTCGCCACACCACAAAAAAAACAAAACAACAATGTTAAGTTGGAAATTTTGAAAGCGAAATTTTAAGGCTATGGTACTTGCAAGAATACAAGGAACGGCTATCACCTCTTTATCCAACCTACAGCGCTCTGGGTGGGCATTTTGTCAACTACTACAACTGTACGCCAAAAGGTTAGTTGGTTAGGTTTTTTGTTGTTATTCTTGTTCCTGATTCAAAACCTGCATAAAAAACCAAAAACCTAACCAACTAACCTTTCTATACCAACAGTAACCTTTACCAACAGTTGCAGTAGTAGACAAAATTCCTAAAAACAAAAAACCTAACCAACCAAGAGAGGTTAGAAACAATTGTAGTAGTTCACAAAATTCCCACCCAGAGCTCTGTAGGTTGAATAAAAAGGTTCTATTGTTTGATATCAAAACTACAAAATATTACATATTAAGTTATAAAAAGTGATCATTTTTGACATTTTAAATACTATGTACATATTAAATTATAAAAAATAAACATTTATTGATGGTTTAAATCTTTTTGTTTTACAAAAAAGTTGGAAGGATTCATTTTTACAATCATGACTGCTGTATCCAGACACGATCAGCTGTCATTCAAGGTCATTTTCTTTTCCGCCCTAGGGCGGTAAACGTTTACAGACCTCGACGGAAACCAAACACTTTCGGCCTCCATATGACACACGAAAAACAGCTCATTACGTCCTAGTGTGGCGAAAAGTACTTTATGCTCGCCAGCTGTTTTCTTTACGCTTCTGTTTTGATTTTGATGTCTTCTCATTGGTGGATCACGGAATCCGTGAAATTCACATAACCTCAACAATGGCGCACGCTAACTAAACCTGCGCACGGTCTGTGATGTTACAAATTAAAAGTTTTTATTGTGTTGGAATCCAAAACTTCAGTTGTAGGAAAAATATTGTATGCAATTCGTGCGTGAAGCTTCTTTATTGCTCTCGCAAAATTACTGCGCTCTGGTATGCGTCGCGCAGTAAATGTTTTGGCTCGAGCAATAAAGTCGCGCTTCACGCTCTTAATACATAAATAACTATTTCCTGCAACTGCTCGTAAAGTAGTTCTTTACGTACTGAAAACTAATTGTAAAATACCTCTTTACTGCTCAGCAAGCGGTAAAGTACTTTTCGCCACACTAGGACGTAATGAGCTGTTTTTCGTGCGTCATATGGAGGCCGAAAGTGTTTGGTTTCCGACGAGGTCTGTAAACGTTTACCGCCCTAGGGCGGAAAAGAAAATGACCTTGAATGACAGCTGATCGTGTCTCTGGATACAGCAGTCATGATTGTAAAAATGAATCCTTCCAACTTTTATGTAAAACAAAAAGATTTAAACCATCAATAAATGTTTATTTTTATAATTTAATATGTACGCAGTATTTAAAATGTAAAAAATGATCACTTTTTATAACTTAATATGTAATATTTTGTAGTTTTGATATCAAACAAATAGAACCTTTTTATTCAACCTACAGAGCTCTGGGTGGGAATTTTGTGAACTACTACAACTGTTGCTAACCTCTCTTGGTTGGTTAGGTTTTTTTTTAGGAATTTTGTCTACTACTGCAACTGTTGGTAAAGATTACTGTTGGTATAGAAAGGTTAGTTGGTTAGGTTTTTGGTTTTTTATGCAGGTTTTGAATCAGGAACAGGAATAACAACAAAAAACCTAACCAACTAACCTTTTGGCGTACAGTTGTAGTAGTTGACAAAATGCCCACCCAGAGCGCTGTAGGTTGGATAAAGAGGTGATAGCCGTTCCTTGTATTCTTGCAAGTACCATAGCCTTAAAATTTCGCTTTCAAAATTTCCAACTTAACATTGTTGTTTTGTTTTTTTTTGTGGTGTGGCGAAAAATAGCGTTCGCAACACGGGCAAAAATGTTTTGCCGGCTCTCAAACGCGTCAAGTTCTCGACTTCGTCTCGAACTTGAAAACCGCGATCTCGAGCCGGCAAACACACATTTTCGGCCCTAGGTGCGAAATATACTATTACGCTCGCCAGCTGTTTTCTTTACGCTTCTGTTTCATTTTGATGTCTTCTCATTGGTGGATCATGGAATCCGTGAAATTCACATAACCTCAAAAAAGGCGAACGCTAACCAAATCCGCGCATGGTCTGTGATGTTACAAACTACAAGCTTTTATTGTGTTGGAATCCAGAACTGCAGTTTTAGGAAAAATATTGTATGCAATTCGCGCGTGAAGCTTCTTTATCGCTCTCGCAAAATTACTGCGCTCCGCTACGCGTCGCGCAGTAAATGTTTTGGCTCGAGCGATAAAGTCGCGCTTCACGCTCTTAATACATAAATAACTATTGTATGTGAGTATTCAATTTCTTTGGTATAATTTTTTAAGTAGGTTTCTTTTTTGTTTTAATTTATTTCACATTCTCTCAATATAAGCTAAAGTTATCAAAAATAATGTATCTCTTTCCATAACCCTGTGTAGAATTCTACGGAACATATTTTTTTAAAGTTTTGCCACCTGTGATTGTTACTGCAATATTATTTATAGTGCTATTTATCATGAGGAAATTTGTTTTTTGCACAACTTTGCGATAGCTGTGAGCTACCTCACCCTAAATTATCAAATGTCATGCAAAGTCACTGTATATTACTTAATAATATATTAAAAGAAGAAATGAAAAACTTCTGTGACCTCTAGTCTTTTTAAACAGTTCTGGTATCGTGTGGTTTCACTTTCATAAATAGTTGGAAGCTCACCTGGATTTTTCTAATGTCGGATAAGTGAAGATTTATCTAGATCCTGGAATAACTAATAACATTTCTAATCCATTAATCCATCTCAACATTTCATTATTATTCAAATAGTAATATTTTGAACTAGTTCAATCCAGGGTGATTAAAAATAGGTAATAAATAGTTCTGAAAAACGTACTGTCTTTATATTGTCAAAGTTGAGGACATAGAGACCGAGAGGCATGACTCGTAATGGCTGTCTAGAACAGATCAGAATCATATTTAGCGACTTCTTGAACCAGAGAGGCTTTCCGATCCATGAGGACTGAGCAAACGTGAGATATAACTCATCTCCCTAGAAAAATTTCATATAAGAGATAGAATATTAATAGATAAAACAAAAACTTCAAGAGTAATAAATTATCTAAATTTATTTAAAAAGTGCAGAACATATATCCTACATCATGCATTATCAGTCGTTTCACCCAAATTTAAATGTCTTAATTTTTCTCTAAGAAAAGGGTTCTTTTAATTTCTACATAGACGACAAACTGTTTAAAATTGATAAGAAATTTGACATTTTCCTATTGAGAAAGAACAAGTTCTCGGACAGGATGCACATCCTCAGTGCCTCTGAGAAATGTTTTTATAAGTTTTCTTTTCTGAGGCCAAGTAGGTAGACCCACTCAACCTTTACAGAATTTATTAATACAAATTTCTTGCATATCAATGCTTTCGCAGTAAGTACGAATTGATTCTCCCTGAGAGAATTTGTGTGCTACATCACGTGGCGTCACAAACAGATTTTTCCCCAAAACACAAACAAATTTTCTATATACCATGTAATTTCTGCATTGTTCCATGCAGAATGTTTTTGCATTTTAGATTATTATTTTACCGTAAGACATTTTGTGCAGAGGTATACCAACAAAGTTTCATTATAAGATTTTTTAAAATTAATTAATTATTACCTACTTGTATTATTTTTTAGCAAGATATTGTTTGAAAATAAGAACCACCCATAGACATTCTACTCGTAAAAGCACAAAATCTTCCACTGCTGCGCAAGATATCTTGCTACTGGGTATGTCAAAGCTATAATAGGTCTTCCAACTTGATGCCACACAGCAAAATATTTCCTTCTCAGAGAAAGGAAGGCTAAATCAGACATAATGGGCTGTCAAGATCACGAATCCAAACGCAGAGTCAATTGCTCGTGACTTAACATCAATTCATATTTGAAGACATTAAGTATAGTTCAATTATACTATAGTTGAACAAATATATTATACTATACTATAGTTCAACAAAGTATATCAAAACAAAAACAACACAATGGTTTTTGGATTGTGTTTACTTGACCAACTCAATTTATAATTCACCTATTAATAACGATCTTATAACACTCATAAAAAACATAATGTGTTCAGCAACTTCGAAGGGAAGTGTTGAAAAAGAAGTCCAGAACAAGAAATCTAGGAAAAAGAAGTAATATATTGAAATGCGTTTTATACCTCATTCATTAGTTGTTGACCAAACCAGCAGAATAATGTTAGACACCAGAAAACAATTACCATTAACAGACCGTACTTCAATTTATTCGATAACTCTTGTCCCTTAAAAACAAAACAAAATTTGGCTACTATAGGTATATCATTTTGTTTTTTAAGCATAGCTATAGTCCACCGTAAATCAATACAATAATGTAATACTAATTGATGAGCAAATATAGATTTTTTATGAAATTAATATAATCAGATATTCCAAGACTTATTTCCCTCGTTTATTTAAATGAATTACTGAAACACATTTAGCTCTCCATAGCAGCGTTTAGTTGTAGCTAAACCTGACACCTCCATTAGTGAGTAAATCTACAAATGTCTTATTGTGAATTGAGGTGAATTATCAACTATTCATCTCAGACTTAAATAAGGCTAACAACATAAAATGTTCTGCTCTCTAAACATTTCTGTTATAAAAATAATTTCACTTGTCTGAATTAGATGTCAGCTAATGTAAGAAGCAGTAATAATAATAATAAGCGTATGGCTTTTAATGGTGGGGAGACCCTCACGGGTAGTTCTACTATAAGAAGCAGTACTTGGGTAAGATACTCCATATAGTAGTTAGGCTATTCATGAAAATATGGATAACTCAAATGTAGTATCTACTACAACTTATTACAAGAAATCGTTCCGAAACAAATTCGATATAACTTATTGTGATTGGAAGATTCATTTTTCAACTGCAAATTCGATATAATACTTATTATACGGTATCAAAGCTTTGGTACTGAGAAATTCGATATAATTTTTTTTCAATTGCTTTCTAAATACTGTTACTTTTAGAGTAAAACTGGTTAGTTTAATGCTAAATAATAAGATAAAAGGCACTTACCTCAATACATACATAAAGAGCAACACAACTTTGAATACTGCATGCCTGATTGAATACAAATAGAAGTGTACTGAGAGCGCCATTCAAAGTTTTAACATTCCTGTTGAAAGTATAACATTAATCAAATGAGGAATTATTTTTACTGTCATTATCTTGATAACTTATGGGAGAATTTATTCTTGTGCAAGAAATAAAGTCTGAATATTTTAAATTTAAGTAGAACCAAAAAAGATATTGTGCTCCTAATTATTGAAATGAGAAACTAGAGAACTGGCCTTTAGTACTTTGATTATCTCAAGAAATGATAGTTTAGCCTTCATATTGTAATTCGCAACTACTGTTAATTTATTAACCTTTTGTTGTAAATTTAACGACTTTCAGTCAACTGACAACAAAAAGTTAATATTAACAACGCAGATCGCTATGTAACAAGAAATCCAAGAATGTTAATTTATATTGGAGGCAATATTGTTGCCGTGAACTGTACGATTAGCATTGATTAACTGTGCTTACAAACCACAGCTAGAAAATATTTTGGCTATTTTGGAAATTTTACTTTACCCTATGGTTTTTATTCTGTTCTTCTCAATCGATAATAATTACAAGATAATTCGAAGATTTTTTCCTAATTATTTACCTCAGCTAATTGTAATTTGTGAAAAAAGTTATACCTTAACAACCAGTTTTGTACTGCAGTTGACCAATATGCTTACAAGCTAAAATGACTTGAGCTGGGCGTCCCCACATGTAACTTTCAGTTGTATTGTTTACAGTTCTATTTGCAAAGTGTACAGTCAAATATTTGTATAGGAGTGCGCCAACATTATTCTGTAAGTTTTTTTTTGAGGATGAAGTACACATAGGTCTGAGACCTGTGCGTGGGTAATGAGTTGGATGATGGTGATTGATGAGTTGGACCTACAGTTTTAGTTGGGTTCCGAACCACAGGGAAGTGATTTTACAGCAGAGAGCAATGTCTTTTGCTGGCCAATCTAATCGGTCACCGTTACAAACAGGACCTACGAGAACGCAACTTATCTCTATCTGATTGAACAGATACCTGCTGCGGCTCGCGGCTATCACTTCCACAAGTGATACTGCATATACAAACATTTGCATATCACAAAATCAGCATACACAACTTCCCATACAAACATTTACCTCAATCGGTTAAATGAAGATCGCAAATGCGCCTCAAAATTGCATGTTGATGAACTTTACAAATTAATACTGTTTCATATCTTACCTTTTAATTGATTGATGGTATTTGATTATATGACCAAAGTAAGCACGCAGTATGATTTCATTTTCCCTTGAATATTTGGTAATGCTTGTTTCAGATGAATCTAAATCCATTAACCCAATTCTTTCGTCCATTTCTTTAATGTATAAACAAAGTACTCTTATATCGTATTTTATTGCACTCAGAGATAGGGTAGTTGAGCAAAACCATAAGTAGCAACATAGGGAAAAATTGAACATGCCAATAGCCTGGAATGAACTTAAAAGTACATAATGGAAAGTTGATTTGATTGTGAATGGAATCCAACACTCAAACGACATTGTTAATTCATGATTTTCAATTATTTTAGTGCCACTCGCCTGCAATTGGGTTATGCCAAATACCACAGGCAGTACTAAATTTACGGTGGTGAAAACAATTACAATAAGAGAGAACTTTTCATGTGTTGACCGCCTGTTTTCAAGTATTTCCTTTTTCAATTCAATTTGTTTCTTAGAGAATGGACCGACTTTGGTATAGAATTCACCCTCCATTGTATCAAGCCTGATAATATAATTCTCAGGCCGCAATCCAAGCTCTAACATCAAGCTAACTGCAAAAACTAGAACAATAAAATCCTCGATTGCTTGAAATCTCGAATTAAAATGCTTCCAATTCTTCACAATGGCGAAAAACGCAAGTACCGTCATAATAAGAAGTATAGAGCCAGATATAGGAAAGAAAAAAGATGTCCATCTCTTCTTGTCTATTGAGAATCCCATCAGTGATGCAATCGTCTTCTGCTTTTGCAATATGTTATCATTTTTGTAAGTTTTTTCTGCGTTTTGCATTGTTTATTGAAAAGTTTTCTGGAAAATAGATTGCAACCATTAAATTTATACTGTTAAATATTCTTTATGCTGCCGGCACCCTTCTTTTTAATTAATTTAGAAAGTACAAGCATACATCTTGTTGAAAATAAAACTGTCCTTGAGTTAGTAATTCAAACTTGAAAATTGATTGTATATAGATGAATATTATTTGACTGCAATTCGTTCAATTCACCATATAAAGTCAATATTAACTTTAACTTTTTATGGTGAATTCAACGACTTACTGTCAATTTTAATTGAGATTAAATGATATTTTTATTCACTTCTGGCCAAACGTTTTCGAGTCATGGAGATTCATCTTCAAATGCCTTTGAATATTTTGTATTTGAATTTCATGTTATGTTGGGGTAGCATGATTTTCTAATGCATACCGCATTGTAGGAAAATACATTGCCTCCTTTGAAGGACTGTGAAAATAATATAAGCATGGTACTGTACCTACAGATAGTAGTCCTACACACCTATTGGCTACACAAACCATTGGAGTCTCTAGTTTCTGTTCCATGACATAAAAAAGCACTAGCTATAGAATAATGTAAGAAAAATCTAAAATGAGAGAAAACAAAATCAAGTTCCACAGTTTGATTCTAAAGACAAGCATATTGAAGTCCCGTATAGTATTCTTGTGAATTTCCAATTTCGTAGTTCGAGGAAGAGTGAGTCGCGGCGGACGCGTTTCGAACTATGTCGTTCTTGTTCGGCGCTTGGTTGCAGAAAATGGATATCCACAACAATAATTATTTGTATGAAAACTGTAAACCCTCCTTATAATATGATTGACTACTTGAATTGAAATGTTCCTTTTGGGGTTGAGACTATCCTCACTCACTATGTATGATAAATTAATCTAATCTATTCATATGTATTATCTTGCTGTGCAGAACTGACCTTTTTGAGTCGCGGCGGACGCGTTTCGAACTATGTTGTTCTTCTTCGGCGCTTGGTCTGCAACCAAGCGCCGAAGAAGAACAACATAGCTCGAAATGCGTCCGCCGCGACTCAAAAAGGTCAGTTCTGCACAGCAAGATAATACATATGAATAGTTCTACTGCAGTTCACGAAAAATGGATAACCACAACAATAATCTCTAATTAATCTTCATCTAAAGCCTTGAAGATGAGTTCCCATGACTCGAAAACGTTTGGCCAAAAATGAGTAGGAATATTATTTATTCACAATTAAAATTGACTGCAAGTCGTTAAATTGACAATAAAAAGTTAATATTAACAACGCAGATCGTTATGGAACAAGAAATCCAAGAATCTAAAGGAATCATCTCTGGCATTGAACTAGCAATATTTCCTCATGAATACCTTTTCAAGTACAGTACCGGTATAGACTTGCTGCAACCTGCTCTTGGAAAAGAATAATACAATTCGTGTGAAATCCACGGAGCTCTCAACTCTTTTATATGGAAAGAGAAAAGGGTCCACAGGAGTTTATCATTAATTTTCTATTATGTTTTGATTGAGGAAAAGTGCGAAAGAAAGTTTCAGTCGAAGCATTATTCATGATTTCTTTTGGCAAGAACCATCAGCTATTATTTTTGACACTTCTTGGAAACTTTTCCAATTGATCCAATTATTTTCAGGGTTCAGAATTAAGTGAGTTTAAAGATTCTTAGACGACGGTAATACGAGTAATACTAGTTTTGTTATAATCCATCAAACGGTATACGGTGAAGCTACTCACAAGTTACAATTGCCAGGACCGGCGACCATGGATTAAATTGCGGCTTCAACCGATCCGGTACATCTAATAATATTATAATTGGATAACTATTTTCGTATTCTCCGTTAAGTATGCAAATTTGGAGAATTTTTCTGTCAGCTACAGCATTAAAGTATTGTTTAATATTGCTTAATAGAAGGCCACTTCAAGCCAGTACCGTACTGTTATTCGTAGGTAATTTGTATGACATCTTTTCATCTAAAATTTATTGATTATCAAGTTGGATCTTGGGGAAAATTTATCAACCGGTGGGTATAATTTTTCCCAGACATATTCGAATATCTATGACATTCTTATGAATTAACATATGCGACATTTAAAGTCTGTTTCGCATAAAGCTATCAATACTTATGGGCTTGTTGTATTCACCAAAATAATAAAAAAAACATATAGGTACGGAAATGCCTCATTGCAGAATTAGAAGTGGCGGAAGTTAGCCGGTAGCCCCATGAATTATTTACTCATTCAAACATTTTTATTGTTTCCATTTTACTTGCAGTTTGGTCAGTTCCATGTATAAGCAAAAAATCGAATAAAAAAAGTTGGAAGTCGGCAACTACAGTGATTTTTTAGATATTCAACAAATATCCAAAATGCTTCAAAACCATGGGTTTCAAGCTTAAAGTGGATTAACTTGGTTTGTTGTACAATAAATTGTAGTCTACTGTAACAAAACTTGTAGAGAAATTAGTTCTGAACAAAAAATTCAAATAATCATAAAGCCGAAAACTTAATTTCATAAAATCGGCTTTTGTTGAATTAAAACACAATAAATTTTCACAGTTTGCTTCAGCTAGCTATTTTCATGTGGTTTGATCCATTAAAATTTTAATTTTATGATAATTAGGTGCTGAGTTTTAAGCTATTGAGTTATTCGACATCTTTTGCTCAAAATTGAATGTTCTATTCGTCTTTGCAGAAAAATTTCAATAAGTTATTGATCAATAAACCAAGTTAACACTTCAAACTTTAAAAACGGGTCTTCGGACCATTTTCGGATATTTTGTTGAATATCTCAACAATGAAGCTACAAACTTCCAAGTTGTTCTATTTGACTTTTCAGCTAATTTTACATAGAACCTGATCACATTACAAGAGAAATTGAGCCACTACAAATTTCTGAATTAATAAATTGATGGAGCTAAATGATAACTTCCGCCATCTTAAACTCTGTAACTAAGCATTCCGGATTTATTTTTATTGCTGATGATGCCAACATGAGTCTGAATACTTGTGCGTGGGTAATAAGGTGAATGGGTGAATGGGTGAATGATGAGAAACATCCATGGCTGACTGAGATTCAAACCCAAGGCTGCAGAAAACGAAGCCAGCTAGAGCCTTATCATATCTCAGACAAGCACTTCAACCAACTGCGCCACCAGAGCTGCCAAAATACATGCATTTATGTTTATATGAACTTTTCTAATTTCTTTGATGAGTACAAGCCCTTGAAGTATTTGGTATCTCTATGCGAAGTACTCTCTGTATCATTTTCTGATATAATAAAAAATATATGTAAACTCAACTTATTTTTGACTTCCATCTATGTCGTCGAGAATGGCTGATTAATCTGGATATTGATATTTAAAATGTGCATTTATATTTCAATTATATATTTGTTCTATAATTCAGACTTTTTAACATTGTGCCTGATATTCTATGCATATTCTAGATGCAATAATAAAATGATGGCTTTTTTTCAAACGCTATAAAATATTTATGTCGTCAAATTAATTGCCACATTTAATTATAAACATTCTAGACGTTTTTTTATAAAAATTATCGTATCACCTTAATCGTCTTTTATCGCCGGCATCCATTTATTTATACAAAAACTACATAAGGGAGCACACAGGAAATCCCTAAATTTGCCCCTAATCGCTTAATCTAACAAAGTATAATTGCACATCTAATAACAAGCTATATCATCTTTGCATTAGCATTATATCCAGCATTAGTTTACAGTTACAGAGCAATAATAACGTTCCCTTACTACTGCGCTCTATACTACCTATGCGTGATGATAGAATTGCCGCGGGGTAAGGGGAGGAGCCAGGGCCGGATCCAGCAGCATATTATGGGGGGGGGGGGGGTATCCTTCGTGATGGTGGTGGTGGCACGGGTGGGGGTGTTTGAAATTGAATTGCTCACTTATTACCTTTTTTTTTAGAAAATATTATACTGTTAATAGTTATGACCTGATTCATGCGATGAAATGCCAAACAGAAACTTAAACTAATGAATACTGTATGTAAATACAATAATAATTATTGTTAATTATTAACGTAACAAAAAATTTAAGTTTAACCCATATTTTAATTTCTGTATTGCACATAAACATTAAGTGGGGATATCACATTGAATGATTATAGCCTAATATGAAATTAACAATAATAGAATTTATGTTATCGGCCAACAAATAACATGAATTCTATTCTCAAGTTAAATAAACCTCGTCAAACAATATTTATTACAGAAATCTAAGAAAATACAAAAAATAGGTACGGTAGCATTATAATATGCGTCGACCATTAGTTAAAGACAGCAGCTATTAATAAAAAATTAATTATATATTGCTAGATAATATGAATTCTGGGAGCTGACTAGATTTCACACTCAAGAAAAGTTATTGAAAAAAATTTCCTCCATCCTCTTTTTAAACTCATCTTTGGCCAGAATTCTTGTTTCTAGGGACGATGATTAAACACAACTTTAACTGCTCCTTTTTGTTAGCCCTACTTTACATTCACTCAGATATCATTATCACTCTAGAAAAATGTTGGACTCTTGACTGCGTCTACTGTTTGATATGGAACTATTGTTTCATAAACACTAGAGATTTGTTAAAAAAATAATTTCATATTTTATTATGAGACATAACCATAGACTAACCATCAATTTAATTCCTTATTCTATGGTATAACAAAAATAATGAGACACGAATTTTAATAACCTTTCAATTAATTGTTTAGTTATGTTTCGTCAGAAATGTGCACTGCAATGTATCGTTACAGCATACAAAGCAGCGGAGTAGTCTGTCTAGTGGTAGGGGGATAACCAATGTTGTTGCGGGGAGGGTTAGACTCTCATTACAATAATTGCAATAGTAATTTACATTAGTAGGCCTACCAACAGAGGATGTAGGAGGAGTCCTTTAACGATAAATTAAGGATATATCCATATATCTATTTATTTCAAAAAGGGTGCTCGAGCTACTCCCCGAGAAAATTTTTGAAAAATGATCTCTCTGTAAAACCACATTTTAAGTGGTTAGAGGTATGCGTTCATCTGAATTAACATTTCAAACCACGTTATGTGTCAAAATAAATTTTATATAGTTCTTGTGTTGTCACTGAGAGATCCGGACCCTCATTGGGTCCTACTAAAAACTTTCACTTTGATATATATTTGATCCCCCACCGTTTGATTGGGTTACCGTACAGTACCATTGGATGGCTACTTGAAAATGTCTTACAAAAAGAGAATCGGGGTACTACTCTGGAAACGTTAAAAAAAATTCCTCCAAAACTACATTTTCAGCGATTCAAGACATTTTCTTTGACTCTTTTGCCAAAAATTGTCTCTCAAGACCTGCTAAAATAACAAAATTTCATTACTCTCTGGGGGCCGGGATCCATCCCCCTAATTCCTCATAGTTACGCCTCTGACACAAATTGTTATGAAAAATGAAATTTACAAGAAAAATTACATACATTACTCGCAAATCTCAACAATTTTTTGAGGATCTAGGGCTTAGGCTCTAGTATGAACGTGAAGTATAGCTAATATTACGACTCTGCCATAGCATAGCATTCCTCAACCACGTATTGATAAGCCGCAGAGTCGAGAAAAACCTTTTGGAACTGGCAGATCAAGTACTGAATGAAGTACATAAGTTAATATTTGCAATAGAAAATAAATTGCTGGTTTGGCATTGCTGACTCATTTTTCTCGCTTGTCTGCAACTTTGATAACTCTACTTCATTTTCTCCTGCTTTTTATTTTTCTCCTTATTTCTTCATTTTTGCCCTTCTCTCTCCTTTTTTATTTTTATCTTTCTACTACGAATTTCTCTCTTACTTCTTGTCATCTCTTTTTTCCTCTTCTTCACTTTTCATTATCATTACCCTTCCTTATTATTTCCCCACTTCTTTTTCTGGGTTTCGTGAGGGGGTGGGTGGGTTAAATTTCCTTCTCTCCCCCCCCCCCTACCACAGTGGATCCGCCACTGGATGGAACTTGATTTTAATCTGAAGAATTCCAAAATTTTGAGTGCCCACTAGTAGTATACATACATTACCTTACGTACTAAAAACAATCGTTTCAATTTATTTCCCTATTTTACTCTATTTTCCATGCAATAATTATCATGTTACAGCAACTTTCTAGAGATTTATTGATGTTGAAAGCGTTTTCTGATACGCTTGAAAACTTAATAATTTAACACAGAAGTGGTAGGCCTATGCCAAATATATTTCTGTCATCCAGTAGTTGATGTATTTTCTCAAATTGTTTTCTCTTTGAGTACGGTAAGTTGAGAGTTTCCTGATTGCGCAAAATATTCTTTGGATGATTTTCATAAGCATAAACTTATAATACTTTTGTAGAAGAATAAATGCTTCAAATGTAGCTTAAGTTTTACGACTGTATAAAAATTTGGAAATGTGCTTTTTATTTCATATTATTGTTGTAAAAAATAAATCAATAGAATATCAATTCCAAAACGATTCTAATCTGAAGTGAAAGTATATTTTTGTTATTGGGAGAAAATTGTTTCGATGTAAAAAAAAAGAGTTTAATGGAAATTTAAAAAAGCAAAATTGAATAACTTGGGCCTGTGCGCATGTCAAGTAGCCGCGGAGTGGCGCTGTCCATTTGAATTGGTTCCAGGTTGATCATCCATTTGACATGAGTGTTGCCAACATCACTTTGGAAACGAAATTATACAAAATAATTCTAATTTTACAGAATAGTTTTTGAATGTTGTTATTATATTTTGAAAACTATTTTTTTATTTTGTGTTCTGTTCAAGATTATTTTCTAGCTATACCGAAATTACATATCAGTCTCACATATGCTGAAAATCATAGACCAGATAACAGATGGCATGGGCCATGGCTGCGGCTGTCAAACCGATTGAACATTATAAACAATTTGTATCAAGTTCTTATAGGAGCTAGGAAGTGATCAAGATTGTTTGGAAGTAAATAATGACTTTCATCGTAATTTCTAGTTTTAGCCGATGATTTAGTTCAAGTTGTTCGTTTTGAATACCTCAGGTATCTCTATTCATTAATGAATAGTAATATGAAGAAAGAATGTCCTATTTCCGTGTTAATTTCTGGTGGCAGCAGACTGATTCTACCAATGTCATTTTCGTGTTTTTAAATTTCTTCATCTATGTCGGCTTCTCTGAGGGCGTGCTGTACATCCCTGTTGTTGAACAAAGCAATCTATGCTCAAACCAATCAGTTTCTTGTGCACACCAGGTATTTATAATCTTTGTTAAATACGGCATGTCTTGATACACAACCTTTTTCCACTGAGTTTTCCTTATCTTCTCAATACATGGTTTCTCTTGTCATTTAGAATGCTGGACACCAGCAATGGCATAATGTTCGCCAATAATGTCTCCTTCATTAATATAGGCTTTACATATCTTGCTCTGAACGGCCTAGCTCATAAGGCATGTGTATGCACATTCATTTTGATCGCACAAAATCAAACTACCAGCAATAAATGTAAACTATTTCAAACCACAAATTTATATAGTTTAGATTAGACATTTCTGCCAAAGCGATATTATTATGTATTAGTAGGCCTATAACTGTAACATTTACTTGAGGAAAATTGACATTTTCTACACTATTCAACGTGAAATAAAATTCGTTTCTTACTTGTATGCAAGAAAAGCACCTTCTATTTTGAAAAAAATTTCCAAGCTATTTAAAAAAAGAAAATAATTTACTTTTTTGAAGATTATTTATGATGTATACATTGTGAAGGAATATGTGTAGGACAGAAAATGTCTTGAAATGTATAAGCGCACCTTTTATTTGGCATTCATGAACGTTAGTTTCCAGTTCACAACAGTCTTGTATTTTGCTTGTTATTGCTCTGCAGAAACCAGCGGAAGCAGAAATATGTGTTATTGAGAGCGATATCTATGTATTATCATTCACCTCATTACCCATGCACAAGTCTCGGACTCATGTGAGCATTATCAGCAATAAAAAAATGTTTGCTGAAAATATTTTTTTTGATCGAATGCCAAGCAGACAAGCTAGCATTATTGCCAAGCATGAAATCATAAAACCGTTATAGATCTTAACTACTTTTTGAAAGAAAGTGGGAAATATTGTTCAGAAAATATTAACTTACATTTCTGAATTCATCGGTGAAGAAAACATTGTTCACTTTGCTGCTAGTTCTACATAGGACAGACAGGCAAAACTTTCAAAGATGCCATGACCATGTATACCCTCCAATTGAATCAGCCGTTGCAGATATTTAAAATAGAAAAAGGACATCAGCACACAGTCATTGAAAATAACATGGTCATCCTACACAGACTCAGAAAAGGACCAAAACTAAACACTCCTGAACAATTTGAAATCTTTAGACACAGTTGAACAAAAGAGTAACATCCTTATACGAGATAGTGTAATGAACAGACCTCTTCCAAATCACATGCTGTTCTCAACCACCTTGTCAAGCTAATTACTAATTAATCGGAAATTCCCGCCAACCACCGTTTAAATGACAAAACTGACAAGAGACCTGCAAGATCATCCAGGCACTTGAATTTCTTTTTTACTTGAAAATGTTTCGCATGTCAGTAGAAAAGTGAAAATTTTCTACTATTCTATTGCAGATCGTCAGTTACATCAAATACCACCTTTGCCATGGTACGAAATATAATGCGTCCAACAAGTGTTTGAAAGAGGACACTGGATGCAATGCATGGCATATTTACATGCACATAATTATTATTTGATCTTGCACTAACGTTGTCAAGTTACAATGCAGATCCACCTTACACAGCATTAGATTTGATTTTCTGTTGGACTCAAAGATGGATTTTTACTAATTTCTTCTCAAATTTTATTCGAGTTTCATTTGGTATCCTACTTGAATTAATGTTTGGAATCTTGTGTTGAGTTTGTCAACAAATAATATTCTATGATAATTTTTTAGCAACTAAGAACCAAATAAGGTTGTAAGGTTCAATTGACTGTAGAAACATATTTTCTTGATTCAGAGCTAACACAATAGAAAACCGACTACTGTGACCGCACTATGTTTGACTAATACATTACAATAAATTTCTTATGTAATCGACATTAAATTAGATGTTGCTAAAATATCGTTTGGTGCTCATAAAAATTACCTCATGTATGACTTCCACCTATTGATGGCTGCGTCCATTTTGAAACACCATACATTATTTTCATTCAGTATTACAAAACCATAATTCTTCTGTAACGTCTTGTCGTTGAAGTACATAATCTATTTTGATTTTTACAGTATTTATAAGATCAATGAACTTAGTTTCCTATAATTTACACTGACCTCTACTGAAATTGAACCCGGCACTTCGTTTATTAAAATGTTTTCAACTTCGCAATACCTAGATCTCTGTTTTTTAAATATTATTAAATTAAGAAGCATTATCAAACTTTTGCCAATCTTTACTACTAAAATTGATTGAAATTTTCCAATTTCACAATACCTCAGTCTCAGTATTTTTTTATTACGATACCAAATCACTTTTCCACAAAGTAGTAATTCCAAACTCTCATTTGCCTTTTCTTATATTCCTGTCTGTTAAATCGCTGTTGGCAGATCCGATTTTATCTAGCTTGAAAATTGATTGATTATTAATCATATTGAGATATTGAACGAAAATTGATTGAACGATCAACTCTAGAGAATCGATTCTACATAAAATAAGTAAGAAGAAAGAAACTTCAGAACATTTCAATTTTCACTAGTTTTTACCTAGTATACAAGTGAAGGCTAGGTAAAGAATAATAATTCACGGTATTCAAACTACTAACTAATCATTTCAAATTCAAATTTTTCTCATGCTCTTATTCTTATGCAAGGATGAAATTCGAAGTAAATACTGTCTAATTAAGCAATTTGAATAGCAAGCATATTTGAGAATGTAGAGTTATGAGCTCAACCAGTTTGTATTGAGCATTGTAATTGCATCTTCAAAATAGTGATTGATTGTTATGCGACTAGAAGCATTTTCAGCATGAAGTGCACTTTTGACAAAATGTTAACCCAACTTCCCCATACGTGAAATAATTAGCTGTCATTAAGCCTGCCTCTTGCCAGTGGTGCATATTCATTTTGCGAGTGAGATGGAATTGACGTTTGCCTCCTGCCAGTTTAGGCTCGTAATGGGGTGTTCCGAAATAATGCAAAGAATTTCTGATTATTTATAACTAGTAGTTGTGTGAACAGGAGACCTCACGCCCAAGAAACAGGGTGCTAGCACAGAGGAACATCCTCGGTGCACTCGATGATGATCACCATTGCACAATAAAAAATAATATATAATTATATTGGTACATCTATCTTTTTGAATTTGATGAATTATACTTAATTTGATGATATTTTTGTTAAGTTAAGAGTGATTGTTAATGTATTTAGGACAAAATAAAAATGATTTGAATCAAATTGAAAAAATCATCAGACCTTATCCTTGATTGAATTTGCAAAGTCTATTTCATGTTTGTCTTTATCAAAAAATCACTCTGTATCAATTCACCAAGGCTGTGTTTCTATTTTCATCCAGTTTTTACTTATGTTGTACCAGACAGCTGATGCTTAAATAAGATTTTATGTTGTTTTTATCAGATTCCACATGTCTGATGAATTAATTTATAGAACATCAGTTGAATTTGTATAATTATCATTCACTTAGTAATCACTTGTTATTATAGCCTACTTTCTTGAAATATTAGAAATGGTTTGCTTCTCTCAAAATAACAAAAATTTCATTCTCATGAATGATAACTTAATTCATAAATGAAGGCTCAACCAGATAAAATGTGATTCCAATTGCATATGATTTTAAAAATCATGTTTCCTTTAGAAGAAGACCTGAGTGTCTTTCCTTTTTAATATCCTTCAAATTCAAGAAAGTTTCAAAAATCCTTACACTTACATCGCTCGGCATTCCTTAAAGGAAAATCCATGAACAATTTCATTGAATTTGGTTCAGACGTTTAGACGTAAATGCGTTACAAACAGAGACAAAGAAATGCAAAACGGTCGACTTGAAACAGAGACCTCTCTTCGTTCGGTCAAAAAGTGAGTGTTTTCTTGGATCCTCTCTTATTAGCCATTGCCACGTGCACTAAAGTTTGTCCCTTGATCCATTTTTATCAAAGATCAAATTCTTATTAAAAATGGTTAGAAAATTGGTTTGCATCTTTCAGAATTATAAGATCAATACAATAGTTTTCGAAAACAGATCATATGTATTCTTTATTCATGAATGAGATTAATGTTCATAGGGATATTTTGTATACCTTAGTTGATATAATGTTGTACCAATGTAGAATTGGCTTTGGCCCATCCAAACGGAGATGCTTGTTGCAATAGAGCGCTTGCTTAGAGTAATCTAAACTATCACGAGAGCGCTCTAGCGCAATAAGAGTCTCTGTTTGTATGCATGTGCGCATATGTGAGTGTTTTCTCTGTTTTCATATGTGAGTTGCATCTTGCAAGATATTATTTCCAATGCAAGATATTTCCAATAACTTCTGTAGTATTGGTTTTGAGATTGATGAAAAACGTTTTATTTTTTCGTCGCTAACTTCATCAGTATGATATCAACTGCTGAACTTCACTAAAATCAAATATGCTTATCTATCAGCAAGGTCATATTTTGGGATTTCCCTTCATAGCTACAGACCATTTGACCCAAAAAAATATTTCTTCAAAGTTCTCTTATTCGTCAACATTTATTTACATCGTTGTGATACTTCAATATTTTGTGAATTTTTTAATGGTAATCATTCTCACATGAGCTTGAGGAATGGAATGAGGTTATGACACAGAATTTCTATGCTTAATTGCATTGAATCCGGGATCAATAAATAGTGGTCAGTTACACCGAAGACGATAAAATTCAAGTTAAATGTTTCACTTCAAAGTAAATACTTGAATGCTTTGACTAACTTACAACGTTTTGATCTAGTTCTTTCCGTTTTATTTGTATACTTTCCAATTCGGTATTCAATTATCGGCCTAATTGCTAATCATAGATAGATAGGTAGATGAAGTACTTTATTTAGGCTCGGGCGAGGCTGTAAATATCCCCATATCCAAACCCATTATATAAAATTAACTAAAGATATAAAATACAATAAAATGAAGAAAAAAATTATAAAAAATTGGTCGGTCTTCAAACAATAACTGAATACATATAACATATGAATGTCAAATCAAATTAAATAATTCCTTTCTAATTATCACTGTAAAAGTTCATATCATATTGTTCATGATCACAAAGAATAAAATAATACATTTTTGCAAAACAAATAGAAAGCTATTGAAATGCATGAAAACAAAAATAAATTCCATCGTCACAAAAAGTAAATTACAAGTTGGTTAGATCTAAAGTAGTATAACTATTCATAAGAAATACTCTGCAAAAAAGGGGAAAATGGGTTTTAAAGCATTTCAGTCATAGTTAAAAATAGATATATACATTATCATGTGTTCAGTCACAGGAAATGAAAAGATAAAAAACTTTTAATGGAGGTTTCCTTGTAACAGTAAAGTATAAAGCAATGATTTAAAAGAATAATATTCTTATATTAAATATTATATTAAATATTATTTTGATCGACAGCTTTGAATGTTTGGTGGAAATTTATTTCACAGTTTACTGAGTCAGATACAGTGAACGATTGTTGAAAAAAGAGGATCTATGAATCGGAATTTTAAGTGTCACTCGAGAAAAACGCATTGCCCTACTATCATGAACATTTTTGAACTATTACTTCCACCGTAATTATTTTCTGTATTTTATAATTGTGTTAAATTCTGCTTGTTTCCAAAATATAATACTATAATAATTGTATGAATTGTAATTCCAATTTCTGAATATATAAGGTACCGTAACTTTTGCAATGAATCAAGCTGTGTAGGATGTAAGTATTTTCAGCCAAACTGAATAGAATTTTGAATGCATACAGATTACTAGAAATTAAGAAAAATACTTGATAATTTTTCTTGTTGAAGTTTATTTCTTGAAAATGAGTAGTGTCTACAACTTTCAAGTCTTTCGTTTTGGAGTTTCGCTATTTCAACGTACAAATATATTTTAAAATGAGATTTGGGGAAGTTTGAATATCCGGTACATGTTCTTAGACAAAACTCGTTTGTTCCTTGTTTGTTTGCCAGCATTTGAAATAATTTTTTTTTTTTTAATTCACAAAAAAATGAAATCAATCTTATTATTATTTCAGAAAAAAACCTACTCATAAATTGCTAGGCTTCCCTTTTTTATGAAAGTTTGTATGCTCTTAAACTGTATATTTTTTCAGGACTCATATATAATAAACAATATTTAAAAAAAAACTGTCAATGCAGTATTGACAAATTTATGTACTGAGAAAGTTTGAATTGGATAATATAGGACATGTAGGTCAGAGAGGATTGAAAGAACGTGACCTGCTTGAAGGATCAGTCTACAAGAAAGTGATGGAAATATCGATTGGAATGTCCCTTTCTGAAAAACTGACAAATAACATAAACACAAATGAAAAAAGAATATGTTGTCATTCGGAATCTTCTATTTGCAATTCTCAAACATGATGAAAATTTCCATTTCTTCTTAGTCCTTTTAGCTTGGTAAGATTACTAATTTTATTTATTAATGAAGCAGGAGATTATCGTTGTAACTTCAAGTTCATGAGTAGGTTTTTTCAAGTTTTATGAAGAAACTGGTGAAAAGTGGAAAACGATTTGCTTTTGGAGGAAGCATCATCAAACAGGCAGCATGGAAAAGTATATCCCAGAACAGGAGAGTTAGAAGAAGATGCATAATAAGAACGAAAGAAACTAGTTAGTGCGAGCTGTGAACGTCAATAGCGAGGTTTGGATACTAAATGCAGAAGAAAAGAGGAGCAATGTAACGTGAAAAGCTAATTAGTAATTATTCTAGAAGGTAGGACAAATGAGAGAATAAGACAACTTACTGAAGCTGAGGAGGAGTAATAGAATTCCTGTATTACGAATGTAGACAACAATGGAATCATTGAACTAATTAAATGAAGAAACTAAGGGACACAATGAGAAACAGAAAAATACATTGGAAAACAATTTAGAAGCTAAAATCTTTAAAATGAGAGATATTCCACTGTTAATCTTTATTCCTATTCCTTGAAGAAAACCGCAGCTAATATGGACCGGTTTTTAGAAAGAAACATGTAATTAATTTTCGTTGAGAATTTAAATTTTGTATGGAAAGAGAACCTTTAAAAGGTTATTTGATTATTTGAATTATTTGAAAGGGTATTTACAAAGAGAGGCATATCTCGCGAAGTGGACGTGGGCAGGACTTGTGGAGATAGTGGCAGGCGACCGATTGGCAAAAATTTGTATAAAATAACACCTGAAGGTAGAATAAGGAAGAGAGAAACGACCAGGTGGAGAGATGAGCTAGCTTGATACTTGATAGTCCACACCTTGGCAAGTGACGGAATGTTGTGGAAGAAGATCATGTTAAGGGAATTTATATTTTGATACATTTCTATTTTGTAATATCCATATTGTACAGAATAACTGTAATGACGAATTCAATTATAACTCTTAAGAGATTTTTTCAAGCAGATACCAATAATTATTACTGCCAAGAAAGCTTTATTCTTGCGATTCCCTTTAATTAATATGAATAAACATATTATTTGAATAGATGAATAAAATATGTATTTTAAGATTTCCAAAATTGCTAAAACATAGACTCCAATAATTATACTATTCAGAACACGGCTATTGAATACAGTCTATGAAAATAGAGGTCTAAAAAATAAACCCTCGCTGAGAAATATGAGGGTGAAGAAAATATGGGTTCAAAGACATTAGGGAAATATTGGAAAGCATAATATACAACGTTGGTGATAGAAGAGACGTGCGGAGAATGACAATGAAAGGACGGAGGGTGAAACAGCATAAATAGGCACACACGCCTCACTGGAACAAGAAAAGAGACGGGGAAGAATGTGACTAGAAAATTAGCCATGCAAAGAGGGGAGATGACAAATAAAAGGCAATCCCGATGGTGTGATATAGAAAGGGATTAAAGAGAAAAATACAACACCTTGTTTCTATTTTCAACAGTGTCATAAACTGTAAGTTGTGTATGCCTTAACATTTTATGATAGACAAATACCTTCTATTTCCCGATAATATTATATCTTCATTAAATAATAAACATCTTCACTAAATATGCCTCATTTTTGTTTTCAGTTATCACTCAACACTTCTGACGATGCCTGTGTTTTCAAGAAGTATATCCAAAACTCAACTGGTAAGCTAACAATCCTTTTTATTTATACATCCAAGTATTTCCAATGCATCTGCTATGAAATATACATTATACAGTAATGCATATTTTTTCAATGTATAATAAAATATACTACCATTTTTTTTTTTAAATTTGTAATACATTCTTCAATGTATCATTGATTGTAATATTGCAATCCATTATTAATTCATGAAATTTGATTTGCAGTGATATTGTTATCAATATTTGATTGAGAAACTTTTTCCATTCCAATGACTGTATACTTGCTGGAAAACCAATTACTTTGAAATTACATAGATTTAAAATAAGCTATCTTCGTTTTGTATTAAAGCTGGGATTTCCTAGCTCCTTACCGGTGTTGCTAGACTCAAGCTAAAGAATTGTGGTGGATTACCACACGGTTATTTCAAATTCATTGAGCAAATCATCTGTACAAATGTTGCTCCAGACAGCTGATTACTAATATCAAATCAATTTCAAATGTCTAGGGAATGAATTTATCGAAAATTCAACTAAGTCCGAATTATTATAATTAACATAGTAATCACATGTTATTGTAATTAATTAGAAATTATATGTCTTCTCTTAAACACAAATAATGTTTTAAATGAATGATAAATCAGTTTACTGATGCGAATGCGACTGATTCCTAAAACCGGGCCCAGACAGCAAGCAAAATCCCGTAAGAGCCTTATTATACAGGCCACTGCAGACTGCAGCCGCCTTCGCGCGCAACAAGGCTGTGGCCGATGATCGGTGACTGATGTGGCTCTGTATAATAAGGCTCTAATTTAACCCCTTCGTGTAGTATATTATCATAGATTAGATTAGATTAGATTTATCAAGCGGCCACGGACCACTTCTCAAAGGGGTATATGGACTTATTTTCAAAGTCATAATTTACACAATTTATTATTTTGTGTAGATAAATTGAAAAAAAAATAGCTTTGCTCGATTTCTGTCAGCAATTTGTGCTTACATAATTGTGGAATGTGCATTCAAGAATAATCACTGTGACTAAATAATTGATGAATTCCTGTATTGAATAAATACAATTTGCTTCTAACTCTGCTTTCAAATAAGTTTTACATTTTTCAAGTGGAAGAGTGGTTATTCGGGTCGTCAAAAAATTAAACAGATTTGTACCAGAACTTGTCACTCCCTTTGCATACAGAGCCGTGCAATGTGCTTCATCTCTGAGTCCATGTCTATACCTAGTTTCATAACAGTGAATCGTATAACCTTTTTTAAATTGTGACTCATTCTTCTTAATCAAACACACAGTTTCGAGAATGTATAAACTAGGCAAGGCAAGTATTTTCAATTCCTTAAAATATGGTCTGCAGCTCGTCCTAATACTCTCTCCCATCATCACTCCGTATTGTCCATTTTTGTAACTTAAATATTTGGTTAACGTCAGTAGAATTTCCCCAGAATGCAATGCCATAAGTAAGGTGGGAGTGAAATAGAGCATAGTAGACTTCTTTCATAACTGTAAGGTCTAACAAATTCTTCATACTCTTCAACACAAATACTGCAGAGTTCAACTTCTTTTTTAAAATATTCTACATGTTTCCAGGTTGCCAGGAAAGTTTGTTACGGTATCTATTATTACCCCCAGAATTTTCACTTTGTCTACAACTTCAATTATTTTATCGTTGGTCTTTAATATTCCACTATCCTCTGCCCTGAATGATATATATTTAGTTTTATTGTAGTTGAGGACCAGTAAATTAGCCACTCGTCTACTTTTCTAAGAGCATTCTCACATTCGTTCCTCATTAACGATTCTCTCTTGGCCCACAACAGCAAACTTACATCATCTGCATATAAAACACTATATGCCGGGTTCAGGTAATTAGGCAAGTCATTAATATATAGGAGAAACAAAACAGGTCCCAACACCGAACTTTGAGGAACACCAGATCTAGGTTTCAGCCATTCCAAGCAATGCACAATTTGATTAGAAGATTAGATTTTAAATTGCTGATATATATCCTTAAAATACGAAACAAACCACTCATAAACTTTGTCCTGGGATCCATAAAATTTCAATTTGTTCAGTAATATTTCTGTATCAACCAAATCAAATGCTTTTGATAAATCTGCAATCATACTACACACCCTTGAGCCATTATCGACATGTGTCAGCACCCTGTCCAAGAATGGGAACAAAACATCGCCCGTCGAGAAACCAGATCTGAAACCGAACTGCATTTTGACAGTATATTATTCTGATTCAGATACTTCCTAACTCTGTACAATACTGCATACTCCAGCAACTTTGCAAAAACGGGTGGATTTGAAATCGGCCTCAAGTTGTCTGGGTTTTCCTGATCGCCGCTTTTGTGTAATGGCGTTATTTTTTATAACTTCAATTTAGAAGGAACAATTCCGTTTGCCAAGGATGCATTAAATATGTAAGTTAGAGGTTTTATTATTGGAAGGGCTGATCCTTTAACTAAGAAGTTAGATATACCAAAACTGTAATATGATTTTTATTTTCCATTGATTTAATAATTTTATACAGCTCTTGACCCCCTAACAATTCAAACAATTCTAACGCCACTAAGGGGCCTGCCATATGATTAAAAACTGTTGACTTATATCAGCTGTTCCTTTAAGCTGTTTGGCTGGCAAGTTCAGTAGGTTAGGTCTGTAAAATGGATTAATTAATAATAATTATTAGCCCCCCTATTAAAATTTATGGTCAGAAACCATCCCCAATATTCACACAACATATTCCCAAATTTTCATGCCGATCTGTCAAGTAGTTTTGGAGTCTATAGGGAACACACACACATACATACATACATACATACATACATACATACATACATACATACATACATACATACATACATACAGACAGACATTCATTTTTATATATAGAGATAAATTACTTGTTTACTTCTGTTGGTACACATCAGCTGTGCTTCAGACACCATCTTAGAAAATCTAGAAAATCTTCCGTCATTTTTATTTTTTCAAAATTAAGGCCAAATTAAGCTTTGGACAAAAAAGTTACTCGTGCATTTTTTTAAATTATTTGACACCAGTTATATTTGTATCTATATCTGTTATATCAGCCTTAGGCTCGACAGATGATCGGAGTTGCGCGTGAACAGTACCTTGTCTTCTAATTACCTTGGGTTCACCTGATTGGCACAAACGGGAAATTACAGGCTTGTTTCACACATTACCGGCTTTGGGTAACTGATGTCTTTTACCCGGCATAGTTACATTCATCATAATTTAAGAAATCGGGTAATATGATACGATCGGCCAGATAAAAGACTCCGGTTATTTGACCGCCGGTTGTATGTGAAACTAACCTAAGACATCGATGAATGCTCCTTTTTGCTTAATATTGGGCTAAGTATTGGGCCGATACTTGGGCTAACTTGGTCCACCGCTGAGTGATGCTCATTCATTAAAAAAATTTTTTATCGAAATTGGTTCAATAGTGATCGAGTAATCCATGTACAATCATAAAAAACAGGTCGAATTGAGAACCTTCTTCTTGTTGGAAGTCGGTTAAAATTGCTTGTCATTTTTGTTTCATGTTATGTTGTTTATATTATTAATACATTCATAGAATTCTATAAATAATATCTGTGCAGGAAAATTCTAAATTTTAATTTTGGAATGTTTCCTGTTGTTTAGAATTGAGGAATAGAATTCATTAAATTCATATAATTCTATAAATAATATCTGTGCAGGAAAATTCTAGATTTTAATTTTGGAATGTTTCCTGTTTTTTAGAATGTTCTTCCCAGATCTTCAAACACAAACACTTCTCAGAAGAAGAGTATGGTGATGTTGTCTTATCAGCATACGTTTACAAACAAAATGGCTACCAGTTTCCTGCCTTCAACATCTCATTTAGTGACATTAAATGGTCAAGTAAGTACTATCATTAAGAGATACTTTTTGCATAGATAATGAAATAATTCTTTAGAGCTTAATAATTATGAAATTATTAAACTGATAACCATACCTGATATCTAATAAACATATATTCTTGTGCATCAGGTAGAGATAACCATACCTGATATCTAATAAACATATATTAGATATCAGTTATGGTTATCAGTTTAATAATTTCATAATTTTTAATAAGTATTTCTTTATCTCTGCAAAAGGAGATAATTTTGTTCTTTATGGCATTTATCGCACAAAAATGTAATGACTGCTGCCATTATTGAGCTGTTCTCTAGTGTCCATTAAGCGAGAGAGAGCATGTAGATGAAACTTGAACGTGAAATATTGATAAACTTCACTATAAGAAACTTTCAGTTTACAATGAATTAACGGCATTGTTGATAATCGGTAGAGTTTAATATTAAACGTATGCTTATGAATTTCATCATGAATTACTATCACTTAATTATAAATATGAGATTATTATTTTCTCTTTTATACTCCGATCTCGATTAATATAATCTCAAAAAAATAAATAAATGATAAAACATCTAATACTTCTATTATAGAATAGATAAAATATACCTATTCGAATAAGAAACAAAAAAAAAACTAATTTGAGCCTCATTACTTTTTTATTAAATTATTCACCTCACGCTGAACGCTTTGTATATTAAAAATAGTATATAAAGAGATTTTTAGAGGTATTTAATGGAAGTTGAAATAGTCGAAATAGGGGATACTTTTTATTTTCAATTATTATGATATGCAAAAAGTCTAAAGTCGACTTGAGGTTTAAAACAGTTGTGTAGGTATATAGTTGTAGATGAAACTTGAATGTGAAATATTGATTATCATGGATAAACTTCACTATTAGAAACTTTCAGTTTACTAGTAGATGAGTTAACGTTCAAGTTATGATGTTGAAGATCCATCTTGTTTCCACTAATGTATAATAAAAACTTAAAAAACACTTTTAAGTAGAAATTATGACTCACATTATGGCGTAACGGCCGTTTCACTCTGATGTTAAGAGCATCGTTATACGACCCACAGTACACTGACTCAAGGCAAGAGTTGTAAGAAACTCACGCCTTGAGTCAGTGTACTGTGGGTCGTCTGACGATGCTCTTAACATCAGAGTGAAACGGCCGTCACGCCATAATGTGAGTCATAATTTACACTTAAAAATGTTTTTTAAGTTTTTATTTTTCAATTTATGTTCCAAGTTTATGTCACAACAGTACAAAAGCCCCTAATAAGAGGTATTAAGTTTGATAAGAATCTTAATTGCATTTTACAAGTAGTCTATTGTGACATAGGACAGTTTTCAAACACTCACAGGTACTTTATTATAACTCTAGACTCGATAGACAGTTCTAAATCTTAAAGTGGCGTGGCTTTAAAAGTCAAATTATCAACAGTACTAATTTTTTATCCATCCCTTTACTCGAACATCCGTATGAAAATGATCAATAATCGACCTTATTATTGTAGCTAGACTATTTTTATACAGTAGCTTGAAAAATTTACATTATATAAAATGTTATAGCTCCGATATATGGATCTAGTGTATGTAATCTAATTAAAATTTTACCGATTATCAATATGGATTGCAGGGCCTAATGATTGGAAATTTAGTACAGTACTTTAAATGTGGCTAGTAAAGCCACGAAACGGTTTAACGCCCTAATTAATTGTGGGAATAAATTGCTGTTGCTAAAAGCAACTAACTGCGGTGACAAACCAACTGACTGCTAGCTTCAGATTGTAGACTTGTAGGAAGTTAATCTTGTAGAGACAAAATCTTCACTTGACGTTCTCTGCTCATGCGTGCTCAGTAATTTATGACTGAGCTTGCGCAGAACGTCATTTGCGTACAAGTTAAGTATTGTAAAATACTCTGAAATCAATAAATCCATAAAATCAATCAATAAATAATTTTTATTCAAAAGAGGAATGGGTTCTTAGCATTAGAATAGTCAATTTCATATTTCAGTATTTTTAGCGTACAGTAGAACCTCGATTAACCGAAGTAATGTACTTGGAAAATCAAAAATCTGATAACACGGACTTGATAGAGAAATGAATAAAAATGTATTCAACAATGGTTATACATATTCATATTCAATATTATTATTTTAATCTATTGTTTTTTAGAGAAGTCCATATTAGTGTCCTGTTGTTTACGTTGATGAAACACAAAATTTTGCCGCACAATACTGCACCTCGGTTACGCGCCAATGCCTTGGTTAATACAAAACTCGGTTAATTGGGGCTCTACTGTATATCATGCAAAAAAGTGAACTTTTTTTCATTCTTAAATCATTATTAGTTTAATATCCTATATTTATTTTGTCTTGAATATTCTATGATTTTATTTGTTTTATCTATTTATGGAATATTTTATTTGCTTATTTATTTAAAAAAATAAAAGTTTATTTATTTTATTATATACCTATATATTTTGCATCTTGGAATGTCATTGTCTTTTATATGAAAATGTATTGTACATTTTGATTGGTTAAATAATAAAATAAATAATAATAAAAAAATAAATAAACTTATTAAACTATAAATGCGACTCTCACCAGCGCACAAGGTTTTTCCTTTTGCTGGTGATGCCATAATAATTATAAAAACTAAATAATAGTAACTGAGCACATTACTGTACTAGGGCTACAGACGATATACAGATAATTAATTAATTACATATAATTTATATTCAAATATTTTACATATAATTACATTGTAATCACTACTACAAAAGATCTTGTAGTTATGTAGATTAATATAATGTAGAAGTGTATTATTATTTAGTTTTATTTTGTACAATGACATTTGTAATGTTTCTGTTTTTTTTTTATGTGGCAATAAATTCAATTCAATTCAATTCAATAAAAACTATTTATTTTTCTAGTCTCACCCTGAAAACACCTCAAGCAGAATGCACCTTCAATTAAATGTAGTTAGATTAAGTTGTATGTCAAAAAGATGGACTAGACTGTGTGTATGATTGAGTGTTTCTGTTTGTGCGTTTCAGGAGCAAAGTTCAGATTCTATCAGAGCGGACAGCCGCACCCGGACGTGTGCCGCGAATTCGAGGTGACAAATGCGGCGGTCGCAGTCAACGCCACTCTTTTCTACGACTGCCTGTGGCGCAACGAGCAGATAGAAGGCCACACCTACTTCTTTCAATTGTTGCAAATGTCAGCTGACGCTGATCTTCCTCCTGTTGCCACTACCTACAAGTTTCGTGTCCCTTCCACTCTGTCTTTCGGTCAGTCAATAATTGCATTCTCTACAGTCTTACACTCATAAGAATTAAATATGTCTATTGCCTTTTGAAAAGCACTTACAAAAATTATCGTATTATTCAGAGTTTTTCGCATAGAGTTGCCAATATTTGGCGGGCTGTTTGTACATACTAAAATGATGAAAAAAGCTCAATAAACATAGGTCCGGAAATGTTTCGTTACATAGTTGAAGATGGAGAATGCTTGCAGCTAGCCTAATTAATTTACTCATTCAGAAATTTGCAATGCCTTCATTTCACATGTAATTTGGCCAGGTTCTACGTAAAGTAGGCTGGAAAATCCAATACATAAGTTCAGTTCCTTCTGTTCAGAAGTCGGTATTTGCAGTAATTTCTGAAATATCCAACAAAATATACAAAAATGACCAAAATAACAAGTTTGAAGTGGATTAACTTGGTTAATTGTTCAATAATATTGTAGTTATTTCAAACAAAACTTGTAGAGAATGTCACTCAGCCAGTGGCAGCCATTTATTTATAACGCTTGGTGAACTCTCTGTGAGCAGATTGCCTAATAATCGCCAATTTAAAATAATTTAAATAATAAATGTGACCAGAAGTGGAGTGCTCAGTAAAAGGTTGCCTTCCAATCTTGCAGTAAACACTATATCTTCAGCTAGTCAGAGAAGGCTATTTTAGTCATGATAAGATCACACAATTTTCATATAAAATATTAATAGCAGGTGACAAAGTCTAATAATAGATAAAATATTAGATATATAAGAATGTTTATTATATTAATATAAACGAAGAACTTTGTGTAAGTATCGTAGACAAATTGGGCAAAGAAAAAAGTTCATATGGAGAAATGAAGAAAGTTAGAATAGACAAGACAAACTCAGAAATTGAGTTGATGTTGACTTGCAAGGGAAGGGATCTTGTATTTGGCAAGGGAATAAAATGTATTGATCGAGAAGAAGTCATAGCTTAATTATGGATTACATTTTTTCCAAGTACAATTATTTTATGTTTCCAGACAAGACATTAATGAATTTAATACGTTGAGTCAATGTTTGAAAGAGCTCGCCATTGTGCATAGGGTTGGGGAACAATAACGGGATGTCTAGTAATCGTTGGTGCTAATTAACTTTGATGATATATCATTGGCATCACTTTGCTATAGAATCTCGATAAGATTTGAGATTCTCAGTTTTAAACTTATAACTACTTTCCTTTTTCATTTCAAAAGTACTTCAAAAATATTGTTATGAAATGCTAGGAAGAATGGAGAAGTTTTTTCCGGCGCTGTGTCAATTATAACTTCTGGAAGCAATGATTGGCATGTTTTGTTTATTCCCACTGGTCTCCCCTCGCCTTGAAATCCATCCAGAATGTTCTACTTAGCTCTCATCTGGGTAGTTGGATTTTTATAGAAAAATAAAGAACCCTCTTGTTCTTTCTAAAATTTTAAAAACTTATAAAAAGCGGATGCTCATGTAAACATCAGTTCATTCATTGCTCAAAGTTCGTTGATATAACAAGTGGCAGTACTATGAGTGGAAGTGTCCTGTGGCAGCCAATACAGACCGTTTCTGGTAAGCGCTATTACAGACTGAGTTATACGAACGTTTAATGTGTAATGTGATAAACGAAGTATACTGTGACAGATTATTATTCAGGCTTCTTTAACAGTGACTCGTAAGTACTTCGTTAGTGTTGCAACTGTTATGTTTAGACGTTTTTTTCTGAATTATTGAACAGTTATTTGTTGAATATTTGATCGGCCTTCTGACAGTTAGTGATTAGTTTTGGAATAGTAATATAGCAAATTCATTATTAGCTGAATTTTTATATATTTATCTGTTTCTGATTGATTTATTTTGTATGTCACAACTGATTAGTGCGAGTTGTAAGTAATTTGTTTGAATAAAGAGCAAGTATTCATTTATAAGAGTTGCCAGCATTATTTTAGAGGTAGAACTTGTAACAATATGCTATTTTTATTAAGGTATTGTGATCCATTCCGAATCCAAGCTGGCATTTCATTTTTAATTTTTTAATAATTATAAAAAAATGTTCTAAAAACTGTGAGTAGCCGTTGACTTATCATATAATTCATTAGTTGTATTAAAGAAGTACAGCTGAGGGCTCCAGGGAGCTCCCAAAACCACTAAGTTAGTTACTAATAAATGAATGAATTTTATTCAAGTATCTATTATGACTAATAATCGTTACAGTATTATGGATTGAGTTAAAATTCTAGCTCCATCTGGATGTATGACATTTCGTGTAACATTGCTATTATTGAATTGTGTGTTGCAGGTGAAGATGTGTCGCTAAAGAAGCTCAAACTGTTTATGAGTGTCGATTTGTCGACTCTGCCGGTGCTGCGACTGATCGTGCAGACGGCGCCCTATCACTTCAACATCACGCGCTATCGCGTGCGTCTGCTGCGCACATGGGTCGACCAGAAGTGGCCGGTACTGACACGCGACCTCTACACGTCGCCCGATCAGACGCACATCTACGAGGTCTACGACACCGCCTACCGGCCTGGCATCTACAACTTCACTGTGCAACCCATCAACGATGCCTGTCCAAAGAGCGGGTGTCTCGAGACAGTCACTCCTGAAATACTTATCGGTAGGCTATATTATACTTCTTTTCCAACTAGAATTCTTCTCTCAAACTATTATCTTATTCCTCTTGTGGATGCTCCGCGACTGACGTATGTGTGTCTGCTAGTTTTTTTTATTTATAATTGAGCAATAGAAAAAATTATTAGAATTATAAAGTATTGGACTCATTGACCCACAAACAGACCAAACAGGTATATGTGGGCAATTAATATCTGACTGATCAGGGTATGTGTATGCTGCACAGTATTTAACCGATGATTACTGTAAATTTATCATTATTGTTTTATCCAAAACTAAAAGTGAAACATGTGATATGTATAAATATGATAATATAAAATTGTAAGTATCATCACATGTATGAATTATTATTATTTCTTATATAACTTATCTTCCTAGAATTACTTTTATTCATACTTTATGATTTGTATGATGTAAGCTATATTGTACCCTGAACAAATGTATTATGTAATCTGTATGTTTAAATTTGTTGATATAAAATTCAAATTCAAGTGTAACTTCTATTGGGTCTTCTATTGTTTCTAATCCCCGCTAGGTTTGAATAGGTTTTTTAATTCATTTCAATTCAGTGCACAATGTTCTTTATTCCTTTATTAAATTATCATGATGAAATAAAATAGAGAATCTTCTTATCTATTATTACACATAAAATATAATTGTAAGTACTTAATCACTAATTAAGCTGGCCTCAAGAGCTGAGGAATCAGCAAATAAAGGCTAGAGCTGTCTGTGCGTTTAATGGGTTGCGATATTATTTTTATATTCATATTTGGAAGTAAAAGATGCTGAACTAAAAGGGAGAAAAATACAATAATTATACATCATGCTGAAAAATAGAATATTGTGCTATAACACAAATTTGGCTGAGGAGGGTGGTCTTTTGGAGTGGGAAGGCGAACAGTGCATGGATGTGAAGTCAGTCGGTTGGTAGGTCAGTCAGTTATTTAATTATTCTAATAATGACTTATTTGGCTTTGAACAAATGTCAGAATTGGAATTTTTAAACTATAATTTATGTGAATTGCGATAGATATGACACATTTGCTTGTATCTATTCCTTTATCATAATCTATAACACAACCCTCTATATTCTCTATGTTTGTAGAACGTACAAGCTGGAGCAAATTTGTGACTATTGCTTTTAACGCAATTATAAATCTTCATATTTCATTGTATTTAATATATTTGTATGTTTCAACTATAAATACGACCAACTTATAAATATTAAATATTTTATATTATGAAACGAAATATGACGACTTTATCAATATGCCAATAAGTTGATAATTTCATTCAAGTTATTGTTCGGTTTCCAAAATCGCAACAATCATTTTGGCTGCTTCTGACCCCTCTGGTTGTTAAGGGGGCACCAAAGGCATGCTAATAGAAAGAATAGAGGAAATAAATTAAGAAATTTTGACTCTCCATAATTAATGCACCAAGTTATTTTCGGTGACCTGAAATGCTTCAGTCTGTGGATAAAACGTTCCCAAAACTTATCAGTTAGTTATTTGCTATAAAAACAGTGAGTAAGCACGGTTTTTCGTGCTGGAAAATCAAGAGCACCTAATAGTGTAGTAAATATGCCTTATAGTAGCCTAATCAGTTCTTATTTACAGTATCAACTAATAACACAGTGTTCTCAGATTCAATTTTAATTATTTGAGAATGATGAGATGCAACTCTTCTGGTCCAAATAAACTCTAATATGTCGTAAAAATTAGGAACACAAGTGGAATGATGATTAGTATCATAATAACTCAGCAAAAGTTGATTATTCTCCAAATTATACTGAAAAGAATAATATTGACTGTCAAGTTTGTTGTCAGATAAGTATTATCATGTTAACTATCAAATGAGTCCATTCATGTGTTTAGTATAATATTTTGTTATATTTATGTAAATGTTTGATGAACATTCTGGTACGCTTTCCTAGTTCAAGATTATTATAATGTATGGGATTCTAAGGCTAGGGATTATAGCCTGTATTTATAACCTTAGGCTTCTTGAACTTGAGGGAGTCTTGAAAAACTTCCTCTCAAAAGGTTGTTCAAGTCTCCCTTAATATAAAGAAGCCTCAAAGTCAGTTCATAAATATTGGCCTGTAAGGTCCATGATTAAAGAGTGAATCCATTCAATTGGGTGTTTCCAAATGTCAACCAATGCTCTGCTATGCAATGTTGTCTGATGTTTAGTTTTAGTGATAAATTCAGCTATGTCAGCTAAATTGTACTGTGGTCCTTATTCAATGAACCCTATATTTCCTTGTTGAATAGCAATAGAAAACTCAATTTTCAGATGTTTCTGGAGTGAGAGGTTTTGATTGGTGGGTATCGTTCCAACAAAATATAATTATGTGAGTTAAAAATGGAATTTCTCAATGGATTGTTAGCAAAATCAGTTATTTGAAAAAATTGTAGATCTTTCACCATTTCACAAGCAATTAATTAGGTACTGAGAAATGTTCACATTAATTCAGTTCATAAGTTTTGTGTGCACCAATTTTGCTATTACATCGTAAAATTGTTTTTTCATCTTGTAGGCCTTTTCTCAAATTTTTTTGCCTTCAGCTTTGGAAGTGGGCTTCACAAGAAACTTTACGAGAAAATAAGTTATTTTATTCCTAATGTAGTTCTCTTTGCAAATTCGCAAGTGATTCCCAATACTAACTCTAGATGTGCTTGCGACAGTCAAGCTGTAGATTTAAAATTCTCACAATTTTGACAAGTTGATTCAAATTGATCCAAAATTAAAACTTTTCCAAACTGATGATTAAATACTTGACTCCCAAACTGCACTACCAACGCATTTCTTGATCTTGTGTATAATTTTATTTTTATACTACTTGAAGTTCAAAAACTAGATCAGCACGAATAATATAATAATTTCTTACTATAATCTAACTTTAACATTAGTTTTTTAGTCAGTTATTGTATAACTTTAATATTAGTTTTTTAGTTAGGTATTGTGTTCGACCATTGTAGTGTAGATCAGTAATTTTCCTTCCATTTTTGTTTTGAGGTAGTATGTACTGTTTTTCTGTGTTTTGTGTCTTGGTTTGAGAATTCTTCTTTAACCTACTTTGCATTGTATGCATGACTGATTTCACTCATCTTCCTGAGAAAAATGTGAATTCTTCTGTTACAGTAGCAACTACTGACACAAATCTTCTCATTGTTATGGTTGGGACTGTTATCCTTATTCCCGTACTATTGGCAGCTTACTTCATGTGGCGAAGAACATGTGTTGACACTACTGCAGGTAAATAGTCTATTCATTACTTTTCCCAAGTCAAGTGCTATTGGAATCTTTTCTTCTAATGAGAAAATATACCGGGCGATTAAAAAAGAATACCACAACTTGAAAAATCTATATTCAATCAAGGAGACATGATAGAACTGTGTTACACATCATTATGAAGAGAATTTAACAGTTTTCTCTGGAATCTAGTTCTCATAATGTGACCCCTTCCAAACTCAAACTCGTTCCACGTTCTCATTAGCATATTGGGCATAACAATTTGGATAGCTGTTGTTATTTCTTGTTTGATGTCATCAATGCTAGCTGGTAGAGGTGGTCGAAACACCACGCTTAACATACTCCCATAGAATAAAATGGCAGGAAGTGAGGTCAGGGCCAGTGATTAAGTACTCTATCATGGGCTGCCTGGCGACCAATCTATCGCCTCAGATAGTTGTTCAGATAGTCACGGACAGGTAAGTGCCAATGTGGTGGTGCTCCATCCTGCTCAAATATGAATAAATTATTGTGTGTCTTCTTCCAGTTGAGGGAGCAGCCGATTCTTCAACATCTTTTAGTTCAGCCCTGAGTTGCAGTATCACCTTTACTTCCAAGAAGCCCTGACTTCATACCTGCGATTTTTTCCTGTGGAGGTGTGTTATGGGTATGGTGTTTCGACCATCTCAACCAGCTATTAATTATCTGAAACAAGAAATAACAGCAGCTATCCAAACTGTAACGCCTGATATACTAATTAGAGTGAGGAACCAGTTTCAGTATTGGGTTGATATTGCTAAATTCGCTGGAGGGTGTCATATTGAACATCTGTGAACTTGTGTTCCAGTGGAAAAACAATTTCAAATACTATAATGATTATAACAAAAGGTTCTATAATGTTTCTTTGATTAAATGCAGATTTTTAAAGTTGTGGTATTTTTTTTGCACCACCCGGTATTTTATCATATTTATTTATCTACTAAAAATAACCTAGTATAATTAAGAAAAATCTTCATAAGGATCGCTTACCCTTGACTGCATTCAAATATTCTCATATTCACCTATGATTACTACTGTATCTATTAAGGCCAATACGTATTACTACTGTGCCTATTAGGCCGAACTAATTCTCTGCAATGCTGTCCAACCACATTGATTGAAATGGTTTCTCCTTCTGAGTGTCCGCACTATTTGATCCTCTATTCACTGTGATCTAGAATACCTTTTTGTTGGTTTCTTGCATGTCTGAACTTCGCTGATTACCAGGTCAACTTTCAAGTCTCTGTGGAAATCGGAATTGTTCACTTATTAAGGTTCATCAATGGTGCTTCTGAGAAACTTGTTCTGGAATCGTAATTTATACCATCATCATAATATATGCCATAAATAAAAAGTTGAAATTGCCAACAGAAAACATAATACAACATATCTTCAAAGTAATATTACAATACAGAGAGCAGAGACTGTGCTCTTGAAGAAACCTCATTGAAAAAAGAGTTAAACATCACAGTTTTTACTATTATTTTTCAACAGTAAAATTTATTTATAAATTAGAACTTCAAAAAATGCACAAACCAAGCATTGTTATACATATGGATACTTGTTATCCATTTATGTTATGTATACCATCCAAGCACTATATTTATTTTGCTTTTAATCTTGTTCTAATTAATATGATGTGTGATATGTTTTCAGGGAACGATGCTTGGCGACCACCTAGAGTTCTTCTCGTTTATAACCCAGATTACTCATCACATCTTTCCAACATGATCCGTTTCACAGAATATCTAAAGAAGTGCCACATCGATCCCATGCTTGACATCTTCTGCATTCCAACTTCGGATTCTAAGGTGTGTATATTTTTCTTATTAAATTTTATCCTTCCAACATACACAATTTGCATGACTGTTGGCATCATAAATTTGCATTCATCAAAATTTACTTCCTATCAATTACCATCAATATACTGTTACGGGTTCTAATAGCTAAAATAAGGCTGGCAACACTAAAGTTCACACTTGCACTTTATTTACACAAATTGTAAGTTCAATTAATTAAATAAGACAGATCATTAAATGACAAGCTAATAGCTATTTTCAGTAATTATTTACAAGAATTATTGAATAAGTAATTACAGGCTGATCAATAACAAAAGAAACTAGAGTCCAATAAACTGTACAATAATGTAGAAAGAAATGACAAAAAGAGCCACTAATCACTTACAAAACACATTACGTCCAATTCATTATTTGACAGTCCCAAATAATATCACTTAACACAACGTCTTTAAACTATTAGTAAGCTGCATAAACAGTAAACACTTGTCTCTGCACTTGACACTGTCTAAAGACTGAATAAAGCACTGTTTACTCCACTGGCACAAGATCTGTAATACAATCTGTCACACAGGTTTGTAGAAAACTGTCACACAAGCTTTTGTAGAACTGACCCACTGGTTCACATGGACTTCTTTATATAGCTGTTGTAGTTGTATAATTCTGAGAATTGGAGCTCACCAGACACTTTGAGAATTTTCAAGAAGAATGTACTAGACCTCGGATGTTCTAGAAGTCTGAAGAAATCATGAGAAGTCTCGAGAAATCAATTGAGTGAGAGAGTTGCAGACTTGAATAATAAGAGTGACAAAGATATGTGAAAAGAGCATGCAAGAGAGCAAGAGAATGCATTTTGCACTTCAAGTCACATACGATCATGAATGGAATGATCTATGTAGAATAATGTAGTTTTATGTGCGTAAATAACTGCTTTGCTTGCTTTTGTAACACTACCCCCACCTTAAGAAATTGTTCTGTCCCAGAACAATGGCACCTTAGATGGCTGATGTCTTCCTTGACTGCTGACCAACTCCTCCTTGACCCTCCAAGGGTTGTAGATGCAAATGGTGATCTGGATACCAGTGGATTGGAACACTTCTTGCAGCATTGGCTTCACAATCGCCCAGTCCAAGCCATCATAACCACTTCCAAGCCTTGGTATGCCAAGTTTCCTCACTCCTAATGTCTGCATCCTGTCCCTCAGCTTAACCAAGCAAGTCCGCAATGTGTCATATGTTGCCTTCACCTCAGGCTGCATCTTAGTCACCAGGTACAAGAGATGTTGACCATCCTGCTGCAGATGAAGAACATTTCCTTCTGCTGGTCCCTGCTGTTCCAGGTCCTTGAGACCACCAAACTTCTTCCTGAAGACTGTAACAATGCCTTGAGATTCTGCCAAGTTCCTGGTTACACAGTGTGCCAGTGCGTACTCCTTTGGCAGGGTAAACAAGTCTCTCTCACTTGTCTGGATCATTTTTCCTCCTGGTGGCAGCATGTAGTCATCAGCAGACTCCTTCAGGGATGTAGTGCATGTAGTTGATGTAGTTGCATTGTTATTACCACTTTGGTCAGTCATGATGTCATACTTCCCCTTCTTCTTCCTGTTTGCCCCCTTGGTGCTGTTGCCTTCCACCTGCAAGATTGGTCTTTCTTGCTTCAAGTGATTCTGACCAGGATCTCTCTTCTGTTTCCTCCAGAGTGGGCCTCCTTCCTCTGGGCCAGAAATCACTGTAGTCCTCCTCAGCATACTCTCTGCTTGGCATTTCCTCCACAGGACTCCCTTGAGAGATCACTTACATTCCTGTCACAAACTCCTGGTTGATGGACTGTCTTTATGGCTCTATCTGTTTGTCTCCTGCTGGTCTGCCTCCTCTTCCCACAACTGCAGCATTGAATCTCCTTCTTGCCAAGTCTCAACTGTTCCAGGACTAACTCCACAATCTTCTGAATTGTGCTTCCTCTAGTTGTTTCAGTTCCCACAGCCCTCACCTTGGAATCTCCTGGCACTGACTGCAAAACGGCTTCATACTCCAATGCTTGGGCTAGAGCTACTCTCAGTGTTTTTGGTCTAGCTAACTTGACTGTAAGCTGAGTCTCTGGTGTCCTCAACCCACTCAGAAACCTTTCTACTGCTAGGCTTTCATATATGCTGTCATCAACAGAGGGATATGCATTCCTCACAAGTCGAGCAATAGCAGCCTCAAACTCCTGCAGTGATTTATTCAGTCCTTGAACTCTCTTATTGAGCTGAAATCTGTACAACTGCTCCATGTGCTTGTTGCCAAACCGCATCTCTAGGCGTTTCCACAGCTCACTGAAGTTCCACTTTTCAGCTGATGGAATTGAATGAAGAATTGCCAATGCTTCCCCTCGGAGATTCATCACCAAAACATGGGCCTTTGTTGTGGATGACCAGCCATGGAACTCTGCTGCTGTCTCAAAAAGCGTTTGGTAGTCTTCTAATGGTGTCTTCCCATCATAGGTAGGCAGCCCAGTATGCTGGGGAAGAGTTACTGACTGCTTATCTTCCTCCTTCCTTTCTAGCACTGACTTCTCTGAGATGGCTAGGTCTGGAATATCTGAAGATCTATTCACTTTGTCATGTCTGCTTGAAGAAGATCCAGCACCATACTCCAGCTTCTTGAGTCGATCTTCCATTGTTTTCAAATCCTCTTTTACCTTACTGACTTCTTGATTAACAGAATCAGCGAAATTTTGAACTTTCTCTTCCATGGTAATATGGTAATATTTTCTTGTATTCCACCTTTCATGGACGTCATATTCTCTTGAAGTTTGCACTCCATGGATGTAATATTTTCTTGAAGTTCACCCTTCAGTGATGTGAAGTTCTGCTCCATGGATGTATGTAATTTCATGTCAGTAGTCTCAAAGAGGTATGTAGCTGGGTCTTCTCCTTCTCCCAATAACGCCTCACGAAGCCTGTCTTGTAGAGTTGACTTCTTTCCAGATGTTTCCAAATCACGGTCTTCTAGCTCCCGTTTCAGATCAGCCACTTTTACACAATGTAATTTTGCCAGCCATTTTAAATTAAACTTGAAAGAAATCCCACTTCTGACACCACCGCTTTCGTAACACTACCATTACCATTCAAATACTAAAAAACTCCAATATAAAATAATACTGATACTGCTATACCAACTAACTTGCTACTGTGATACTACTCGAAACTTCTGTTGGACAGGATAGTCCATCCCTACATAAGTTTCATAACTTGTCAGTTGAGAATGAACTGAATTGTTTTAACAAATCATTTTTTCAATGAAATCGTCCACGGCCCACGTTTCACCCCTGCGTAAAAAACTGAGAGCTGGTCCATCAGTAAAGTTGAGGAAGTAAATAATATTCAAATAGAGTGCTTCGTTTCCCGTTTCCCGTTTGCATAAACATGTCACCAAACACTAAATTATTGTACATAGTAATTCAATTGATGTGTTTGACTAACTTGTTAAAAGAAAAAAATGTACAAATAAAACTTGGATGGTAAAATTGGATAGGCTTTCTTTATTCTGTTTCATATAAATAAATTATTGAATTGAGAACAGACTACGAAATGCCAATTGATTGTGAGTTTATGAGGCAATATTAAACATTGAATCATGAAAAAATGCAGGGGTGAAACTCGAAGGCAGAGCCACATGTTTTGAAACCAACATTTCTCTAAAGAATGCGGCAACAACTTCATTTTTCAAAACTTAATAAAACCCATTGTAAGAACCAGTAAACTTCTATTTGGTTCTTTGTAATGCAGGCAATACCTACAGTTTGTCTTTCCTTATTTTAATAATTAGATCAGGTATGTGAAATCCCCCATTCTCCATAGACTGAGTAAACTGTTTTGAGGGAATATTTCTTAGAGGGCCTCATCTCAACTAAGGGCGATTTGGAGTGACCGGCCCGCTATCCCAATTGTGATTTTTTCTATAGTTTTTTTTTTTTATTCCGTGTTTATGTGAACGTCTAAGAACCTTACAAGGTTTAAAGACCAACATCCAGTTAGAAATTGCCAGCGTAACGCCTGCCATGCTGGCAGAACTTGGCGAACACCAGATATCGGTTTACTCAATTTATTAAGAATGGGGGACACCACCTACCTGATTTGATCCCCAAAACTAAGTAGAATAAAACTTCAAGTATGTGCCTACAAAATTGTCAGATTCATTGAATAAATTTTGAGTTGTAAAAAAAGAAAGTTTTTTTTTCACTCTGCACTCTTTATAATCTCATTCTTTAGAAAAATGTTTCAAATCTTGTGGCTTTGTCTTCAAGTTTCTCCCTTGCATTTGTTAATGATTCACTGTTTAATATTGAGTAATAAATAGTCATTATCAATTGGTAATTCGTGTACTGTTCCCAATTAATTTATCTCATATTAATTAATATAAAACAGAATAAAGGAAGCCTCTAATTTATCATCCAAGTTTCAATTTTCAAATCCGTTGATACTGATGTATTATTTTTATACATTACGCATCTTTTTGAAGTCAAATTTGAAATTTTCTGTTCTAGTGCTCTCATTTATGCATAATATTTCTCGTTAGTCACGGATTAGCCTATTTCTACCCGAGGCTTTCAGAGCTTTGCCAACATTGTTCGTCACTGCTTGTCTCCCATGATTTATGCCAGTCTTTCATATCAGCCTTTCAAGTCTGTTTACATTTGTTTGTCTTTAATTTATTCATCTATATGAAAAATCTTACTAACTAACTACAAATTGTTGGCATTTCTTCAACTTCTTGATCTAACGTCCACTGCTAGTATTACATCTGTGTGAGCTTTGGATGGTTGATTGACAAGCATGTTTGATAATGGTTTTCCATTTGTCTTTTCCATCATACACCAGTACATGTATTTGAAATACATCTAATCTTCAATATGGGAATCTCAGATACCCATTTCCTATGCTTTCTTCAAATTCGGGTCCAGATCCGATTACCATTGATGTCTTTCAAATAGAATCAGCACCTGAATACAATTAGCTGCAGTAGTTAATAGAAAAATCATTTAAGGGCTATACTAGTGTGAACTCAATAGATTTTTTTAAATTTATATGGTGACACCAATGATCATTCACTTCACTTTTTCAGCTTCAAGTAACATTTTAACCCTTCATTTATAACTAGCGTTCATTTGCTCTAGTTCTGTTATTTTTCTTCTACTTGAAAATGTTTGTTAATCGCCTCCAAGCATGACAGACTAATGAATTTGTATTGCAACCATTAAATTTTCATGTAAACTAATAATTTGAAATGTTTTTACAACATAGGAAGAACAAGAAAATAATTTTTGCTAGTAAAAAGAACTGAATATTGTTAAACTCTCTTTGTAGTGGCGAAGGTGATATTGTGGAATATATCCATAATGAATAATAAGACGAAGTAGTCACAACCACATTTATTAAAAATAGTGAGATACTAGTTCCGGTTGTTACACCATTATCAATCTCAAACATACTCTTAGAGATTGATAATGGTGTAACAACCGAAACTAGTATCTTTCTATTTTTAATAAATGTGGTTGTGACTACTTCGTCTTATTATTCATTTTGAATATTGTTACTTGCACATGAACAAAATGATAAAATGATTGGTTTACAAATAGTAATTTTAAAAGTTTATCTTATAGAACGCTAATGCAATAAAACTTGATTTAGGAAATTAATAGAAACCGAAACAGAATGTATCAAATAGTTCTCGATAAACTGTTGCCCGGTTTCAAGAACGTTAATTTGAGTTTAAAATTATTGCTCATTTAATGGATAGATGCTTTGAACGTAAATTTCTATTTTCCATCAGTAATCGGAGATTTAACAATTATTATTCATCCATCTACTTGGATACATACATATTGGAAGGGAAAAGAAGTTATCTGTCCAAAGCTTTACTTTTCACGAAATTTCAACATGAATCACCAAAAAAATATCTTACAAAAATTAAGAACGTATTGTTTTACAACTGTCAGTCTCATTTTAATAAACTTGTATAGTTTTTATTAATTGTAGTGTGAAAAATACCTTTTGTAACCTGAAAATGCAAATAAGTTTTTGTGAACAAAAAACATGTCTTCAATTTGCAAATAACAAGTTTTTTTGCTAATGATGTCCTCATAAGTCTGAGACTTGTGTGTTGGTAATGGAAGAGTGATTACACAATATATATTTAAGATTGAGCTAGAATCAAACTCATGACCGCAGGAGTAGCAGCCAGCCAGAGTATTATCTAAGACAATCGCTCTAACTGACTACGCCACCACGGCTGCCAATGAATATCCTTGTAACCAGGCAATAGTTAATCAAGTGGATTCAACAACATCCTGTTTTGGTTTCTATTAGAATATTTGAAAATTGGTTAGTGTTGAGATGAGTGGTTTTTTGAATGCCGTGTGGTGATGTATGCATGTGGTGGTGGTGGTGGTGGTGTGGGTGATGGTGTTTACAGGACCCGACCAAGTGGTACCGAGAGGCGTTTCGAGTGGCCGACTTCATCCTGGTGCTCGCCTCGCCACCGGGACCCAAGTCGCCCGAGCCGCACATGTGTAATCCCTACCTGCACCTGGACAAGATAGCGCTGCACCAGCTGAGCAATCTGCTGGCAGTGCCAGGGCCGTCGTGTCGGGTCGTCTGCGTCATGCTGCCCGGCTGCTCGTGGGACACGCTGCCACGCGCTGCAGCTCGGCTGCGTCAGTTCACACTGCCACGTGACTTGGACCCGCTGCTAGTCTGCTTAGGAGCTGCACCGCAGTGCGATGGTGGCGAAGGAATGCTGGCCGCTCTCGCCGACACCGACGTCCGCCCGCAGCCTCTACCCATCCCAAACATCCATCAGCCCACCCCCTACCTCCTTCCCCACCCCAAACTGCCCCCTATCCGCCCCGCCGAGCTCACCTCCTACAGCCTGGCCCTCACTCGCAACTACACAGCAGCATCCGCCACACCTCCTCCTCCTCCTCCTCCTCCTCCTCCTCCTCCTCTGCTGCCTCGACCCTGCAGGGATGATACATTCCATGACATCAACGACATGAATCTTTCCGGTGGCTGCTGAGTAGTCTATTGAGAGTGCCTCATCTTTTCATCATCAAAACATTTATCTATCCACTGTGTAAAATCACCCACCCGACCTTCTTTCGTTAGTTTTGCTCTATTTTATTCTACCAACTGACAGCTCTATGATATCCCAAACAAAACGCCACAATATTGTCAAATATGAGCCATAATATGATGTCGCTACAAGTATATATAAATATAAAACTAATTCCATGAACAAACTGTTTAAAATTTATATTAATAATAAATTCCAATCACTTGCTATTTATATTTATTCAGAATTTTTTTAACAGATTGATGCAAATTCACTCTCTTTAATGTTTCAACTAAAAATTACTAACAAAACGCCAATTGTCTGGTAAGTTATAGCAAAATATTCTGTATGTTTGTCACCAGCATGTTATAACAGAATATCTAACCTGATTGGTCACAAACTTTACACGAGCGTACTTATGCCTTTTTGTTATCTATGAAAATTCTATGTCATGAGATGGTGGGAGAATCATCTCCTAGACATAAAATAACTGATGAAGTGAAAAACAACAGTCATACCTTCTGTAAACGCTCATAATTAGATCTAGATATACTTTTCATGTTGATACTGCTGGTGATAAACTTATAGAATATTTTTGTTATAAACAAAACAGTATCTTAAACTGTTGCATTTTGCAGTTAATCCTAAATCTGTGGTGAATTCACATCAATGGATGTACGGTCTAAAAAGGTCGGTCTTTTTTAAACACTGAATATAATATAAATTTTGTGGTACAGACGCTCTAATCGCTTATCGACTTTTTACTCACATAAATATGATAAGGTTCGTATTTAACAATAGATTATTGAATACTATAAAGTAATTTTCCCGTGATAATCATCAAGGGCCGTTCAAACGGGGACATTCATTACGATTCTGCGATCTCGTAGAGTAAACTTTAGTACAATTCACTAGAACTGGACGAGCTTAACTCGTGTAGCAATACTCTAGATCGCTATACGAGAGTGCTCTATCATGAAGTGTCTCTATTTGGATGTGGCCTCTGTAACTGCAATTGTCATTTTTTAAATGATTCATAATCTCCTCTCAGGCAAATAGAGAATACAACACAGTTTTCATGTTTAACCTTATTAAGAATGCATTCAGTATTAATTTTGTTTTAAGCATGGAGGAAATAAATTTATTTCAAAATACTTGTATTTTAATTATTGAAAATTGAGAGTTGAAATTGGTTTAAGACCCCAACTTCACTTTTTTGATCAGAATTTACAGATTAACAGATAATTCAATCATGTTTTTTTATGAATTTTTTGTTCCAATATTTTGCTACCTGATTATCATTGCATCTTGAACGTTCTTCAGTTCATTTTGTTTTCTAATGATTTTCCCTTATAATTTTCAATTTATTTTTCTATTTAAATTCATTTTTTGTTTTACTTTATTTTTATTTATTATTATTTTATTTTTTGTAGAACTGCGCCGTTTGGTATAGAGAGGCTTTTGAAATGGCAGGCTTTATACTTGTGTTTGCATCTCCAGCCGGCCCGAAATCAGAGCAACCGCATCCAGCGAATCCGTATCAGAATTTGGGAAAAATTGCTAAAAATCAACTGGAACTGGAGTTGGCAACCTGTGAATCTGATACGGTGAAAAAACGTATTGCCTTCTGCATTTTTCCTGACTGTGTGGCAGAGACTCTTCCGTTCAAAAAAGAACAGGCACGTTTGCAGACGTTCCATTTGCCGGCTAATGTCCAATCTCTGCTAAAGTTCCTAGGTGTTCCCTCGTCTAAAAATGAAAAAGAAGAACTGGATGAATATTTGAGAAATACAGAATCTAATGGATTGAATCGCATTTCAGTTGTTTACGTCGAAAGTAGTAATTCAGCCTCAATGGCACCAACCACTCAACTTATTCCAGTTCCAGCATCCAGTCCAGATGACCTCGCTGTCCTTTTTCTGGGTGGGGACAATCAAGGAGCTGATGATCAAAATCGCTCAACTGGAAATTCACCAGCAACTGATATATCTGGAAATGATGACAATTTGCTTAACATTTATGATATGAAATTGGATAATTGTACTTGTAATATGGAGCTGTGCGAGTGTAGGAAATAATATAAAGCTAATTGGACAGCTGATAATTACTAGAGATATTTAATGACAAGTCGATAGATGTACTCGATGATGGCTATATGTGTACCACTGTGAAGGAATTGGTAGTGTATCTATCTTATCACCCCTTTGGACCCGAGCTCGATTCCCGACTTGAACTAAAAATATTTTGATCACCTTCACAGTATGACCCTCCCACAAGCTATGAGTTTATAGTAAAAAGTCACACTAAAATGAGAGTTATAAGTAAATACTTAAATTTTAATCACTCATATCAAAATGAATATTTTTGATAAAATTTGAGGAATGCTCTCTCTCCTACTAATTTCTCAAAGCTTACAGAATAGTGAAATTCTCTGCAACTTTGTGATTAGTGTAAACAAGTTCACATGATTGCTTGAACTACTTCCCTAAATCACATGTGTTCACCCTATAGTCGTGCAACCAATTCAAAACAGCGTAGTAATTCAAGTAGGAAATTCTATCGAGTTCTCAAATTTTATTTCAAATATTTTAATTTATTATACTTCCTGTATAAATTCCTTGTGTAATGCTCTTGTTTCAACTCTGATTTTGCGACCTATAATCCACGAATTAAGAAAATTGTTTTGTCATCTCTCACATTCATTGGCCAACAATGGAAATTATTAATAGACTTGAATTATTTTACTCTTATGAACAATATGCGAATCACTTTCACCTTTATGCTCAATCAAATGATTGATACTTAATCGATCATGGTCCACTCGGGAAACATTATTTATAGGAGCCTATTGTATCACTTTCAATAACAACAAGTATTCCTTGTTATGTTGATGTACATTCCAAGTACTTCTAGTCACGAACACTCAGCACATTCAGGTTCTTAAATTGTTATAGCTATTATTATTTTATATTCTAAGTCACTTAGTCAAAATACTCCATATATTCTTCCTTTATAGCCATTTATGAGATTGATAACTATTAAATTATAAACTACAGTATTAATATTAGTCCAAATAACAAAGACAACAACTAAAAGAACCAAACTGAATTATATCTGAAGCTTATTTTGGTTGATTTTGATTGACTATAGTTTTAAATCGTGTTTTTTCTTCATTCTTTCCATTGATAAATCATACAAAATAATTCACCATAATGGTATATTTTGATCCAACATAACAGCATTCCATTATTATTCCTTTTTTTAATATTATATTCTCAATACTACAAAGTCACTCATTTTCATGTTGCCTTTAAAACTTTCTCCTTTACAATCAAAATCTTTGTAAAGGTATCAAGCATAACATCCTACTTCATCGTACGTTCTTCAGCTTTCTGTGAATTTTTTCCCTATCATATCCGCATTTGAAGTACTGTGCATTGCTTTTTATAACTGGTATACTTAATGTATAATTTGCTATCCATATCTTCCATAAACCCGTCCACATTGTTTTGCTGGAGTATAGAAGCTTTTGCTCTCATTGTTTAATGTGTGTGTGCGTGTGTGTGTGTATGAATGTATTTGCGACGAATTGCAACACTAGATTATTTTTGTGATTCACACACGTGTGCTTTAGATTATTTACTTCATTTTATAATTGTATTGAATGCGGTGAGAGTAAACTCACGTTCAGAGCCTTAGCATTGTTTCAAAAGGGTTGGTATATACTGATAGAATTATGTCAGATCAGTGAATAATGCAGTCACATACTATCTCACCCTACTCCTTTTTTACGTAGTCGCTCTTTTCTTCTATGTATTGAAATGTATTGATTTTATAAAGTAACTCTCCACGCCTTATTTTTTCCAAAAAGTACTGTAGCTCTATTTGAAAGTAATATGCTCAAAGCTCATTAGTTGACAGGCTTATTTTTTAATAAATAAAGTCGTACAGTCTAAAGAGGAGTTTGAAACCAGTCAGTTAAATTGAAAAAACCTCAGCTCTCAGTAAGTACTACCTCAATTATTATCACTGTGCTCTATTCTATTCAGTACCCTGAATAGTAATGTTTGAGTAAGTACTACTGTGCCTCAATTATTACTGTGCTGTAATTTCAGTATTCTAAATTTAGTGTCGTAGTTGAGGCAAATAGGATTCAAAAGCAAACGAATCTTGATGTATATACCTCCCATATTCATAGTCCCAATACCTTTTTAAATAAACTCGATATCCACTTGCAAAAGATCGAAAATTAACGAAAATTAAATTGAATGTTGCCACTGGTCTCTGAAGCCAATAAAATAAATATCTCAAGTTTAATGTTCAAAATAAGTAGGAAAATAATAAGATAAAGCTCAAATTAAGAGATGGATCAGACCGTGTTTTGATCTGTAGCAGAACTTATTGAATCAAGAATTTGAATGACACTTTCTAAAGTCAAATTGTTGCATCTTTTCTATTTCTTAAGACATTATCATTCGTTACATACCGTACTTGTGCTGTGACTAGATGAAATTTAACGTTTTTTGTAAAAATAACTGATTAAATTGCCTGTCTTTTGGTGTTTTATCGAAAAGTAGTGGATAGAAAAGCTAGTCTTGAAAATCTATCAACTTGTCTGAAAGTTTTGTTTCAATAAAGCATCTCTTTAATCAAAACCTAATTACGATATAATTGAATTTATCCGTTTTTTTGTCTTGTCCAGTGATACATGGATAAAACCCATCAGATCTGTTTATATTATTCCTCATCACCTCATTTATTTATCTTCAATTTCCATATAAAACAATAGGAACTTATTATTTAGAATTATAGGTCTGAAAGATCATGATTCAATATTGTTATGAGATATTCAATAGTGCAACTTAGAAGTTTATAATGCAATAACTATAACGTTATTGCTTTTCATGATAGTTATAATAGTAGGTAGGTTGCTAATATAGAATATTATATTGTCGATTGTTTGCTGTACGGTATTCTGTTGAAATATCGGCAAGTTGTTATGTTGATAAATGTGCATTTATAGATTTTTATATGGTGACTTTTGTTGTGGATGGCTGAAGTAAAATTTATATTGGATAACTATTTCAAAAGCAGACAGATTGATAGGGTGTCTGTTGTTTTTTGCCCAGTCAATCAATGTACAAAACATTGGCTGATAAAATGCTGTGCTCAATATTGTTTTTGATGTATCAATGTTTGCTCATTTGTGTATGCCTTCGCTTGCTAGGATTATAGAAAACACTTGTTTGCGCAATCTTATTTTGATAAGGTAATGCTGTTTTATTGGCCATCATTCATTGTGAATTTTATCATTGTAAAATAAGTATATTCAATGTTGTTGTTGCTGTTGCTTATTGAAAAAAATCAAACAAATAAATATTGTGTGGATCACTGTTTGTAAATTATCTCATTCACAGGCCTAATGTGTTAACATTTCCTCTTTTTGAGAAATAAGTGTGAATGGTATGGGCAGGATCCAGCAATTGGTGTCTTGAATGGAGTGGAGCATTGAATGGAAAAAACAGAAACTCACTTGTACCTTAAAAGTGTAATGAGTGATTATTCAGTTGTATAAGAGTGTCCGCAACCTCTAAATAGGGATTAGTAATAAGTAGAATGTAGAGTACAATGTAGATTATTGAAAACAAATTACTACTCACAGTTTACAACTAACTTGGTAATTGCATGCGGAATAGTTTCCTTTTTAAAGAGACTCACTTCATATTGAGAAGATATAGCTGAATTAACAGACACAAAATTGCTAGAGGCAGTTGGCTAGAATATTGAATTGTTGTAAACTAGACAGCTCACTTTGGGAATCAACAGCACTGATGACACAGTCACAGAATAGGGAATAAATAGTATCTATTCTGTGGCACAGTGCTGTCTATACGTATTACATGTCGATGAATGTTCAAGGGCCCTTTTATATGACGCAAAAAAAGTTTTCGCGCGTGGTTTGATGCGTTGTATAAAAGGGTACTTAGGCCCTGTGATTTGAACACACACATGTAGGAGCTATTCGCTCGTGTTATTGATTCAAGTTCAAACAATGCTTATGTGCATTTTGATTAAAGAAAGTCAATTGTCTAATTGACATTAATAATGTAGCGTAATTTTAATAAACGAACGTAGATGTATAAAACGCATCTACATGAACATTTGAAACTCTTAAAATCGTTTAGATACTCATAACGAGCTGCTAGTTCCACAGAATTTATGATCAATTTACTTTTGTTATTGTAGATGAATTTTTCAGAATTGTAAAAGCTTTCAATTACTTCAAATTCCAAATCCATCTGACAAGAGAGTTTACTGAGTCTAGAATGCAACATTGCATCTCGTCCATATTAATAGGGCCCATCAACTCAAACTATTTCGCATTGAATCTACATAAACCAAGTAAATATGATCAAAATAATTTTCATAGATTCCTGCTATAACAAATTAGTGATATGCTTTTGTGAATCCATCTCCATTCAAGACATCAGTTTCAATTATCATGTGCTTTAAATGTTGAATGGATAATTTTTTATTGTCACAATTTAAAAATGTATTTTCCAATTATCCATAAATTTGTTCAGCTCAATACACCTGCATGAAATTTAATATGTGTGCTATGTTTTTCTTTGGAGAAAAAATGCGCTTTTTGGTGCATGACTCAACCAGTTTGTAACAAATCATCCACTAATGAGAGTTCGCTGAACACCTGTGGTAGTGCGAAAAATAAGTACTCTGTGTTTCACCCATTATTTTCTGCTTATTTATTCAAGAAATAGAATTTCAACACGCCTCACGTGATTATTGAATGTATCCTATTATTTGACGACGCATTCATTTAGTCATGTTTCTTTTCTTAATCTTCATCTCAGAATTTTTTATAAGATCGGGAATATCTCTTTTTAATTTATCTCTGGTTAATTCTAATGTTTATACGGTGGAAAAATAAATTTTAGAAATACTGTACATTATTACCATATTTCAAGTCATTCAACTTTAGTTAACTTATTCCTGGAAAATTCTGTATTGAATACAATACAATTTACATACATTACAATACAATATAATACATTACCGCATTACATTTAGTAACTAGAAAAAACAAAAGTTTGAATATAGAGTCAAGTAATGACAAAATAAAAATACTGTAGGTCTATAGGCTATTAACTCAACCATTTAGATACTTGCATCATTAACCAAAACGAAATATCAAAACTGCCAACTTATAAATTAATTGTAGTTTCCTCCTTTGTATCATTCACTCACTAAAATGGACAATTTTCAGCTCTCAGCTATATTTGTGTGAAAAAAGTTTTCAAGCTTAACAATACGCATTTAGCCTATACTAAATAATAAAGGTACTCTGTTGTTGGCCCCCAATCATCTCATCCCTTACCACGGTCACGTTGTTTCCCATTCAATAAGCGTTTAATGTATTTTTATTTAAACACGGCCCTTTTTAGCTGCCCATGAATAATTTTTCTTGTATTTTAGGTTTTTTTTGAGATTCTGTAATTGGAAAAGGAATTATTGAAGCGTATTCAATTCATGTAACTGGGATACAAGTAAAATGTTTTAGCTAGATATTATTTCATTTTTATTAATATTCATTTTCATTTACAAGTCACCACAGATACCCATTAGTGTAATTTGTCATTAACAAAATGATTCTGAGGTGGATAAAGACGACATAGTAGGCGTTAAACGGTGTTGAATAAATAGCAAACCGTGTAAGATTGTAATGATGGCGCTTTTGTTTGTATTTATGAATCATTCGCCTTTAATTCTTGACAGATTTCTTTCTTCTATTTATTTTTTCAACATTAACATTAAGTTCTTGTGGTGAACTTCTATATTTTCATCTTTATTCTTAATTTTTTGCAAATTATCAAAACTAGCTTATTTTTTCAAAATAGAAATTCAAAACACAATTCTCTCTTAATTAAATAAGCACGAAATTTTACTATCCCCATCACTCTAACTTGTAAGGTACATTTGTAAAATCCTAACAGTACAATAATTTATGGTCTATGCTTTGTAAGTTTTTTATTAAATTTTATCAAGCTTATGTTAGATAAGTTTTTCATATCTAATTATTACAAAGTTGGCATTGCATAGTTTGCCGTAGATCTTGTTTGAAAATAGGAGGTAATTTATGGCTTGGTGAAATTTATTATCTATCTACACATGGAAATTTTTAACATTCCGGTAGTAAATTTTTTCTAATAGTTTAACAATAGCAAATCTAGATGAAACGTAGTCATTAATATTAGATATGAATATTAATATCACACTTGAATCATTCTCAACAATTATTGTAATTCAAAAACTTTGAGTTGTAATTCGAAAATGAGTTTTAATTAATTTGCGTTGTGTTAGTCATTCCTTTGAAAGGTTATTTAACTGTTATCGGTGGACTGAAAATAATTTCGAGTGAGTGTAGGTTTATTGTTTTTAGTGAGAGGAAGTGAATAGTCTCATTGAAAAATCTATTATTACAGTGGCCTAAATAATATAAATTTTACTGCATATTATTATTATCATCATAAATTGCTGATAAACTTATTTTTACAACTTGTACAAAGCGTTTTGTACAAGAGGCATGAAAATTGTTACTAGGTTTTTAAGTGATGAATATCGTTGTGAACGTTTGTAAATGATATACATGTGAATATTACATTTTAAAATATCGCAGTGAGGAACGTCGATTGGATTTTTCAGCTAGGGTTAAAAAATACGCATAATATAATCATTATTTTATTATAAAGAAAAGCATAAGTTACAAATTCTGTAATAATCTTCGTAGAACTGTAGTCTTCACATTCTCCCCATGATAATCATTGTAGCTTATTATCTCTTGATGTAAAATTACCATTCAAGTCAATTTTTTAGATTTTTATTTTCTCAATATTCATGAAGTTGCACCTCATGAATAAACGTTTGGGAAGAATAATTTGAACGTTGAATGTAACTAATCACTGGCTCAAATAATACTGTTCAATTGATAGAAAAACAGTCTTAAATTTAAATTTAGTGTTTCTAAATTATAGTTTCCCTCTGCATCCCTTTCAATTTGATCACACTATGTTCTTGTGAATTATTTGTAGCGCTTACATGAAGGCCCTATTGATGAAACAACATACGATGGAAGTTCAAGTTTTTAAGGATGCGTTTCAAGTTTAGAGACTTTCGGGGAGTCTAGTAGCAACTGATAAAATGGAAATGACGGTATATTTTTACTTGACCATATCAGAATCAATTTTTGAAAATCTACATAAACCACTGATAAAACAATGTTATTTAATTTTTCTTCAATAAAACTGGAAAATACTTTACTGTTTGCTGAATTGTTTATTATCTTGTCTTTCGAATTGTTTGTAATAGTGCCTTTTGTGAGTGTTCATCAGATATAAACTTTATTTACATAATAGAGTTCATTATTGTATAACTCAAGCCTTTTAAATGTCAAGATTTAAATGAATTATTTGGATGAAGTTCAGAGTAAATTGAATGCCCTCATTTTTTCCTTTTAACGATGAAATATATACATCCACAAACCGAAAAGTATAATAATTCATCGCAAAAACCATTGCCTACAGTGCCAAAATGGACATCCACCAGATCAAAAACATCTGTCTTGGAGCTACAGATGGCACAGCATTTTTACATGAATATTTCCAATGGAAATTATTTTCTCGTTTTAGCACCCACACGATTTTGTAGTATTAACACGCCTCAATTACTGTGATGAGCTAAAAATATTCAAATCCTTTTTAATGTTCTCTTTTAACAACTTTGTCAGGTTGTCAAAAATGAATTGTGCAGTACAGAATTTTCATTAAAAATCTGGGTTATAAACTTAAAAAACACTTTTAAATGGAAATTGACTCACATTATGGCGTGACGGCCGTTTCGCTCTGTTGTCTAGAGCATCATCAGACGACCCACAGTACACTCTGTGTACATTTAAAAGTGTTTTTTAAGTTTATAATACATATTAGTGGAAACAAGATGGATCTTCAACATCAAAAAATCTGGGGCTTTAATATGTATATATCGCAGGAGCATGTTTTATAGAAAATTGAAGCCTGAGGTTGTTAATGAAAATTCTGTACTGTACAATACATTTTTAACAACCTTACCGAAGTCTAGTCGAGTCTATAATTTTCAATTCTGCATTTCATCTATGAAAATATCAAATTAACAACGGTGATTACGGATTTTGTATAAACTCTTTTCTTTACCGCTCAAACGCTAGTCTATAATATAATTGGCTTTCTTGAACACTGCGACATTTTTGTGTTTAATTTATCGGTTTATCCTTAGAAATATGTTTGTAATAATATTGTATAAATATTGTGATGGAATTCTTGGCCTTATTGCTTTAGTTCAGGATTGATAGAGTATTTCATACCGCACTCTTCAAACGAAGTTAATATCTATAACCTTTGATGACAACTAGAAAGGGCTCTCAGAAATGAACAAGTAATGTTTGAAATATTCATCTCTTTTACCTAAAGCTCTATCGATGTTTTGCAAATATTTAAAATATTTTTAATAGGGATACAAGAAAGTAGCATCACCAATTATTTGTTCTGACAGTCATTTTCGTGGTTATCAAAATGTTATACGTAGTTCTCTTCAATGTCAGTAACGTATTTTATAATCTTGTATTAATAAATTTTGATAATGCAGCATTAACAACATCTACACAGTAAAACAAAACTAGTAGTGTATGAAAAAGGATTTAAAAAAAATGATTGATAACATTTTAGTTACAATGAATTATTAATTTTACTGCAGGTTCAGTCGAAAAAATCACGAAATCAATATATTACGTACATATTACGTTCATTACGTACTGAAAGTTTTCTGTACATATTTCAAAATTTAGGACATTGATTGATTGATTGCCTTTATTAAGCGCGAAGTTAGGACTCTTGGTCCTCTCTTACGCTCATCCCGTTGGATATAATAAGTTTGACTGATTAGTTACTTTAATTAGGTAATAATTTGGTATTTATTTGATGTACTTATTTGCCTATTCCAAAATATAGAAATAAACTTTAATATGAATCAAAACACAGTAGGCCTATACCTAAATTAAAACTGGAAAATATATGCTGTCTTGTGAATTCTGATGTATTTTTGACAAAAACTATGTTTCTGTGGGTTTATTTTCAATTCTAATAATATCATAGAATCCAGCTCTCAACTTCATCCATTGTATGACCAATTTAAGGCATTAAAATTGAACAATATTAATGATTATAAATTGAAAATTCTATCCCATCCTTAATTCTTGTCCTCTGCATATAAGCCGAGGAGTAGGTCATGTATGATTTGCATGAGTTCATTTTCTGCTTTATTAAAAATGAATTTCAGACACCTATGTATTGAAATTGTAGATTAATGATTCAATAAGTCAGTCTAGCATGTCCTGTTTGAATATAAGTTGATAGGTATAGTTGGTAAAGTACTATACATTGTTATTGCATCCAGAAAAATAAAGATGATAAATTCAGAACTAATCCATGTTATCTCCTATTGAAAATAGAAAGAATGAAATTAATTGCTTCTAAGTACGTAGTTAAGCTTAGATTTAGTTAAATCTAAGGCATATATCATGCCAGTAATTTTGTATGAAAACATGAACGTAAACAAGGTTTATTAAATAGGAGTTATTGTTCAATCAATTTTAGAATTTGCAATAGATTTGAAATAGAATGTTTGAAGATTTTGTAGCTTGCATTGACAAAAATAGAAAATTGTTGAGCATTATCAAATAGTATTGTTATCAATAAAAAGAATAAAAGTAATTTTGTAGAGAGTCTGTGTAAAAACACCCCTGTTTATATGTCTTGTCAGGGCCAACTCTAGATAACTAGAGTCGGCCATGGTCTTGTCCATTTGTAATAATTTTCCAGTACTATCATCTGTCTTTGCTAAACAGTGATTATATACTTATAGAAAATTAAATCATTTTCATCCAGATTTTATTTGGAAACTAAGTTTTTAATTGAAAATTTATCTGATTGTAATGGTAATATCTACCAATAGAATATCATCAAAATATGGCATTTTCGCTCCAATTATACAGAGTGGTCCATATGTATGGGAACCCCTAGATAAATTGGAAATTGTTTTAGCTAGAATACTGTAACTTCCAGGATAAGTAACTGGTCAAATTCAGTTGTATGTCAAAAGGAAGAGTAGTTGACCAGTAGTTGACTTGTCCTGGAAGTTACAGTATTCCAGATGAAACAATTTCCAATTTATTTAGGGGTTCCCATACATACGGACCATTCTGTATATGATTTTTCACTGTCATTCTCATAACTATGAAAACAATATACACAAAAACATTATAGTACTGCAAAAAATTGATTAATTGCATTAAATTTCGGCCATTTTATGTGGTGTTTTTCATTGAAATTCAAGTCGTTATTGAAAAATAAAGAAATTGATTATTTACCTAATCAAAATAAATAATATAGATGACAGACAGTTAGCATAGAAAAACTATTGAAATAAAATCATCTTTTAACATGTCTCTAACTATCCTATAACACAATATATGCTTGTTATAATGAAGTTTGCAAATGAATAGAAAATGTTATGTATTTTAGTTACATTAAATTACACTGCATTAAAACACATAAATTAAATCCAGTTCGATAAGTTAGGTATAAAGTACTGTTGATGAGACTGTCTTGGTAGAATAAGTGTTGTTTAGTGATAATTTTAATCATGAAATTTGCAAGATCAGCCCATTTTATTACGCTACTCGTTGAAGTAAATATGTAGAGTAATACAGTCAAAAAATACAAGTCATCATGATGATCATGATAGGACTTTCGAACATTTAAATAATATTGTATCTGTAAATACTAAGAATCAAGAAAGAATTTGTGAAACATGTTTTTGATTACTTATATGCATGTAAATGGCAGAGGTGCTGTGAGTGTACTGTGTATATTTTTGAACGCATCTCAAATAAGTTATATGTTGAAGGATTGATAGAAATTGGTTCTTATCTATCATCGGATTGTCTTAGTTTCATTTTTGAAAATATTATGTCACAATATTGTTATTGAAAATTGCATTTATATTATGTAGTATTTTATAGTTTATAAATGATAATTTGTTAGTCGTTGGAAAAGAGTGATTAGTGTGTTATTGATTTACTTATTTGTCTAGTGAGAATAGTTAATTATGAGTTTGAGAAATGCAGTTATACAGTTAGAATTTTGAATTAGTTTGTCAATTAAAATATTTTTCGTTGCAGTTGTTACAAAAGTACGGAACTAGAGTTTTTCAGCTTTACTGTTTCTGATTACTTTCAATAACAAATTATTATTACCAAATTGTTGAATAGTATTTTTATTTCACAAAAAATCTCACTAGTAATTTGATGAAATGTAATGTTGATGTTGAAATAATATTCCTCACAAGATGTCAATCCTAGCCTGGTCCGTCGAATTGCCATTGAATGTTTAAAAAATCCGTCAATTTGCTTTTTTATCAATATTGTATTTTGAATTCGAATATTTTCAGATGACAGTTTGTACTGTTGCAAATATATTACAGAAATAAATGGGAGTATTCATACTCTGCAAGCGATATTCGATGTGTTGTAGATTGAAGATGTATTTAGAATAATCTGAAAATTGTTGAATATGATCTGTTGAAATAATAAAGCTTGAATACAAAAAATCTTCTTTTCATTTATAGAACCTTTCTAACAACTTCATTCCTAAAGTCTAAAGAAAAATGTGTAATGAAGAAAATGTAAATTGAATACTAAATTTCATGTAAGGCCAAGCACCCATATAGAGTTAAAAGCCAGTGCTGAAGGTTTGGGAGCGCGTCAAAGTGCAATAAATTGTTTAGTTCTCAAGCTGCTCCCATGAAAATTATTAGTGACTGAAAATTGTATGTGGGTGTCTAAATTATAACCTTATTTACATCTTATCTCAAATAGAACCGGTATCTTTAATTTGTCCCGAATACTGACTGTGGTGGCAAGTTTGAGCAATTTACATTATATGAGAAAATAAATCACATTTCGGTTATCTACAAAATTAATTTTAGTGCTTCAAGTCATTAAGGATGAAATCTGATGACTGATAGACCTCATCAACTTTAACGTCTCCATTAATACAAAAAATATAAAATTAAAAGAGTTTATGGTCATTATCTGCATCAGTCTTGAGAACAAATTAAATTATTTATAGTTTGCATACTTCACGCCATCAAATTGTGCGGCTATAAAAAATTCCAGTGTTGCCAGATATCGGACCATGCTATTGGTAGATACTCCAGAAGCACCAACCTCAATGCATGAATTGGCAACACTAGCTCTACCGTGTTGCCCAGTCTACAAGTCTGACATTAGCAGTCAGATGGTTTGTTTGTCACCGTAATTAGTTGTTTTTTCTACACCGCAATTTGTTTAAGACACCTAATATTTGATGGAGTGAAGTATAAAGAGTGGCATGTCTTTGGGTCTTCAACAAAAAGCAATCAGTTTATGCAAAAACTGAGTTATCGCCGTCACAAATATATAAATGCATGTACAAACAGTACAGTAGCAATCCTATTTGCACCCAGAGTTCTGCAATTGATGCAGAAAGATTGTGCATGGTTGTGGAGCCTCAATAATGTTACCACGAATCAATGCAAGTCACAACTCTTTAGGGTCGATACAGACGCGAACCGAGAGGAGTGATAAAGGGGATGTACATCACCTTTGAAATTTCCGAACTAGACAAACAATTTTTTTAAATAATCAGGTTTTGCAAGATACAAAATAATAGAACACCTAGAATCTTCTTTGAATACCCAAAACCTATTTGTATAAATTCATTTTGTGGATTTGAATAATGCGAAATTTAAGAATATATATAGGCCTACATTAGAGTGGGTCAAAAAATGATTCTTTTTAGAATATTGAGTACCAATAGGACTTCGAACTCATGTGCTGACGGTTAATGAAAAAATAACTTCATGTACACGGTACCATATTCCGTACATGCAAGAGTATTAATTCTTGAAAAATTACTTACCGTAATCTCCAAATGCTCAAAATGTATCAAATTTTACTGATATGTGAATAAACTGTTATTTATTGTTCAAATATTACACTGGTTGATTCGTTGAGAATATGAAATATTTGCATATGCTACATTCTGAACAAAGAACACCTCTTACACGAGCTGAAGAGATAACTTTTTCTGAATTGCTTTTCCATCAATCAGCACATTTTAATAGGCTGCGTGAAGTTTGAATCCTATCAGAACTCAATACTCAAAGAGAAGAATTTTTATGGGACCTTTCAAATATTCTGTAGTTTTATAGTTTTTCTCCAAGCATTGAGAAAGTTGCGCATCCTGAAGCTATGAAGTTTGATTTTTATAACTATTTCTCTATTAGGCTAAATAACACATAAATACGGTACAGTACGTAACTTTTGTGACATGCAAGAAAAAATATTACGTGACCTTCCAAACATTTTATAATTTTCAAAACTTCAAGGTCGATACGCAAACTGATGGACATCGTTTAAAAGCGTATACTTATATACTATGGGGTTTCTTTTTTGAATTTATTTCAATTGGGTTTTTGAGATAGCCAGGAGGCAATCATTGCTTAGGCCGGGCGCACACTGCATGGAGCGAAACGCCTTGAAACGTTTTGTTTTGACTAAACTGGTTCAAAGCATACTGAATGCAACTGACTGAAGCAAGACATATTCCACGACTTTTGTTCGTGCTATGTACTTCAGTTCAATCCAGTGCTTTTATAATGTCTACAATACATAGAAATAACATATAATATGTATTGTATATTCGGCTTTATTCCACTTATTTCATCGTCATGATAATTTTGCAGCATGATATATGAATACACGATGTGGCAGCTGTAAGCTAGGTCATGCTCAAAACCATGAAACTGTAGAATTCAATGAAATGCAGTAGGTAGGCGAAGATGTTTACCGTACTCATATGATAATAGAGCGCACTTGACTTCGTCTCATGCGTTAACTTATCATAAAGTAAACACAATTTTCCACACTTGTAATGTAATATAGGCCTACTATTCCAGTGTAGGTACTGTATATTTCAGTGTAGCCTAAATACCATACATAAAAATGAATCAAAAGCCATTTCACTTTTAAGAAGCATTTCGCTTTTATAATTTTCCTAAATACAATATTCCACATTAAATAAAGCATTGTAGAATTTTCCTTAGCTTATCTATCCTTATAGGTGGATTTTCAGTTACCGTACTACTTAAGTTTGAATGTTATATTGGCTTGCTAAATTTTTTTATAAATATTTCATAATGTAGGCTTTAAGAATTTCCTCATGTTTTCAAAATTCGAAAATTCAACTAAAAAGCTTAAAATAAAACAAATATAAAAAAAAGAAACCGACTTCAATGAAATGATACTCAAACATTAAATAATAAACTCCTGGATTTCTTGTTCCATGACGAACTGCGTTGTTAATATTAACTTTTCATGTGAAATTTAACGACTTGCAGTCAAATATTTGTCAAGAATAAGTATAATAACTCACTTAATCTGGCCGAGTACTTTCGAATCTATGAGATCCATCTTCAGAGGCGTCTCTGAAGATGCTTCTTGACGCCTCTTCAGAGGCTTCTTGACGCCTCTGAAGATGGATCTCATAGATTCGAAAGTACTCGGCCAGATTAAGTGAGTTATTATACTTATTCTTGACAAATATTTGACTGCAAGTCGTTAAATTTCACATGAAAAGTTAATATTAAATAATACTCATGTACTGTACTAAAAAGGATAGAATAAAGTATTTACTTTAAACTGAGAAAATTTTAAATTTCATAAAGTAATCTTTTGAAGTTGGCGCCAAATATTTTATGAAGTTGATATGAAATTCTATTTAATATCAAAACACTGTATTTTTTGGAGGATGAAGCCCGCTCATAGGTCTGAGACCTTTGCGTGGGTAATGAATTGGATGGTGGTGATTGATGAGTTGGACTTACAGTTTTAGGGGGTTCCAAACCACCGGATTTACACTCACTTTTATTGAAATACAGTGTCAGTTTTGATATTAGATTGTTCAAGTATTTTGTCATGGAAAAGATCTCAGAGTAGTTATGTTATATTTTAGAAGTTTATAGGAAATTTGGCGCCGACTTCAAAAGATTACTTGTATGAAATTTGAAATTTTCTCAGTTTAAAGTAAATACTTTATTTTAACCTTTTTAGTACGTGAGTATTATTTCATGTTTGAGTATCATTTCATTGAAGTCGGTTTCTTTTTTTGTTTTAAAATTTGTTTTATTTGGTTATGATCGCAAAAACGTTTCAAGCAAACTGATAGTCTTCAAACAACACCAGACATGTTTCAAACTGAATGCAGCAGACAAAACGTTTTGTCTGTTTAATGTGCGCTAGCCACACCTACAACATTGAAAACCGGTCATCTGGTTTGAAGCAAATAACTCTAGGCAAAACAAAACTGACTACTGTAGTATTCATCCTTCTTCATGTAATTCATAAATGTTTTCATGGGCGTGGTCTTGAGTCTGCTATATGTAGGTGGATTGAGGCCATGCTCTGCTCCAGGCGGATCAGGGCTGATCTTCAAGACAAATCGATGGTGATCATACCTGCAAGAGGTTGTCCGCAGGGAGGTGTGCTTTCTCCTCTTCTGTGGAACCTTGTGGTGGATGGTCTCCTTTGTGAACTCACTAGTAGAGGCGTCTTTGTCTAGGGCTATGCAGACGACATAGTCCTCATGGTACAGAGAAGGTTCACAAATATTGTTGCTGATGTCATGAATGTCAACCTTCAGTTTGTTAATGACTGGTGTCTTGGAGAGGGACTAAGTATAAATCCCTCAAAGACTGTAGTTGTTCCATTTACAAGGAAAAAGAACCTGGAGTCTCTCTCCCGGTTGAAACTTGGACCAACACAGCTCAAAGTATCAGGTACAGTCAAATACCTAGGGCTGACTATCGACTCCAAGCTGACTTGGAACAATCATTTGAACAATATACTGCACAAAGCAAAATGGGCACTTATGATGTCCAGGAGATTTGCAGGCTCCATGTGGGGGATCAAGCCTCACATAGCGCTGTGGCTGTACAAGGCAGTAATAAGGCCTCAAGTCACAGATGGATCACTAGTCTGGTGGACAAAGGTGAACCAGATTACAGCCACAGCCAAACTCACAAGTTTACAAAGGATGGGCACACTCCTAGTCACTGGAGCTTTCAGGAGCAGCCCATCAGCAACTCTTGAAGTTGCTCTTGGCTTACTGCCCTTGGGTATTTTAATCAAGGCAGAAGCACGAAAATCAGCCTATCGATTGAAAGTCACAGGCCAATGGAGGGAAGGCCTGTCTGGAACAGGTCATTGCACAATCACCAAAGCTGTTGCTCACAGCCCTGTGCTTGAAATGACTTCAGATGTCATGAGTATGGAGATGGTTTTCACTAAACCTTTTTCTGTTAAATTCTGCTCTAGAGAAGAGTGGAGGTCTGAGGAAGGGCCCTATATCAGGAGAGGCAGCCTTGTCTGGTATACAGACGGCTCTCTCATTGAAGGAAAATCTGGCTATGGGGTGTACAGTGAATCACCCAGAACAGAAATCTGTGCAAGTCTGGGACAATACTGTACTATCTTTCAAGCAGAAATTTGGGGCATCATGGCTTGTGCCAATATAGGCATTGCCAGACGCTATTGTGACAAGCATATAGTAATCTTGTCAGATTGTCAGGAAGCCCTCAAGGCTCTTGACTCTAATGAAATCAAGTCAAAATTGGTGTGGGAGTGTCACAAAACACTCAGTGAGCTCGCAACACGCAACTCTGTGCATCTTGGTTGGGTACCTGGCCATGTAGGCATAGGTGGCAATGAGTGTGCAGATGGGCTTGCTAAGCAGGGTTCCAGTATGTCATTCTTTGGTCCAGAGCCAAGCTGTGGCATAAGCAAAACAACTGCCTTTCACACAATAAACAAATGGTCCAGGGACTTACACCACCAGCAATGGCAAGGTCACTTAGGTCAAGCATTTGGCAAAAGGCTGCTAGCAGACACAAGCTCCTACTTCACCAACTGGCTGGTGAGGCTGGGTAGAGGTCAGGTCAAGCAGTTGATTGCTCTGATAACTGGACATGGCCACTTCAGGAAACATCTCCACACAATTGGACTCAGAAATGAAAGTCAGATGTGTAGGCTTTGCAATCAGTCTGAAGAGACTGCCAAGCATATCATACTGGATTGCGAGAGACTCGGGGCAAGGAGAAGGGCTCTGTTTGGCTGCAAACAACCAGGTGATGAATGGGACGTTAGCATAGGGAAAAAACTCCTGGATCTTGTAAAGGGCACAGGTATTGGTTTGCCCAACTAACGTACTAGGGACACACAATAAGCTTCGGTTGACGTGTGAGGATCTTTGAATCTTTGAATCCGTCCCTTCATAACATAACACATAACATAACATTCATCCTTCTTCATGTCATTCATAAATGATTTTTATTGCAGTGTTATTCCTTATAATATACCTACATTTTATTATAATTTGATAACAGTTGAAAATAATTTAAAAAATTTTGATCAAAATAATAATAATCATAATTATAATACTAGAACGAACTCTGATCTTACTCCTTATATAAGATTGTCAAAGGCTCAAAAGCCATGTATACCATGTTTAATACTGTATTTAATGAACTTCCTCTTGAAATAATTATGTTACCAGAAAAAAGCTTTAAATCAGTAATTAACAAATGGTTACAAAAAAAGCCATTTTATAATTTGAATGAATACATGGAGGCTGACAAAGCTTCTTTTCAGAAGTGAAATGCATTCCTCAAGCATCTCCAATATATGTGAATAAAACATTATTTAAAAATGAAATACAGTGTCAGTTTTAATATTAGATTGTTCTTTAAGTATTTCGTCTTGGAAAACATCACAGATGAATACATGTATTGTGATATTAGTGACTTGAAAATACGATTTCAATTTTTGTTCAAACTTGGTGTATTTATTTAGTGTATAAAATATTTTAGTTTTAGGGAAAATGACACTATTATTCATTTGGTTTAGCTGAGAATCAACAACTTAAACTATGTTATGATTCTATTGATGAAGCCTATATTGCAATATGTTTTATTTTTTAATGGCAAATAAAGATTCTTATTCTTAATTTGCTCTTCGAATTTTGGATAATATGCCACTGCGGAGTGACCATATCAAATACAACATTGAACTCTTGAAATTTAAAGAGCATAGAATACTTACTGATATATTATAATGTAAAATCGGTTTCGAAATAAAAATATATATGAAAAATTGAGAAGAATTACGTATTTAGATAAATAATAAGATTGAATGGTATCCAGCCAGAAACAGTAGTTAGCAGTCAAGAGGAGAGTAATTTTAATTCATGCACAACTTAACAAATATACTTTATTACGATTATCAAAAAATATTATTTACATCATTATTAAAAGTCCTTTAAACATCAATTCTTTTTTCACAACCATGAACACAGACAAAAGGCTCTTGTCTAGCTATTTTCGAATTAAACATAAATGTGGTACGGTACTTTTGATAGTAGTCATAGCAATTTCTGTAATTGGTTGTGTTATTTATGATTGTTATTACCGAAAACTTATTAAAATATTATTTCTGACATATTTTTAAACTATCAATTGTCTGAAATAAAACTAACATCAAAAGAATTGCACCTTACAATGTATTGTAAGCCAATAAAGAATTACTGAGCTACTTAACAAACTCTGGCTTCAAATGTAAAAATGATAGACATGAACAGTTGCTAAACTATTGCGTGATCACACCGAATTAAAAAAAAAATTAGAATCATCACTAAAAAAATCTGAGGAAGAACGGATAGGGTTTGTGAATTTCATAAAATCACATAACAATTGAGCCTCACCACAACTAATTGATACAGTAATTTATGGTTACTATTGTAGAAGATTGTATAATTGTTGATGTGACTTGTCTTGTACACCTCAATAATGGCACAAACTTGAGGCTCCAAGAAGACTTCATTCATCAAATTATACTTTTATTCCAGTGTTTATTATAGAGCCTTAAACCTACTCACAGAGGAGAGGACAGAGCTGCCAATCTAATAATCAAGTTTTTGATGTTGTTGAGGTCGATTAACTGAAGTTTAACTGTCGATATTTTGTATGTATCGATATTGCGAACCCTATAGGTCCACTCTGTCGCAGGCCCACTCTGTCGAGAGGAGAAGTAATAGGAATAGTCTGTTGCTGCATGCACCCGTCAGACTGGGACTACTTAGGAATGTGTACACCTCTGTCGTCAGCGTAAAATAAATACCTAAAAAACTACCTTTTCTGTCGTCAGCGTAAGATAGAAATAGATCGCCTCTGTCGTCGACTACTTTTGGCGTCGTCCCGTCATGTCACCTCAGTCACTCTATAAGTCTATTGTCTCTTCGCTCTATACCCTTCTTGAATCGTCTGCTACCCATTCCTTTCTTGTTAATTTGCTCTGTGGCAAAATATATATCCTTTACCACCTTTACCTTTACAGAAAATAAACGTGAACGTGCAAGTATGGTTATGTGAAAAGTTGTTCGAAGTTAATAAGTTTGAACATTTATTAATTATCAGTTGGACTCGTGTGCATTGAAACGTAGTATTGCATCGCGTCTTCATTATACATCTTCTTGAATGGCTGACATAAATAACGATTTTGATTCCCGGAAACTGAATTTGAAACGTCATGCTTCGCGTGATATCAGTGAAATGGAAGTTGATCCAACCACAGGGATAGAAGGTAAAAAAATTGATTTGGCTCCAGTTTCCAAGAAGATCAAACGCCAGGGAGTTGAAATGCGTAAGGTTCCTGTGCCATCTCATCGTTACACACCTTTGAAAGAAAACTGGATGAAAATATTCTCGCCCGTGGTTGAACATCTGAAACTACAAATTCGCTTCAATTTGAAGACAAGGAATGTTGAAATCCGTAGCTGTCCTGATTCAGAAGACGTAGGTAACGTGCAAAAAGCTGCAGATTTTGTGAGAGCTTTCATTTATGGATTTGAAGTTGAAGATGCGCTTGCTCTTTTGCGATTAGATAATTTATTTGTTGAAACCTTTGAAATCAAAGACGTTAAAACCTTGAGGGGAGATCACTTATCTCGTGCTATTGGTCGACTAGCTGGAAAGGGAGGGAGAACAAAATTCACTATAGAGAATATAACAAAAACCAGAATCGTGCTAGCAGATTCAAAAATTCATATCTTGGGATCTTATCAGAATATTCAGATTGCAATGAGAGCAGTGTGCAATTTGATTTTGGGTAGCCCACCTTCTAAGGTTTATGGGCAATTGAGAAATGTTGCTAATAGAATGTCAGAACGAATTTAATAAAATGGATGTAGGCTATCAATGTAAGTTTTTTTAATGTTAATTCCAATTCCTTTTTCATTCAAGTAAATGAGTATACAATTAAATCAATGTAAACCAACCAATTATCGGCCATCTGCCAAATGTTGGCGACTAGCACTTTTAACCCTGAAATAAGCGCCTAATTCAAGTTTTCAATAGGTGATTAACTGGAAATTATTCATTTGATTCTTCGTGTTTCTTGAAACATTTCACGTTTGAAAATCGATGGGAACCTACCGAAATTTGCCATGTTTTCAAATACGGTATTCTGTTTCTTGAGCGATTGCTCATTGGGTGGCCGATGTTAGACATATTCATTATTATGCGCATAAGTTGAAAGAATATGTATTAGATAAAATATAATATGTATTATATCTAAAATATAAATATTGGAACTTTGAAGCATATCTTTAACCGGCCGATAGTTGGTAGGCTCACCAATTTACTGCACTCAAAAATAATAGGTACTGCTCAAAACTGTAAGAACAGTAGGCTATTAGCTAATTTTGATTGAGAGATCTCAAGTTTTATTTATAGTCAAACACAGATTTTCACAGTCATATTCTTCATAACTTGATAATTGCTTATCAAGTTTTCTCTCTCATTCTATACATCGGTTGCAGTGAAATAATCGCACGAGCTTCGATACCGAATGGAACTATCGATACTCTCTTCAGGGTGTCTACTGGTCGGGAAAAACCGGGAAAAGGTCGGGAATTTTGAATTTTTTGTGGATTTGGTCGGGAAAATGAGAAAATTGATTGTAACACGTATTTTGACATACTTTTTTTACGAGTGCATAATTAAATTGGCTAACAAGGAAACAAGAATAATTCGATGTGTCGCTGGGAACAATTAGTCAATAAATTTTTGCAATAAAATAATCAAATACCATTTTGTACATAGTGCGTGTTTTGCTATTGTACTTTGCTTCTCCATACCATTAGTTCAATTTATTTGACCTTACATATTTTTTGTCCAAGGTTGTAAAAACTTGAATTAGTTAATTTAAACAAGTATAACGCATTTTTGCAAGCAACTGTTCAGTCTCAAGCTATCTTTAATTTTTCTAAACATGAATATGATTACAAAGACAACTATGCCTTTTTTAATATAAGTCAACCTCAAATTGTGTGAAATAGCCCTTCAACACCTTCGATTACTGCAATTATTCCAGATGATGATGATAGCTTACCAAAGAGACTTATAGAAAGGGCTCAGAACTCCCTGGGTTTAAAAATAATGTTATTTAGAAGATTACAATTTTAAACGATTTTCTTAAGTACAAGGTCTAAGTAAATTATTTGATGGCTTGAATTTCTAAACTGCCCTCTACTAATGTTAGAACAACATTCCTTAACAACTTGCAATATGTAGCTACTATTACAATATTTTTAGCTAGTACAAGTAGTACTAGTACTTGCTATTTTGATTGAGTCATCAGCCAACATTGCCCTGAAGTGGGTTATTTTCTTTAAAATGGCAGGTCAATTCCCCCAAAGGTGGCTGTTACATTTTATTGTTGTGTTTTATATGATTTTACTATTTTTTTGTGTGAAAAAAAAGCAGATGAAATGTTCCAATCATCCAATTATTAGTGACCTCTTGTATACGCAGTGGCTTATACGCCCCGGGGGGGGGGGGGGGAAATTCCTCCCTTCCACGCACGAGAAAAAGAATGAATAGAAAAAGAAGAGGAAGGAAAAGAGAGATAGTAGAAAAAAAAGGAAAAAAGTAGAATTTTTAACGAATGGAAATAATAAAAAAACAGTGAAGAAGTGGAAAACAGATGACAATATGTTAAATGATAGAAATTGGTAGGACAGAGATGAAAATTAAAAAATACGAAAAAGGGTAAAAAGAGAAAAAATAAGGATAAAAAAGTAGAAGAAAATAAAGGAGAGTTTTAAAAGTTGCTGACAAGGGAAGAAAATGAGACAGCAATGCCTAACTAACAATTTTTTTCTATTGCAAATTATTGTGTACTTCAGTACTTGGTCTAAAAATTATGCCAGCTCTGAAAAGTTTTTCTGGATTCTGCAGCTTATCAATACATGGCTGAGGACTACCATGGCAGAAAAAAGCAACTTGTTTTATTAGCACTGCTTTACATTCACTTAGATAATCACCCTAGAGCCTAGATCCTGGATCCTCAAAATACAGTATTGTTGGGAGATTTTGGCTGATTACCGAATAATATACGTAATTTTTCTTGTGAATTTAATTTTTCATTAACAGTTTGTGCAGTGGCGTAACTATGGGAAGAGGATATTACCCCCCCCCCCCCCCAGACAAAAAAAAAATGGAATTTTTGAAGGCTATTGTAAGACAATTTTTGGCCATAGTCAAAGAAGATGTCAGGAATCACTAAAATGTGGTTTTGTATTGTTATTTTAAAAACGTTTTCAAGGAGTACACCTCAATTTTTTGGAAATAAATGTTCAAGTATCCTAAAAGGTACTCTACGGTATCCCAATCAGGAGCAGTGAGATCAAGTATAGAGAAGTAGAAGCTTCAAGTAATGTCCGATCTCCCATTGACAATAATACAAGAACTAGATAAAATTTGCATTGACCCATAACGTGTCAAGTGTTAAGATAGAAGAATCAATCCCTAGAATCACTTGAAATTAGAGAGGCTTTAGAGAGGTAATTTTCAAAAATGTTCTCGGGGATTACTCCGAACCCCTATTTTGGAATAAATAGCCATGTATATTGCTTCAATTTATCTTTAGAGGACTATTACTCCAAATTACAAATTTCTTTTGTAATTATTGTACCGAGAGTCTAACTCTCCCAGCAACATCATTGGTCATCCTCCACTCTAGACTGACCCTGTAGTTATGCTACTGCTGTGCGTGATGTAACGATACACATTAAAAGAAGTTTATTAAAATTTGTGTTTCGTATTTTTTATACTGTTATGGGTTCTATCTCTAAAATAACAAATTTCTTTTGTAATTATTGTACCGAGAGTCTAACTCTCCAAGCAACATCATTGGTCATCCTCCACTCTAGACTGACCCTGTAGTTATGCTACTGCTGTGCGTGATGTAACGATACACATTAAAAGAAGTTTATTAAAATTTGTGTTTCGTATTTTTTATACTGTTATGGGTTCTATCTCTAAAATAACGCTGGCAACACTTAAATTTATCACTTGTACTTTATTAACACAAATTATCCACAACTCACACTGTTCAGTTATTACTTACACAAAATAATGAAATCAGAACAGATAAATTGATAATGTTCAGCTAATGAAGATTTTGCTATACTACTGTTCAAAAATCAATCACTAAATGTCAAAAGGCCGATCTAATATTAAATAATAACTGTTAAATAAAGTTTTCAATAATTCAAGGAGAAGCGCCTAATACATAATACTGTAGTTGAAACTCTACAAGCACTTACGAGTCACTGTATAACACTGTCAAGTAAGCCTGAATAATAATCTGTTACAAGATACTGCGATTAACACTACAGACAATGAAAGTTCATTTACACAGTTTGTAATAGCGCCAACGGGATTGCACTGTCTGTGTTGACACAAGCAGATAACACCGAAAATCACTGTTCATTCTTCCACAACAATACTTTCACAGTCTTTTTTTGAGGTCAAGTACCTCATAATGTAATTATTTTTCAAATAAATCTCTATTGTTTATTGAACAATAGTTTTATAGCAGATAGTAGACAGTCAAGAGTCCCACATTTTTGGACTAAGGATTTAGGGTGATCAATGATTGTGTTATCTGGGTGAATGTAAAGCAGCGTTAAAAGGGAACAATGGTTGTCCCTGGAAACAAGAACTCTGCCCAATGATAAATTTAAAAAGAGGACAATGGGATTTTTTTGAAATAATTCTTCTGTATGAAATTTAGTCAGCTCCCAGGATTCATATTATCTATTCTTAGAATATCATCTTTCACTTCAATTGATAGCTGCTGTCTTAACCAATAACATAATTTTTTTTTTGGCAGTATAGGACGTTGTAAAGGCATTTAATCATAAATAATTTTGTATCAATAGTATAATATTATGTCATTACAGGCAATAGGTGAACAATTAAATTTGAAAAGTTAGTTTCATTTCACCTTAAATTGCTTTAACTCCCCCCCCCCTCCCCTTCAACTAAAAAGAAATCTGCTGCTGGATCCACTCCTGTGTATGTAAGCAATCAACATTGCAGACTAATTCACGCTATCGGTGTTGCATCTGCCTCCGCTGCTCTTAGGTTCTCATTCTCGCAAGCTCGAGGAGTCCCTTACAATGTCTAGGTAAAAGAGTCTTAGTTACTACCGCCGTTTATCAAAATGTCGTGCAATATATTACCTGAAGTAAAATTGGTTTTGTAGAATTTTAGAGGTCGGGAATTTTGGAAATGTGGTTGGGAAAAAGTTGGGAATTTTACAATTAAGAACTAGTAGACACCCTGCTCTTGCTTATCAACACTCCTGTTCTGTATCATCCGAATGATACAAAACAGCTGATGAAGTGGGGTGGTGGTATCCTTTAGGACGACCCAACAGTTTGATCGACCTACTGCTAGTGCAGCCATAAAGCCACGTCTCCACCAACTGAACATGTCTTCCAAACATTGTTGGCAAATACAAAAAAATGGTCAAACTTAAAACATATGGGTCACCAAACATGTTCGTGAGTTCAATTGAAATGTTTGGTCTGTAAGCGAACATTGATGACCAACAACAGGTTCCCGCCACTACTCCCACCACACCAATCATATTGTCTGAGAAGGCGTCCCCACCAAACCAACACCAAACAATGTTTGGCTACATCAGATAATTCCAGTGAACACTGTTCGCTGGAATCAGCTGATGTCGCCAAACATTTTTTGGAGTTGGTTTGGTGTGGACGTCTTCTTGAACATTATGATCGGTGTGGTGGGAACCTGTTGTTGGTCATCACTGTTTGCTCACAGACCGAACATTTCAATTGAACTCATGAACATGTTTGGTGAACCATATGTTTAATGTTTGCCCGTTTTTTGTATTCGCCAACAATGTTAGGCAGACATTTTCGGTTGGTGGAGACGCAGCTATAACTGCATAACCAAATCTAACCTAACATGGCTAGATGTGACTGAACCACCTTTGTTTCCTGGGTCGGTCAAAACGACAGTCGTACAAATGGTGTCCTCCCGATAAAGTGTTACGTTGCATTTCAATGACAAATTTACACTTCAAGGACTAGTACAACACAAAAATAATGATGAGGTGATAAAAACAGTTTTAGGAATGCTCAGGGGTAAAGGTACCAAATAAAGGCCTATGAATTTTTCAACTTTTTGTGGTCTCATGTTAAAGTATTTTTGATGGTGATAACAAACATCATTATCATTTTGTTCACCACTAGGCTACAAAGAAAGTTGAGCAGAAATGCCTAGAAAAGCTGCTGTAGCATGGTAGGTCTGTAACGTTTCTATTCGCTACTCGCTTAGCTAGTAATCTCAATGTAATAGACCAAAGCCTAACCTAACCTAACCGACAGCAAAGAGAACACTACCAATCCAGATAGCTGTTCAAAATGAACAAATCACGTTTCAGCCTATATGAGTAAATAGTTATTTTGTTATATGTTTTATTTTTCTGTTTATAATATTGTGAATTTAACAATAATATACTATATTTTGTTCATCATACAATTCCACACATCAATTAATGTGATAAAATGCTGTTTCATACTGACACTTTGATACACAAAACATTTGATACACAATTCCAATTGATGGTATGAAGTATCGATATTATCAAGTATCAAAGCTCGTGCGATTATTTTACTGGATGGGATATCGAACGGGAGAGCGCCAGAAGTGGTTGACGACAAATGGGGACGATTTTTAGACCGCATCTGACGCTGCACGCACACGAAAGAGTGGGTCTTCTAAGGAATGTGGCCAACTCTGTCACCGACCACAATTGTTGTTTGGTGAAGAAATAGAAATCAACCCACTCTGTTGCTGCACGCACCCGACAGAGTGGGTCTATGCAGGAATGAGGTAATTATATCGATTCATTGAAACTAATCGATATGGTATAGACTTCGGCGAGCCAGAAGATTGGTTGTATAACCTGGCTTTGCCTCGAAATTTGAATCGTATTGTTCATGGTGTTAAAAATGTGTTTCTTTTATACAATTTCTTTGTGGATGTTGTATCTATTATAGGTTAAAATTCTTTGTGAATTTCCACATATTAGTTTGGTTGTTCCAGTTGTTACCTTCTTTGTGTCATTCATAAATGATTTTTATTGCAGTGTTATTCCTAATAATATACCTACATTTTATTATAATTCAATAACAGTTGAAAATAATTTGAACAATTTTGATCAAAATAATAATAATCATAATTGACCAAATGATAGTGAGGTCTATCCTTTAAGACGATTGACATTTCCTCTGTCTCACGATTACAGAGGAACGCTTAGACCAATTGCTATGATTTTTCATATGGATGTTCCTTATTCCTAGGCCCAGCGATGTATATATTTTTTCTTTCAAATTTAATAGGGGAGCTTATAATTATTATTAATTAATCCATTTCATAGACCTAACCTACTGAACTTGCTGGCCAAACAGCTTAGAGGAACAGCTGATAGAAGTCAACAGTTTTTAATCATATGGCAGGCCCCTTAGCAGCGTTATTTATGCTGTCTTTGACCAGCAAAAGACTGCACTTTGCATGTAGGCTACCATACAGTGTGAGACTTGCAATATGTAGGAAACATATGACTGGGTATGATGAAATGTAATTATGCCAGGTTGATGACATCTGTTAATCAATGCAGCTAGAAATTTGATATGCAGCCTCAGCGGAAGATGGTGAATAATAAAATCAAAAACCCAGCTTTTACCCTTATAGTCGTAGGTTTAAATTTGAAATGTTTCTTCATTAAGAGGTGGTGATTAATAAAACAATGAAGGAGGCCTCTATGATCAGCTGGTAGAGCCCTAGGACTAACTTCTTTCCTAATTTAAAATGTAACCTCAGCAGGAGGTGACGAATAATAAAATCAAGGAGAATTTTTATGAGAATGCAGCAACGCGCGTCGGGCCAGCTAGGCTTAGTAGAATCCAGTTTAGTAGATTGTAACTGGCAAGTACATGCGTGTGTGCATGCATGCTTGGTCCTACGCAGTGGACCATGCTTGGTCTTTACACAACACATTCTTTATAGTCTTGGATTGCCTATCTCTCGGTCACCATCTCCACATGTTATTCAATTTTTTGTCTTTCGATGTTCCAAAATATTTTTTAGGTCAGAAAATATTATGATAAAAAATATAACGTATAGCTGCAATGAAAAACCAGATAGTATAGTGATGATAGTGATATTATGTTGATCATCACAGGTGAAAAAAACAACAAAATTTTAGTTGGTGAAAATTGGGAATGGAAGATGGATGAGAAAAAGTAGATAAATAAATTTATCATTTATTTGATGAATAATTTCTGTTATTTATTATTGGAGATTTATTGATATTAAAAGCTGCTAAAAATGCATGAGAACCCTTCATTTTTCTCACTGTCTCTTAAACAAGGGGTGATTTCTAGGCGGCATCATAAACTTTGGTCTTTTCAAATATTGATTTTTACAGTTTCTGTCCTCAATAAAAGATTAAGGAATTAAAATCGAGTTGAAAACGCTCTTCAACTTTTTTCGAAAATGTCATCCCCTTATGTGTGAGTGTTGAGCGAGTGAGGTCTACTGTTCACAGAACTACTAGTTATAATACTAGAACGAACTCTGATCTTACTCCTTATATAAGATTGTCAAAGGCTCATAAAAGCCATGTATACCATGTTTAATACCGTATTTAATAAACTTCCTCTAGAAATAAGAATGTTACCAGAAAAATGTTAAGTAGCTCAGTAATTCTTTATTGGCTTACAATACATTGTAAGGTGCAATTCTTTTGATGTTAGTTTTATTTCAGACAATTGATAGTTTAAAAATATGTCAGAAATAATATTTTAATAAGTTTTTGGTAATAACAATCATAAATAACACAACCAATTACAGAAATTGCTATGACTACTATCAAAAGTACCACATTTATGTTTAATTCGAAAATAGCTAGACAAGAGCGTTTTGTCTGTGTTCATGGTTGTGAAAAAGAATTGATGTTTAAACGACTTTTAATAATAATGTAAATCATATTTTTATGATAATCGTAATAAAGTATATTTGTTAAGTTGTGCATGAATTAAAATTACTCTCCTCTTGACTGCTAACTACTGCTTCTGGCTGGATACCATTCAATCTTATTATTTATCTACATACGTAATTCTTCTCAATTTTTCATATATATTTTTATTTTGAAACCGATTTTACATTATAGTACATCAGTAAGTATTCTATGCTCTTTAAATTTCAAGAGTTCAATGATGTATTTGATATGCTCACTCTGCAGTGATATATTATCCAAAATTCGAAGAGCAAATAAAAAATAAGAATCTTTATTTGCCATTAAAAAATAAAACATATTGCAATATAGGCTTCATCAATAGAATCATAACATAGTTTAAGTTGTTGATTCTCAGCTAAACCAAATGAATAATAGTGTCATTTTCCCTAAAACTAAAATATTTTATACACTAAAATACACCAAGTTTGAACAAAAATTGAAATCGTATTTTCAAGTCACTAATATCACAATACATGTATTCATCTGTGATGTTTTCCAAGACAAAATACTTAATGAACAATCTAATATTAAAACTGACACTGTATTTCATTTTTAAATAATGTTTTATTCACATATATTGGAGATGCTTGAGGAATGCATTTCACTTCTGAAAAGAAGCTTCGTCAGCCTCCATGTATTCATTCAAATTATAAAATGGCTTTTTTCTTAACCATTTGTTAATTACTGATTTAAAGCTTTTTTCTGGTAACATTCTTATTTCAAGAGTAAGTTTATTAAATACGGTATTAAACATGGTATACATGGCTTTTTATGAGTCTTTGACAACTTTATATAATAGTCCAGTAATTTTAGGAAATTAAAAAAAAAAGTGATACAAGCAAGAAACTTGGCACATATGTACTACTTTTCATGCTGAATAACATACTAAAAGTCGTCGGCGATAAAAGTTGTGCTTCAGCCGCCATATTGGAAAATGGCGGTCAAATTTCAGTTTTTCCCAATTTTCTCAAAAACCATCAACCGCATCGGGAAAAGTTACTAATGAATAATGTTTTTTAGATTAATATCTACAACTTTTGTTCTTTGCATTTTTTCAATATCTTCAACCCTTACGCCATAAAATTGAAAATAAAAAATCACTTTTTTTGAAATTTTCTCTAACACAAAGTTTGACTCATGATTTCTCATTGAAATCAATAGTTGACATGGCAAAATGCTCACCAAATCCATAAACCATGATAAGTAGCTCATTTTTATGATGGTAGACCAAGGTATTCATCACTCTAGAATTTTACAACCCTTTATCTCACCAAACCACCCCCTAGCTTCCAATGTGGAAATTCATCTTATGATTTACAACCAATTATTTGCAATTGAAATTGAAATATCATGATGATTTATTACAAATAGGATTCAAAATGATAAATTTAAGTTTTTCAGTGAAGTAATCTGACACATGGCCGCCATATTGGAAAATGGCGAATAAAATCTAATTTTCTTGTTTACTTGAAAACTATTGCTCAGATTGGAAAAATGTATGAATAAAAAATGATCCTTACTCGAAGATCTAGAACTTTTGTTCACACTTTCTCACATATTATCACTTTTTTGATATTTTCAACCCTTGAGATTTTGTAAAATGATCTCAAAAAGATTTTAATGTTTCCATTCACAAGACTACACTTGGAATTCTCAGCAAAAGCAACTTTTTCTTTGGAATGTTCTACAAAAGTTTTTCAACAATATTAATTGTTTCAATGTAAATTGTGTCACTAAAATTTTCGTGTAACAGGGGGGTGGGTCAAGTAGACAATTTGTGGCTAGTGTTGTTATGGTGGGAGGGGGTGAATCTTTTAACATGATGTAATTCTTATAATAAAATCAGTAATAGAGTTTTATGTCACCCTCTCATCCTTATCAGTTTGTTGGCTTTTTTAATAGAGGGTCCTTGTGTAGGGGGCTTAAAACCACCTAAAGTCTACAAAAAATGAAAATTTATCAAACGGGTTTTATGACTGCATTATTCAATGCTGTAGAATTCTATAATCAGTCTACAACTCTCATCTTCACAATATATTATGGAAAGTACTTATTAGAAGTAATACTATTAAGTTATATTATTTATATTGAAGTGATCAAGAAATTTTCTGCAATTGGTTAATGGAGAACAATCCACTCCAATTTGAGTCAGGAGATTTAGTATGCCTGTCTTAGGGCCTAGTAGGGGATAAAACTGTGATGAGGCCAAAGAAAAGGGTCAAGTGTCGATGAAAAGAATTACTGGACAAACATTTGGGTCACTGAGAATCCTTTAGAGAAAATATAAAGTGAAGTCACTAGCTGCTGTGAATTCATCCATCAAACTGAGAAACGATAATGTGGTTTTGAATTCATAGCAGCTTTTCAATAGAATCATATGTATTAAAAATGAACCAGATAATTTGAAACCATGATTCAAATATGAGTTATCTTTCTGGCCTTCTCCCTTATTTTGATGAGGTGTCACTTCATAAAGGAGTGAAATCATCTCTCATGAAAGCATTTCTTCCTGGAAAGTGATTGAGATACCTGAAGACTACACCTACATTGTGGATGGTTGACATCTCTTGCACTGAGTTACATGGCCAAGACCAGCTACTGATAAGGAAGTTTTGGATTTGTATATCGTATTTGAAATCCCAGTATAAGGATAAGTGGTATTTCATTGATATCCTGACCACCCTACGATTAAATGTTGTGAGCAAAAACACAGAGCTGCAAGGCAAATCTCTGCTACAATTAAAGCACATGAAAGCAATTCGACAACAACAACGCAAGCTGCATTTTTGATAAATAAGCAAAACAAGAAATGCTTGATTGAAATGCTTATCCAAAGATGCATTGCTAACAAAATCAAAGTTTGCTCAGCAGAGGCAGATGCTGATTGCCTGATTGTGTCTACAGATTTGGAGAGATCTAAAAGCGGCAAGACAGTAGTGGCTGTAGGCTAAGATGCAAACTTATTTGTTCTTTTAGTTTCCTCTGCCTCTAAAAAGTACAATGTGATGCATTTGCAACCAGGTTCTGAATCCAAGATAAATGAGACTATTTACATAATCTCAAAGCAGCAAAGTATTATACCATAGGAGAAATTGGTGAGATGATTTTTTTTGTTCATGTAATGACAGGATGCGAAAAACTACCACTACTAGTTTTCTTATCATTTGTAGACTTGGGGTGGTTTTTAGCCCCCTAAACAAGGACCTTCTGATAACAAAGCCAACAAACTTATAAGGATGAGAGGGTGATATAAAACTCTTTTATTGATTTTATTATAAGAATTACATATCACCTTACAAGATTCACCTCCTCCCACCATATCAACACTAGCCACACATTTTCTACTTGACCCACCCCCCTGTCATGCAAAAATTTTAGCGATGTAATTAGCATTGAATCCATTAATATTGTTGAGAAACTTTTGTAGAACATTCCAATGAAATAGTTGATTTGGCTGAGAATTCCAAGTGTAGTCTTGTGAATGGAAACATTAAAATCTTTTTGAGATCATTTTACAACTCAAGGGTTGAAAATATCAAAAAAGTGATAATATGTGAGAAAAAGTAAACAAAAGTTTTAGATCTTTGAGTAAGGATCATTTTTTATTCATACTTTTTTCCAATCTGAGCAATAGTTTTCAAGTAAACAAGAAAATTAGATTTCATCCACCATTTTCCAATATGGCAGCCATGTGTCAGATTCCTTCACTGAAAAACTTAAATTTATCATTTTGAATCCTATTCGTAATAAATCATCATGAAATTTCAATTGCAAATAATTGGTTGTAAATCATAAGATGAATTTCCACATTGGAAGCTAGGGGGTGGTTTGGTGAGAGATAAATGGTTGTACAATATTCTAGAGTGATAAATCAAGGTATGAGTCAAACTTTATGTTGGAGAAAATTTCAAAAAAATTCATTCTTTATTTTCAATGTTATGGCCTAAGGGTTGAAGATATTGAAAAAATGCAGAGAACAAAAGTTGTAGATATTAATCTTAAAAACATTATTTATTTGAAACTTTTCCTGATGCAATTGTTGGTTTTTGAGAAAATTTGAAAAAAAACTGAAATTTGGCCGCCATTTTCCAATATGGCGGCTGAAGCACAACTTTTATCGCCGACGACTTTTAGTATGTTATTCAGCATGAAAAGTAGTACATATGTGCCAAGTTTCTTACTTGTATCATTTTTTTTTTTTTAGGGCCGATTTTGATCTAAAATTACTGGACTATAAGGAGTAAGATCAGAGTTCGTTCTAGTATTATAATTATTATTATTTTGATCAAAATTGTTTAAATTATTTTCAACTGTTATCAAATTATAATAGAATGTAGGTGTAACTTAATATTAGGAATAACACTACAATAAAAATCATTTATGAATGACATGAAGAAGGTAAAAACTGGAACAACCAAACTAATATGTGGAAATTCACGAAGAATTTTAACCTATAATAGATACAACATCCACAAAGAAGTTTTATAAAAGAAACACCTTTTCAACACCATGAACAATACGATTCAAATTTCGAGGCAAAGCCAGGTTATACAACCAATCTTCTGGCTCGCCGAAGTCTATACCATATCGATTAGTTACAATGAATCGATAGAAGAGAATCGACATAATTACCTCATTACTGTGTAGACCCACTCTGTCGGGTGCGTGCAGCGACAGAGTGGGTCGATTTCTATTTCTTCACCAAACGACAATTGTGGTCGGCGACAAGTTGACCACATTGGGCGTTTTCACACACGGCGCCGGCACGACACCGGCACCGGGCGCCGATATCGTCACGACATCGTTGAAGCATTTCACACTTACCGACACGGCATCTGGCTGTCGGTGAAGAACTAACCTTATTTTGCAGTGGGCGGCACTGTTCAAAACGGTACGATGACTGATTACAACAGGAGGTTGTATTTGTTATATTTATTATATCTACGTAAAAGGCGCAATCGTAATAGACAACTTTGGATTGACCAAATAATAAAAGTTCGCTATTTGGATGGCTTGTATTACACCTTATTTGATAAGCTAGTGACAAACCTAACAAAAGTTTTTAATTTTTTTCGTATGAGTACTGTTAGGAAACTTTTGACTATATATTAGTGAATTTAAGTGATGAAATCAAAAAACAAGACACTCGGACGAGATTGGCTTCTGTCTCTAAAGATTTTGTTCTTATTTTCTTCTATAGTTTTGTCCCATAAACAGGGCTCGGATTCGACTAATTCAATTAGGGTGACAACATCATACCTATCAGCCATCGTACTGTACCAGATGTTTTTTTTCAGTACCTAACCTCAAACTGTTGACAAAATGACCAAATTCTGTTCAAAACTATGGACGACACACAAGTGTCGGCGCCGGCACCGGCGGGAGCAATGCTGCCAACGACATGCCGGCGCCGGCAGCCGGCTGCCGGTGCCGTGTCGGTGAATGTGAAAGCTGTTCCATTTGGCAGCATTGTATCTCAACCCCCACGACACCGGGACGACATCTTGCCGGTGTCGTGCCGGCGCCGTGTCGGTGTGTGTGAAAACGGCCGAAGATCCATTCGGCTGAGAAGATCCATTCTGTCGAGTGCGTGCAGCGTCAGATGCGGTCTAAAAATCGTCCAGTGTTGTCGTCGACCACTTCTGGTGCTCTCCCGATGAAACATGCGAATAAAACATATTTGAGATTGTCTCACAGACAGCACAGTTTGCACGTTCTTATCCATTCCCCCCATTTTACCAAAGCAGGGCCCATGCTATCATAGTTTGTATTATCCGAGCTGCGTTTTTTATTATCTCGGCCCACATTAGCTAGGCTACAGACAAGACGACTTATATCGAGCAACATTGTATGAGAGGGGGAATAAAAAGTGCAGAGATCCGTCTATATAATTAACTACCAGCGCGTTTAAAGGCAATCACAGACGATAAATTTAGAATTAAAATAAAAAAGAATTGTTAAATATATGTGCATACTCAAATGAGTAATATCACGCTCATTACCGTATGACATGCAAAACAGATGACGGAGTTATTTTAATGACTTAAATTTATTGACAAGCCTATATACCCCTTTACAGGAGGTCAGTGGTTGAATATAAATAACAATAATATATAAGGTTGTATTATGCACACAATCATTTCATCTCCAGCTTTCACATTGTTCTCATCAATCCAAATTAAATCCCCAAATCATTACATTTGTAGTCAATATAAAATTATTGTGTGTAGAATACAACCCCACTATTATTAGCCATATTGCTAATGTTAGATCCATGACCTTGCCTACCCCCACTGTGTACCTGACCTAAGTCTTACCACAGTATAGGGAGTAGGATAAATAGAACCACGGTAGATAGAAGAAGACGGTATGGGTCACGTGCATAGTGCTCGGAGCTCTGACGTCATCGCCACCAAAGCAATCTTTTCTACTGCTTACTTTAGCCCGCATTTGTATGCATGCTGTTGCTAAACCGATTACAATTCTTTTCCTAATTGCTTTGAGATTTGAAATTTTGCCTATTTATCATCAACATATCGGTTGGGATATTTTGAGTAATAATTCTTGTATACAGGACTTAAAATTGCATTGTATTTAATATTTGAAATAAAACCATTTGTAGGCTACAGTACCAGTGTTATAAATAACTAAGAAAGTATTAACATATCTGAAGGTTAATATATGGAGAGTATATCAGATTCTGATCAAGAACACCTATACGCATAAAAATACACACATATGTGTATATTATTGCATATTTATAATAGAATATTATGAACATTATAAATTTAAATCTTAATATAAAAAATAAAGTCGTGTTAGTTACACCATTTATAATTCGAAAACTACTGAGCCGATTGGCATGAAAATTTACAGGAATCTTCCCTATATACCTGCTCAAACATGTAGGCGTTTTTTTTTTTTTGGTTTTGAGAATCCTCAAGGTATACGCCCTACGACCTGTCAAAGTTTACATGTTATTCTTATGGAGGAAGTTTTTATTTGGTTTATTACGCCACACGAGTCTTTTCAACATCTGTCATAAGTATTATAATTATGTTTCACAATTCTAATATTGAATCAAATCAAAATCATATGAATAAATTTGATGAAGAATGTTTCAACTGCTTTCATTCATTTTTTTAAATTTCCTAATAACTTACTCTGTAGAAGGTTCTTATGGGAAGAAAAGTTTGTGCAGAAAATTTGAAAACTTACCGATTATTTTAACTTTGTTTAAAATTTTGCGTGTTTCATGAATGTGAAAGCTCATCAAATTAAATATTGTAAATTTAGAACTAGAACTAATAGCCTACTGCTTATTTTTCTTTTAACACAAATAGGATGTTTAAATTGCTGTTCACGCAGTCAACTCAATTCTTATAGCAATTAAAATCAATAAAACATAATGAATTTAATTATATAATCGCTTTTTATTATAATTGATAAACCAAAGATATCATTTAGGTAAATGGTCTTTTCGCCAAAAAAGCGATAAGAATAATTCATGATAAGCTATGTAGCCTGATAGAACTTTCAATAGGTCCAAATTTTCTAAAATTTCTTGTTTCTTGCTCTACTCATTTAAATCCTGCATAACAATGAAGAGCTACACACACCATTAAGACAATAAACTACACTTTTTAATAATATTATTTCTGAATTCTATTCAACTTTGAAAAATATTGATGGTATTTAAATACACTTGAATACTGCAAAACAATTGCATCGGGGTTCGGTTCCTTGGTGGCGATGACGTCAGATAACCGGTTTTCTACTGCGCATCCAATTGATGACACCTACCGTCTTCTTCTACTTACCGTGAATAGAACCACTGTCAATTCGGCATGCCTCTTCACTGGGGATCTGGTTTGGAAGAGCCAAGGACAGCTAGCGACCACACCAGAGCAGCCATGCCTGCCCCTGCCTCCCCTACACCGGTGGCACTACATTAAAGCTGGTATTGACTACCAGCGACTGAATTAGCCTGCACAAGCGCCGATAAGAATGTTCCCTTCATACTTGTAAGAGCTAACAATCAGTGGCGGCCGGTGACTTTCCAAATTGGAGGGGCGAAAAATTGGTAGTAGATGATATGAAATTTTTTGCTAGTCTATAAGGAACGTAAAAGCCAAATGATAATTTTCTCATGATTTGAGTCAAGTCATGAGAAAAATTCATGTCAAATCGTAGAATTAAATACAGGCCTGTACTTGGAAAATAATAAAGGAGGTAAATGAAGTAAATCACTAGCCCACCATCAACAATAAGATTAAATAAAAAACTTACCAATTCAGTTTGAAAGCTCAATTGATGGTCTTGTAAATGAAATCCATCTGCCACTCTTTCTAAATTCAGTGTTTTCAACAATCAATTTTCAATAGATCCTTGGTGGGCCTAATTTTTCAAGTTCCAACCTAGATTCAAAGTCAATACTGTTTGTGGTAGTAGTAGCTAATAATGTCAAAATATATTGTCTACAGTTTTTCATGATGCCGCCACTGCTAAATAAGAATACAGTATGAGGCCGCACCCACAGTTACATTGGATAGGTTGGAACTTGTATGAGTAGAATTTCACTCATGCCTACTAATACGAGTAAAACAATATCGAAAAAAATAAAACCTATTAGGCTTATTACAAAGCATGCGTGTTGAATGAGCACAGACGTTCATGAACGAAAGGTTTTTCAGAATTTCAACTCATCCATTCACTTTCATTATTGAAATCAACCACTTGCACAAACTATGGTCGGAGCTTCATAACTGAATTCCAATTAAACTATATTATACAATAATCCACTATTACACTTCAAAAATTGATAAATACCGTATTGTTTACGAACTATTTAACCTCAATTAGGACGGTACAATTCGAATGATAGAGGCAAGTTGGTAATAGTTTCATAGCATTGTGGTAAATTTCAATATGTAATGTTTGCAAGCCTTGCAAGGACGGCGTCCATCTCGAAGCTGTATGGCACTAATATGTATAGATATATCAGTGCTATCTGGTTTCACCCATCATCCTTACAAAACCCCTCTAAAGTCAGTTTTCCCTCTCCTAACGACCAGGACGGAATCCAATTCACCCGAGCCATGAGCTATCAACTTATTCAGTCTTGGCTGGCCCTGGCCGCTAAGCGCAGTTGGTTGGGGTGTCGCAGATTGCTGTCGTTTAAGCGGTCGTGGGTTCGAATCCCGCTCCTCCATCTGGCATCTATGTGAAATCATTCACCTCATTACCCACGCACAAGTCTTCATTCATTCACTTATGGATGACATAATATTTAAACTGCATAGAAAAGAGTATTCATCACAGAATATTATAATGCTCATTTTTATATTAAATTAAATTTTTACTTTTATTATTTATCTGGGAGGGCGTCGTCCGAGCGCCCAAATGGAGAAGCCGCCTCTGCTAACAATACGACCACTGTTTCAATTAATTAAATTTTTCTTTTATTTCTGATGAAGCCCACGTGAGTCTGAGACTTCTACGTGGGTAATAAGGTGAAATAATGAAACTATGATGTTATAAATGTTGGACCTACAGTTTTAAGTGAGATTCGAACCATCAGGTAAGTAATACCATTGATCAGGGATAGTAAGATGGTTCGTCTATGGTAATACAAAGCTGATAACGTAATATCATAATAGTCAGCTACCCTTCCAAGCGCCGGTGATTGAACATCACGATCGCAGAAACCGTGCTCAGCGAGTGACCAATCACTTCTTGACAACGAGCATACTTTATGCTTTTTTTCTAGTAGTGATATTAAAGTCTGTGCCGCTGATGCTATTTTAGAGAAATACACTCTTTTGGATAATGGTAATTATTCCTGAGGTGTGCTAAGCCAATGCAATTACACCTTCTATTACATTATTATGTACTTATGTTTGATGACATGATTATTATTTTTTGCATTTATCAGCTGCTAGCAGGGTGTCAGCATGACAGTGGCTCTAACTATATAACAACTAGGCGTTTGTCACCCATTTGCCAAAGTCTAAGAACGATTGGCCGACCTGTCATATTGTGTTAGATATTCATAATGAATCCGTGGCAAAGTCCAGACAAAGAGCTACTATTGAAAACCGTGCATAATAATTACTTAAAAACAGTCAAACTCTACTGTAACTTTCTTTGTAGTAGCGAAGGTGATATTGTGGAAGGTATCCATAATGAATAATAAGACGAAATGTCACAACCGCATTTATTAAAAATTGATAATGTAACAACCGAAACTAGTTTCTCAATATTTTTAATAAATGTGGTTGTGACCATTTCGTCTTATTATTCAAACTCTACTGTAAACGCTACTAATAGTTCTGTAAATAGTAGACCTGATGCCTAAGAATAAGGGTGTTTGCACAGAGGAATACAGGCCTACTCGATGTAAAGTTGCTGGCATTTAGCTATGCACTAATAACCATGAAACAGGATAACGATGAAGTAAGTTTTGCGGGAATAATAAAGATGCCTTTCTGGGAACATCAGACTCGTCAGGTAGTATATGCTTGCAACGAAAAACGGTCACTGCTTTCAATAAAGGCAGTGTCGAGCTCACTTGGCCCTCCGCTGGAGTGCACATCAATGAGCCTTCTCATTTACCGATGGGGCATAATTGGTCTATTCAAATTCATAGACGTTACAAAATTGGAATAGACCATTTAGATGCCACCGGTTACCGATAAGACTACCATGAACTCAACCAATGATCATCGCAAATTTAAATACAACCATCTGACCTAGCCCTTGACAAGTCTGTTTTCCACAAAAAGTCTGTATCATATCACTATGGCTGCGTTTCTATTTTCGACAGCTGATTGCTCAAATCAGATACTTGTTTGATGAATGAATTTGTAGAATATTAGTAACTGAATTTGTATAATTTATCATTTACTCATTAATTACTTGTTATTGTACTTCATTGGAATATTGGTCATATGATTTCTCTAACAAAATATCTTATTCTTATGAATGATAGCTTCATTCATATGAACGCTCAACCAGATGAATAAGAGGACCAGAGGGCTATCTTGAAATCTGATTTCAATGATGGAGAAGCTCATTATACAAATCATAAGTTTTCTCTAGAAGAAGGCCTGAGTGCATTTCCTTTAAATTCATTCAAATCTTGAAAATCCTACACAGACATTGCTGGGCATTCCTTAAAGGAAGCTCCATGCAAAGTTTCATAGAATTTGGTCCACGTATTTAGCCGAAAATGCGTTACAAACAAATGCAAAACGGTTGACTTGAAACAGAGACCTCTCTTCGTTCCGTCAAAAACGAACTCATTCCCTTGAAGCCGTACACCATAAATAACTCCATTTTCAACAATCACTTCATTACCTACGGACAAGTCTCAGTTTCATGTGAGCATCTCATTCAACCTTGGATGCTCTCTGTCATCATTCACCTGTTTACCTATGCACAAGTCTCAAGGGGGCATAATCATAAAAAAAATGATTGGCATGACTGCCAAAACTATAATATCTCCTGTTTTCATTCTGACAACATTAAGTCTAGCTTAATTCATTATGGATATTTACCACAATATCATAAAATATGAAAATTGATCAATAGTTTTACTAATGTAACCATTGAAATTATATTACATGAAGTAGGAAATCCAGTGGATATACGTGCAACTTTTGTGGGCCTCTGATCACCAATGTCCGACATTTCTAACCACAATTGTTTCAGATGAGAGTGATAGGTCGCTTGCTGAACACGGTGTCAGGGCGGTCGTGATATTCAGTCATGTGCTCTTGGAAGGGTGATCGCGGCTGCTATGAAATGACGTTATAAAAAATATATGAAATAACAAAAAAAATATTTGCTTAGAAGATTAACTAGACTGTAAACTGGAATATGAATAGGAACAATTTCAATTTATAACTAAGTTATATAATTTTATTTACATTCAAATATAGAATTCTAGTAAGAAAATTACATAATTTTTATTGATTATAATTAGAGACAACTGTATTAGTTTTTAGTTTTATTTTCATTGAATAATTCATTTGTAACAGGAATAATTTTTTCAAGCATATCAGTTACTATCATACCTCTACCTTTCTCATTGAATGCTAATTTATTACAACTACGGACTATACAACTCGCTGTGTAGCTAGCTATTAATTCAGCTGATATGCTTGTGTTACATGAGTCCGTATTGCCTTTGATTTTAACCCAAGCAGCAAACGCTGTCAGAATACCAGATAACATATCACCTTGACCTCCACAACGCCTTGGAGATCCCTCAACATCGCATTTAACTAAATGTCCTTTGTGGGACATCAAATCAATGTGCTCCTTCAAAATAATAGTAACATTATTTCCCAGGCCCTTAGGTAGTGCAACTAAAATATTTTCATCAACATTCTCTACTGTTACACCCAAAACACTTTTTGCCAAAAACTTGAATTCTACAATATTCGGAGTAATGTAAACATTTCCTTTATAACTCTTCAACAAGTTAGGATGTTGAGAAAGAAAAAACAGTCCATCTGCATCAAAAACAAGAGGCAATTCAAGAGCATTACAATTAAGATACTCTAAAACCAACGTCAATGTTTTAGAAACATATTCATGACGGCCCAAGCCGGGTCCAATTAAAATTGCATGGAGTCTGCCAATCCAAGGGCCAATTTTATCTATGGCATTCTCATCATCAAGATACGGCAAAACCATTAACTCTGGACTGTAAGTCTTGATTGCTTGAGCAGCAGCAGTTGCACAAAATAAATACACAAGGTCGACACCAGTTCGTAGAGCACTATAACCAGCATAGTACGGTGCACCAGTAAATTCAATTGAGCCCCCGAAAACACCTATCCTACCACAAGATCCTTTGTGGTTATCGTAACTCAGGTTTGGGATCAGAGATCGCGAAGCTTTAATTAGTTTTTGGTCCACGTCCCCCAAATTCAAGTGTTCCATGACAGAGCCAGACATACTTCTGATTGAGTAAAAATTTGTTTTCACTGAATTCAACACTCTTAAATAGACAATCATTAATATTGAAATGAATAGCCTGAAACTTACTTATTGATATCACTGACTTGAGATTAACAATAATCCTGATCATACAAAACTTAATTCCAATTGCAGTTTCAAATTTCTCATCACTTCCAGTCATGTAAAATGTATTTCATATTATAATTGTAACTATAATATATTAATCATTGAATTGAGGTTAAAAAGGTTAGGATGGCTTTTGACAGTTCGTCAATGCCCGAGTACGTGGAGCTTTGCTGGTAGCCGGTAAATGTTATCGGTGGCGTCTGATTGGTCTATTCAAATAAGGGTCGATTACATTGGGATGGTAACAAGCTAAGCGAGTAGAGACGTTACAGACCGACTGTGCTACAGCAGCTCGGCATACATTGCCGAATAAAGAAAAGATTTAACTTCCAGAATTACTTCAAAACTGTGGAATTTCGAAGACAATAAATAATATTGGAACAAAAAATTGAAATCCAGGGAAAAATTGAAGTATAAAGTTTACCAACAATTATTCAATAAATGCACACAAAGGCCATGTAACTAGTTGAACAAGCTCGACAACACTTGTATTTATTTAGCAAATGAAGAATTTTAAAGTCAATGAGATATTCGTTTAAAAATCAAATACAAACACAGTTATCTCGCAAGTGCTCTGAAATTGAAACCCATGCAAAAAAGTGATAGGAACGTGAATTTAACAGTGAATATGGCAACATAACCTAGACACCGGTAAAAACAGGTAAACCACACCAGCAAGTACCTGCACTATAACGTTACAAAATTCTTGAACTACTTTCTCATAGGATGCAAAATTACAATATTTCTTACTATAGAATTTAAAGAACAATGATCTTAATTTATCTGGATTAGATTAAATATCCTCGAATTGCTCTAATATCCTCTTCTACATCCTTGAGCCACCTCTTACCATGTAGCCGCTGGCCCACATGAAAAAACCTTGCACACTGCTCTGTTTTTTGGCATTTGCCACAGATGTCCCAACCAGTGCAGTGTAGGTCTTTTAATTTCTACCACTAAACTTGTGTCTTCATACAGATGGTAGAGTTCTTTATTTCTATGACTGCGCCACTCACCTTGATCTCTTATGGGTCCATAGATATGCTGCGATATCTTTCTTTCCCATGTATCCAACATTGCCTCATCGTTTGCTGCAGCCTTATACTACTCATGTTTTTATGTTGAAAAATTTGAATAGATCAATCAGAAGCCACTAGTAAGAGCCTCAATACAGACCCACTCCAGTCAGGGGCGGATCCAGTAGCAGATTTTTTTTGGGGGGGGGGGGAATACCTGAGGGGGTATAACCCCACCTACTAATTTGACCAAATCCAAATTAGACAGGCTCTCAACTTTGGATTTGGTTACCTTTGGTACTTGCTGGCAGGATAGCTAACACCAAAATACAATATTAATATCATGAAACAATTATTTATTCCTGGATTTCTTGTTCCATGATGAACTGTGTTGTTAATATTAACTTTTCATGTGAAATTTAACGACTTGCAGTCAAATATTTGTTAAGAATAAGTATCCAGGCCTCTGAAGATGGATCTCATAGATTCGAAAGTACAGATTAAGTGAGTTATTATACTTATTCTTAACAAATATTTGACTGCAAGTCGTTAAATTTCACATGAAAAGTTAATTATTTATTTATTTATAATAATACATACTTAAAAATTACAAACAATAGAGGCTTACAGCTAACGTCAAAACAAACCTCATTGAAAACATTGGATTAACTAAAAACAAACAAGAAAAACACAAACAAAGCATGACCCCTGGCGGCAGGCTGACAAAGCTTCTGTTCAGAAGTGAAATGCATTCCTCAAGCATCTCCAATATATGTGAGTAAAACATTATTTAAAAGTGAAATACAGTGTCAGTTTTAATATTAGATTGAAAATCACAAAACAAAAATTTAAATGCTAAGCTTATAAAGAAATAAGTCAAAATACATACAATAAGAGAACGGCATGAAATAAAAGTATAAAGAAAAATAATCCCAAGTATTAATTAACTTTCAACAATGAAATAATAGAACAGCTAGAAACGAAGAAGAGGAAAGTAGAGGAAAGAAGGGAACATATAATTTATGGTCTGCATCTAAAATTACAGAGCTTGAAAACATTTTCCACTAAAACTGCACAAACTATCTGAGAAGGGGTCTAGAACTGAATTACATCTATTGCATAGTTCTTTGAAAGAAGCAATTCGCATGGTGAACTGTTGTTTACTTTATCCAAGGCAAAAAGCATAAACACAATATTATTGTGGCCAAAGTCGACATTTAACTGTGCAGGCGGACAACATAACACTTCAAATGAGATAAATTGTATTTTCTGGGAACTGTTTTAATGAATTTTTTTTTGAATAATTGTTGATAAACTTCACATTTTAATTTTGTGTTGCAATCTTATTTATTGTCTTTGAAATTCCATTCTTGAAATTCCAATCTTATTTATTGTCTTTGAAATTCCATAGTATGGGGGTAATTCTGAAAGTTTAATTTTTATACAATTCGGCTGGGTATGCTGAGCTGCTGAAGCATGGTTGGCCTGTAACGTTCCTACTCGCTACTCGCTTAGCGAGTAACTATCTCAATGTAATCGACCCTTAATGAACCCTTTCGCTACTTAGGCCGTGTGCATAGTGAAGCGTCCGAGAGCAAAGAGCATAGAGCAAAGCTTCAAATTCAAACACATGCTATAGTAATGTAGCTGTGCATAGTGGAGCAGTGCGTCAAGGTCATGCGAGGAGGTCTTGAAAGAGCAGAGCTGCGAATTTAAACTAGTTTGATTTCTCTGCTTTGCTTGCTTATCGATGCCAGCCGGTCCTAGTGTCCTACCATTTTTCTGCGTTCCGTACCGCATTCAGCAGCATACGTTCGCTTTTAAAAACTTTTTAGAATCGGGTTTCATCGGTTTTCAAAATGAATGTTGATTTGCTGATAATTGGGGTGTTTAAGAGGCAACCTTTGTGGGACCTAAAGAATAGGAATCACCACAATCGCTTCATCCATAAAATATTTCTGTTCGTTATAAATGATTTAACCTGTATAGCCTACTAGAAATGATAAATTCATTTCTTGAATTTCTTGTTCCATAACGATCTGCGTTGTTAATATTAACTTTTCAAGTAAATTAAACGACTTGCAGTCAAATTTGACTGCAAGTAGTTTAATTCACTTGAAAAGTTAATCATTACATGACTTGCAGTCAATTTTAATAGTGAATAAATAATAAATGTACCGTACTCACATTTTCACGAACGTTTTCTAGTTATTGAATCTCATTTTCAAGGCCTTGATTATATATTCACAATTTAAAAATGAGTGCAAATCGTTAAATTTACAACAAAAAGTTGAGATAAATTTTTTTTTACTTTTTGTTGTCTAAATCTAATGGCTTTTAGTCAATTTTAATTGTGAATAAATAATATTCGTACCCACTAGTTTATTGATTTTATTATTCTCAAATTCATTATTTATTAGTTGATTTATTATTTTATTATTATTATTATTATTAGTTAATTTATTATTTATTCACAATGAAAATTGACTGCAAGTTGTAAAATTACAATAAAAAGTTTCTATTAACAACGCAGATCGTTATGGAACAAGAAATCCAAGATAAATTAATAAAACAAAATATTATCAATGACCATAAATGTATCAGGAACACAAACCATCTGTGCTATTGATACATTAATTTGTTAACTGTTTGTATTGTTAATAGATTTTTCATTCGAAATATTTTGTTTATTCATTTATTAGATGAATATAACTATTGTGGAGGATAATGCAGAGGATATTCCCAATAATCAATAAAATAGGCTTTTAATTAATAAATTTCATGATACATTTCGGCATGTGAACGAACTGGTCAGTGGGGAGATGAACGGCCATGATGCTCGCTGCTTCAACTCCTCACTATAGGCCAGGGGTTCTCAAACTGTGGTACGCATACCCCTTGGGGGTACGCGAAAATTTTCAGGGGGTACGCGGGCAGGTTGATGAAAAATTAAACCATTTTTTTCCATTTTGCAATCACGCAAGGTTATAATTTAATAATGAAATCTAATAAATTGAATACTTTGTGGTTGAGTTACTTGGAACCAACAAGCGCAATAGGTTTGTATAACTATTTCGTAGAAGTTAAGAGACAAGGTCTCGTTGGGGTTTTACCTTGAGCCTAGCTTTGAGGAACTATGTTAAGAAGCAAGCTCATCCTTCTCATTAATTTTTGTAATCGGTTTTAAATATGTTTTCAAATGTATTGTGTTTTTTAATTTAACCCCCCCCCCCCCATCACTATGTGGTAAGAAAGGGGTACGCTAAATTTTAATTTTTCATTAAGGGGTCCTTGAAAAAGATTGAGAACCCCTGCATAGGCCGTTTTCACACACACCGACACGGCGCCGGCACGACACCGGCAAGATGTCGTCCCGGTGTCGTGGGGGTTGAGATACAATGCTGCCAAATGGAACAGCTTTCACATTCACCGACACGGCACCGGCATGTCGTTGGCAGCATCGCTCCCGCCGGTGCCGGCGCCAACACTTGTGTGTCGTCAATAGTTTTGAACAGAATTTGGTCATTTTGTCAACAGTTTGAGGTTAGGTACTGAAAAAAAAACGTCTGGTACAGTACGATGGCTGATAGGTATGATGTTGTCACCCTAATTGAATTAGTCGAATCCGAGCCCTGTTTATGGGACAAAACTATAGAAGAAAATAAGAACAAAATCTTTAGAGACAGAAGCCAATCTCATCCGAGTGTCTTGTTTTTTGATTTCATCACTTAAATTCACTAATATATAGTCGAAAGTTTCCTATCAGTACTCGTACGAAAAAATTAAAAACTTTTGTTGGGTTTGTCACTAGCTTATCAAATAAGGTGTAATACAAGCCATCCAAATAGCGAACTTTTATTATTGGGTCAATCCAAAGTTGTCTATTACGACTGCGCCTTCTATGTCGTAGATTATAATAAATATATCAAATACAACCTCCTGTTGTAATCAGCCATCGTACCGTTTTGAACTGTGCCACCCACTGCAAAATAAGGTTAGTTCTTCACCGACAGCCAGATGCTGTGTCGGTAAGTGTGAAATGCTTCAACGATGTCGTGACGATATCGGCGCCCGGTGCCGGTGTCGTGCCGGCGCCGTGTCGGTGTGTGTGAAAACGCCCATAGGCAATCAGAAGTTGGCCGAAAGATCGATTGTCGTGAACTCTGGGCGGCATAAATTGTCAGCAGTGTAGTGAGTTAGTTGCATTGTTCATAATGACCAACATTGGGAAACTTATCATAAAAAACAGGATTTAAAGAAGTCAATTGCGATTTTTTAAGGAAATCTAATCTAGAAAAAGGGAAGAACCTTGTGGAGAGTAATCATGTTTTTTATGTGGAGGAGCGCAAAGGTATTATACGTGGAAAATTGATGAGACAAACTAGCGTCAATGCTGTTTAACAATCTTTTTGTCAAAAAATTACCACTTTATCAAAATTCAACTGCCTAGAGGTGTCAACTGCCTAAATCCGCCTCTGCTTACAATAAATTAATATTTTGCAACAATAACAAAAACATAACCTCAAAGCTGTTATTAGGATTGATTTCTTCAATTACAAATATCAATCACACAAGTGCATAGAAATTGTCTAATTTTTATCAATCAGCAATCTTTCACACATAAAATAATTTGTAAATATAATATAACTCACTTAGTCCTTCGAACATTAGAGATCCATTTCTCCCATCTATCCTTTTTGTAAGGTCGACCAGGAAATGAATAAAATGAAACACCTTTTCCTTCTATATTCTCATAGGTATTACTGCACCCATATGCACAACACATAATACGACATTGGACATTTTTTGTATGTTTGTCTAAAGAAATATTTTTTTGAAAAAAACGTATTTGAAGTGAGACAATTTAGCACACGAATTAATGGTGATCAGATTTTGACTCACTAAGTTAGAGCAAGATCCTCCGCTCTGAGCGCTGTCGGTCGATCTCCAGATCGCCTATGAACACAGTAGGGGGGAGTACCAACTGGACTACGACCAACTGGACTACTGACAAAAACAGTGGAAAAAAGTCAGCTGTTGACCAACTCGCCACTAATGGAATGCGGAATTAACGAAATGGAATGCGTTTGAACTCGGAACTGTCTGCAAAATCTGTGTTGGAATCTACCAGAGATATTATGCTTTATACGTTGGTAGCATCACCATCAGTGCGTAATTTTGTTTTTCTATCTACTGAGCTTCATAACGGTTTAGTTTTATTGGTTAAGTTAATGTTCAAGTTATGAAATTATCAATCTAATAACGTAGATTACTTAATAAATAAATATCGGTGGATCGCCACGAGAATGGCATCAGCTTACATGTATTCTTATGGCCGATCCACCTATAGTAATTTGAATTTCTATCTAGTGAAATAACCCGACCGCTCTAATTGTTGAAATGTTATCTAGAGCTGTTTTACATCACTTTTAAACTACGGTAAGTAGAGTCAAATGCAAATCATTCATTAAATTGCTCGTCAACAACTTTCATACCTGAGTTCATTGCATAAGTTACAGTTATTAATCTAAAGTAAATCATATGATAGATTATCTATCTACCTTTATATTGGTGGTGGCATTTTTTGCAAAGTATTTTTGTCGCTGATAGTGGCGGCGATGCTTAGCTTAGACGGCTCTGGGGCTGCATTTCCGTATCTGATCCACCGAAATAATTGACTAAGAGTCGATCGCGGTTAGGTTTAGATTTGGAATATATCGACTAAGTTACCTTATCGATTATCAGCCGATTATGTCACTAGACTAAATACGGAAGTGCAACCTCGATTTTCGAAGTTGAAAGTGAAAGGGGTCAATATTAGGTAGGTGGCTAATAATTAGTACATTTACCTTACTGGAAACACAGTACCTATATTGTGTAGATGTTCGGAGGTATATTATAAATGAGTAGGCAAACGGAGTTGAATAGTTATTTCATGAATTTTTGTCAATTAAACTTGACTATGCTGTTCACTAAAGATAATTGTGATTACAGTAGCCTAATTACTTTTCAAATGATTGAGAGATTTACCCTACTTGCAGCTTAGTACAGCTCGAGCAAGCTCAACTTTTTTGGCAATGAAACTAAGAAAATTCCTGTTTCAGCACGAGGTCTGTCTGCTGCTTGTTTCCGTCAAAGGTTGAAAAGTCTGCTGGCCAACCTACTGTATTTGGTGTATGAATTTTGAATGGTATGTAGCTCCTTCTAATCACTTGACTCTGCCTGTGCAGCATTCTTTCATCAGTGCTTGGCAATGCCATGTTGGTATGTTTTCTTCTCTTTTAGAACTTTTTGTTAGCTTCATCTGGAGCTTAGGAAATGACAGAATTCGCCATCACCATAGCAACCATTCACGATCATGTAACTATGGTTTGTCTACAAGCAACCGTCTGTAAACATACACTGTATACTATATTCGAAAAGTATCGTTCGAAATTCATATAATATGAGTATTCAAAGAGAACAATGGTAGTTGAAGCGTTTCAAATTTTTTATGGCAGGGGTGCAGTGGAGTGTGCATTTATAACCAATACACCTGTTTGTTTACATGCAACCCTCTGGTCACAAGCGCTATTATAAAAGAAACCAAGCTATTTTTTTTTTCTTTTAATTTTTAACCAACTTCCAAACAGGAGGAGGCTCTCAATTAGGCATGTTTTTTTTCATGTTTGTTCATCAATTATTGGGGTACTATTGAACCGATTAAATTTTTTTTAATGAATGCGCATCATTCATCGGTAGTTCTATCCAAGTTTCGCAAGGATCGGCCCAATACTTAGCCCAATATCAAACAAAAAGGAGCATTCATTGATGTCTTCATTTCAGTTTTATTCAAATAGGATAGTTTCATACATAACTGGCAGTCGAGTAACCAACCGTTGTCGTTTACCAGACTGATCATTTTATGATATATGGAGCTCTTTCACCCACCGATTTTTGAAATCATATGATGCATTGTAGGCTCATTATGCCGGGTGATTGACATCGGTTACCCAGAGCCTTTTTGACCAATTAGGTGAACTTAATTTGAATTTAGAATAAGAAGAAGATAATATTTCTCTTCTTATGAACATTGTAAATAATTTAGTTGATTTAGCTTTTTCCCTCTTCTCAGCCCAATATTTTTTCATTCTGGCTGAGGCGTCCTTATAATAATATTATAAATATGCTAAATTATATTGTTTCAATCAAGGTAATTAGAAAACAAGGTAGTGTTCTCGCACATCTCCACTCATCTGTTGAGTCCTATCAGCTGATGAAGTGACGTCATTTGGGTGTCTTTTCACGATTTTACCTATAATTTACTTGTTAAATTCCATAACTTTATAAGTATATCTCAAAATATATATGATTTTCAAGAAACTTGGATGTCTCCTTTGGTTTATGGTATAAATGTAAGTGTTAATCTACGGCATTTTTGATATGATCATACAATTATTTAGTTCAGAGCACTTGTTAATGTTATAGCATGCACATAGCATCAAGGATTGTACTTCTCGGGTATTTAAGTTATTTTATGTCTTCAAACTCACTTCAATTAATTTACAAGTACTGTGGAAGGTTAAATATTCAATGTTTAATGGAATTGAATTGTGTTAATTTTTTATTGTAATAATTTATATATTGTTTACATGATGCTGTTTTCCTTCAATACTTTTAACAGTATACTTCTGTAGTTGGAAGAGCGTTGAAATTGATTGGAGAAAAATATATTCAGTTAACCGTAATAAAATAATTGACCTTCAACTAAATATTATGTGCTTACTGGAATTGCATACCTATTTCTCCAAACAATTTTCTTAAAAAAATGAATATTTAATTTTCCACAGTACTCATAAATTAATTTGAAGAGAAATAAAATAACTTAAATACCCGAGAAAACTATCCTTGTATTATGTACATGCTATAATAACATTATCGAGTGATCTGAATTGAATAGGTAATTGTATGATCATATTAAAAATGCCGTAGGTCAACAGTTGAATATATTATCATAAACCATAGGAGACGTCCAAGTTTCTTGAAGATCATATATATTTTGAGAAAAAGACTTATAAAGTTATGCAATTTATCATGTAAAAGATAGGCGAAATCATGAAAAGAGACCTGCATGATGTCACTGCATCAGCTGGCTGTAACTTGCTACTGCGCATCATGCTGTTGAACACTACCTTGTCTTTTGATTACCTTGGTTTCAATCATGAGTTGGAGTGAAAAATGTTTTTAAGATCGTTAATTACAAAGCTATAATTTTTTCAGTTTATGCTGGTACATTATGTGTGTTTCATCAAAAGCTTTTTGTTCTGCCATACTGGCGCTCCTCAATCTACAGTGGAAACAATTACTCTGGGCGCATGGCTCTCACACTACGCTCTGTCACTACTGGCCGTCCTGTAAAAGTTGGTTCGCTCACTCCACTCCTTTCTACCGCTCCACTAACGGCTGAAATGGTGACCTTGAAGACACAAATGTTTTTAGAAATGAGCGATAAACACTCCCCTCTCCACCCCGCGCCTTTGCTGACTACCAAAAGGCCGCGCGCCCAGACTAATTGTTTCTACTATACCTTGAATGCCCTTGTGTGGGTACACCTAGGTGTGCTCACCCCGTGGAATTGATAACGATAATTGACCCCCAAATTATTGTAGGCTACATTAGAGATACCGTAATAGTTATTCCAATGTAATGGCAATCATTGTTGATGTCACTGTACCATGAGAATAACAACATAGGCAGAGCATAATCAAATTTTTTCGTGTTCCTGCTGCGTTTTTCTGTCTGTATAAAACAGGCCTCACAGCTGAAAAACTGCAGGTTGGTTCACACATGTTCAAGTAGCTAAAACGAAACCGTAGTTTTTAATGTCATGCCATCAATGTTCGCAATACCATCAAAGATGACCGAAGAATAGTAAAAGTCTGCTCATAATATTGAGGGATTTTGGAGCTAAGGTTCAATTTATTGTAATTAGAACTTGAGTTCAACTTTTAGATTATTTAGAGCAATAATAATTTTCAATAAATGAAGTAGAATATTAGTAACTAATATTTCCAAAACGGGACAAATGGGTGTCCTGACCAGGATGGTGGGGACACCGGGACATGCCTCTCAAAAACGGGACTGTCCTGTTGAAAACGGGACGTCTGGTCACCTTAGCCCTATGCCTGTTGTATCTTCACTTGATTGTGTTTTGTCATGGATGAATGAATTATATGAAACAAGCTTTAGTATCATCAGTTGTAAATTTCACTCACACTAGTTCGATTTTTTTATTTATTAACTGACTAAATTTGGTAAATGGATGATAGCACCGTTCCATATCAGAGATACCTTTATTCATAGCCATTTTGTTTCTTATCCCTGTCATAAACTTTTAGTTGCTTGAAGTATATGTCTACATAATTGTGTATGTTCCATGTGTTTATAATTTGAACAGGTCTACAATAGAATTCATTTTAATTTTTTTTTTCAGAGAATAACACCTGCTGGCTGAACTGTAATTTCTTAACTAGTTACTGAATGTTATTGCAAGTGGATTATTGTTTATTTATAATTCAAGCATCATTCACAGCTTGTGAACAATCTGTGAAGTATCAGGTGAGCTCTCTTCTCAAATATCAACCTAATATATTTCAAAGGAGCAAAAAATTGCTTTTAATTGGTTCTTGCATTTGAGGTTGCACAAAAACTAAAAACTATGATAATTTGTTTCCAGCCACTTGTATACTTACATGTAAGAATGTGGTACAACCAAGAGGTTTGAATGCTCCAATTGATTGCATTCTTACCAAATCCAGAAGAATATGTAATACCATACATAAAGGTTTAGAAATAATGCAGTAGATTTAATAAGTGATATCAAAGACAATGTACTTAGACTGTCAACTAGCGGTGCGCTTTTTTTAGTTCCTGCGCTGTCCGCTTTGCAGCGCTCTATAGTTACCACGCACACCGCTCACAAGTCTAGCGCCACTGGCGAATTTCATGACACCGCTGCCACTTTGTGCGCGCAGGGAGTGAGAGAGAAAGGAGAGTGAAGGCTAGAGAAAATTCTGAGAGAGAATCGGTCTGCGCTTCAACATTGAGTGAGGTAGTCAGCCTTCCATTCCTGAAGCGTAAATTTGTATACATTACTTCCTTGGTATAGATTATCGCTGAATCCGAAGTTTGCTCCCAGGCCGGTTTTCTCGGGTCATTTGCCATTTCATGGTAGTAAATCATCAGTCAGTAATATTTAAGATTGAGTTATTTTTCTAAGAAAGTTCGTTCTTACCATGGGTATGGAGTTGGGGGTTGTGTGCCTTTTATGCGCTTCAATATTATTCAGGTGGCCGGAAGCTGCAGTCGGACAAATTCTTAAAGAATTTGTTAGGACACACCACTTCAGCTCAAACCCACACAAGAAAATATCTATCTTTGCGAAATGAATATCATTTAAAGAATATTACTGAAATAACATATCCCTCTCGGCTATACCGCTTGTTGGTTTGCTGAAATAATTCATAAATATAACATGCAGCCTGGGTCAGTGGCGGATCCAAGGGGGGGGGGCAAAGGGGGCAACTGCCCCCCCGAGATCCAAGAGAAAAAGAAAGAAACTGTATAAATCTAATAGAAACTAGGACGAAATTATGTAAGCAACAAAAATTGGCTGTTTCCAATTTGTCTCTTCTTACTTTTACTTTTTCTCTTCTTATCTAGATAATAGATATCAATCAGTTAGAGTGAGTACAGGACATGGCAGCTATACCTCATCTGAATGGAGAAGGGTTACTTGCGGAGTGCCACAGGGATCAATTTTAGGCCCACTTTTGTTTTACCTTTTTATAAATGACCTACCAATCAACATAGACTCCAAACTAATTTTATATGCTGACACTACTGTTCTGGCTAAGGGCAAAGATAATGCAACCGTTTTTCGGAGACGAAATGTTGAATAGAATCTGTTTTCTAATATGTTTTTATAGATGAACGAACGCTTGATGAATTAGTTTAGTTGAAGTGAATTGACGTGTCACATGCTGTGCGAGCCTAGCTCGATAGATGCAGCTTAACGTGACTATTAACAAATTTATTTTTATTTTATTTATTTATTTGTGTAAAGCCATCCATGTTACTTGTGCAGAGGGAATTCATTAATGTCGTGTTCTAGATATAAAAGAACATGGGTTCTTTAACTCGCTAGTACGCGGGTACTTCAAGCTTCAATAATTACTTCAATTTGTTGAGGTGAGACTTAATTTTGATGTGAAAGGAACTCTTGTACACTATAAAAAGCTTTATCAACTAAATATTTCTTCAATTGTTTTTTTAATATTTCTATATTTTCAAGACTCTTCAAAAACTGCGGTAGCTTGTTGTAAAATTTCCTACCAATATAACTAGGTTTTTGTTTGAATAAGCGCATTCTAGCGGCGGCTCATATTTTATTGAATCATTACCTTATTCATATTATTCATATTTTTATAACTTATCTAAAAAATGTGCTCAATAATTATTTAGTAAATTGGATGAGAACTCATTTGAAATTTGATACTTAAAAACTTAATTTATAAGAAAAAATACAATGACATAAATAGATATCAGGTAAAACGGTAAGGAATGCAAATTATCAATACAAATACAAATTAGTACATACATATTGATAAAACAGTGCCATCCATGACAACATTATGAGGGGCACTAAAAACTCTGTCAAAATACACCATTTTCTATTAAAATATCCAAACATTTTCCGGGGGTGGCCCCCGGACCCCCCTTTTGTTGGGGGTATTCCATACCCCCAAACCCCCCCGGTGTCCAAAGTCACTGAGTCCAAAGTCCATAATTGTAAAGTAACCATTGTATTAAAAATTAGAAATTCAATTTGAAATAATAAAATACTAGACCCCTCTTAATATTCACCCATCACAAATGGATTCTTTTTTTATTTTTTTATTGCTGATGATGCCCACATGACTTTGAGACTTGTGCGTGAGTGATGAGGTGAATGATCACACATAGATAAAAAATTATAAAATGTTTCAAATAACTTGTAGGTGAGTTCAATTGCCCCCAAAACCCGAAAAATTTCAACTTTGAACTCCCATATTCCATAAAATATTTGATGAAAGAAATTATTTCTCGTGGCAATAGTTAGCATTTCAATACCTTAATAATATCCAATACAAAAAACTTCGAAAAAAAATTATGACTAAAAATCATGCGCACAGCCTTAAACGACAGCAAGCTGAAGTTGTGACGCCCCAACCAACTGCGCTAAGCGGCCCGCCGATTCTGAGTGGTAATATTAAATTCTCAAACCGCCATTATTCAAATACAAGAGCAATAATGTACCTCAGTTCATAAACACCTCAAATTGCAATCTATACAACTTGAAAATTATTTTTCGAGGAATAAATATTCCATGGCACTGTTTTTGAACTGCATATATGATTATATTGAGTTATTACCTTCTCTTTCAATTTCTAGAAGCTTTGAGAAGATTTTTACATTATTGATATTGATAAATGATACCTATAGCCTGCAATAAATTTATTTCACTTCAACAGTGAAAAAATCTTTCTGTTGAATTTAGGAAGCTGAAGTCACATTTGTTCAAATAGGACTCATTTTTTCTGGGAATTGATGTACCATGAATGTGACTTGAATTGTGTTGCAATGCACAATTATGTTAGTTTCTTCTCTAAATTCTCACTCCAGTTTCAATACAGTTTTTTTTATCATAATCAATTTTTTGATGATTAATTCTCTATTTAATTCTGCTAGTACATATCTTGTTTTGAACAAAATTATGAGAAAATTTTATTTATTCGTCTTATCCCAAACAGTGAGGCAATTGTATATAAAAGAACTAATCAAATATATAGGACAAAAGAGTAGCAACTTGAATTACATCAGTGATAAATTAATAAACATGTTTCCAGAGGAATATCTGGACCAAACTTTGAATTTCACTAAAAAAAGTATGAGCATTCAAAACTGGATAGAGTAATTTTCTCTTTGAAATTGAATTTTTGGAAAGGGTGGCACAGATATAACATATTATTTTGATTCTGGATCAATAGTTGGAAATAATGAAGAACAGAAAAAAAATTATTGAATTAGTCTAAATAGTAACGGCTTCAGCGGACAAGTTTAACTTTTGCCGAAGTCAACCAAATTATGTATTTTAAATAGAAATATTGTATAAGTACTAAAAATACTAACATAGCTTTTTTTACATTGCATCATTGTACTGTCATTGTCATGTTTTGCATTCTTTTGTGTTTGGTTTTCGAAAAAAATATCAAATATTTCGAATTAAGCTATAACTTTTTATTTAAACTGGAATAACTCTTGTTTTCGTTTGTCTAAAGTCCAGATTACTCTTAAAAACTATTTGATTGCTCAGCAGTTCTCCATCTCTAGCCTACTTGTCCAGTCCCAGTTTAAAATCTATAATTTAAAATCGAAAAATCATTCTCTCGTTGGGCTCAACGTAAGAAATTAGATTTATTCTAAGAAATATCATTCAAAATTATGAAAAAAGCATGTATGGAAGCATAGGAATATATGAAGCAAAGGAATAGACGGTCAGAATAATATCACAAATAATGGAAATTTTGAAAATCATTACCTGCTCTGGTAATCCAATCGTCGCTGTTTTCTGTCGAAAATCTAAACATTTTAATCTCTTTCGTTCTAAATCTACTACTTGTACAGTTTTTGAATGAACATCGAGTTTCTGGCATTTTGCGAATTACGAAAATAAACGGAAATTTAAAGAAGTAGGTTATTCAAATGATTGAGCCATGTCAAAATAATCCGATGAAAAAATGTCAATTTTCAATCAACGGTGTGAGCTACACGTTTTCCGTTTAGTCAATGAATACGAGAGTGAGATGCTACTGGCGACTTCAATATAATATTATTGTGATAGGATAGGCTTTGGACGAGCATTCTATTCCTTTGTAGAGGAATTATTTGAATTACATTATTTGATGAATGAAATGACAGAGAAACGCGTCTATGAGTGAGAGAGAAGTATTTTGCACAACTTGGCAACAATGGTGAGAGTCACACACATGGAAGGCTCACTTACACACGCACGATTACAGTAGATACCGGATTTGCGGACGATATGCACTCTCGTGACAATTTCAAGCACTATCACGTTTCCCCAGTTGACTGTCTCATTATTATATTGTCTTTGGTGATATATAAATTGGGTAATTGTGCCGCAGATGTTAGCAAGAAAAAAATCACTTGAAACCTTCACCAAATTGTAGTATTAAGTTTTCTGATCACAATTATCAAGTTTCCAAGTGTCGGTCTCAATAAATTAATTAATTATTCAATATTAAAAACTCAAATTTTGAACAGAACCCCAAAATGATTATCTTTAGCAATTAACTTGAATTGAGTGTTTAGAATGCCTAAATCATTGCAACACAATAATTTGCATTCTAGTTTATGAATTATTTACTCATACAATTTATCTATTCAATAATAAAAGCATTTTCAATTTGTTCCATAATCTTATCACTTGATGCATTGCATTGGTTTTGGGCGCTTGGGCCTTCTATTTCTTTAGCTTATGAATTTTGCCGACTGTGACTAACGATGATGGATGATAATATCATAGAGTGCTATAGAATCTGAAACTGATGCTTTTGTTTCACTCTGAACTCACAGATATAGGCTATTTCTAAATGTAAAAATTTTAAAATAACAAAAAAATTATTGAAGAGATTTTTACTTTGAATGCATTATGGAATTAATGAAAACATAATAATGATCACTATAATTAATTAATATAGTGACATAATATTGGGAATATATTGATATTATATCACAATAAAAATCAATACCAGTTTCCATATTGATATGATATATCAATAATTTTGGTATTGATACTACATCCCTACATTGATCTTTATCATTACCGGTAAATGGAATTTTACTTGAAACCAAAACTTGATATTAAATATTTGTAGATTTTCATTTACCGGTAAACGGTAAAAGGCTCGAATGAACCAAAGCACACCCATTATTACCAATTAATTTCTTGGTGAAAGAAATCAATGTTTTTTAGCCTAAATAAACATTTAAAACAATTCGTCTATGATGTTATGCTTAAGGCACTATAAAGGCTTTTTACAGAGCCGTAGTTATGTTCAGAAGGTGAGTTTTTAATATTGAATAATAAATTAATTGAGACCGACACTTAAAAACTTGATAATTGTGATCAGGAGACATAATACTACAATTTGGTGAAGGTTTCAAGTGATTTTTTTCTTGCTAACATCTGCGGCACAATTACCTTTGACTCTATTATATGACATCTTGAATTGAACTTGAAGCCTTGAAGCATTCAAACTTGTGAGTCAATTATTAGTGTAGTGTAAGACACAATTATGCTCATTTGAGAAATACTGTTGAAAAATCAATTTAAATAGACAAAGACTGCGATTACTAGGTTATGAAATAATAAATGTCATACTATCAGCTCTAACTACTGTCAATGTAACGTATTGAGATAGTGACCATACAAATAATAGACAATAATAAGTTAATAGCAGCTAAGACTACGTATTTCAGCTTCAAAATAATTCATTTGAGCAATTATTGTTTTAATAAAATTTATAAAAGGAAATTATAAAATGATACCTGAAAGCCATTCACTCATCTAGTTTCTGTAGGCTATATTTGCTCATCTGTGATGAGTAATATCCAATAAGGACTCACATAGCCAAATTCGAGGTTAGGATTTTGGAAGTGCTTGTATATTCTGTTTTACTCTTATTTTTAACTTCTTAATTTATATTTTGCTAATCACAATCACTGTTCATTCTCTCAAGCACAAATTCTTGAAGATATCACAATAATTTCTTAGTTTTTGAGGCACACATGCTTGGAAGTTATCAATATTGCAAAGTAGGATTGATCGATTATAATCTTAAAGTTTTGAATTTTTTGTCCCAAACTAATTTTTATGAACTGTTTCAAATTACACCTTTTATCTTTTTTCTGTGTATTTTGCTTGCTATTATAAGATTCGTTCTAAAAATCATGATCTTTTTCATGAGTGTCTGCAGGGTGACTAGCGACCGGGAAAACCGGGAAAAGTCAGGGAATTTTTAAATTCTGTAAAAGTCAGGGAAAAGTCAGGGAATTTGAAAAAATATCGGGAAAACTTCGTAGTAATTATATACCTGATAATAATTATACTAGTGAGCCCTACGGGCGCTTCCAAACAACTAATTTTGGAAAGGGAAACTCATTTGCGAAGCTTATCGTAGGAGAAGGAGGTAAAGAAAAATGGCTGTTTTGAAGATACTGATTTAGTTAAAATTCACAAGACATCTATCACTTAAAGTTCAAGTTTATCGTTGCTCTGATACACAGATTTATGCTGTCCCATGTAAGGTGTAAAAACCGGTTACCAAGGATGACAAAAAATGTTCAGTGACGTTTTTGAAATGAGGCCTTTGATTTCGAGATATATTGATATTATGACTTTTTGAGATACGCTCACTTCCCGCCATTAAATGCTCAATAACTCAAAAACGACTGATCAGATTGGAATTATGATGACATTGTTGGAAAGAGCACAAAATTTCGCTGAAGATACACGTATTTATAATTTGTAACCCAATCATTTAGGGGGTGTTTTAGGGGTCAAAGTACAAAAAAGTGGATTTTTCTAAATCTCGCTGAAATTTCAAAGGTTTTTACACCTTACTTGGGACACTCTGTATATCGGGGCAATGGAATTAGTGTATCTATAGAGTAGGTGAGAGTGTTGTACCTTTGAGCACATTTTATATTTTGGCTTCTAATAACAAAACTATGCATTTTTCAACGGAAACAATATTTTTCTTGACAACTGCATCAAGTTTTCTATCAAATATGATATAAATTCAACCTCATCCTTTGGTATCAAAAAATAAAATAAATAAAATTTGTAATTCTTGCAAGTGCTCCAAAGTAGGCTACATCATATTGATTGATGTACCTTGGAACCCTACCTTTTGTACCTTGGAACTCTCATGTTATTTGGAGAAATAATAATAGCCTACTTGTCAATACTTAACTCATTATTAAAATTTTTAATTATTACAAATGTCACAAATACATTTTTTCCATCCGTTTTTCTCACATCCTGCACAAATTTCATGTGCCCATCTCTTGAAGACTGCTGTGCACCTGATCCAATTTTCTCCAGACTGATCCAGTGCATATTGTTCATTACAAAATAGATATTCTTCTACAGCGCTGTCTTCATCATTTGTGTCAACTAATGGAGCCATATCATTGTCAGAATCATAAGATGAAGGAATAGGCCTAGGATGCGTCCTTTTCACACGTTCCGAGGTACACTATGTGGTTGTGTTCCCTGGTACAAGAGGTCGCCATTTTAAATAAATCTATTAAAGGGTTAGTTTAAGAGCATTATGAATAATGGAGTTTCACTCACCAATAGTTGTAGAATCAGTTGTCACATGAAGTTGAAAATATACAGCCCTCACAACATAAGAATACCAAAAAAAATAATAACTTTGAAAAAATTTTCTTTTGACTAGTTGAAATTTTGTTTGCCTAGCATACCTTTAATAATCATGTGATGCTGCTGAACCTCGAACTATACGAACATCTAGTGTTGAAAAACATAAAATTAACCACTAAATAGCCCCACTGGTTGAAAAACTGAAGTGTTCCAAGGTACATCATTCTCAAGGTACAACACTCTCCCCTTTATATATTTACCACATAAAAAAAGCTGTTTATATATTCATTTATCAGGGCAATGAAATTAGTTTATCAGCTGATAGAGATTCTATAAAAAGCCTGATCGCATTTATTCACCCACAGCTGATGATAACTCAATAAATAAATTAATATATTTTTAAATCTATTGCGAATTTCATATGGTGAAAACAACTATTTTCTATATACAGTAATATATAGATATATTAATGAAGGGCTGTGAACCTATCCTTTTGTTTCGCTTCAAAAAGGATGAAGGAGTGGGTCAATTTCATTTGCAAACGAACTTGATCTGTATTAAGGTTCTAAGAATGTGTGTTTCAAACTTGAAGTTGATTGGTCAAAGCGTTCGAAAGTTATTGTCGAACATACACACAAACCCAAAAAAATATAGAAAAAGCCGCGAGCCTCCAGTCACGAATCACAATTCAAAACTAAGAACTCGCTATGCTCGTTCAATTATAGAAACCCTCACATGAAATGCCCCAATATCGAACTTGAAATGCGTTTTTAGATGGGCAACCAGATAAATAAGCTACATAGGTAGGTTAACAAACATAAAATTGTTTTGATTATTCGGTAAGGTCTTTTTGTTTTTCATCTATGTAAAAGCCAAATAACCCTGATTCACTGACTCATTCATCAGCGTTTCTCGAAAACCACATGGCTAATTAAGTTGAAATTTGGTACACATGTCCCGTTGGGGCTCTAGATGCATGCTAATAAAGAATTCTGAAAAAATCCAGAAAATACGGTCAAGAGTGAAAATTATACATAAGAAGTATGGAGTTGTGAAATGAATAACTGTGCCCGTATCCATGACAACAGATGATCAACAAACAAAAGTGCTGGTTCGATTCACGATTTTGTACGAATTTTAAACCACCCCCTGGGGTCCAGGGGGGACTCTGCCCCCTGACTAGACGGTTAAGGCGAGCGAAGCGAGCCTGCCGGCTAGTACCTTATATTGGTCAGGGAAAATTGTAGAAAAGGTCAGGGAATTTTTGTAGCTTACTTTGCTAGTCACCCTGGTCTGTTGCCGCTTCTGGGAATGAAATCCACTCTTTCTTCTGGCATAGCATTGTCAAACAGCTATCTCAGTTACGATTTTCTCCAACATTTATCCAGCATTTCAACAATGTGACAGTCATTGACTGTATGGGACATGTCATTCCCCACACCCACACATAGTGAGTTGTCCATAAAACTCTACCTTTTTGAACTCTGCACATCTATAATAAATAAATGAAATTATTAGAATTAACGTGTGTCTAAAGCTTCACCTGGACATAAAAAGCCATTGAGAAGGACATTGATCATAAGGGACATGTAGGCACGACACACACATAGTGAGTACACACAAATTTACATGGAAAATGTATATGGCAATATTTTTTATTATACTATAATAATATGCACATTGAACTTCAGGATATATTCACTTTTCCTTATATTTCTTAAAGAAAAGCGCCTCTGTACCAAATAAATCACATTTATTGTGGTTACATATGGGCATAGATAGCGTCCATTTATGAATACTGAATTGATTTAAGATAAAAACTTTCTCATAAGAACTTCGACATGGAACTAAAAAAAATACCATAAATTATAAATGATTCTTCTAGCACCCTAGTAAGGGCGTGCCAGCCATGATTCGCACTAGTAATTTACCCTTGAGCCAGCTCTGCTTGTAAACCATGTTAATTTGTTTCTAATTTTTTTATATTGTTTTTTTTCAGACCTGATAACTCATCTTAAACTGCATGGACACCCCATCATAGTTTCTTCGCATAAAATAAGCAAACCTTGACTTATATCTTAATCAAAAGTTTGAAATGTTTTATTATTACCAACAACAAATTCTTATTTTAGAACAAATGAAATCGGTTATTATTAATATTATCATATTATTATAACAAATGTATTATTATATTGATATTTTTACTATTGTCAAATTTATACCATTGTATACCTTATATGTCAGTTATAAGGCCATTATTATCATTGAATAGTATATTAGTTCATGAAAGTTGATTCAACATAGACTAACTAACTACGATTTATAAGTTACAAATTTGTTATAATTCAATATAATCTTATATGATGTATCTTGTTTTGTTGAATAACATTTATACGTTATTGGAATAAATCTCTTATTGAAATGTATCAGTTCTATTGTTCTTATTCAGAAATACAACTAAGAAATATATCTCATCAACTCATCACAATTGACAGGTTGCGTGAAATTGATGTCTAACCTATGCATGCGCAGAGCTAATTTTATGAAGATAAACAAACCTGAAAAATGTTATGCAACAACTTTGAAGTGTTGTCAAAATTCTTAGCGTTTAAAAACTTTGACTCTAGTTTTTAATTTTCAAGTAATCCGTTCCTTGGGAACGCTCAAAGACACACACACATATATATATAATTATTTGATAGATATATATATATATACAGTGCGAGACTGAGCTCCGTATCCCTCGGAGGAATGCACTATGTCATCGCAAAAGCAATGCAATTGTGCGTCTCTGTGCGTGCTTCCGCGCTGCCCAGTATAGTATTCTTCGTCTCTCCTCTTCAGCCGTCAGGGACACGGAGCTTAGTCTCGCACAGTATATATATATGTATGTGTGTATTTGATAATTAGGAATAAATACATCAATTTACTGTTGTGGTCTTCTACATCATACTCATATTCTAATTCAATATTATGTAATGGTACTGCATCAGCTAGAAAGCAGTGTTCAATTAGCTATTTGCGTTCAGTCGTCATGAATTATTTTTATTAGCAAATCATTTTTCTATGACGGCGCGCGACCTTTATGGCTAAATTACATCAGTCGGTTAAATTTGATTAAAAATTCAGCTGATGGCTATCCAAACATGTTAATGCTTTTGTGTTCTATGTCATAGTTGAGCTCGATCAGACACTCAGCTGATGTAATTTATCTTAAATTGTTGCTCGCGTCTGTACAATGGGGGCCTCATGTATATAGTTCACGCCCCCAAATTAGGTTGCTATGAAATATTGCGGTGTTGCCTGATACGAGACGATGCCAGCAGCAGCTGATAGTAGAGAATTACCATCCTCAATACACGAATTGACAATAGTATTTTGTAACATGTCGCTGTTTTCTACAGAAATGTTTGCAGCTTTTTAGTCTGAAACAGAGAAATGCAAACTAGCTCAAGTTTGAGCTTAAAAAGTGTTTGAAACTTTTTATTTGAATGGCTAGTGATATTAAATTTGTGGAGAGTGGAGGACGTACCTGCAGTTACACACAAAACTCAGTTTGCAACACGAGAATTTTGTTTGAAACTCAACCAGTTTGCAAAAAGTTACTTTTTTTAATTGAAGACCTGCTCAAAGCTGTGAACTTCTGTGTGTATGCAGCTTAATTCATTAGACCGCTTTTATACAAAGCGTCGGTTTCCAATAATGAGGTAGATGACAGACGTCATCTAAACTTGGCATAAATGTTGTTGCAATTTGGCAATATGTGACGCTGGAACCCATTGACAGAGATGTTAGGAAAGAAACACTATCAATTGATAAACTCAAAATTGTCATTAGGTTTAATAGCTGTCTTCAAGTCATTCTTATTGGAATTTCCTGAAAAGAAACATGATTAAGCATGTATGTTAAATAAATTATCAACGAAGTTCAGGCGTGAGCTGTTGAATACCCTTCACGTCAGATATATGGCCTTAGAGTTCGAATTAAACATTATTTCTGAAGAGATATTGAAAATACTGGGACTCAGAAGATGAGGTGATTCTTGAACAGAAAAAGCTCAGATTACAGAAGTAGCCTATTAGCAAGTTGAAATGAAAAAATTTCATTTTCTGTGAAAGTGATTGTGTTCTATCCTGTAGGAATAGCTCTTAATGAGGTCAGGAATAATACTCCTATAAAGCCGTCTGCCTCTAGTTTTTTTTTCCTTTTTTTAAGAAGGAATCATGAAGAATAGTATCGAAAGCTTTTCTGTTATTATATTATGGAGAAATACAAAAGAAATTTCATGTTGGAGTTTAGGTTCAGAGAAACAGTATTTTTGTGAATTTTATTATGGTTTCTTCTGTATTCTTATTGATTTGAAAGCCGAATTAGTTTCTGTTTATTATTTCATATTTACTAGAATATTATAATACTGTTTTCTTAACTATTTCCCCCATAATTTTAGCAAAATTAATAATGAGACTGATTGGTCTGTAATTGTTTGGATTAGAGGGATCTCTTTATTTAAACAGTGGTTTTATCTTAACCGATTTAAAATGTTTGTGAAAATATCCTTGCTCATAACATTTATTGAAAATAGCAGCAAGTGGTGTCCAGATTATATCAGCAACGAGTACATTTGTTACTTAAATTATCCATTCCTGGCTACAAAAACTCTTCCAATAAAATTAATATGCTTTGGTATCATTCAATTACTTTTTATTGCATTAATGGAATGCTAATAATATAATTTAACTATGGAAGTAGCTGTGATTCCACTTTTGTACCATCACTAATTTACAATCATGATTGATTGATTTGTTGATCAAATAAATAACTGTGATTGGATTTTTTGATAACGTTTTCAGCCAAGTTATTACTTTTTTCAATATTGTGATTGTTACGCGCGCGTACCTTTAAACAGCTGTTGGAGCTATTTTGACTATTGAACTGATAAATCCTACAATAACAATCGAGTTTTGTGTAGCATTCTACACTTCCACTCGCTAATACTGATATAAACTGCGCGTGCAAATAACTGTTCTGATTTAAAGAGTGAGCAAAACTTATTGGGCGTATTTTACAGGAAGATGAAAAATAACAAATCAATATACAGTATTGCATTCAACAAATTCACTGAGAATACAATTTCATTTCCTACAACTGACAGTTTAATCTTTCTAATTCCTAATAAACAACTTCCTTGAGACTATAGTATATTGGTGACAGAGTATACAGTTGTAGAAAAAACTGAACTAGCGCTCCTATTTTAGTAAAAACAGTTTGTAAAGGTGCTTGAATTTGAGATGGTCACCAATGAACAGCGCCTGCTTTGTTGTGATGATGTGAGCTGGGGTGGGAGTGTTGCAGCTAGTCCAGTAAAGGCTTAGGTTGGTAGAAAAACATGTTTTCAAGAGAAGCATAAGTTTTATGTACTCATGTTGAAATTTATTCAATGCATCATGCGTTGTAAAACATTGCTTGCAATCGTCTTTTCAATAAACCCACATACACAAGTATGTACAATGCATTGTTAGTTTTTTATTCACTCTAGTTTGTACACTGTTTTATTTTTTATTCACTCTCTAGTTCTGAATCAGACACTATAAATGTACTAGAAATATGTATTATTCTTGAAAGATTATGCAGTACAATGTGCAGCAATAGATATATGGTACCGGTACCATAGATTGTTATCCAAGTACGTTGAAATAAGTTGACTAAGAGATGGATCGTACAAATCATAAAATATTGGTTTAATCAAGTAACATCAAGTATTTTAAGCACGATTCAATATCATGCAAACTGGTTATAAAGTCACTGGTTTCAACATAATGCTTCATATTTCATGATTCAAATAATGCAAATTGTCCCACTCAATTTTAATAATAGTTTTAAATTACCATTGAAAATTGAGTTTCAAATTTGCCAGTTCACACAGCTCAGTGTGCCAACGTATCAATCATTTCGGTTAATATTGTTCAACCATAGGCTAAAACCGTTCAAACCGCACTAGAGCTCACAAATTATCTTTTATTTATTTAAAAAATGATAATTATAATGAGTTTTATCCATCAGGAGTAAAACAAAGTAATGTGAGTGTACTCTCAATTTATAATATGCTAGATAGATCGATATATTAAAATTCTGCTGACACATTATTGCGATTATGAAAGAAGTCTCAGAAAGTCAAATGAATTAATTTTGTGTGAACAATCTATGAGTTTCAGCTCACAAATCTAAAAAAATGCTATCATTCAATATTGATTATTAACAGTAGCATTATTATTTGATAATATATCACTGAGAGGGATTTTATGCTCTTATAGGTTGGTGCATTCCTCATTCTATTTCTTATGAATCTGTGAATTCCGCATTCCATTAGTGGCGAGTTGGTCAACAGCTGATTTTATTTTAGATCGTAGTCCAGTTGGTCGTAGTCCAGTTGGTATACACCCACACAGTAGTTCTCGAGCCCCTACCATCCCTATAGCACTATACAGTCTGCAATTCTGCAAATTGAGAATCGGTATCGGCGCCATTTTAGGGGAGCTTTTGAGCGGCAATTCAAAAACTGTATTGCAAGAAATGAGAAAAAGTACGGTTTGATGATTCGAATTATAATCTTAACAACCTATAACTCATTTCAAATTCACCACTGTAGTGTTCCCAAAGGTTCGTATCCCAATGAAATGGACAAATATCAATATTATAAATCATGGATAAGGTTCCACATTGTTGTTTGAGTCATAGACTGAGTTTTTAAACTGCAATCTTAGGTTTGTTCCAATGATCAAAATAATAATGTTCTAGAGCCTTCTTCAGGAACTTCCGCCACAATTTATTATTGGATTAATTATAAAATGAATCAACACTCTTATTTGAGAAATGCTATTTCCTAGATCATTCCACGTCTGAGAAAAGTACCAGTTCACTGATTCCAACAGCGACTCACTAGATGGCTTGCTTACAACAGCAGTCTGTATCTAATAATATAACTTACTATTATACTATTATCAGGGTGATCATGTAAAGAATGTTATTATTTAAAGATGATAAAGTTATTTATATAGGTCCTAATAGCAAGCGTATAATATATAAATATATTGATGCAGCTTGCTAGAAAAGCTCATTAAAATAGACAAGTGAAGGATTTATGGAAACCTTTTCAGGTTCTTTCTTAACCTTTTAGCCACCAACTCAAATATTTTTCAACACAGTATTACTATTATCTATTATCATAATTATACGAGCCGAGTAGGCTAATAATACGAGCACTGAAATTGTATAATTTATAGGTTCTGCTTTGAGATCATCCTGATTACCATTAGTAATATGTTGTATAATTTCAGTAATTTAATAAGACAAACCAAACCTGTCATTATTATAAAGTTATAATCAACTTCACTAGATAAATCATTAATCTGAGGCTTGCACCTGCATATATACCATCAGTTCTTATGGTTCTATCATTATGATGGAAAATTTCAACCGTTTAAGTGTTTCATATTGAGGTAGAAGTAGATAAACCCCATCATTGAGTTAGTTTCATGGTACATCTATTCAGCTATTGATGTTGAGTAGTTGGAAGATAAATAATAGGTTTTCAGCCCACTGTTCCTCTTCCAAAATTCAACAAATAGTTCAAAATTAGAGAACATGTATCACTCTATTATTGAAATACATTTTGCATTGGAAAATGAGTTGGGAATTTGGAAAAAAGTTTGGTTGCACACAATTTTTATAAATAATTTACGATGTTGAAGATCCATCTTGTTTCCACTAATGTATAATAAATACTTAAACACACTCAAGTGGAAATTATGACTCACGTTATGGCGTGACGGCCGTTTCACTATGATGTTAAGAGCATCATCAGATGACCCACAGTACACTTATATGCATGAGTGCACTGTGGGTCGTCTGACGATGCTCTTAACATCAGCGTGAAACGGCCGCCACGCCATAACGTGAGTCATAATTTCCACTTGTGTTTTTATTAAATAATTTACACATATATTTACAAATAATTTACTTATTTGCACATTATTCTATTTTTTTTTTGAGGATGAAGCCCACATAGGTCTGAGACCTGTGCGTGGGTAATGAGTTGGATGATGGTGATTGATGAGTTGGACCTACAGTTTTAGGTGGGTTCCGAACCACCGGTTGAACAAATATACAAAGCAGCTATTTTATACAATTTTTTATCGGTTTATTCATTTCTGAACATTATACATTCATTCAATTTGTTTCGTATGGATAGGCCTACACTTCGTTTTTCATTTTCTAATTTTTTTTTAGGAAGATGAAGCACACATAGGTCTGAGACCTGTGCTTAGGTAATGAATTGGATGATGGTGATTGATGAGTTGGACCTAGGCCTACAGTTTTAGGAGGGTTCTGAACCACCGGGAAGTGATTTTACAGCAGAGATAATAATCTTTTTTGCTGGCCAATCCAATCGGTCACCCTTACAAAGAGCGCCCAAGACTTTCGTAGCTTATCTCTGATTGAACACATACCTGCTACGGCACTCGGCTATCAGATCACTTCCCATTTTGTGATATGGAACATTCTAAGTCTAATGTAAAGAGACCCTTGCATTTCGTAACATTATTAGTACAGTTGAACGCAGCACAAGACTTCACCATATGAATTTTGTCGGATAAATACAACTGGTAATAGCAAATACTTAATTCAATTTTTTTTTTGTAGAACTTGAGTGCTTTGAACAACGTAAACATACAGACGATGCTCCCCGGTAATGGCGTCTCAAGTCAGTTTCAATTTGCAGAGCGATTCTAGCGCTGTTGCTCCTTCTAGTGAATATTATTATAACTTCTTTGGTAGTTCTTTGCTCTTTTATCTCGGACTCTAGGCTCTTTTACGCTTTGCTCTCAGCTCCACTATGCACGTAGTCGCCTAGTGCCATCGACCTTTTAAGCCTCGTCCAGACGCAATGATATATCGCAGCAATCTGATCGTTACGATGATCAGAGCGTATGGACAGGAGATCACTGAGATGTGTCAGGGTTGGACGGTTGATGGAAAATTGGATAAATCTGGCAACGATATCGTAAGGTTGGAGCATTAAAGCCTTGTTCCATAATGAACTGCGTTGTTAATATCAACTTTTTCAATCTTATATTGAAACTGACACTGTTTTTCCCTTTTATATATTGTTTTACTCTCTTTCATTGGAGATTGTTTAATAAGTATTTCAAGCAAATGTCAATGCCCAATTTATCGCAACAATATGTTGGTGCAATCAGATTGCTGCAATATATCGTTGCATCTGGACGAGGCTTTGGGCACCCATGAACTCAACCAAAGTCGATGATTTGGTTGATGATAGGGTGGCTGAACTGAAGGAACGGGAAGACGACAGAGTGAGTCGACGACAACGTTGATCGATTTTTATCTAACGCTGACGACAGAGGCGTTCTATTTTCTATTAACCTGAGTAGCCCCAGTCTGTCGGGTGCGTGCAGTGACAGACGTGGACAATTCTTATGACTTCACCACCCGACAGAGTGGACCAATTAGGTTCACAATATCGATACAGGCAATATGTCGACAGTTCAACTTTAGTTTATTGACCTAAACAACATAAAAAACTTGATTTTTGATTGGCAGCTCTGTGAGTTGGTGTAGGTCTCTATAAACACTGAAATAAAGTATAATTTGATGAATGAAGTCTACGAAGAGCCTCAAGTTGGTGTTATGTGAGTAATATGAGTCATCCCCAGTGGGTGGGGGTAGTAGAATTGCACCCACAGTATCCCTGCTTGTTGTAAGAGGCGACTAAAAGGGCAACTGTCCGTTGACCTCATTATCCTAGAAACCTATCCTTTATCCTGCTCTTCATCCCAGCCCATCCCTCCACCCTTTCCTCTATCTGTTACAGGCCAACCCAAGGTGTGATGTGAACTGTGCTTATGGGTGGATGGCACTGGGCCTTTTGTACGGTGTCTCTAACGGTGCCTGCAGGACACCAGGCGACCTCCTGCAGTATGTAGCCTTGCCCGGGCATGTGGGGCTCTGTCCGGGTTGACTCCACTTCCCTAGCTGCTCGTGGGAACCACATGAATTTCCAAAATACAAACGAACCAGAACCAAACCCTAAGGTAACTCCAGAAGTTGCCTTGCCCTCAAACCCATCAGGATCCGCCCCATCAGGGCAGGTTCCTCAATTTGAATCAACAGTCAAGGACAATGCCCAGGGTCCTTCAGATCAATCTACATCACAGTAAAGCAGCCTCGGCTGCTTTCTGCCAGTTCTTCCTCAGAGGGATTTGACCTGGCACTGATCCAAGAACCATGGCTTCACCAAGGAAGGGTTGCAGGCCTGGGCGATACCAAGGGTAGGTTAATTTACTGTACCTCTCTCAAAAATGTCAGAACCTGCATACTTGTGAAGAGAGGTATGGACTGCCTAACACTCACTGAATTCTGTTCCAGAGATCTCACTGCGGTGTCTATAACCTGGAGCAATGAAGGCAAGGAATGGAGCACAATTGCAGGCTCGGTTTACTTGCCCTATGACTCCGGGGACCTTCCTCCATCAAGAGAACTCGAACTTCTGGTGGAGTCATCTTGCGCTGGACAACTCCTTTTAGGTTGTGACGCCAAGCTCATCACACAATCGGATGGGGAAGCTCTGACACTAATCCAAGAGGTGAGGCTCTCCTTCAGTTTCTCATATCTAATAATCTTTATGTCTGTAATGTTGGAAAACCGTCTGACGTTTGTCACATGAAATTGAAGTGAGGTTATTGACATTACACTTTGCTCAGAAGAACTCCTTAGGGCCATTGACAATTGGCATGTAAGTCATGAGGCCTCTTTGTCTGACCACAGGTACATCTGTTTTAACCTGCAAAGTGAAGGCAGCTCGTCCTGCTATCGAGATCTGAGGAGAACAGATTGGTCACTCTATAAGTCTGACCTCCTGTCTCAACTTGGATCATTAGGCAGGAGGGTTGCCTGCTTTGCAGACATTGATCAGATTGCTTCTGATCTTTAGAATGAAATCATAAGCTGCTTTCAGGACAACTGTCCATTGCGGTGGGGAAAGAGTCGTACTAATACTAAGTGGTGGACTGCTGACCTTGACCGCAGAATGGCGGTTGTCAGGAAGCTTCATAACCATTGCAAATGGAGCCCTATCTGGGAACCATACTACAGGGCACTCACAGAATACAGCCTTGCAATCAAGAAAGCCAAAGAGAACTCTTGGAGACTGTTTACACAGGAGGTAAATAGTCTTAGGGCGGCAGCAAGACTGCAGCATGTCTTAGCTTCAAGCCCAATTGGCCTTCTAGGAACTCTGAGGTCACCAGGGGGACAATATACCACTGGAACTGGTGGAAGTCTCAAACTTCTCCTTGAGACTCACTTTCCAGACTGTGTTTTTCAGGGTGCTTGCTCAGGCATGTCCGGCAACAGCGAAATGGGCTCATGGCCAAGAGCTGATCATGGAAGCTGGACTTTAGCCAGACGTATTGTCACACTTTCCAAAGTTAAATGGGCCATCTCCAAGTTTGGCCCATTCAAATCTCCTGGGGGGGACGGTATCATACCGGCTATGTTGCAGCAAGGACCGGAAGCTCTCTTGGTCCTCCTGTGCGAACTCTTCAGAGCAAGTCTGGCTTATGGGTACATCCCTCAAGCCTGGCGCCTCAGTAGGGTGGTCTTCATTCCCAAGAGAGGAAGAGCAGACTACTCAACTGCAAAATCATTTCGCCCCATCAATCTCACATCGTTTCTCTTGAAGACGCTGGAGAGACTGGTGGAGAGACATCTAAGAAAGGGTACTCCTCTTCATCGGAATCAGCATGCCTATCAGCCTGGTAAGTCCTGTGAAACAGCCCTGCATCAACTTGTGAGCAGGGTGGAGGACAGCCTTGCTGCCAAGGAGATTGCTCTATGCACCTTCATGGACATTGAGGGTGCTTTTGACAATGTTACTTACACGGCCATGGTCCGGGCAGTGCATGGGCGTGGTCTTGAGTCTGCTATATGTAGGTGGATTGAGGCCATGCTCCACTCCAGGTGGATCAGGGCTGATCTTCAAGACAAATCGATGGTGATCATACCTGCAAAAGGTTGTCCGCAGGGAGGTGTGCTTTCTCCTCTTCTGTGGAACCTTATGGTGGATGGTCTCCTTTGTGAACTCACTAGTAGAGGCGTCTTTGTCCAGGGCTATGCAGACGACATAGTCCTCATGGTACAGGGAAGGTTCACAAATATTGTTGCTGATGTCATGAACGTCAACCTTCAATTTGTTAATGACTGGTGTCTTGGAGAGGGACTAAGTATAAATCCCTCAAAGACTGTAGTTGTTCCGTTTACAAGGAAAAAGAACCTGGAGTCTCTCTCCCGGTTGAAACTTGGACCAACACAGCTCAAAGTATCAGGTACAGTCAAATACCTAGGGCTGACTATCGACTCCAAGCTGACTTGGAACAATCATTTGAATAATATACTGCACAAAGCAAAATGGGCGCTTATGACGTCCAGGAGATTTGCAGGCTCCATGTGGGGGATCAAGCCTCACATAGCGCTGTGGCTCTACAAGGCAGTAATAAGGCCTCAAGTCACATATGGATCACTAGTCTGGTGGACAAAGGTGAACCAGATTACAGCCACAGCCAAACTCACAAGTTTACAAAGGATGGGCACACTCCTAGTCACTGGAGCTTTCAGGAGCAGCCCATCAGCAACTCTTGAAGTTGCTCTTGGCATTACTGCCCTTGGGTATTTTTATCAAGGCAGAAGCACGAAAATCAGCCTATCGATTGAAAGTCGCAGGCCAATGGAGGGAAGGCCTGTCTGGAACAGGCCATTGCACAATCACCAAAGCTGTTGCTCACAGCCCTGTGCTTGAAATGACTTCAGATGTCATGAGTATGGAGATGGTTTTCACTAAACCTTTTTCTGTTAAATTCTGCTCTAGAGAAGAGTGGAGGTCTGAGGAAGGGCCCTATATCAGGAGAGGCAGCCTTGTCTGGTATACAGACGGCTCTCTCATTGAAGGAAAATCTGGCTATGGGGTGTACAGTGAATCACCCAGAACAGAAATCTGTGCAAGTCTGGGACAATACTGTACTATCTTTCAAGCAGAAATTTGGGGCATCATGGCTTGTGCCAATATAGGCATTGCCAGATGCTACTGTGACAAACATATAGTAATCTTGTCAGATTGTCAGGCAGCCCTCAAGGCTCTTGACTCTAATGAAATCAAGTCAAAATTGGTGTGGGAGTGTCACAAAACACTCAGCGAGCTTGCAACATGCAACTCTGTGCATCTTGGTTGGGTACCTGGCCATGTAGGCATAGGTGGCAATGATTGTGCAGATGGGCTTGCTAAGCGGGGTTCCAGTATGTCATTCTTTGGTCCAGAGCCAAGCTGTGGCATAAGCAAAACAACTGCCTTTCACACAATAAACAAATGGTCCAGGGACTTACACCACCAGCAATGGCAAGGTCACTCAGGTCAAGCACTTGGCAAAAGGCTGCTAGCAGACACAAGCTCCTACTTCACCAACTGGCTGGTGAGGCTGGGTAGAGGTCAGATCAAGCAGTTGATTGCTCTGATAACTGGACATGGCCACTTCAGGAAACATCTCCACACAATTGGACTCAGTAATGAAAGTCAGATGTGTAGGCTTTGCAATCAGTCTGAAGAGACTGCCAAGCATATCATACTGGATTGCGAGAGACTTGGGGCAAGGAGAAGGGCTCTGTTTGGCTGCAAACAACCAGGTGATGAATGGGACGTTAGCATAGGGAAAAAACTCCTGGATCTTGTAAAGGGCACAGGTATTGGTTCACCCAACTCCATTATTAATGAGTATAAGACAAGTAACATCAACAATAATTATACAATCTTATGCACTAGTTACCATAATTATTACTACATCAAAATCAGTTGAGGTGAGGCTCAATTTTGATTTGAAAGGTAAAGGAACTCTTTTACACTATAAAAAGCTTTATCAACTAAATATTTTTATTATTTTTATGATTTCTAAATATTATTCACGAATGTTTTGTAAAATTATCAATTTGGAAGTCAGATGTATTGAATATTTTTACTTATCCTATTCTTTGTAACTGCATAGAGTAGGCTACACTATATATAATTATATTCTATCAGCAAATTTAATGTATTAAATGTAACTAACTTATTATTTTGTCAAATAATATAGTATTGAGTAATCACTAATCTCAGTTATCAATTACGTTTCAGTAATTCAGAGGTGTTAGTTTGTGAGCCTGACTGATCAGTTATATCAATTAAATTTCAGTACCGGTAGTTCAGAGGTGTTGTCTGTGAAGATTTGTTTTAATGAACTTTAATATTCAATTCTATCAAATATTTTATAAAATATATTTCATAAAAGGTTTGACAAATATTTTATTATATCAAATTTTTAATTGACAAATACACAAAAACAGAATTTATTAATTTCGAATCCCTTTTAAGTGCTAATAATTCATTCTGAAGACTTTTACAATGGTGGACATTGACAACAGTATTAAATAGCAAATTGAATGTATTAAATGTTACTAAATATCAATGTCAATGTCTGCCATTGCAGAAGTCTCCAGTATAAATTAATAGCACTTGAAAGGAATTCAAAATTAATAAATTCTGTTTTTGAAATGATGCATTTATGAATTTCTTTGATGACTGCATTTGTGATTTTATCAAGGATGAAATGGTATGGCAGGTTTGCTAATTTATTGGTGGTGAAATTGAATTGTCTATCACAAACCATCAGTCTAGATCTATCAGCTGCAGAAGTTATGGTGGTTGGTCTTAAACTGTATGGCACCTGATGTTGTTGAAATTAGTAAGTTTTATTTTTGTTAATGTAGAGAATAATGATTTTCATGCAGAACTGTTCTACTGTTAGCTCATCACATTCCCAAAATGTGATTAGAAGAGCATTACTGGGAAAAGGCCTTGGTTTACCCAGTATCACTTTGATAAGATATTTTTGTATAATAAATCATTTATTTAAGTGTGTGTTCAAAGCTCCACCCCCGGCTTTGATACCATATACTGAAGAACACTTTGCACATAAGTATGCATAGTAAACCATTTTTAAATTTCTAGGTTTTCATATTTCCAACGATATAAAACTTGCAAATTTATTAGAAACTTCAATCTATTACATAAATTGTTGATGTGTAAATCCCATCTTAAGTGTGGGTCAAACATTTTGCCGAGGAATTTACTTTTTTACCACTTAAAATATGGAAACTATATCAATTAGTGTTGAGGTGAGGCTTAATTTTTATGTGAAAGGAACTCTTCTACACTATAAAAAGCCTTATCAACTAAATATTTTTTCAATTGATTTAATAATAATATATTTTGAAGACTTTAAAAACTATGGTAGCTTGTTGTAGAGCTTCCTACCAATATAACAAATTTTTGTTTAAATAAGATACTATGTTGTGACTTACCAAGTGATAATTTCCTTGGCTTCTTGTATTATAATAGTGTGTATGTCGAAATTTTGGTTCATATCACTCTTTTCTACATATTATAAAGTAGCTTCATACACATATATAAGTAAAAAGTACAGTTAGGAGAATAAGTATGTAAGTTGAGATGGGAAATAAATCAAATGCCCTTAAATATCAAGTCTTTTCACTGTAGTCTCTGTTATCAAAAGTAATCTGTGACATTACAGCCAAATCTTCCAATCTATAAATTAATACTCTTCATCTGCTAACTACTGTTTCTGGCTGGATACCATTCAATCTTATTGTTCATCTACATACGTAATTCTTCTCAAGTTTTATATATATTTTTATTTTGAAACCGATTTTGCATTTTTATACATGTTATGTTCTTTAAATTTCAAGAGTCCAATGCTGTATTTTTGGTATTTGATATGCTCACTCCCCAGTGGCATATTATCCAAAATTCGAAGAGCAAGCAAATTAAGGAAGTAGAAACTGGAACAACCAAACTAATATTAACTTTTTATGTGAATTTAACGACTTGCAGTCAAATTTGACTGCAAGTCATTAAATTCACATAAAAAGTTAATATTAGCAATGCAGTTCGTCATGGAGCAAGAAATCCAGGAACTAAACTAATATTTGGCAATTCACTATACTAGTAAGAATTTTAAAGGGTTGATTACATTGGGATAGTCACTCGCTAAGCGAGTAGCGAGTAGGACGTTACTGACCGACCGTGCTACAGCAGCTCAGCATACGAAGCCAAATTATATTGAACAAATTATTTCTAGAATCACCCCCATACTATGGAATTTCTAAGACAATAAATAATATTGCAACACAAAATTAAAATATGAAGTTTACCAACAATTATTCAATGAAATTTCATCAAAACAATACCGTATACAATATATCTCATCTGAAGTGTTATGCTGGCAGCCTGCATGTAAGTGTCGGCTTTGGCCACAATAATATTGTATTTTGGTGTTGGCTACTCTGCCAGCGAGTATAAATGTGACCAAATTCAACAGACAAATATTCATAGACAGGCTGTCTACTTTGAATTTGGTCACATTTATACTCGCTGGCAGAGTAGCCAACACCAAAATACAATATTATTGTGGCTAAAGCCGACACTTACATGCAGGCTGCCAGCATAACACTTCAGATGAGATATATTGTATACGGTATTGTTTTGATGAAATTTCATTGAATAATTGTTGGTAAACTTCATATTTTAATTTTGTGTTGCAATATTATTTATTGTCTTAGAAATTCCATAGTATGGGGGTGATTCTGGAAGATAAATTTTTAATATAATTCGTCTTGGTATGCTGATCTGCTGTAGCACGGTCGGTCAGTAACGTCCTACTCGCTACTCGCTTAGCGAGTAACTATCCCAATGTAATCAACCCTTAACCTATGAAAGATACACAAAGAAGTTGTGTCAACTATAAAACACCTTTTCAACACAATGAACAATATGATTTTGTTCATTGTTCATTGTTCATGTCCAGGCAAAACCAGGTTATGCAACCAATCTTCTGGCACGCCGAAGTCCGAAACCATATCGATTAGTTATAATGAATCGATAGAAAAAAATCGATAAGTTACCACATTCCTGAGTAGGCCCACTTTGTCGGGTGGGTCAGCGACAAAGGTCGATTCTGAATTCTTCCCCTTACGACAGAGCGGGCCATATTCCTAAGCAGACCCACTCTGTCGGGAGCGTGCAGCGACAAAGTTGGTTTATTTCTATTTCTTCATTAACCGACAGAGTGGACCAATTTCCTGAGTAGACCTACTCTGTCAGATGCGGTGATTGCGGTCTAAAATTCGTACGACGTTGTCGTCGACTTTCATTGTCGTCGAACAACTATGGCGCTCTCCCGGCTGAACCATGGATGAGATACTATTTATTTCTCAACAAATTCAAAATAATCAATCATAAATAATGTAATTGAAAATAATTTTCTCAGAAGCTGAATAATCCTTAGTTACAAAAAGCATAGATTTATATATACCATACACATACAGTAATATAATAATCATGAGATGCATAGAACGAATTATTTTTGAAACAAGCTCGAGAGGAGCAATCAATATTGGAAAATAATTATAATTCTTCGATATTTGTTCATTCAACCATTTAATTTTTCTATTAAATGACTATTTTGGTGCTCTATTATTTGGACTTTTGGAACAACACGTAGAGCGTCACTCTTTCTTTTCTTTTCTGTTCATTGCTCCAGCTGTCTGTGTTTTGTTATTTGTTTTTCTCCTGCTGGCGCTCTTTTATTTTTGAACATCAATTTTAAGAAACTAACCTAAACTAGAGAACCGTATGAGAATTAGAACAAAGTTTGTTTACTAATATCCTTTCAACTCAGTTCATAACATACTTTCCTCTCCGTGTTCTCGAAAAGATATATATTTTGTGTCGTGAGATATTTATATTTCGTTTCGTGCTCTTATTTTTTGACTGTGAACAAAAAATGGAACCAATCTTTGTTCGTAACCCTAACGAAATAAACAGTGAAGGCGAAGACGATGTTTGGGATGACTCTCTTTTAGTTAAGGCTTTTGATAAGGCTATAAGTGATGCAAAGGACAAAGTTAGGAAAAAGAGTAGTGTTTCTCAAGACTTTCGTTCGAAAAGGAGTGAAAAAGCTTGTTGGAAGAATGGAGATTATTGTCGTGCTGTTTTCTCTGATGGAGTCGAATATGAAGCAGAAATACTGAAGATTGCAAGGAATCAGTGTGTAATTAGGTACTTTGGATATGGTAACGAAGAAACGGTGAACATTAAAGACTTGCTCGTATCTCATGGAGAAGAAGCTAGAAATCATCAAGCTAGGATTGCTAACGGCGAAGGGCAATCAAATGGTTTTGACATGGAAATTGCAGAACCGATGGGGCTCGGACTACCAGGTATTCCTCCACCTCCTCCACCGCATATTATGAACGATTGTAACGTTAATGAATCAGAAGCCTTATCTGCCATGTTGATGTCATGGTATATGTCAGGGTATCACACAGGCTATTATCAGGGGCTCATGAAATCAAAAAAGAAAGACCATGAATAAGATTTTTTCAGAATGTTTTGACAAATATTTTACATAACTTAGCCTATTATTTTTCAAACACTTTTGCGGTTTTCCTATCTAAGTTGTTTCATAATTATCAGTAATTTAGGTTGGCCATTATATGTTTCATTCAACCAATTTTTAACGGTGAATTAATCTTTACAATTCATCTTGTTCGTGTTCCATAGTCAGTCACTGAATCGCTTGACTCTGTAAACTAAAGTAATTCCAAAATTCTGATTGAACAACTGTATTAAATTTCCAATAAAGCTCGATTTATAATAATAAGATAATAGCTTTGTTGCTTATTCTCGATAGATCCACCAATCAGTAATGTGCAAAGTTTTTGTATGTGTTTTATAAAGGTGGAGTTTGTCAGTCACTGAAGTAGACTCCGAGTTGCCAGTAGAAGGAGTGCTTTATTACCAACTTAATCATCTAAAATGCATGCTATTGTTGTATTTATTATATCTTCGTATTATAATAATCAAGTATATATTTAATAAGCACTTTAATAATAATAATAATTAAACATAGAATTATTTAATAAATCAAACATACAACATCTCCCTCCTTAAAAGTAAATTGTTAAATTTTCACAAGTGCAAAATAACTATATCCTAGCTTCTATTTACAATCTTTTTGGTTCACATCATATGATAATCTTTTAGGATTTCTGAGTACTCACCGTACTTGTTAACATAATTGTCACGTTCTTGAACATCATTATCTGTTCCTGAATTTGTAGGCAAATTGTCTACTTCCCTCTGCACCTGTTGTTTAATATTTGCATGAACCCTATTCCTTTCATAATGATTTCCATTTTCATCCTCTATAACATACGATCTGTACTACAATTTTTCATGTACCCTTTTGACCATGCAGAATTTGGCTGCTTTTTGAACATTACTGTTTGTCCATTTTTCAAATGAGGCAAAAATTTAGAGTTTTTGTCATACTGTTCTTTACTTCTTAGTTTGTTTGCAATCAAATTCTCTCTAACTTTCTGAGAAACAATTTTCGCTTGTAGAAATTTATGTGACATTGGCAATCGATTATTCAGTTTCCTACCGATTAATATCTCAGATGGAGATGGCAAATTTTGTGGACTTGTCGTTCTTAAATTTAAAAGTGCAATATGGATCCTCTCCTGAGTCATCACATTTTTTGAAAATATTCTTTACTGTTGGATCGCTCTGCTAATATATTTGACTTGGGGTGATAAGGACTTGAAGTAATGTGTTCAATACGGTACCCCATTTAATTTTAAATTCAACCGCACTATATACTGTGGACCATTATCACTAAATAACATTTTTGGAAGCCATGTCTTGAAAAGATAGACTTCAAATAGTGAATTACTGTCTTACATTTTGTATCTAGCAATGAAACAACTTCAATATAATTAGAAAAATAATCTACTACTAACAAATAGTTCTTATTTTTATAAAGAAATAAATCAGAGGCAACATGCTCCCATGACAATGTTGGTACATCTCTACAAATCATAGGCTCTTTACTGTTGGAATTTCTATACTTTTGACAAATCAAACATACAACAGTATGGAATGGTGTAGGCTATGGCAGAATGGAGCAGAATGAATACCACCATAACACAGCATGTGTTTGATTTTGCGATGATGATATTATCCTCAAGTATTGGATGCTCCACTGTGCTAGCACCCGAATGCTAATCAGGCCACTTTATGCACCCACTTGCTCTACTGACAGCAGAAAATTGGCGGGGGGGGGGGAACACCTGAGGGAAACCACCGATGGGGGAAAGGTGCCGGGGGGGATGTTGTATGGTCTAAAAAATTGTGATTTTGTGGCAATTTGACAGTGTTTTCAATTAAAATAAAACGAACTTTCTGTTTTTGAAAATCCTGCTTTCTGCTTGAAACACTTTTCAAGCAAATTAGTTTTAGATAAACAAATGCAATTGGTCACCTATTATCTGTAATGAAGAAATATTTTATTGTTAATACTACCTGATTCATGATGAAATGGATTTACAATGTCCATACTGTCAAACAGTAATTAAAACTAGTGGATACACAGTCAGATTGTAAATACAATAATTAATGTAGCAAAACATTTAAGTTCAATTCATATCTTAATTATCAATATGTAGAATCTTGATGTGCAGAACTGACCTTTTTGAGTCGCGGTGGATGCGTTTCGAACTATGTGGTTCTTCTTCGGCGCTTGGTCGCAGGCTGACTGATTCTCTAGTATGTAAGGTGGTGGTATTTCGCCCAACACATCCACTTCTCCCACTACCTCCCTACCACCATAGACCTTACATACTAGAGAATCAGTCAGTCTGCAACCAAGCGCCAAAGAAGAACCACAGATCATTAATTTAAGATATCAGCTATCATTATAATTGAAAGATCTTATTTCATGACTAAATAAAATGAATGCTAGGAGTTGATGTGTTACTTTTGCCAAAACCTACAAAACAGAAATTTTCACTGAAGTACAGCACAATTATCCGACTAGACACAGACTCAATCTTGGCTTTGACACACCCAGATAAACCTTAAGTTCATTAAATAATAACCCATTTCATCTGGTGCACATATTATATCGCAACCTTCCGAAGTCCATCCTGGATACGGGGAGGTGCAGTGTCTATGTATATAAAAAAAAGGTAGTCGATTGGCTGTTTGATGTAGGCCGGGAGGCTGCTGAGGCACTGATTCCTCACCCTGCACTTAATTCCTGAGCATTATTCAAAAACTGTCACTGCCTGGGTGTTTTGAGAATCTGCCAATTATTGTATTTACTTATAGTAGATTGATCATTGCTGGACTAGTCACTTTCAGTTCTTCAGGTATGGAATTTTTAATTATTCAAAATTACTACATATTTCTTTCATTTGTAATTAAAAAACAATTTGTATATTTTCCAAATTTTAATGATAACTCGTTGTGTAATATATTCAAATTATCTCTGACACTAATAGATAAGAATTCTTTCCTCACACACGAATCTGTAGTCCATGTGGGGAAATATATTTCTTTCTACTTTAATTGTATTTCTATTATTGATTGTAATATGTTGTCTGGAAATAAAATCAATTCAATGATTACATTTCATACTCAAAAGTAATTATTTTTAAAACACCATCTTCTTTTTAAATTTATCTTTGAGTAAAGCTCTTGTTTCCAGGGACAATTCATCAAACTATTGTTCCCTTTTAGCCCTTCTGCATTCGCCCAGGTATCAGATCATCATTGATCCTAAGTCTATAAATTTTGGACTCTTGACTGTCTGCTAACATAAACAATAGAAATTCATAAGAAAGTTAATTCCATTGTAGGGTATTTGTTTCTAGAAGGTATAAAAAAATAAAGGAATACAAAACTTCTTTAACCTTGTTAATTTGTTTAGTTATGTTCCAACAGAAATGTGCTTTTCAGTGTATCATTACTTATCACACAAAGCAGTGGCGTAACTACAGAGTCAATCTGGGGGAGGATGACAAATTATGTTATGCAGTTAGGGTTAGGCTCAAGACAATTTGGAGTAGTACACAGCAGGTGATGAAGGAGGAGTACTCTAAACAATAAATTAAGACAATATTCAATTCATGACTATTTATTGCAAAATGGGGGCTCAGGGGGTACTTCCCCAGAACGTTTTTAAAAGATTACCTCTATAAGACCAGATTTTAAGCGCCTCTAGGCGTGACTCCTCTAATATTTAACATTTCAACCCACATTATGTGTCAAAGTAAATTTTATCTAGTTCTGCATTATTGTCAATTGGAGATCCGGACCCTCATTGTATTGTAGTAAGAGAAATTTAAATCAGGCCTACTTGAAACTTTCCAATCGCTCCTGATTGGGATACCATATAGTATCATACCCAAAAAGAGTATTTTTTTGAAATAAAAATATACTGTAATATGAATGAAAATATGAATCTCTCTCTGTTTAATATAACAAAAAGTGTCATACTTAACTCGCCCAAGAAATTTTGCCAATGTCGCATGAAAATCCCGCACTCGGCTATGCCTCGTGCATGAACTAACATAGCAAAACGGTACTTTCCGGGCTAGTAACGTGATATACTATCAAAAGGAAGTTCAGGGTGTACACCCCCCAAAAAGTTTGAAAAATTATTCATCCAAAACTCCACACTTTAGTGGTTCCTGACTTCTTCTTTGACTCTTCTTTTGTCAAACATTTTCTCAAAAGGCCTGCTAAAATTATTCCAAAAATTCCTTTTTCTCTGGGGTGGGGATCCCACCGTAGTTGCTCCACTGACACAAGGGTTTAATTAAAAATGAAATTTACAAGAAAAATTATTTGCAAATTGAAAAAGTATTCTGTAATCACATGATTTTGAAAACCTCTGAACAAAATTTAGAGGATCTGGGGTCTAAGGCAATAATTAAGTGAATGTAAAGTAGGGCTAATAACACAAGACTGCTATTTCGCCACGTCAATCTTCGGCCATGTGTTCATAAGATGCAGTCAAGAAAACTGCAGAATTTCGGAACTGGCATGATTAACAGAACAAGTACTTCTTTTATTATATTACTCATATGCTGAGCATTGTAGCTTGTACAATATAAATATAAGTCATACAATATTCTTAAAATATAAACTAAGTCACACAATTATCTTAAGTAGCTCAGCCTACACAATATTCACAATAGAAAATTAATCGTTGGTATGGCATAAATTCCTCATTTTTCTCACTTGTCAGCAACTTTAAAAACTCTTGTACATTTTATTTCTGTTCTTATTTTTTCTCTCCTTTTTGCCCTTTATCTTCTTTCTATTTTTATTTTTTTCTTCGATTTCTTTTTTCAGAACGATCTATGTTGTTAATATTAACTTTTTATGGTAAATTCAATGACTTGCAGTCAAATTCAATGACTTGCAGTCAATTTCAATTGAGAATAAATAATATTTTTACTACTACAATATTTTAGCCTACGTGAGTGAAAATATTATTCTCAATTTAAAATTGACTGCAAATCGTTGAATTTACCATAAAAAGTTTATATTTTTCCTACTTCTTGTCTTCTCTTTCCCACTTCTTTACTCGTTTTTATCATTTCCCTTCCTTCCCCTTCACTACTTCTCTTTTTCTTCCGTGTTTGGGGGGGGGGGGCATTTTCCTTCCCCCCGCACCTCGTGGAACCGTCACTGTTTACAGACCTAAAAATATCTAGCCGACTTGCATCAGGGTGCCTACGCAGTGGAGTATCCAATACTATTCTCGAGTATTGCTAAATGAAACTCATGCTGTGAAATATTTTTTGACAGAATGAAGGAGTGTTAATACTGCCATTTCACAATATTTGTTCAATTTTTTACGAGTTTGAACTCCATTGTGCAAGGTTCAAGTAGCCTCCTCTTTTGTGTTAGAGAATTTGGTAATTCTGAAGTAAATATGGGTCACCTCTGATTTTCTTGAAATTCACATACAGGCCTATTATGCAGAACATTAACATAGAACATTAGAGCATAGAAGATGTAAAAATAACTGTTGCAAACACCGGGAAGTATGCAACAAATGAATTCAAAATTGTGTTTTTGACTTTTTGATTCTATGGTAAATGCTCCATCATTAATACATTTAAATTTCTGCTTATGAAAACAAATACTTATCTACTTGAAATTCGCATGTATTATACAGAATACTATTTGAAACACAAAATTCATAAAAATAAATTTAGTTGCCTGGAACTTTGTAAAAGAATTCATAAAAAGGACCGTTTTTCTAATATTAAATGATGTATCAAGACATAGGCCTATTACAAATTACCCATATCCAGTGGCGTAACGCTTTCCAATTGGCCCCCCCCCGCAACAGATTTTCCGGGCCCCTCTCTTCAAAATCATATAAATATCCCCCCTCACCCTTGCCACCCTCCCCCTTAAAAACTTGCATATTTTGTGGGCAGTTATCATAATTATGAAAACATCTTTTTATCAATCTAGTATTAAAACTGACACTGTATTTCACTTTTAAATAATGTTTTACTCACATATATTTGAGATGCTTGAGGAATGCATTTCACTTCTGAAAAGAAGCTTCGTCAGCCTGCCGCCAGGGGTTATGCTTTGTTGAGGTTGGGATGAGCAGCCATTATGTAGTTAAAAATTGCGTTTGATTTGAATTGTATTTGGTCATTGAGTACGTTGGTTCTATCTTGTTTATGGTGTTTGAATATTTCATATTGCTCCAGTGTATTTAGTTTGTGGCTTTTTTGGAATGTGTGTAGAATTTCTAAGTCAGTTTGGATGTTATTGTGTGAGTGTCCAGTGTTGATTAAGTGATCTGCAAATGTTGAGTCAGTGGTGGAATGTAGTGCTTTGATGTGTTCTTTATATCTTGTGTTGAATGATCTGCCTGTTTGTCCTATGTAGTACTTGGGGCATGTGTTGCATTTGAGCTTATATATTCCTGGTTTGTTGAATTTGTGAATTGTGCTGTTTGTTAGGTGAGCTGGATTTTGTTGGATCTGGTGTTTTAGGTTGTTTGTTGTTCTGAATGCTGTGTTAAATCCGGATTTTTGAAAGATGTGAGCTATTTTGTGTGATTTTTTGTTGAAATATGTGAGTGTGATAAATCTGTTTTGGTTTGCAGGTTTTGGATTTTTACTTTTCATTTTATTCAGGATTTTGTCTACTAGAATGGTGTTGTATCCGTTTTGTTGTGCTAAATATTTGATTGTGTTGATTTCTTCTTGGTGGTCAGCTTGTGATAGTGGAACATTTAGGAGTCTATGGATCATGGAGTTAAAAGCAGCAAGTTTGTGTTGATTTGGATGGTTGGATGAGTTGTGAATGAGTGTGTCTGTGAGAGTTGGTTTTCTGTAAATTTTGAATTTGTGCATGTTATTTAGCTTTTTGATAGTTAGGTCTAAGAAGTTTAAGGTGTAGTCTATTTCATATTCTGCTGTGAATTGCAAGTTTTTATGGGTTTTGTTCAATTGTGTTAGGAGTTGTTCACACTGTCTTTGGTTTCCATTGTAGAGTACAATAATGTCATCAACGTAGCGGTGCCAGTAAATTATTTTGTTTGAGTGTTTGGTGTTTTTTAGTATTTTAGTGTTCTCTATGTGCTGTAAAAATATTTCTGCTAGGATGCTGGAGATTGGGGATCCCATTGGTAGACCTTCTGGTTGGGTGTAATACTTGTTATTGTGGGTGAAGTAGTTTTGAGATGTGATGATTTTCAATGTCTCTATTAGTTCTTTTGTGTGTTCAGGTGGGTTGTTTTGTGCTTTGAGTATGTTCTCTATTATGGAAATGGTTTCAGTTACAGGAATGTTTGTATACAGGTTTTTTATGTCAAATGATGCTAGTGTGGAATTATGTGGGATGTGTGTATTTTTTATTTTGTTTATGAGGTCTGTGCTGTTCTTTATATGAGATGAATGATTGATATTGATGAGTTTTCGTAGTTGAGTATCTATCTGCTTGGCTAATTTGTATCCTGGTGCTTTTCTGTAATTTATGATGGGTCTGATTGGTATGCTTTGTTTGTGTATTTTCGGTAGGGCTTGAAGAGTTGGTGCAGAAGGGTGAATTTGCTTCATATATCGTTTATCTGTTTCATTGAAGAGGTGTTTTGTTTTATTTATAATGTTTTTTACTATGCTCTGGAATTTGGGTGTTGGGTCTCTTTGAATTTGTTGGATGTTGTTGTTTTGAATGAATTCATCTACTTTTCTGTTTAAATCATCAGTGTGGATTATGACTGTGCTATTGCCTTTGTCTGATTTGGTGTAAGTTAGGTTGTGTAGTTCTGCTTTTTGTTGTAGTGATTGAGCTGTATTGATTTCAGAGGTGTAATTTTCTTGTGTGTATTTCGGTGTTTTGATGATTTTTAAAACGTCATGTCTTAGGTTATCTTGTTCTTCTGCTGTTGCTTTCTGAATATTGGTTTCTGAGTCTATAGCTTGTTTCACCATGGTGTTGAATTTTTGTGTGGAAGGTAGGTTATATTTTAGTCCTTTGTTGAGGAGGTTCTTTTCTGTAGGAGTGAATTGTATCTGTGTAAGGTTTACTGTTCTTTCATGGAATTTGTGTGAATTTATTATCAGTTTCTCTTTTGGTTGGAGGTTTTGGATTTTAAGGTTATGTTTTTCATGGATTTTTCTTAATTTGTGCTCCACCCAGCATCTCAAATATATGTGAGTAAAACATTATTTAAAAGTGAAATACAGTGTCAGTTTTAATACTAGATTGTTCATTAAGTATTTCGTCATGGAAAGCATCACAGATCTTTTTATCTATTAAATTTTAAAATTCAATCATGTTTCAAGGGGAGAAAGATGGAAATAGTTGAGAGTTGATTATATTGTAAATAATTAATCTAGAAACCTTGAAATTGATGTATTCCATAGGATCCACATTCACATCCTCCTTGTTAGCACCTTCGCTCTTTTCCGTTTAGTTTTGAATCACTCTGTATATTAATTTCAGTCTGGGCACGGGCTATTTCTTGTAAAAATTTATTTTCATTCCGGGCCCCCTTATAGCCCGGGCCCCCCGCGCCGTGGGGTCTGCGGGGGTGTACGTTACGCCACTGCCCATATCAACAATGTTGATTGTGTTACATTGATCATGTCTCATACTGTATTTCTTAAATAAATGTTATCCTAATACTTATGTTATTTCAATAAATCTACTTCATTTCATTAGTAAGGATTGTTATTCACATAATTAATACTGTGGAAGAAGTATCAAGTGTAAGTGTAGATCATCTGCCAGGTTCGTTTTCTTCAAATTTATGGTTATAGGTATACATACATATCCATGCTGTACCATTCCATGTCATGTAGTGATAAAAAAGAATGAGAAGCTGATAAGACAATGCAAAGTGATAGAAACACACTGATGATTCAAATTGTAAAGCCCTTGTAAAGGTAGCATTCTGATCTCAGCAGTCGCTGCCCGGCAGCCGTGACCATGGCTGCGCCTACTGATCTTAGGGCAGAGTCACTCTTCAAAAATCTCTTAATACAGGTATTAGTGATGCAAACATGTGGAATACTGAGAGGATTCAGAACGAATTAAAATTCCACCCAGTATCCCAAGACGAGTTGTCAAATATCATTAATAGTTTAAATAATAAAAAAATGTAGGAATGGATGGGGTATCAAGTAAAATTCTGAAAGAATGTAAAGATCAATTGTTAGACTCTTTGATTCATCTGATCAATCATTCATTAAAACAAAGTGTTTTTCCAGAAAATTTGAAAGAGATCTTCAAAAGTGGTGATAGAGAAAAGGTGGAAAACTATAGGCCCATTAGTATTTCAAATGTAATAAGTAAAATTATTGAAAGAGTAGTTCTAAATAGGTTACTTCTGCACCTTCAAGAAGCTAACTTTATCTGCGATGAACAGCATGGATCCCAGAAAGGGAGATCAACAAAGACAGCCATAGTTTCTCTAGTTGAAAAACTAATAGATATAATAGATTCAGGTGATAAAGCTACTGCAATCTTCTTAGATCTGTCAAAGGCATTTGATTGTGTTATTAATCATAGAACTTTATTGGAAATACTGCAAAATGTAGGTGTAAATTGGGTTGAACTGAAATGGTTTGAATCATATGTTATTGGGAGAAAACAATGTGTAGAACTAACTACAGTAGTTGGTAATAGTATAGTAAAGAATAAATCTAATAAATTAGAGGTGCAAGCTGGAGTCCCTCAAGGGTCAATACTAGGTCCATTGCTTTTTTTTTGTTATATGTCAACCATTTACCTAAAGAATTAATTAGTGGTAGAGCCCTCTTATTTGCAGACGATACATCACTCATTTTCAGCAATTCCATTCTAGATAATTTAGAAATAAGTGCCCATATAGGTGTGAAGTCCATTGTCCAATTCTGAAATCAGTTGAAATTGACAATAAATAGTAAAAAAATGCCAATACCATCAATTAAAAAAAAAACAATTTAAATGAAGATAGGGCTATAAACGTGTTTGTAAATGATAATCAATTAGACCAGGAAGAAAAAATTGCATTTATAGGAGTTTTGTTGGATAGACGATTTACCTGGGCTCCATACATAGAGAAAATATGTTGTAAAATTTCATCTGGGGTATTTTTCCTGTGACAGCTTGCTAGACTGAATGACAAAAAGCTACTTTTTACAGCTTACCATGGGCTCTTACTGTCACATATTAGGTATGCTTTCTTAGTATGGGGTAATTCATCAAAACAAAATCTTGATAGGGTGTTTAAGATCCAAAAGAAAGCGGTTAGGTGTATAGAAAGAGTAAATAGATTAGATTCATGTAGGCCGTTGTTCAAGAGACTTGGTCTCCTAACTGTACCCTGCTTATATGTGTATGAAGCTACTTTATATGTAAAAACAAATGATATTGACCAAAATCTAGACATACATAATTATAATACAAGAAGTGGTGATCACCATCAAGTGGTGATTACCACTTGGAGAGTCACAATAGTAGCTTATTCAAACAAAAACCTAGTTATATTGGTAGGAAATTCTACAACAAACTACAGCAGTTTTTGAAGAGTCTTGAAAGTACAGAAATATTTAAAAAACAATTGAAGAAATATTTAGTTGATAAAGCTTTTTATAGTGTACAAGAGTTCCTTTCACATCAAAATTAAGCCTCACCTCAACTAATTGATTTCTAGTAGTTATGATATCTAGTGTATAATTGTTGATCTGACTTGTCTCAAGTAGTTCTGAGGAAAAAATCGAGGTAGCAGTGTGCTGTGCATACGTTTTCAGAACAGGCTCTGTGAATTTTGAAGAATAGAATATTAATTCGAATGGATAAGTAGTATTTTTGTTTATTATTATTAGTATTTATAATATCTTAATAATCTCCATTATTAATTTGTCTATTATAATTTAAAGTATCTTAATAAAAAGTCAAATTCTATTTTCGAGGTTAGGTGTACCGATATTGATAAATTTTCTTGTAATTAAATAGTCTCAAGTTGGCAATTGTAATAAATTAAGTAATATTTCATTAAACATTTAACTAAAATCAATTAAAAACAATATTTAGCTAAGAAAATGAGTCCAAACAAGGCATCTAAATCTAATTGTTTAACTAAAACTCAGGTAGCTATGCGATCTCAGCAATTATTAACAAAAAAATCTCCAACAGCTCTTAAAGCTACTGTAGATGTAGAAGAAACGGTTGCTAAACTATTGAGTGATCACACCAAATTGAAAACAAAATTAGAAACATCACTAAAAAATTCTGAGGAAGAACGAATAGGGTTGGTGGATCACATAAAATCTCTGGAAGTTATTGTAAAATTGCAGCAGGAAGACCATAAAACTGAAATACTAAATCTCACTAGTCAATGTAGGTCTATGTCAGGAAATCGAAATATTAAAATCAAAAATAAACTTGGCTAATGTAAGATCTGAACCTCTGATCAATACAAAAAAAGTAGAACCTAAATCAAATGGGGAAAAAATTAATAGAAATGGTCAAACAAAAACGTATAGTCAGGTTTTGCAAACAGCAACCAAAACTAAAGTAAGGGCAAATAACGATAGGAAAGGTAGAGTACTGCTCTTGACATCCAGTCATGGACGAGACTGTAGTGACCTACTAAATAAAATATTAAAAAATAAGTATGAAGTTCAGAGCTTTTTCAAACCAAGTGCCCCTATAAACGCAATCGTAGAGTCAACACAGGAACAAACTAAAGATTTTGGTAAAAACGATTTTCTGATAGTACTGGGTGGCTCAAACAATATAAATGAACCTAATCTAAAACATCTTCCTGAAATAAATGAAAAAATTAAAGAGATTGTGCCACTCAGCCAAAAAACTAATGTAATAATAAGTACAATTCCGTATAGGTTTGATAGGCCAGAGCTAAATGAAGCCATTAAGTCAACAAATATATCAACTCATAATACAATCAACTGCCTAAAAAATAAGAATTCTAAGCAGTTGGGGATTTGTTTTCTAAATGAAAGGCTGAAAAAACAAAACTTCACTAATCATGGTCTACATCTAAATCAATCTGGCAAAGTAATATTTTGTAATAGGCTGGCAGAGCTGATTGAAAGTCGTTTGCAATCTACTGTCAATAACTCTAAACAATCATCTAACGAACCTTTTTTAGTAAAGTGGCTCAAAACCGGGAAGGGAAACTAGTTTCAAATGATAAATTCATATCTTCAATTGTATTAAAAGACGTTAATCGATCAAAAAATCAGGATAGCATTAGTGGAAGGAACTCTTGTAGCAATCTGATAGGCTCTCAAGATTCTAAGAGATTAAGTAAATCTACTTCAATATGCAAAAGCAACGATAAAGTAATAAGGGATGATAGGGAAGTACCGGTACTCACTGTGTTCCATCAGAATATTCAATACATTCATAACAAAATAGATAGAATCGAAGTATTTTTTAAAGAAGAGGCTCCTGATATTGCTTTTTTCGCAGAGCATGGTTTAAAAGAAGATGAATTGTCACAACTTAATATTCCAAACTATTCATTGAAAACGTTGTATTGCAGGACATATCATCGAAGTGGGGAGTAGCTATCTTCACTAAAAATGCTAAGAATATGCAAACATTTAATTTAGAATATGTAGAGAAATTTGCTGTGGAAATGGATTTAGAAGTTTCTGGATTAAGAGTAAAAATAGACAATAATTTCGAAGTAGCGGTGTTAGGTATTTATAGGTCACCAAATGGGGAATGGAACAATTTTTGTGAACTATTCAATAGGATTTTAGAGATTACTACTACTCGTTTTACAAACGTTATTGTAGCTGGAGATTTCAATACAGACTTTGCAACACAGAATAAAATGACAGAAGATTTAAGGGATATTATATACATGAATAACGTGGAAATAAAAGTTCATGAATATACCAGAGTCATAAGAACATCACTAACAATAATTGATAACATCCTTACTAATATAGATTACTCTAAAACAAGATTAGGCGTCTCGGAACTATCTCATCATGACTATCAAATCTTAGAGGTGGGGTTGCAAGGTCATAAATCAATTAAAAAGAGTAGAGTAATGAAAGAAAATCAACAATGTGAACAGGGGAATATCGATTGTTTGAAGCAGAATCTGCTACAAGAAAACAGGAGTAGGGTTTACAATAGCAATAGTTTGAATAACAAATATGATAGTTTCATTAATATTTTAAGGTTTCATATTACTATGAGTTGTCCAGTTAAAAAAGTCCCTGTAAAAAACAAATTAGACAAAATTGAAGAGTGAATAACTGATGATATTCTTGCAGAAAGAAATAGTGTTAAAGATGCATATGATGAATTCAAACTATCAAGAAATATGTTAAGTGAAGATAATTACAAAAATCTAAAGAAAAACTATATGAAAGAAGTGAAAAGAGCGAAATGTAAGAAAACAGCTGAAATTTTGAATAATAGTGTGTACTTTAACACAGCATTGTGGGATGTAATAAACAAAAATAGGCAAGTAGCTCATGTAGATGCTTATACTACTGTCCCCAGAATAATTAACGAAAATGACAATTTCTTTAACAGATATTATCAACTGGTTGCTAAGAATCTTCAAAAATCACTTAATACAGGTATTAGTGACATGGGGAATACTGAGGGGATTCAGAACGAATTAAAATTCCACCCAGTATCCCAAGACAAGTTGTCAAATATCATTAATAGTTTAAATAATAAAAAAACTGTAGGAATGGATGGGGTATCCAGTAAAATTCTGAAAGAATGTAAAGATCAATTGTTAGACCCTTTGATTCATCTGATCAATCATTCATTAGAACAAGGTGTTTTTCCAGATAATTTAAAAGAGGGGAAGATCTATCCAATCTTCAAAAGTGGTGACAGAGAAAAGGTGGAAAACTATAGGCCCATTGCTATTTTAAATGTAATAAGTAAAATTTTTGAAAGAGTAGTTCTAAATAGGTTACTTCTGCACCTTCAAGAACCAAACTTTATCTGTGATGAACAGCATGGCTTCCAGAAAGGGAGATCAACAAAGACAGCTATAGTTTCTCTAGTTGAAAAACTAATACATATAATAGATTCAGGTGATAAAGCTACTGCAATCTTCTTAGATCTGTCAAAGGCATTTGATTGTGTTAATCATAGAACTTTATTGGAAATACTGCAAAATGTAGGTGTAAATTGGGTTGAACTGAAATGGTTTGAATCATATGTTATTGGGAGAAAACAATGTGTAGAACTAACTACAGTAGTTGGTAATAGTATAGTAAAGAATAAATCTAATAAATTAGAGGTGCAAGCTGGAGTCCCTCAGGGATCAATACTAGGTCCATTGCTTTTTTTGTTATATGTCAACAATTTACCTAAAGAATTAATCAGTGGTAGAGCCCTCTTATTTGCAGACGATACATCACTCATTTTCAGCAATTCCATTCTAGATAATTTAGAAATAAGTGCCCATATAGGTGTGAAGTCTATTGTCCAATTTTTATATCAGTTGAAATTAACTATAAAAAGTAAAAAATGCCAATACCTTCAATTCAAAAACAAACATAATTTAAATGAAGATAGGGCTATAAACGTGTTTGTAAATGATAATCAATTAGACCAGGAAGAAAAAATTGCATTTCTAGGAGTTATGTTGGATAGATGATTTACCTGGACTCCATACATTGAGAAAATATGTTGTAAAATTTCATCTGGGGTATTTTTGTCCTGCGACAGCTTGCTAGATTGAATGACAAAAAGTTACTTTTTACAGCTTACCATGGGCTCTTACTGTCACATATTAGGTATGCTTTCTTAGTATGGGGTAATTCATCAAAACAAAATCTTGATAGGGTGTTTAAGATCCAAAAGAAAGCGGTTAGGTGTATAGAAAGAGTAAATAGATTAGATTCATGTATGCCGTTGTTCAAGAGGCTTGGTCTCCTAACTGTACCCTGCTTATATGTGTATGAAGCTACTTTATATGTAAAAACGAATGATATTAACCAAAATCTTGATGTACATGATTATAATACAAGAAGCCGAGGAGATTATCACTTGGTGAGTCACAATAGTAGCTTATTCAAACAAAAACCTAGTTATATTGGTAGGAAATTCTACAACATGCTACTGCAGCTTTTGAAGAGTCTTGAAAATATAGAAATATTTAAAAAACAATTGAAGAAATATTTACCTCACCTCAAGTAATTGAAGTAATTATGGTATCTAGTGTATAATATTGTTGATCTATCTTGTCTTATACTCCTTAACTGGAGTCTCCAAGACGTAATCTACATAAAAAAAAGTATTCCTTAACTGGAGTCTAAAAAAAAACAAGGCGGCTTTTCGCCGAGTCGACCGCCGCGTCTACAAACAGATGGAGCGACGATGCTGCGGCATTGCTGACTCGTCCGCCGCCTTGACTGCCGTGCCATTTCATAGTCCATTCATTTCGCCTCAAAATATATTTCAATTCCTCAATAAACATAATTATACAGTTTGAAAAATTATCACGTACAAGTGTTGTTTGTAGGTTTTAAACAAGTTACAATAGATACTTGTAATTTAAGAAATTGCAAAAAAGTCAATATATTTACAACAGTACTAGGTCAGTAGCCTACATTTTAATTTATTTATTACAAAACCATAAACAATACCAACATTGTGTCCTAGTAATTCAAAATAGTTTACTCATCAACTAGGATAATGAATATTCAATCAGGATGAATATATTTTTATTAAAAACTATATTTTAGAAAATCAGCAGTACTTTCAGGTTAGGATATTCATTTAATTTCTTCATTTAATATAATAAAGAAGTAGCCTACCGGTATTTGAAACTAATTTCAAGTTTGAGTAGTATGTGTAGTATTTTATGTTATGTGTACGTAAGTGTAGTAGTTTACAACTTATAGTATATACTAAAAGCATAGTACTATTTTGTAGTTTTTACTAAACGTATAGTACTACTTGTGGTATACTCCTAGTGGTGCCTAGTAGCACTACTGTATTCATCATCAGATCATCACTATATATATATATATTTTTTTTTGAGGATGAAGCCCACATAGGTCTGAGACCTGTGCGTGGGTAATGAGTTGGATGATGGTGATTGATGAGTTGGACCTACAGTTTTAGGTGGGTTCCGAACCACCGGGAAGTGATTATCTGTATTGTTAAATTGTTGTACTGTTTTTTTCACTGTGGACAATTGTTTCACTGTTTTTAGTTGGATTGTCATTCATGTGAGTTATTATTAATAATACAATCACCATCATCCAACTCATTACCCACGCACAGGTCTCAGACCTATGTGGGCTTCATCCTCCAAAAAAAAAAAAAAAAATATTGTATAGGCTTTGTTACTCTTCACTATTAAAATAACAAAAAAATAATAATTATTGGTAATGTACCATAGATGAATCTTTTGACATGGAGAGTAGTCAAAAGTACTTTTATTCTATCTAAAATATTCAAAAAAATTATCTTGAAGAAATAAACAATAACTGAAATTGACTTTCACTTTTGTCTTCTATTATGGGATGATATGCAATGCAATGGGATTTATTGTTATTATTATCATTATTTAGACATTTCAGCAATTTAGAATGTTATAGTACATTATATTTAACGTTTATTAGAGAACTGGCCTAATTTTTAATATTGTTTTATTGTTAAGCTAAATTTTAATTGTGAATTGTTTATATAATCTACTAGCCAAATAATGTAATCAAATAATAAAATTACTGTATTATTCAAAAAATGGGTAGATGGGTGTTAGTAATAAGGAGTTTGAGAAAGATACAACTGACACTTTTTCTGATATTTCTTACAAATTCACTCAAAGTGAAAGGAACCCCATTTATTTTTATTTGTACTGCTATAAGATAAGAAGCGGCGCAGAGATAGTTTTATAACATCTTGTTTACGAAGTTTGGTAAAATCTATTTTTATTAGTCTGTAAGAAGAACTATTCTTGCAAAATACTTAGCTAATCGAAATTATTATCAACGGCCGTTCTTTTCAAAAAAGATAAGATATTAGTTTAACTTCATTGTATTATTGAGATTATTGTGTACGGTAAATAATAAATCAACTCGACTGACGGCCTCGGCCAAGTCTATGATGATTTTTTCTTTAGAAATGTACTTATTATTATTTTTTTTTCTAAGAGGTACTTTATCAAATTCCTTTTGTACAATTTATTATGTATGTCTGTTTTGATTCCAATAAATCATCTTTCTATCTATCTATCTATTATGGGATGAACCCAAAACAAACTATTTTTACAATGTTGTTTTCTACGATGCAATAAAAGCAACAATAAAGCTTCCTCTTCAAAATCCTTTTCAGTATTGATTTCAAATTTGATAAATGTATATAATATTGTAGGTGATGCTGTACTGCTGTCGGCTTGCAGTCGTGTCAACACACACACACGACGGCAACAGAACTGCAAGCCAGTGTCAGCCCGATGTCAAAATTGAAGTCGAAATGCAGTCGGTATATATCAACGGAAACTCAGCGGCAGTTCAACTGCAACCGACAGCAATTTTGCAGTCGAATTGCCGCTGGATTGCAGTCCATGTGTGTTGGGTTTTACGGATTTATATGCAACGCTTTCTGATGGAAGCGACCTGGCAGCGCCGCCAGGGGACGTGGCTTCCACGCAACCTTTGCAGCACTGCCGTGCCGCTACAGAAGCGGTATGGTCGCGCTGCTTACTCAGGATAGTAGTTCTAGAAAGCATTCAATTGTTGTGATAAGCATTCGAATAGCGACATGTACTGATGAAAATGACGAGTATATAACTATTATTATTATTTCTCTGTCTTGTCATTTGTATTTATTAGGTACCATACACAATTAATGTACAGAAAAAATATATAATTTAAATAAAACTTATAAATCTGTATACTACACTCCAGCAGAAGCCAAGAGCTTGTGCGCTGGAGTGGAGTTCTATGAGACATGAAAAATTGAAAAGAAAATGAGAAAAAATTGTCTGCAAAATCAAAATTTGGATTTATAGATAGCACATTGGAAAGATTAAACACTATATTTAGCGATTTCATTTAAAAGCCAAACTATAATAATTATAAATATATATATATATATATAAATAATAAGTTGAATATATGAAAAAACACAATTATAGAACTTATATTTTAGGGAAAGATAATTACTGAGAATTCATTACTTTTCACCCATGCATCCACATCATTAAGCAATTATGGAGTGATCTTTTCTTTTACAAATTTATTTGGCAGTATGTTGATCAATTTATCACAGATATATTCAAACTGTCTTCTTCAAATACTTAAATCAGTTCTGGACTCTTTGGTAGGAATTTGGGCCAGAGGGAAGAATTATAAATTGGTAATGAATCAATTTCATTCCTCTTTGACGAAAGTGCAAGATTATAAAACATTATTGTCATCATCCTCTATCAGTTGCTTCATGAGTTCTTGCTTTTGTTTATTCAAGATGTCAGATATACAGTAGTTAAATGTATAGTTATTAGTTAAGTCTTGGTTTTTAAGTCTTCATATTTGAACATGACCAGAATGCACAACTGTTTGCAATGGCTGCTGCTTGACTACTGCACATGGAAGTTGCTGCCTAGTCCCTGCTATCCGACTCATAGTGACTGTAGGATTTACTGGTTCAAAAAATTAACTAATTTACCTTAGGTTTGATGTTAGGTCTTTGTAATCAATATAACATACATGAAGGGTAAGAAATCGGAATACGTTTGTAAATCTGGCACACGCACTCAAAACTGTCAATAGGTCAAAAAATCACTCACAGGAAAAATGTGAGAGGAAATTGTGAGGATTAATTTAAAAGGAAAAGAGCGGACAAGCGGAAAAGAGCAAATACTGGAAAAGAGCAAATACCGGAGAAATAGCATGAAGCAAAGAGAACCAGAAGGAACAACCGAGCATGCTGCTAATTAATGCAGAACAGACTCCCTACTGACCCAACTCAAGGACTAATCTGAAGGAAGTGGAAACCAATATACTGATAGGCATCTCATGTGATCTATCCATCAATAGTAGAACTGCATTGCCAAATGCGGCAACATACTCCAGGCCGGACAAGGAAGAACCAGAGAGGATGATAAGGAAGAGAATGTGAGACAGTGATTACTCAATCCACCACTGGAGCTCACAGGAATAAAGGAAAAAGGTAAAACACAGAAACAACAGATATGAGGTTAATGATGCCATAATGGGACAACATGGTTGACAGCACAATAATGACTTAGTTGCCAGAAAAAATGGAAACAAAATGGACAAGGGACAACACCATCAGCACCAGGGTGAGTAGCAACTATTCGTCCTAGTGGCTAGCAAAGAGGTGAAGTGTGAGGACTTTTGAGAATAATGACATCATCAACTTGTAGATTTGGTGAGTTTTTTGTCCATTTTTGTAGAGTTATCAAGGTGTTGAGATCCATCTATCAATCTTGTTGCTCCATCTATTCCAAAAGTGTTGAGCAAGTTGGTGAATGTGAGCCCAGCATAGATGAGGTGAAAGTGAGATGTCAAGTGGCTTTTCTGGTAGAGCATTCAGAGAAGTCCCAATCAAGAAGTGTGCAGGGGTGAGTGCAATGGCTGCTTCAGCAGGGTCATCAGACATCTGACATAAAGGGAAACTATTAAGCATTGCTTCAATGCGACAAAATAAAGTGGTGTATTCTTCAAATGTAAGATGAGAATCACCTATGGTGCGATACAATGAGTTTTTCACAGAGCAAACAGCACTTTCATGTGTCATGTGGCAAAGCTGTGATGGGAGAATAATAATTGATTAATCCGTTTAATTAATTATTGTAGGAGGAGTTGACAAAGTAGAGAGGAGCAGCCATCGGTCAGGGCATAGAACATAGATAATGATCTAGACTGGTGGAGTGCTCACTACTGCGTCGAGGCCTCCCCCACCAGTTCCTCACCCGTTTTGGGGGAACAGCTCTCTGACAAGGCAGTCAGAGAAAAGTCTTCTTCAAGTTCTTGAACTGATCGGTCATGGTGTAGCAGGAGTTTAACTGCAGTCAATTTTCACTTTGTGAAAATTGAACACACAGTGCCAGTTGTGTGAACTTGTGCGCGGAGTGAACGTGTCCTAGTTCAGTCAGGATAAAGCACGAGCTGGTGCTGATCCCTGACGTGGTGATCGTGGCGTGGGTCATGGGATTATTGCAATCCGTGAGAGCGGGTTTGGGAATTCATAATTCCCAAACGGTTCGAGGTTTTCGGACACGATCCCGTTCCTTTCCTCATTCCCAGTACTCCTAAAATCCCCTATCCTATTCCTTACCGGTTAGCAGAGGACACTGTACCCCCGCCGATAGCGGCAGTGGGTAAAATAACCTCTGCCAACCTCCGCCAACACCCGCCATTCCTTCCCTTACCTTACCTCTTGAAAAGGCAGGGGAACCAGAAACGGCTGGTATTAGCAGGGTCTGGAACTCCGGCCATATCCTAGCAGGGGGTAATAACTTCCGCCCTCTTTGGAAAGTGGCAGAGGTGTACTCTTCCGGCTGGATATCTTTTCCCCTCCCTCCCCGAAATTCCTCTTTCCCCACCCGCAGCAGCAGAGGCTACCACCTCCACTGGTAAGGGGCAGGAGTAGCTGTATTTTGGCCCTTCCCTTCCTATCCCCAAAAACCAACTCCTTTCACCTCCACTCCTTAGTGAAGGAGCAAACACCACTCCTCACTAAGTCGCAGCTGGTCCGCGCAGCCGCAGGACCCCGAATCCGCGACGCAGAGGTCGGGAAAGTTAAACGGTGCCCAACAATGGTATTTCCAACCGGTGAGGCAACCCCGAGCGCGGCGGAAGCCTCAGAAGGAAGCGTCGACCTCATTGCCTAACCCCGGCCACCCACTGACTAGAGCTAGTTGGTCCGGAGCAACACCGGGGCAGTCACGCCAAAACCGAGGCAATGGTTTTGCATGTGATACATGTAAGCCACCAAAATGTGGAGCATATGCAGGTTGAAAATGCCCCTCAATTTGCTTGATAGTGAAATAATTGGTGATCTTGTCATTTGAATTTGTAAGAAGGTTATAGATTTCCTGGAGTTTTTGAGCTGTACCAGGAAATTACTGCCATTGTCTGAGTGTATCTTATGAGTTAGTCCTCATCTGGAGATGAAGTGGTCAAGGCAAGCTAAAAAGGTCTGTGTAGACTGATCAGAGGCAAATTCAAGATGAAGTGCTTTAGTACTCATGCACACAAACAAGCACATATATCCCTTTGACAATGTGGGCTGAGCACAGAGAAGATACTTTCACATCAAATGGTCCTGCATAGTACAGGCTGGTGGCAAGAAAAGGGCGCTGGTGAGTCACTTGGGGGTTGGGAAGTGACCTCATAATTGGTTGAGTGGTGGCAGCACAAAATCTTGTGCATTTGAGGCACTGTCGAATTTGGCATTGAACCAGTGTTCTTGCAGAAAGAAGCCAGAATTGAGCTGTGACTAGAGCCTGTGTAGTCCATGGTCCAGGATGGTTATTTGTAGAGTAATAGTAATCCACAATGATGGAACTGAGATGAGCTTCTTTCGGCAACAAAATGGGATGCTTGGCATCTTCTAGTAAATCTGAGTAGTGTAGCCATCCACCAACACAAATGAGAGAAAACTCATCAATGTAGGGGGAGCATTCTCCACTGCTGAGGCACTTGGTTGTTATGAAGTGATTAGAGCTCTTCCAAAAAATAATGAGATTAAACTTGACTGACAAGGAAAGTAACAGCAATATGATGTTCTTCTGCATGTATCAAAACATCAGTGTGTGATAAAGTTTGTGCTTTGTGAATGATGAGATGTGAAGCATGGAGTTTGAGCATGGAGCTGATGAATCTGAGCATATAGGCTGTAACTTGTTGAGCAGTGCAGAACGAGGAAAATTTGGAGCACACTGGGAAAGGTTCAGTGTCAGAAGTATTGACAACCAGAGAAAAATGCTCATTAGGCTTAGTTTTCAGGAGCTCTTAACCAGAGCATATGTAACCCACAGTGGGTAACAATGATGAGTGCTATTGGACAAAGGCTGGGCCATGCCACCAAGTGTCATGATCTACATATCTTTTGCCAAACAACCACAAGATGTGACATCAGCAGCATTATTCTCAGAGCTGACATGGGTCCATCATTGAAGAGGAGTGAGATCAAGAATGAGGTTGATGTGATTGGTGACATAAGTCTGCAGTGTGTATGCATCCAATCGAGGACCACTCGTGCATCTGAGTATAGAAATACATTGTTCAAAGAGAGGTGAGGCATACTAGGTAGAAGTAGTTGTACCAAACAAGCAAGAAGCAAAGCAGTATTCAATTCAAGTTGAGGAATTGTGAGCTTCTTGAGAGGTGCTACTTGAGACTTAGGCCCATATTTATGAACGTGACTTATCAAAGATCAACTTAAGTCAGATCGGATAAGTCAAACTTAGCAGCAATAAGGCTTTCTTACACTAACAGGTTCAAGCCAGTGAGCAGCTGTAACCCTAAAAGCCAATCCAGCTCCCACAACAAAGATCTGACTCCTGATAAATAATTTAACATTAATAATTTACATTAAATAACTCTAATTTACACTAATATGAGAATTTACACTAATTAAATGTTGCAGGGACAACTGGGTCGACTTATAACCTCACTTTTCTGCTAGTAAACTCACCTAGTATAAGTAAAGCTTAGAATAAAATTCGTATTCATGAACCTTTCTTAAACATCTTCTTAACTTAAAAGCCAAGACATGCTTATAATTGGAGTCTCAAATCCGTTCTTAGCCAAGCTAGGTACAGAGCTGTCTTGAAGCCGTTCTTAGATTGTTGTGTTGCCTCATATTTTGATTTCATTTTTTAGTATAGCATTGGCTCATAATAATAAAATAAAATCATCATATTCAATTTTTGCACCATTGCAATGTAATTCACTGTATATTTGACTTTATGAAATTATTTCTACTTATTTTATAGTTCTAACCTTACATTTTTTGGCACTAGAATTGATTCTCTTTTTAGGAAATAGAATGGATGAAGTTCATTACTCTGCTGACAGATAGCGTTCAATACAATGCTTATTATTCAAATTCGGGAAACAGAAAATAATGATTTGAAAAATGTTGGCATGGTAATTATTATGTAACAGTAACTGTAAATTTGCATGCAGTACAGTAGCTTCATCTTTTCGTGCATGTTATTTTATGTTTATTAGTGCCTGATAATACGACACAATTTTAGGTTAGCTTGTGACCACGTTCAATGTAATAGAGCCTTTACAACTTGGTCTTGGATAACTCCTGCTTAGATCAACGTAAGTCATGTTCATAAATACGGGCCTTAGTGGCAATCAAATTGATGGAAGCTGTGTGAGAGTCATCTATGTTGGTGTGGAGGTAAAGAACAGCAGCATAACCTTTGGAAGAGGCATCACAAAATCCAATGAGTTGGGCATGACCATCTGGACAGCCAAGAATTCGTGGTATATCAAGTATCTTAAGCTGAAGGAATGTATTGTTAAGGTGTTCCCATTCATTTTTCAGAGATAATGGGAGGGGAGAGTTCCAATCCAGAGTTGCAATCCACAATTGTTGCATTAAAGTCTTCATACAAAAGGTCACAGGAGTAAGCCATCTAAGGGGATCATAGATGCAAGCAATGTATGCCAGGATGGTGCATTTAGTGGGAATGTCAGTGAACTGTATGACATTGTAGAGAAAAACATCCTCACTGGGACTATAAGTGATACCCAGAATTTTCAAGGTGTTGTCATGATCAAGAAAACAAGTTAACTTTTCCAGATGATCACCAGGAAGGTCACATAGTAGGTCAGGCTGATTTGATGACCATTTTCGTAATTCAAAGTTTGCAAGAGATAGCAGAGATGTAAGTTCAGTGATCAATGCTTGTGCTGTGGGAATGTCAGAGCTCCTGTGATCAAGTCATCAATGTATGCATGATTAGATAATGCATATGTGGCTAAAGGGAACTTGGAGCCTTCATCTGTTACTAATTGTTGGAGAACATGTTGTGCTTGATAAGTACTGGGCTTTAATCCATAGGTCGCTGGTTCATATCTGGCCCAGAGGACCACTTGTAGGATTTACTGGTTCAAAAAATTAACTAAATTACCTTAGGTTTGATGTTAGGTCTTTGTAATCGATATATCATACATGAAGAGTAAGAAATCGGAATACATTTTTAAATCTGGTGCATGCACTCAAAACTGTTGATAGGTCAAAAAATCACTCAGAGGTAAAACGTGAGAGGAAATTGTGAGGATTAATTAAAAGGAAAAGAGTGATCATGAGGATTAAAAGGAAAAGAGCAGATGAGCGGAAAAGAGCAAATACCAGAAAAATAGCATGAAGCAAAGAGAACCAAAAGGAACAACCGAGCATGCCACTAATTAATGCAGAACAGACTCCCTACTGACCCAACTCAAGGACTAATCTGAAGGTAGGGGAAACCGATATACTGATAGACATCTCATGCGAACTATCCATCAATAGTAGAACTGCATTGCCAAATGTGGCAACAGTGACAGTGCCACTCAGCAGTCGCAATGTGTTGTGGCTGCCAGGCAGTGACTGCCAGGTTGCAACTGCCGAGATTGGAATGCTACCTTTATAATTATTGTGTATGACTGAATGTCATTGTTATTGTTGGAAAATGCCAAGTAATTGTTTTTGTATTTGTCATGTCAGTTATGCATAGATGTATGGACAGTAGGCAAAGGAGTCAAGTTCAACCTTGTAGGAGGAAATTATTTTTAACCGACTTCCAAAAAGAACAAGGTTACTATATTTGACCTGTTTTTTATTATTTTTTTTTTATGTTTGTACATCAATCATTTGAACAATATTGAACCGATTTCAATGAATTTTTTTTTAAATGAAAGAGCATCACTCAGCGGTGGTCCCATCCAAGTTTTGCAAGGATCGGCCCAATACTTAGCCCAATATTAAACAAAAAGGAGCATTCTTCGATGTCTTCATTTCAATAAAGTTTGAATAGGATAGTTCCACACATAACCGCCAATCGGATAACCGGTGTCGTTTACCAGGCTGATCATTGTATCATATGGGGTGCTTCACATCTAGACAGTTTTCGAAATCATATGATGCAATGCAATTATGCCGGGTAAACGACATCGGTTACCCAAAGCTGGTTAAGTGTGAAACAAGCCTGTAATGTCCCGTTTTGACCAATCATGTGAACTTAATTTGAATCGAGAATAAGAAGACTATAATATTTCTATCCATAATTATGTTCATATGAAAATTGTAAATAATTTAGTTGATGTTATTGAGTCATAGGAATAAGGTTATTTAGTTTCAATCATAAGTTGGAGAATTTGGAAAAACAGCTGATCTCAGAAGTATTTTTAGTTTCGCTGCTGTGATGCATTAAGAATATTTATTCGCCATTAAATACATGTCTGTACATAAGGCTATTTTGAGGTTATGTTTAATGATCCTTTTGTACTAGCTCAAAGTTTATGTTTTTTATATTAAAAAAATATATATGACTAATATCACGAAAAATATCATACATAACTCGTCCGGCAAGATGTTTACCATATAATAATACCGCACTCAACTTAATCTCCTGCATTTACTTATCATATTTCAGTAAGCACAATTTTCCACACTTGTAATGTAATATAGGCCTACTATTTCAATGTAGGTATATTCTGAAAGGGACCACATCAAAATGAATCAACAGCCATTTCACTTTTAAGAAGCATTTTGCTATTATAATTTTCCTAAAAACAATATTCCACATTAAATAAAACGTTGTAGAATTTTCCTTAGTTTACCTTTTCTTATAAGTGGATTTTTAGTTACTTAACTTTCGATGTTATAAGTTAATTTCTTGGCTTGCTAATTTGATAAATATTTCATAATGTAGGCTTTAAGAAATTTCTCATGTTTTCAAAGTTTGAAAATTCAACTAAAAAGCTTAAAATAAAACATATTTTAAAACAAAAAAAGAAACCGACTTCAGTGAAATGATAAAATACTCACGTACTAAAAAGTTTAAAATAAAGTATTTACTTTAAACTGAGAAAATTTTAAATTTCATACAAGTAATCTTTTGAAGTCTGCGCCAAATTTCCCATAAACTTCTAAAATATAACAGAATTACTCTGTGATGTTTTCCATGACGAAATAATTGAACAATCTAATATCAAAACTGACACTGCATTTCAGTAAAAGTGAGTGTAAATCACATATTTAATTAAAATACAGTGTTAGTTTTGATATTAGATAGAATTTCTGATCAATTACTGTATTTCAGTAAAAGTGAGTGTAAGTCACATATTTAATTGAAATACAGGGTTAGTTTTGATATTAGATAGAATTTCTGATCAATCACTTCCTGGTGGTTCGGAACCCACCTAAAACTGTAGGTCCAACTCATCAATCTCCATCATCCAATTCATTACCCACGCAAAGGTCTCAGACCTATGTGGGCTTCATCCTCCAAAAAAATACAGTGTTAGTTTTGATATTAGATAGAATTTCTTATCAACTTCATAAAATATTTAGCGCCGACTTCAAAAGATTACTTGTATGAAATTTAAAATTTTCTCAGTTTAAAGTACATACTTTATTTTAAACTTTTTAGTACGTGAGTATTTTATCATTTAACTGAAGTCGGTTTCTTTTTTGTTTTAAAATATGTTTTATTACTGTATAAGGATCGATCCCAGTAGCAGATGACTTTAATTTTATTAGGGTTACTTTTTTTTACAAAAAATGTCCTACTACAGCCTAAACAGCCAAAACCTAGATCTTCACATGAAAATCATGATTATCATATTATTGAATGAAAGAAATTGCACTAGTATAATAATCACCTGATCAAACCCTAATTTTGCATTATTTTCAAAAAGGCCAGCACTGGGATGCAATGTCAATTTTTAGTCATGCTAAAAGAACTTGATGTAACAACCAAGTGCCCAAAGCTGATTCAAATTTCAAATATTTGAGATGTAAATTATTTTGATCACCTAAATATATCAAAATAATCAAATTTGAACCTCAAGACCAGCCCAAATAATGCATAAAGGGTTTTTATGATTATCAATTGCATAATAAAGGTTAAAAAAAAATAATTAAAATAAAATCATTGACACCTAGGATTTCCACAGCACTTAAAAATAAATTTTTTAACAGTATTGAAGAGTGGGCACACAGTTTTAGGGTATATCCAATCCAATTGTATTATATTATATTATTATTTATTGTATTCTATATGTTCATTACAACTTTTTATCAATGTAAACTGAATTGAGGACCTTGCCGGACAAAGGGCACATAGGGCAAAAGCTCATTTTTGGGAAATGGCTATTAAAGTTTTGAGTTTCTTGCTATACAATTATATCTAAAACAATGTGTAATGTGAATAATATTCTCTATTGGTCACATTATTACTAATAATTTAGCAACAAAAACGTTGTATATTCTATATAAGACTTTCCAATAAAAATAAAAACACATGTTAAGTGCCCTTTTTCCAGCAATTAGTTTTGAGGTGGAGTGTTGTGAATTAAGAATGAAAATAATGTTCCAAAAAATAGATTTTAATAGAGAATTGCAATAATAGTATGACACTGAAGGCTATTACATAATAGATCTATTAATAGAATTCTCTTCAATCATTTCCTCTAGCCAGTCCTGGTCTTCAATGGGCAGGAATTTCATAAGGCTTCGAATATCCCTAATCTTGGCCTCAGATATTTTGGGAAATGGCACTGTAGTCAGTTGAACCTCAGATAAAGTCATCTTGTCATAATTTTTTATAAATTTGTTCAGCTACTTCCATGGTTTTTATAAAACTACAAAATAATCACATGAACATAACCAAACAACTCACAGAAATGGCTCTGAACCACTAGAATGAAATTTTTAAAATAAAATCAGCTGTACTACTTTAATCAAAGTTATGTAGAACATCACTGGAAAAAGATTTCTATGTGAAAGTTGGCAGGCATGTACAGAAAATCATGGCGGTTCGTATAAAACAATTGCCGGAAAAAGGGCATATAGGCCCATGTGCCCTATGTCCGGCAAGGTCCTCAATTGAAGTATGTTTGAAAATAATTATTGCTTGAAAATTGTTATTCACAAAAATGCATAATATCGACCTTATGTTGTATTGAGCCAGGGCTAATAGAACCAAGGTTGTTTCATAACTTGCAAAAATTGGCAAAATAGAAAAGTCATGATGTCACTCTGTTCAGAATTATTCTTGATTTGAAAATTTTAGCTCTACTCTTGTACACTTCCATCACAAAAATGAAATTTTCGCATACCACAGCTTTATCTGGATTAGCTGTCAATAATATGGGCTATTCAATGCTATTGTACTGAAATACGTCAAACCCCCAACATTTTTCTATTTCTGAAAACAACCTTGTTTTTAAAAGCCTTGATATTGAGGTATCATATCATTTGGTGTATAATTTTAAATGTGCTTCTCGCCATTGTGAAGTGTATTTTCTAAGAATCTGGTTCTTTTTCCCATTAGAATCAAGTTGCTTCCATCCCACCATAGTATAATTATAATTTTCGTAATTAATTTTCATCTGATTATCTCCCTCAAACCTGGGTTGGACCTACTCCATTTTGAAGAACATTGCTTAACACCCCTTTAATTGGTGTAGAAGGGGAAGGTTTGGCCAACGTTTTTCATTTGTAACCTAAGTCTTCCACTTGCACTTCCAACTTGAAACTAGAAGGACCCATATTGTGTGAACATTTTAATTTTTTTAATGTAAATTTTGTTCTTAAAAACAGATTTCTCTAACTGCAAGCTCTGAATTTCATTATTAGCCAGCCTACCTTGAATGTCGTAAAATAATCGTCATAATGAAGTCCAGTGGTGGCTCGTGAACTCTCACCTTGGGGGTTCAACGTCTTGGGGGTATTTAAATTTATAATTTATAACAATACTATAAATTTTGCATTGACCAAATGAAATGCCTTCACTTAATAACTGTAAAGGAGTTTTCTTAGGTGTTTTTGTCATGTATCAAAAGCTATAATATTTCGCCACAGATTATTTTGATTTGAATAGTGTTGTATACTCTAGTACTTGCCAAATCTGGAAATTGATATTTCATATTAACTTTTTGTTGTAAATTTAACGACTTGCAGTCAGTTTTAAATTGTGAAAATATAATTAATGCACTCACACTTGGCCGAACGTTTTTGAGTTATTGAATCTCATCTTCAAGACATCCTAGATCGGTGATGTAGGTACAAACTCAAGACCTTGGAACAATATGAAATTCACAAACTCACCCCACACAATAAACAAAACATCCTCAATGAACAATTAAATTTTAAATCACACAATCTTTTTGACTACATTATAAAAAAAACACAATTTTTTCTAATCAATGAACCAATGAACAACAACAAAATGTTCTATTAACAATGCAGATCGTTATGGAACAAGAAATCCAAGAATTATATTTTATAATGTCTGCAATCGAGATGCTCCACCAGCTCCATGCATGATGATATTTTTCGATGTTCATTAGTAGACTTTCCATCACCACAACCACCATCATTACAGAATACAATATACCAAACTACAGCTATAAAGTACTAACTGTTTTCACTAAGAAATCTAATTCACAAGCACTATCTTCGTATCACACTTTTATTATAGGCATAAATAAAAAATATGAAGATTATGAAGTTATAAGAAATGAAAAAAATATATAGGCCTACTCCTAATTCGATTTTGTAAGAGTTCTTAGAATTTTAAAAAGGACTTTCAAATTTAGAAATGGGCTAATAATATTATGGCAGAGAACCTGCTGTATTAACAAAACTTTTGTTTACAAATTCAAGTCTTCTCTCCTTTTTCACTGCAAAAATTTCAATAACTCTCTCATTGAAGTACCAACTCATATATTGACCATTCCTTTTTCTATTGATAACACTGCTAGGCTAGTGAGTCTATCTTTTCCCATCGTACTTCTGAGGAATGTCTTAATCCTCTTGAGAGAAGAGAAGCATCGTTCAGCTTCTGACATAGTCATTGGAATATTAACAAGAATATTGAGTGCTTTAATCACCTCTCCAAAACATTCTTGTAAATTATTTTCAACTAAAAAACTTAGTAAATCATTAACATTTTACATTTCTGAAATCATCTTTTTCATGAAGAATTTTCAATTCTGTTTTAAATTTGTTTTTATCAAAGCAAGGGCCAAAAAATTTGAGAACGTTGAGTATTTGTATGGGAAAATGTTCCTTGAAGTTGAAATAATTTTCACTATCAAATAAATTGAAAATTAACAAGTGTCCAGTGAATTTGAATCTTTCAATACCACTATTCACAATCAATCAAATCCTAGCCGGACTCGGCTAGGTTCGGCTAGAGTCGTGGCTGGAGACAACTTGCAGCTAGTCTCCGTTTGCTGTTAAATTTTGCATTGAGAAGCCTCCTCAACCTCCTCCATAACGTACCTCCACCACTACCCAGTCTATACCATTTGGAGACTTGTCTCCGTTACGATGTCTACCCGTGAACACTATGAGTTCTGTATGGCAGCGCTGTTTCAAGCCTCTCAGTGGATCAAACAGCATGTAATATAGGGTAGTTAAACAATGGAAATCTTAGATTATTCAATATCCAAATAATTACTGACAAATAGATTTTACTTTGGGGGTTCATTGTACAATTGAACACTTTAGAACCAGCCACGCCTGATGAAGTCAAATAGTGGAGATGTACCAAATAATTCACAATGAACTCGACAATGTTTCTGAGAAGGCTACCGACCATCTACGATCAAAGGGTGCAGGATTCAACACTGAGTGAGTCGTAAAAATGTATTTATTGGGGCCCAACACATATGAAAGTGCAACGAGTTGAAAATCAAAATTTGTGTGCACTATTCAGGAATTTTTAATCATTAGACTGTGCAACTTGTAGAAAATTCTGATCTTGCCAAGCTGAACCTGCCTCATGCTTTGTTTTTTATTACTTTTATCAATATTATTATTCAGCTTTTACTTAACCAAAATCACATATTGGACCCAGTTAATTTATATATTTTTGAATGTTATTTAAATTCAATATTATTAATTTCAATAATTCAAACTACTCATTCTTTTGTCAGATGGTTCTCTCATTCAATATATGCCACTGTTTGTTTTTCTAAAGTTTCCATATTTTATTAACCCTTGTATCTTGGTGAGTTCTGAAGGTTTCAGCCAATGGGTCTAGCCGTGAAATCACCACTAATTTTAGCATGTTCACTCTAATACTTGTCTATTTTATTTGACAAGAGCCTAAAAATTCTCAGTGTGGTTTCTCAGCATATACAATTTGTACCGCTGCAGTTTATTCCTCTCAGGCTACCACAAGGGAAATTATAACAGACTTTCTACAACCTGAGATATTATTGTGATTGAGGGTTGGATTTATTTTCTCTATTGTTCGGTGTGAATTTTTTTATGACATATTGCTGCATTGAGAAATATCTCCATTGATTCGATCTGATAATTATTAATTGTGGACAGTGTTGTAATATCCGATCAGGCCTTAGTTTTAAGCCTTTATAGTTATAATTATTAGGATTGTTGCACCGTTTCCACTGTAAGGTGTAACTGTTGGACGTCGACCTGGAGCAGCCAAACCCAAGACTTGCTATTCGTGTAAAATTTGGTTGAGGGCAAGGACTTGAAGGGAACTAATCATTTTCAAACTTTCCTAGGCATCCAACATAGCAATACGTTACAATATAATTATAATACTAAAACTATGGTCTATTCCACTTAAGCATGGTGTGAAACGCCGTCTACTGAGTCAACAAATTATTCTGAACTATACAGTGACACAAGTGACATGATGACTTTCCTCTCTATTGGGCACAGCTGTCTAACCCATTAGGCTTTGAATGAAGCATCACTCCAAACACTGGTGGAATAGACTATAGCGTAACATGCTTTGTATCAGGGCCATAGTGTTTGGACTGTACGCCCTATAGTCTACTCCACTGGTGTAGTGCACAATAAAACAAAAAAGCAATGACTTTCAAATTCTTTATTTGAACAAATACAAACAAGAATAAATTGAAAGTCTATTTTAAAAACTAACCTTTTTACATACAGTTTTCAATCATTTACAACTTCAACTATTGTTCCTACACAAAAATTTAAAAGTGTCTCATTATTTTCCCCAAGATTAAAATGTCTCCAAAATAATACGGTATCTTTCAATATCGGATGGTCACCAGGCACTTAGATACAATAATTCATCTTCAAGTTTGAAGAAAAATTGTCGATTTGTGCTCTTTGATGTCTTTTAATGTTATGATTTCTTTTAAATTTGGTTTGACGTCTTTATGCTGAAAGCAATCACTAGAATGACACCAACTGTTGAGCAAATTTTTGATGCACTGTTTTCTCCGTGTTGCATAGCAGCTGGCGTTTCCCCTGTAAAAAATTGTTTTATATTAAAAACATTTCACCTTATCAGTCGAATGAATTAACATTGCATTACACTCTATCAATAAATAAGTTGCAAGTTATATATCTCAATGTAATTTCTTATGCAAAAGTAATTTTTGCACACATTTACTGTACCGTACCTCATGACCATTAGACAATTTAGACTGATATCCCATATACCATATCACAGAGTGATGAGTGAAACACAATCATAGGAAAAATGTAGGAATCATTTTAAATTCAAAAGCTTTCAGGATCTGAATAGCAAAATTACTTCTTTCAAAATCTTAATTCTAACAGTTGTATTCTCGAATAATAAACAAATTTCATTATTATTTATACTTTCTACCTTTACTGCTGTCTTTCCATGTTAATGCTGCATTTTTCCAATTCAATCCATGCATTGAGTATTTCTCAGCAAGTTTGTTATTTTCTTGAATAATTTCAAATCTACAATAACACTATTCCAATAGATAAGAGCACTCAAATTTTGTGTGACGATCGTTTTGCTCTATTGAGCATCATTGATAAAATCAATGCATTAGGCATTAGATTAGATTTCTTTATTCTTGTAAGTTTACAAATTTTGCATATGAGTAGTTAAAACAAAATGTTCAACATCACATAGATACCATAGTAGACTTAGATTATAGTTTTTATAGTGCTAGAAATTATTTACAAAGATATTTTTATGATATTAATGATATAAGCTATGGTGATGACAATGTAAGTGATGCAATTACATGAAATGGCAAAGTTTGGACAAAGATTCGTCCATTATTGACACTTAACGGGTATAAATCAAGAGAGAATATCCTATTTACATTTAGTTGTAGTTGTTTTTCAGTATGAAAGGAGTTTATTAAAAATAGCAGGTATTTAATTA